>OY735221.1:43947954-44175454 GCA_963457665.1 Thysanoteuthis rhombus
TATATATATATATATATATATATATATATATATATAGATGTATAAACATATATATATATATATATATATATATATATATATGTATATATATATATATGTAAATATATATATACATATATATACATATATATATTTATCTATTTCTCAATATATAAGTAAAACACTAAACATGAAAGAGTGTATATATATATATATATATATATATATATATATATATATATATATATATATATATATATAATCTTTGTATAGCACAGTATTGTTACTGTTGAGATATTTCATGGATGATAAATATATAGTAATGTACATATTGCATTTGATTGATAAAGTAATAACTGTTCCACTTTGGTGGTAGAGGCTAAAGTTATTTGCTAAATTGAAATTATACAAGAGGTTTGCTTGTTGAACTTACATGAAGTTAGAGAGCTGACTGTAATTCATTATTTATTTTTTTATTTGATGAAATATTGTCAACTATTAGTATTCATTTTCAACTGATATTTACTTCCATCTTAATTTCTTTAGTTATTTCTTCAGTTAAAACTCTTTTTACCAATAAAAGCTGAAAAATGTATCATCAATTGTTTTCTGAATAAATTGTTGTTGCTTTTAACCAATGAAACCTTTGTTATCATTAAAAAACTGTCAGTTTATTTTAATATTTTTTTGAGGTTAGATTGGGGCTTTTAACAAGGATGAAGCTATGATGCTGAACTGGATCCTTACTTTCCATCATAGTATGACAATTTAAAATAATTTTTCCAGGACACAAAAAAATCTGAATATGATTACAAATGTAAAATTTTTTGCCCCCACAACCACGAATGAAAATCGATTCATAACAAAAGTGAGGTACTTCAGAGCTGTACTGTATGAATGACGGTCATACAATAGATGATAAGTAAAGGCTCCAGTTAAACATTATTGTTTCATCATGAATAGAACTTGCTTTAACCAAAAAATCCTTTTCTGAACTGACACTTTCACAAAGATAAAAAAGGTTTTATTGATTGAAAGCACGAACAATTTCTTTTGGATATTTTCTTTAGTTTTAGGATTTCACTGGTCAAACACCCCATTATCACTTCCTTTAGCATTTTGTAAGAACACAACAATTTATCTGAACAAAATTACAAATGAAAAAATCCCAACAAAAAATTTTTTCATAACGTAAGTAATCAAAATGTCTCGAAGCCATAGTTTTGTATATCTGACAGGAAGTAAAAGTCCAGTTCAACATGATACTTACAACATAGACAGAAGCTTCACCCAAACAGAAAATTTTTTTTCTTCTCAGAACTTACACTTTTCCAAAAGTAACAGAGATCTTATTGATTGAAAACACCCAAAATTCATTCTGAAAAAAAAGACAAATTTTTTACAGTTTTCAGCTTTCACTTATAATTTAAAATCATGCTAAATCGGACACAATTTTTTGCCTGGTTCCTTTTAGTTGACACATAACTGAATAATTAATTTTCAATTTTGTGTTAGCCAAAACTATCAACATGGGTTTCTTCAGTTTTTAAGTGGGTCTGGTTGGCTATTTTGTATGTATGTATGTATGTATGTATGTATATATTAGGCATACAGGCCAAATGGAGTTAGAAGGATTAGAATATGAACATTTACTCCTGATTGTTTCAAGAAAAATATTTTTTTGTTTTTTTGTTTTTAAATCCTCTCTAAACACATTTACACCCCCCAAAAATTTAGTACAGCCTCCAAAATATTTTTTGGTGGAGAAAGGGGGGGGTTTACAATATTATGTTGGCTTTTTTGATTATTTTCTGAAGCTGTATTTTTCAGAGATCGTAAAAAATTTAGTTCAGTTTATTTAATTCTATACATAGTAAAATAGTCCCTTGGATTTCATGGGGCACAAGGCACAGAACCCTTGGAATTCCGCATATAACTCCCCCACCCAACACACCAGATGCACTTTGCCCTTCAGTTATGGTCCTGCATACAATCAGCTACAAACAACTGACTGATGCGATTGTACGAAATGATGATCATTTTATTCTTTATTTAGTGGATTGGGAAAATAGAAAGAAGAACAAGGAAGTAAGACAATAAAAATTTAGTCATCTACACAAACTTCTCTGAAACTGACCCAGGCATACACCAAAAAAGTCCCTGGTGTAATCACACCAGTGCTAAAGAAAAAAGTATTTGTAGCTAAAAGTCTGTCATATTAATTGTCATTAAACAGATTGCGTTCATTATGATATTAATTTAAGTAAACAATAATTTCACATACTAAAAGCAGAATAGATTTACTAAAAATAAATTGATTTTAATACAAAACAATAATTCTGTCCAATTATTACCATAATTTTTTTAATGAAAAATAAAATGACAACTCGCTGTCTCACAGAATTAAATATAATGAAATTTTTGTTTTGTATTTGAATGTATCATTTTTAATTAATCTATTGCGCATCTAGTAAATAAAATATTGTTTGTTTAAATCAAAAATATAAGGACAACATACTATCTAACAGCAATATGACAGACATTTTTTTAGCTACTAAAACAAGATTAGGTTAGAGACTCTTCTAAAATTTAAATAAACAACAAGGAATGAATAAATTTTGGAAAAAGTAATAACAGATCTGGTTAGTCATTCAATAGAAACCCTCACGTGACCAATGTCACTTGGCAGCATGCTGTGTTGGGGAAAAAAGGGATGATTAATGAATGAGTTATCTCTCCCATTTTGTTGAGTAGAAATCTCAAAAATCCCCCTCCCTGTTATATTTTTTTTGTTTGGGGCTCAATTAGCAACGTAAGTTTATGGTCCCTTAGTTTGTTGTGTTCAGCAGCATTCATGCTTTTTTTTTAGAGATCACTGCCCAACAAAAGTTGAGAGAAGTAACTTATTCATTGATTGCCCTTTTTGCAGATCTTAACTGATCACCCTGAGCATGGCATGCTGCCAAAAGACATTGGTCATATGACGGTTTCTACGAAATGACTAACCAGACCTGGTTATTCTTAAATCTGAAACTAAATTTCTCTATATACCTCCTGTTTTTGTTTCTTTGAGTTTGTAAATTTAAATGATTGGAATTTACAATTCAGGCTTGACTGTCACATGACAACAGGGTCTCAACAGTTATAGATATAAAAGTGGAAATGGTAGATAAATAGAGAACTAAGACATTAGTATGAACCCTTTCAGTTCAATTTAATTTATTCAAGTTTAGTGTGTTATTCCTCATAAATGCACAAAATTATTTAAATGTTATAACAACAAAAGCAACATTTACTTCATGGCCTTTGATTTTGCTTTAGTTTGAGAATAACTCATTCACAAGAAGAAGAAAACAAAATCATTCATAGTCACCAGTGAATGAGGTAATTAGTGGTCCAATGGTGCAACTAAAGATTTTTCTATCTTTTCTTGAGGTAACATTTCTCACATGAAGTTTTCCCTAGCTTTAGCCTTTCATCACATGTAATATCAAATTGTTTTGTATCATAATTTGAAAAGATCTTGGAACAATGGATATTAGAATTGCTTATCCTTTCACCTTGTTCCTTTGTACCAATTCATTCATTCAAGCTCTTCTTTATCATGAATCAATGTTAAATTCTTTTGGTCCAATGCAAAAGGAGAATCATTTTCTGAACAAATGTGACCATCATATCTTGCCTAGTAAAAATTATGTAAAATGTAGGTATAAATATATATAAATGAGGTTCTGAAATATATTTTTATAATGATTACTGAAAAAAAACCTTTGATGGAAAAGGTTAGGGGTTGTAATAAGGACATCAGGCTGAAGAATTAATAAGTTTTTCAAGATCAAGAATAATGAGCAGAGAAAACATATTACTCTGAGAGATATGTATATGACAAAATCAAATTTCGATGAATTATTGTATATCTTTACGATTTATCTATATTTTAAAATCATGATCATTCAGAAATAATTTGAAAATTAGCACAAATGATTACATTTTAATTTGTTTAAATAATGTCTTCTCAGGTCGAAAATGTCAAAATTAAATAAGCCGAAAGGAATGATGGAAATACCCGCAAAAAGTGATGAATAAAATGTCTAAAATGTTAAAAATATCCTCTACATTATAAATTCTATAACTAAAATTAAACATATATTACACATAACGCAACCTTTCTCATATGTATTAATACATGAATGAATAACTAATGTTGTATGGGGAAATAAAATAAGAAAAAAAGGAAGGAGAAGATAGTGTTATCAACTGAAAAGAATGGTATTCTGTGTACAGCGGGAATTCTTTCATTATTTTTCAGCAAAGTCTTCTTTAGTCTGAATGAAAAATCTAATACTAAAAAAATAACAACAATTGTTTTTTGGTTTCTAATCTTATGTTTTATAGACTCCTACAAGCAACAAATTTGTGTACAAGGGTAACTCTATCCAAGGATGAACACTGGATAGATGGTATGACCTCTAGTGACCTCCAAAGGTCAATTCAGGTTCAGGTCAATTGTGGCATTTTCAAACCTAAGGAAGCTGGCTGTACCATATGAGCTGCAAATTTGTGTTGGGAGCAGGGGTGTTAACTTGACCCCAGGAAGAATATAGGATAGGTGGTCCTGATGTCTACTGACCTCTAAAAGTCAATTTAGGGTCGAGACAATTCAGTCATTTTCATTTATAAGGGAAACAAGTGATATTCTAACAATTTTTGGTGAGGGCCCGAAATTTCTTGAAATCCCTATAAATAGAATATAATGAGTGTCCTATGTTATATTTGAAGTGGTCAGGTTGGTGTGTTGTTACATTTAAAGTTTATTTTCAGTGTGCAGGCCCAATGGGGTTGGAGTGTCCGTGAGAGCATTGCCCATTGAATATCTATAACACGTAATTTCTTTTCCTGTGTTATTGTATTGGAAGATTTTTCCCGGGCAATGCCTGGTATACCAGCTAGTAAGATATAAACAGACTTACTTCCTATACAAAAACAAAAAATAACCCGGGTTATCAAAGTTGAATCAATGTGAAGTATTAATTTCCTTTTATTACAAGAAGCAGTAATTCGTTTCTTGTAAGCTTCATCAACATGTCAAGTGTAATATGGACAATTTCTACGAAGAGCCACAATCTTGCTTTGGTTCTCATAAACAAGTGTAATTTGGTCTCCTTCTTCAATTAGTGATATGTTATGCTTAGCAATTATTCTCGATTGCACTGAAATACAAAGGAAAAAATTATGAACAAGAGAAAATATGCCACACCAGCCATTAAGTGAATCACTTTAGTTTGTCAGATAACACTGAAACTATTATCATCATTATCACCATGAGTCTTTTATCGTCCGTCATTGGACGTAGACTTTCTCCAGGATTTAACACACTTCTCTATCGTGGGCATTGCAAAGTCAATATGTCAATATTTACTGAACCTGTCCAGTTTTTCTGGCCATCTCATATTCTGACGGCGTCAGTTCTGCATTTGATCCATTTTGTGAGTTGAGATGTCTATCCGTTGCCTGCCATTTTTGCAAGATGATCAGTCCATTGCTATCTAAGTTTTTTAATAGATCCTATAATGTCTTGGACTCCTATTTTTCCCTGATATATTGTGCTGTCTTGTGGTCTCTCCATGTGATGTTTGGCATGATTCTGTTATGTGTGCCTTGCATGCTTCTCAGTTTGCGGGTTAGCTTCTTAGCTAGGTTCCATGTTTCAGCCCCATAGGTGATTATTGGTGGAATGTATCGGGAGGATGAATTAGTTATATACCCTTCTTTTTAGGACAAATAGGATTTTCTTGTTTTTTTAATAGTTTCTATGGTGTTTCAAACTCCCGTTTTCTTCCTGATATACTGTGCTGTCTTGTGATCTCTCTATGTAATATTGAGCATGATTCTCTCATGTGCACATTGCATACTTCTCAGTTTGTAGGTCTATCTATCTCTTGGTTAGGTTCCATGTTTCAGCTTCATAAGTGACTATCTGGAGAATGTATTGGTTGTATACTCTTCCTTTTAGGATTATTGGGATTATCTGGTTCTTCAAGGTTGAGCTTGCTCTGCCAAAAGGTTGCCATCCTAGAGTGATTCTTCACTTGATTTCCTCTTCTTTTGAGGATTCCATGGAGATTCGTTGTCCTAGGTAGATGTAGTGATAACCAAAGAATCTTTTTTCACTCAAAAAAGCATGTTCAAACAGTGTTCCACAAAACCCCATGGTTCCACACAATCTTTCCAAGGGTTCCACAAAACAAAGTGACAATTTCACAATATACTTAATAATTCTTCATTGCATAAACAATTTTCTTCCTAGTAGAGTTTATAAACATTCAGATAATTCCATAAACAAGGTGAAAATCTAATAACTACGTAGATATGTAAATATGAATTATAAATTGTGTTATATTATAATCGGTCCTTTTCATCTTTTTCAACGCAATAGTATACATGGACATATTTGGTCCAACAGAATGAATTATGAATTGCATTACATTATATTAAAACTTATTTGAAATGTATATCTCTGAATTTTTGAGATGGGGTATTATTATTATTTCTTTTATTATTCGGACTATCCTCATCTTAGTTGCTTTTCTTGGTTGTTTTAAGGCTCCTAAAAATTAGCACTGGTTAGCGTAGTGGTTACAGAATCAGACAAAATTACTGCAAGTAATCTGATGGTTCTAGGTTCAATCCCAGTGTGAGACAATAATAATACCACTATTGCTAAGAGGGAAGTGCAGTCAATATACCCCCTTCAGTTGAATAAAGGGTTCGGTTCGTTACTTCCCCACATCGAAACATTGTATAAAAAACAACCAAGATGAGGATATTCCGAATAATGATAGAAATTATTTGAAATGATCTTCCATCATTCCACGGTTAATATATCACTCAATTTAGACTACATAAATAGAAAAAAAATTAAAGAAAAGGGGCTGCTGCAAGAATTGAACCTGCCACTGCTGTTTCAATGCAGCGTTTTCAACATTGAGCTAAACAGCCATCAGTAATGCAAAAGCTAAATAACTGCTTTCAACCCAAATTTTCATCTTGTTTATTCTCGGTCTTTTTCATCTCTTTCAACGCAACAGTACGTATCTGAGAAATGGACATATTTGGTCCAACAGAATGAATTATGAATTGCTTTGTATCATGTAGAGACTTACTTGAAATGATCTGCTATCGTTACACAGTTAATGTATCACACTATTCAGACAATGTAAATAGAATAAACAATAAAAGGAAGAGGGGCCGCTGCAGGAATAGAAGCTGCCACCGGCAGGATAGAATTTATTGAGTATTGTAAGAGGGTGGGGGTGACTCCATGAGTTACTACCCTCGGTGACACCAACCATAGGCTCCCGAAAAGCAAGAGTGGATATTCATGTGGTTTTGTACGTTCAGAGCTTTAAAAAACCTGATTAATCTAGTTCCAGAAGGTGAAAAATAACGATGATGACTCATGTCTTGAGGAAAATGATAATCTATCTTAGAAACTGAAAAAAGTGGATTTCACAAGAACATAAATAATTAGGAAAGATGAAGTGTGAAGACGACATATGCCTAAAGAAAATGATGCTCTAAAAAAAAAAAAAGTCGTTCTTCAGCCTCTCTTACTAATGGTGTCCTTTCTGTAACTATTTGGCAGACTTATGAATAACCATTCATTTGGTGTTAAAGTTCAGAAAGTTCTGGCTCCATGACGCCCATGAGAGAGTGGTGTGGCGAATCTTGGGGAAGGTCTATGTCGAACTCCGGTCGCTAAAAGGTTACTGCTGCTGGTGATGATGGTGATGATGTCACCAACACACAGACACAAAAACTGGCACATGGACATGAGTGCTCGCTTGGAAAAAAAAGGAGGTAACTCCCGTAAGACATAGTGATGTCTATTTTTTTGTACGTAGATAGAAAATTACTTTCCTACAAACCCAACAAGCATTTCATATCAGGTCTTGTTCTGTTAAAAGCAACTCACACAGGTGTTTTAAATTTTCTGCTTTGAGTAATAAATATCCAATTCTTAGAAATTCATCCTGGGGTTCCTTAATACTTAATCTTTACACACAAAAAGCATATTTTATACTTCATATTACATACACATATTTTTGCGCAATTTAATGATCACTTTCTAGTTTTGATTATGCAATTAGTTTTCCTTTCGATAACTTTAATCCTATGCTATTTAAACGTTATTTTCACTAGATTTTAACTTCATTTTAATTCTCTTGATACTTGCTAATTCAGGATATTCTGATCAATTGAGAAATTTGAATGATTAACTTGAAAATGATCAAGTATTCTCAAATCAATTCCTACCACAATAAGCACAAATATCTGTAACTTGCATAAATGCATACACATGTATCAGTACTAACTATCAAAAAAATATCTAAAATTATCTTTAAATGAATAGATCTTTTATCTAAAAAATATCTAAAATTATCTTTAAATGAATAGATCTTTTATCTAAGAAATATCTAAAATTATCTTTAATGAATAGATCTTTTATCTAAAAAATATCTAAAATTATCTTTAATGAATAGATCTTTTATCTAAAAAATATCTAAAATTATCTTTAAATGAATAGATCTTTTATCTAAAAAATATCTAAAATTATCTTTAATGAATAGATCTTTTATCTAAAAAATATCTAAAATTATCTTTAAATGAATAGATCTTTTATCTAAAGTAATTCTAAAATATAATTTTAAAAAGGGAAATACCTGCCATTCACAGAAATAAGGGACATAACTCAGGTATCATATCGAGAGTTGCTTCCCTTGGGTCATCATGATAATTCTGTGGTCTATTATAATTACACCAGTTCAGCACTGGTCAAAATAACTGGATTAGTTTCGTATGGATGATTAATACAAATATACATTTCTAATATAAATGTCTTTATTGTAAATAAAAGACGCATAACTCAAACAAAATTTATTTTTCTATTTTAAATTTTAAAAACAATTTAAAACAATAAGCCAACAGAATTGGGTAAAAAACGAAATCAGTAGTAGTAGTATTAGTAGTAGTTATATTACAAACAGCTGTTGCCAGCCTGAATCAACTAAATCAGCCTATATACACAGCAGAAACTTGCATACCAGCAGCAGCCAATTTTGTGTTTATGTGTTAGCAGTACCCCCTTTCTCTCTTTCTGTTTGATTTAGCGTGACAGAAAACAAACCAACAACCAAACAGACAAGCAGAAAAAGAGACAACGGCTTCTAAATTCTAAGATGCTTTGAGAAAAATATAATGGCCACTGAATTCGAGCACATTAGATAAAAAATATCGTTCATGAATTATTGATTGTTTTTTCATTCCATGACAAAGGTCCAATTATAAGAATTAAAATGTGGAATTCTGATTCTATTTATTTAGATAAGAAAAAATAGAGTTCCTTCTAATTCTATCGAACCTGTGAGCAACTGGGGGAGTGAAGTATGCAGAAAATATCTAGACATGAAATGATATTTTTTTTTTGACAAAAGTTCATGAAACAAAGGTCAGTTACCTATAACAACCATCGGCTGTCATCAAAATAGTGAATCATAATAGCAGTTCACAATAACCCGACAAATCAATTTTTTTTCCTATGTTCTTTAAAGGGATTTCCGGATTAAAGGAGTTATAGGATTAACTAGGATTAATGCCAACAGAGGAGCATGATTATCAGTCGGTGGAAATAAAACAATCACAGCAGTGCTGTGGTTTGTACCACCTCCACTGTACCTTTTTCTTGGTTGTTAGTCTATTGCTAATGGTCAAAGATCTCATATTTCCAGCAGTCTCCTCAGTATTCATGCGGTCCCCAATAATACTGTGGTTTGTATAGTCTCAATCCTTCCTCTCCTCCCTGGTTCCTCCAAACTCGTTTTAGTGCCTTTGGTACGGTTCCAAGTGCACCCACTATTACTGGTACTACCCTGATTTTTGTGTTCAGCATATACTCCAGTTCCCTTGCCAGGTCCTGGTATTTCCCTAGTTTTTCACTCTTGTTTTTACTCTGCGATCTTCAGGCATAGCCACATCTATTATTTGGCATGTTCTCCTTCCTTTGTCCATAATTACCAAGCCCAGTCTTCTCGTTTGGATGGGTTGGTCAGTTTGGATGTCAAAGTCCCAGAGTAATTTATGGTTACCATTTTCCAAGGCTGTTTCTGGTTTGTGTTGATACCACTTGTCCGCATGGTTGAATCCTATTTGCTTGCTCAGTTCCCAGGGTATCACTGTGGCTACCCTATTGTGTCGGTTTTTGCACTCTTTCTGAGCTAATTAACAACATTTACTGGTTTTGAGGTTTACAGTCTCATCCATTTCTCTACTTAGTTGGCATTTGCTGTTTGTTTGGGTTCTGTTGATTTTTGCCTGGATATAGCTTGTCTTTTGCACATGAAAGAATAATGCTGGGCCTGCACATGAAAGAATAATGCTGGGCCTCACATGGAGAGACCACAAAACAGCACAGTACATCCGGGAAAAGACAAGAGTTAGAGACATCATAGAATCCATAAAAAAATCTCAAATGGCGGTGGGCTAGCCATGTTGCAAGAATGGCAGACAATCAATGGACATCACGACTCACAACATGGATTCCCCGAGACCACATGCGCAACCAAGGCCGGCAAAATGTTAGATGGAGAGACGAGCTAGACAAGTTCAGGAAGTACTGGCTCAGTGACGCCCATGATAGAGAAGTGTGACAAATCCTGGGGAAGGTCTATGTCCAACGACGGACGCTAAAATGATGATGATAATGAGCTTGTCTTTTTGTTTAGTGCTGGCCTAATGAGCAATTCTGTTTCTTTCCTCATGTTTCCTTCACGTAAACATGTCCATGATCTCTCATCTCTAACAATTTGTATCAGTCTTTTGAATTTTCCATACGTTTTTTTTCTGTTCTCATTTTTCTTTCCTTGTTTGCAGTACTCCTTCTTTGTAAGCTACATTATTGTCATTTGTTGCGCCTCTTCAGGTGCTCTTTATAATGTCTTTACTATTTGCTTGCACATACTTTTCTGATCTCTAATCCTATTTTAGCCTTTTGGACAGTCTTCTATGCTGATGAGTACTCTACCGCCTTCTTTCCTCTTTACATACAGTTCATCTGTATCATCTCTGAGATGTAAGGCCTTGTGCATTGTCATGAGCTTTCTTGTTTGCCAATCCATTGGTTGGAGTTCTTCCTTTGTCTATCCAAGGAATGGTCCTATGTATCTTTCTACCGGTACAGCCCATGTGTTTATTCCTTTTATCAGATTCCAGCTATTTAGTTAGGTCTCTAATATTTTTCTTATCCTCGTAAGGTATCTCTTCTTATTTTCTTTTTCATTTCTTCTCGTTTTATTGTGTCACATTCAAGACCTCCCAGGTATTTATATCGTTCCTGTGTGGTCAATGCACTGATCTTTTTGTTCGATAATTCAATTCCTTCTGCTGCTGTGAACCTTCCTTTCAGCATTACCTTTAGTGTGCATTTTTCTATTCCGAGTTCCATCCTAATGTCATCACTGTATTTTTTCACCATGTTGAACAATGTTTCGAGCACTCCCCTGTTCTTTGAAAATAGTTTTATGTCGTCCATGTACATTAGATGGTTGACTTCTCCTTCTGCTTTTGAGAATTGATATCCTTTGCGGTTTTTTTTTTTCAGGATTCTGTTGAGTGGTATCAAAGTTAGATCAAATAGTAGTGGGGGACAGAGAGTTCATAGAGTTCACTATGAAACTCACCAATGGTTTGCTGATTTTGAATATTCAGTATCCAGTATCCAGCTGTGTGGAATCATGTTGTTTACTTTTTTATGGTTGATCTATCCTATTGCAACATTCTTCCTTCTTTTTCTTACTTCCTTTGAGATCATCTGATCAGCATAGAGCAAGTCATTCATCCTTTCAATTCTTCTACTGCATCTTCTATGTTCTTCTAGTAAAAGTCTTCTTTTTTTCTATGGAGATATACATTCTTTCTGCTATCTGTCCAGTCAGGATTTTCCACATCAGTGGTAGGCACATGATTGGTCTCAAATTGCTCGCCTGGTTCTCTTTCTCAATGTCCTTTCTGGATGAGAGTTGTTCTGAAAGTGGTCATCAATTCTGGTACTTCGCCTTTATCTAGGCATCTTCAGAGTTGGTGGATCAGCCAGTCATGTATTGTGATGAATTTTTCCATCCAATATTTGTGGATCCCATCAAATCCTGGTGCTCTCCACTTGGCCATTTCAACCTTGTTTCATTTGATATCATCTGTTCAGTGTTGTCTATGTCTTGGGGTACTCTTTTCATGCTGTTCAACAATTGTGGGGCTTTGCTGCATCTTTTGGGGTGTCCTCATATGCTGTTCCAGAAATTCTTTGCTTCTGTGGCATCTGGTTTTATGTCCTGTTTTCTTTTCTTATTCAAATGAAACTTTCTTCCATTGTTGTGGAGCATGCGGTTCTATGTTTGTCTATAACTCTTTTTTATTATTATTATTATTATTATTATCATTATTATTATATAAAATTGTGAAATTTACTCATGTGTGAACTGTATTTATGCAATGATTTTTATCATTATTATGATTATTCTTTATCAAAATTAATAAATGAATACAACTTATACATGGTTAAATTTCACAAATCTATTAATAATAATAATAATAATAATGATAATAGTAGTAATAAAGGCAGAACCACCCTCATCCAAAAAAACCCTGAAAAGGGGGATATGGCAAGCAATCATAGACCAATAACATGCTTACCACTTATGTGGAAAATCCTAACCGGAAAGATAGCGGAGAGAATGTATATATCAATGGAGAAAAGGGGACTATTATCTGAAGAACAGAAGGGTTGCAGGAAAAAAACCAAGGGGGCAAATGACTTACTCTACATTGACCAGATGATCTTGAAAGAAGTAAGGAAAAGAAAAAAGAACATCGCAATGGGATGGATAGATTACAAAAAAGCGTACAATATGATCCCACATAGCTGGATACTCAAATGCCTTAGAATGTTCAAGATCAGTGAACCGGTGGTTAGATTCATCGAAAACTCTACGAAAAACTAGAAAGTCGACCTGACAGCCACGGGAGAAAACTTAGCAGAGGTAAGGATAAAAAGAAGAATATTCCAAGGAGACTCGTTGTCCCCACTATTATTTGTTCTAACTATGATACCACTCAATAGAATCCTGAATTCTGGAATAAAAAAACTTGCAATCATGGTGATGCACAAAGGAAGGCTCTCAATGGCTGAAGGAATAGAACTCCCAGATAACAGTAAGATTAGAGCACTGACCGCACAAGACCGATACAAGTACCTAGGTGTCCTTGAATATGATACGATAAAACGGGAAGAGATGAAGTAGAAAATAAAGAGAGAATACCTTAGAAGGATAAGGAAAATATTAGAGACCAAATTAAACAGCAGAAATCTAATAAAAGGAATGAACACCTTGGCTGTGTCAGTAGTTAGGTATACAGGACCATTCCTAGGATGGACAAAGGAAGAACTCCAATCAATGGACAGGCGAACAAGGAAACATGACAATGCATAAAGCATTACACCCTAGAGATGATACAGATAGACTATACGTTAAGAGAAAAGAAGGTGGCAGGGGGCTCATCAGCATAGAAGACTGTGTCCAGAGAGCTAAAGCAGTCCTAGAAAGGTATGTGCAAACGAATAGTGAAGAAATCATTAAGAGTGCGACAGACGGTGCAACAAACAATAAAGTAGAAAACAATGGAAAAGTACAGCAAACAAGAAAAGAAAGATGAGAAGAGAAAAAATTGTACGGCGAGTTTAAAAGGTAGATACAAGATGTAGTAGACGAGAAATCATGGACGTGGTTACGAAAAGGAAACCTGAAGAGAGAAACAGAATCGCTCATCATGGCAGCTCAGAACAAAATTAGGACAAACTATATAAAAACAAAAATCGACAGAACACAGACAAACAGCAAGTGCCGCCTATGCGGTGAAAGAGATAAGACCGTAAATCACATAACTAGTGAATGTAGTCAACTTGCCTAGAAAGAGTATAAGCACAGACATGATAGAGTAGCAACAATGATACACTTGGAACTGAGTAGACGAATGGGATTCAACCATGTGGAAAAGTGGTACCAGCACAAACCAGAGGCAGCCCTGGAGAATGACAGCCACAAACTACTCTGGGGCTTCGACATCCAAACCGACCACCTCATCCAGGCAAGAAGACCGGACTTGGTAATTGTAGACAAGAGGAACACCTGCCAAATAGTACACGTGGCTGTACCTGCAGACCATAGAGTAAAGAGGAAGGAGAGTGAAAAATGGGAAAAATACCAGGACCTAGCGAGAGAACTGAAGATGTGGAACATGAAAGCCAGGGTAGTGCCAGTCTTAGTAGGCACACTGGGAACGGTCCCAAAGACACTGAGGGTGAGACTGGAAGAGATTGGGATAAGGGGAAGGATTGAGACTGTACAGACCACAGCACTGCTAGGGAACTGCGCGGATACTGAGGAAAGTGTTAGAAATATAAAGACTGCAACGTTAAATGTTAATAGTGACCCAACAGAGGAAGGGAAATGAAAGTGGAAATGTGAGCCGCAGCACTGACATGATGGACGGGGGAAGGAGGAGATGTTGGCTGAAGACCTGAGGAGACTTATTGTCACTTAGCCTTCAGCAATGACCACCGGGCAACTCATGTGAAACTGTAAACCACAGTATTACTGTGACCTATGAGCACTAGGAGAGAAGCGCTGGAGACTTGCTGTCACTCAAACTCCAGCGAATACCACCAGGTAACTGGTGTGAGATTGCAAATGATAATAATAGTAATAGAAACATAAAAAAAAACAAAAAAGAAACTGCAACCCCCCAAAAAATAAGACTGAGGCAAGAGTAATAGTACATCATTTCAACCCTCTTTTGCCCCAAATTGTTGATCATGACTCCGCAATTGATTGCAAAGGACAGGGATGATGATGACGATGATGATGATAGGTGAAACTCGAGTGTGTATCTGTCTGTGTGTTATTGCCTTCATTTGGGTGATTGTATTAATGTAAGTATGTGTTTATATGCTACATTGTGTGTAGGTGGTCTATTGTTCAATAACCACTTCTGAAGCCTGCCTATTCATGTGGTTGACTTACATCTAGGATGTATCTCAGTCTATTAGCCAGTATTTCGCAAACAATTTATACATGTTAGATAATAGCGTAATTAGGTACAATTAATTTGTACCAATTTTTTCCAGATGATTCAACCTATTTTTTTTCATCTTCTATGCAAGTCACAATGTTTCTGCCGATTCATCTCTGCAGCCCATTTCAGGTGTAAATTCTAATATCCCTAAGAGAAGAGAGTCCCTTCTATTGGTCCCTTCTTCTGGCAGTTCAAAGCAACAAAAAAAAAAGAACAATTGGAGAGACTTTCTTTCCTCTCAAGAAGATGAAAAGGAGAGGTAGAAAGTTGGTATGTTGATGATTCTTGTAGAGGTTATAGACTGATTTATTCTTCTAATGACAGAAAATGGCCTGTCTGTGAGCATTGAAGAAGAAAGAAACAAAAGAAAGAAATGAAGGAAGTTATGAACAGACTGACAGAGGTATAGACTTTGAAAGATAGATAAACAGATCTGGTTAGTCATTCAATAGAAACCTTCATGAGAACTATGTCTTTTAGCAGCATGCCATGTTGGGGGTGATCAATTAAAAAAATTAGGAAAGGAGGTGATCAATGAATAAGTTTTCTCCCTCCTGATCACTACAAGAGTTCAAATATCCAATTTAAATAAACTTATATGGCTAATTGAACCACCAACTAAAAATCTATTTAGGAGAGGAATTCTTTCTCTTTTTTTTTTTTTAAATGTAATTTCTAGACATAGTAAGGAGTAAATGTTCAAATTTCCAGCCCTGTAGCTCCATCAGTGCAGCCTGTATGTGCATTAGAGCCAGAACATCTTAAAAATCGAAGAAACCTATGGTGAAAGGTTTAATCAACCATTCTCAAAGTGAAGATAGATTAGATGGATAGATATTTAGATCTCAGCCAATCAGTATTCATTTTTTTTACCTTCATAAATAGAAGAAAGAGAAAATGACGTGGTTTGATAACATGATCGGAATGAAGAGGGGAGGAAAAAAAGTAGGTTAGTCTAACCAGAAAGAAGAGAAAAAAAAGCTATGTAACCGATTTCCTTATCTGATTATTTTTTTGTTTTTTTCTGTCTTAGTCACCTTGACCTGAGAAAAAATTTCTTTCCCAATTGAAAATTGATGTTAAAAATGTGTACAAATACATTTATTATATAAAATTGATGCAAAAAGGAATCCAATAAATTTCAAAATGTTTATTACAACATCCTTCAATAGCATTGATTTTCAAATTTCTTCATCTCACAGCACAGCAAACCAGGTACTAAAATGGCCGACCGTCAGTATTAGGGATAGATTTGATTGTTTAAAAGAAAATGAATGGTTATAATGTTTTCATACATTAAACTAATGATTTTACAATTTTATTGCTGAGAGTATATTGTTGATTGAGATTTACAAAAAGATTTTTGACCATTTGTTTATTATTACACATTCAAGCACTACTGTGCAAGTTATATCGAAATATTTTCTTAACAATGCTTCATGGCCATTGTTTGAAGGAGGATTGACAATCCTCAAAATTCCCGTGGCTCGTTGGTTGAAAATCGTAGTTTCAGAATTGACAGAAATAAAAAAAAAAAGTTAAAAAAATTATTCAAATGAAGTTTTTACATTCACTCTATGGGAGGGGAGATATTTGGACAAAAATTTGATTGGCCAGGACGTGAAATGAGGAAGTTGACTTGCTCATCAAGCACCAACAAAGAGATATCAATTCATAAGGTCAAGGGTTTTGACAAGCCCTACATGATTTTCTTTTCAACCTATATGTGGTCAAGGAAAACTCAGACTGATAAAATTCAAACAATTTCAGCGTCAACTCAATGCACAGGCACATAGCCATGGGAGGGAGAAATTAAAAATTTCCTCCCTAAGAGGGGGCTCTATGAATGATAGTTCACCTACTGAATTTCTACAAAAGGTATACAATAACCAATCGTATGCTAAGTTGAAGGGGGCTCCTCCAGAAGCCTTTGGGCTCCCAAATTTTCATTTACGTCTCTCTCCAACCCTATTCAAGTGATTTTGAATATTAGTATGATGCATGTCGAGGAACTATATCTCTCAAGCTGGTAGGAATAAAATTGTGATATTTGTAGACGTGGTATCATTAGAAACCAAACAGGTCTGGTTAGTCACTCGATAGAAACCATCACGTGTCCAAAATCTTTTGGTAGCATGCCGTG
This sequence comes from Thysanoteuthis rhombus, assembly GCA_963457665.1. Lineage (NCBI taxonomy): Eukaryota > Metazoa > Mollusca > Cephalopoda > Oegopsida > Thysanoteuthidae > Thysanoteuthis > Thysanoteuthis major. Next base: position 43,965,260 of record OY735221.1, read on the forward strand.
TTAAGAGGGCTGAGCAATTAATAAATTTGTTAAGTGTATAAGTTACTATTCTCACCTTTTGTAAGGCCATGATCACTAAAAAAAAAGTCTGAATTTGAGTGCGGGCACAAACTAAAGGATCAATTCACCAGAAATTTACATTTCAAAGTGACCCCCCCCCCCTACAGAAAAAAAATGATACATGGGGGTAATCTTTTTTTTTTAAAAAAACATTGTTTAGGTATAACAAGGAGTGAATGTTGAGAATTTCTGCCCTTTGACTACATAAGTGTGGTCTGGATGTCTGATACATACATACATACATACATAGTCAGCCAGCTGGACAGAATGTGTCCGCTCAGATAATGTAAGTGGTTAGCATGTCTGTCTCACACGCAGAAGGTCCTGGGTTCAATTCCCAGTGTGAGCAAAGAGTGTGGGGAAAACTCTTCATTACGACAAATTTCCCTGTGCTCTCAAAAGCTGGTTGATTTATACTTACTTCACCTTTCTTTATTCAGATTAAAAGTAACTTCTAAAAAATGTAGAATTTTTACGTTGTCCTTAATTCCAAATTTTAAGTTCAATTTTTTCATTTCTAATAAGATGTATTTTTTTTTATTTTTTCATATTTTTGCACATTGCTATTTTCTACAATTTGTAGGCCATCCTTTATTTCATCATCATCATCATATATATATATATATATATATATATATATATATATATATATATATATATATATATATATATATATGTATATATATATCATCATCATCATCATCATCATCATCATCATTGGTCTTTTAACGTCCATCATTGGATATAGACTTTCCCCAAGATTCACCACAATTCTCAATCATGGGCATCGCGGAGCCAGTATTTCCTGAATTTGTCTAGTTCTATACTCTTCTTTTTAGGATTATCGGGATCATCTGGTTCTTGAAGGTTGAGCTTGCTCTACCAAAAGGTTGCCATCCCAGAGTTATTCTTCACTTGATTTCCTCTTCTTTTGAGGAACTCATGGTGAATCGTTGTCTTAGGTAGATGTAGTGGTCTACCTTCCCCAGTTTTGCATCTTTTATTTTGACAATTATGTTCTTATTCTCAACATGATTATTGTACATGATTTTCATTTTACTGAAGTTCATGTGTAGGCCAACTTTTTTGCTTTCTTCGTTTAGTTCATCTAGCATTAGTTGGATGTCGTCTGCAAATCTAAGGTTGTTTAGATATTTGTCCTCTACTTTGATTCCTCTTTTTTCCCAGTCCATGTTTCGGAAGATCATCTCAAGGCAGGCTGTAAAGAGTTTGGGTGAGCTGGTATCACCTTATCTAACTCCTTTCTGTTTTGTTCAGTTCGATTTCTTCTATTTTCTCCTTTGTGGTCGTAAGTGGTTTGAGGTTTCTACGATTTTGCTAATGGTCACTGTGTTTCTTGGTTTAAACATATTGGCGGCCTCTAATAGAGGGGTTGTTATTTTGTTGTGGAGTTCGATGATGTTGGTGTCTATTTCATCGATAAGGATATCAAATCTGTTTTTCAATTCTAGCTTGAAGGCTGGGACGAGTTCATTTGGTACGTTTAGTGACTGATACCCAAACGTTTACTTCACTATATATACATACATATATATGTATATATATATATATATATATATATATATTATATATATATATATATTATATATATATATATACATATATATATATATATATATATATATATATATATATATATAATATATATATATATATATATATATATATATATATATATACATATATATATGTATATATAGTGAAGTTTACTTCACTATATATACATATATATATATATATATATATATATATATATATATATATATATATATATATATATGTATATATTGTGAAGTAAACGTTTATATATATATATATATATATATTGTTGTATTATATATGTATTACCTATGCAAGGTGCTACCCAAAATTAGGAATTAGGCAGCAAAAATGAGTGAACTTCAACAACATTTCTAACATTTCCCTAGTATTGTACCAAAGATAACTCTGTGAACTTTTGCATCAACCTTTTATATACACATGCACACACGCACACACGCACACACACACACACCGATGGAAACAAAGTTGATAAAAAATGAATCCGGGTCAAAAGGCGTGACGTAATTTATTAAAGAACCAATGAGACTTTTTTTCATCTAAATATACCAAAAAATAGCAAATCAAATTATTCAATTAGTACCAATTCAGTTGAAATTAGTTTCACAACAATGGTGTCCTTCTGACTGAATGCTTTTTGATCGAACGCGATTGTGACTTGCAGTAGTCTAGACTATACTGTTATCCTTTTGACTGATGTCTTTTATCTTGATGCCTTTTGACCCATCACCGCAGAATACCATACATAGGTGGGTTAGCAGATAGGGTGATACAATTGATAATAAGTAGATATGCAAATAGGAACTGAATGAAAATTATTCTTGTCTAGATTTGATAAGCTTTCAAATAAGAAGTGTCAAAAAATTGGATAAAAAATTTAATCCAATAGGCTATTTAATTCATTCAGGAATTTAGAAATATACAGAAACATAAGTTAGCAGGAACGACATAATAGTGATCTCTACATAATTCTATAATATGCAATGTGTATATGTATGTTTTCTACCTTCAACATTTGCCAAGGGAGATGAATATTAAATGCTAATTGTTGAGTAGTTGCTCTTCCTTATTTATTTGCAAATGCTTCAAAAACCTGGGTACAATCTGATTGAACATAAACAAGACAAGTGTTGTTTGTTACTGAATAAAAATCGGCATACAACTTATCTCTTTTGGCATCATGTTGTCGTTAATCTCTAGGAAAATTTCAAAAAGGTGCTAATCAATGGATAAATTACTTCTATCGCCTTTAGATAGGCATGATAAATAAAAAAGCCTGAATTTACTAGAAATAAACAGACACAAACTAAGGGATAATATTAGCATAAGCTTACATTGCAAATTACCATCCCATACCCACCAACTAAAATCCTATTTGGGGACAGGGAATTTCAAAAAACATTTTCTGCAGACATAACTAGTAAATGTTTAAATTTTCAGCCCTCTGGCTCCATTGATGTAAGCCTGTATGCAAAATACACACATACATAGCCAGCCAGACTAACTTGGGAACTGAAGAAACCTATGTTCACAGTTCTAGTGACAGATTTGGTTTACAGTTTCTAAAATGTTTGAAATATTATCTTGCAGCTTCCTTTTTCAGAAAGAGTCAATCAATCCACACGAATGGAGCTAGAGGGCTGAGATTTTCAACATTTACTCTTTATGTCTGGGGAAATTTTTTTTTTTGTTATGAAAGTTCCATCCCCCTAACATTTTGTTACTGAATTGTTATTCAATTGCTTTTTTTTTGTTGAAAATTCAGACTTTTTAGTAATGACTGCCCAACAAAAGGCCAACTAATTGATCAGTACCATGCTGCAAAAAAACGTTGGTCATTTGATGGATTTCTGTTGAGTGACTGACCAGACCCCCTGAACAATCGTAGCCACCGAAGGTGGCAAAGTATTGTTCCTTTTTTTATATGTGTGTTCCAATGCTCCTGGCCAGACCATTTTGAAAATTGGCATCAGTACTCCACTAGACCCCTTCTAAAAAAAAATTTTTTTCATTTTTAGAAAGAAAGCTTTTTTGACCGGGGGGGGGGGGGTCTTATTTTGACAGGTTTATTCATAACATCTGGATTCTCCAGAATCTAGATATTTCTAAATGTTTTTTTACTCTATTTTAGATGTTTTTCGGTGATGTCATAAATATTTTTTTAGTTGCTACTCAAAACTTCAATATACAATTTACAGATATTGACTTATTTTTGGCTAGACTGACAAGGTACCACATCAGTGTGAGTAGAATTATGTTTGCCCTTTTTTTCATGTAGAAGACCTGACTGCCTTGAAAATCAGCATTAAAAATCTTGGCTTCGTCATGGGTTTGAAACATTAGGATAAGTGAAAAATAAGCAACTTCCATGGCATATTATTTAATGACTAGCATACACCCGTAAAAAATGACAGGTTATTTAGATATGGATTGTCACTAAGAAGCAGAAAGTTAATTCATTAGGTAATATATTCTTAATAATTCAATTATCCTAATTTCAAGTTTAGTTTAAGGTCTCAATTCCAGCTGTTTTAAACGGTGATTGGACATGAAGTATTAAGACAAAACATCATGTATATATAGGAAGTCACCACTGATATTGTGAAGAATGGATAAAAAGTCATAAGAAGAAAATTATTTCATTAAAAACATATCTTATTTCATTACAAAAGTTGAATATTGCTTTATAAAAAATATTTAGGGAAAAGTATAGCCAAATTTGATAAATCTGGCCTTTTTAAAAAGCATTCGGCCATAAACCTTTTGCTTTGGTCATATCTAAGTTTTGAGTCATTTTGACTTTGTTACATTAATAATAATGATAATAATAATAATCAATAATAATAAATGATATTTTTCCTAATCTAGTTTTTACATTCATGCTAATTTTTGCCGTCGGATTACAGTCCAATTCTGAGTTGTGATAAGGCGCGACTGAAAATCACTAATATTATTTATTATTAATTTTGACCACTTTTTACCTTAATCTCAACTTCCATTTTTTTTTTTTTTTTGTCAGTATTGCAATGTTTTGGATCATTTTTGTGAGTTTTTGGCCAAAAATGTCTCCAAATATCTAGCAACTCTGCATCCCCCTTCCTGCCTGACAATATTTTCATAATATTGATTAGAGTTAGGTGATTGAGAGACTAACTCACACAATCAATCATTCTTACTTCAACTCACTTGCTAACCTTGAAAACCAACATTAACCACTAGCGCTAGTAGACAAATGCAAAATACCCACAGAAGTTCATGGAAAGTTTTATAAAGTTAAAACCTAAGTTAGGGTTGGGACACATTCGAAATTCCTTCAATACTGGGAAGTATGGTATGTGAGTGTATGTGTGTGAGCATGTGTGGTGGATTTTCATCCCTGAGTGAGTTTGTTTGTTTTCTTCTCCTCCATAGTTCTAATTCCCTTGCTATTAACTTGTTTAAAGCAGTCGCGTGGAAATGAATCCCTCCTCCTCTCTTAGTACTGACTTCTAACAACAGGTTAAATTCCTCTCTACTCTTATCAACAAACCACTTGCTCACAATTCCCGAACCAACTGATAACCGCATTGCTTTCTCCAAGGAAAGTAGAGGGTCCTGAATGATAGCTGTGGGAATTCTTTTCATCCCCACAAAACCAACCAGTCGAGTGGGCCACAGATTCTTTTCTCAATGAGTGTCCATTTTTATGCGTGTATCTATATGTGTATGTGTCTCTGGTCACATTTTCGGGGTAACAACCTTGAAAATCTGCATGAGTACACTAGTAGGCACCATCTAAAAACTGAAGAGTGGTCTAATTGGAAATTAGATTTCTGCAAGATAAGGTTATTGTTTTTATCAATACCCACGTGTGAAAAAAAACATTGCGGCTTAAAACAAATGAATAAATGAAACAGAAGATGCCAAGACCTTAGTTTTGTTATCATTACTGGTCTTTTATGATTAGAAGAAGTAAAGCATGGAGAAGTAAGGAAGATAAGGTGGGTTTGTTGGCTAAAAATTTAGTATTTTCATGGGAAGCCAAAGTGATTTCAATCAACAATTTTTTTAAATTGTTATAGAATGTGTGAGTAGAAGTGAAGTTGATGAATATCACCACGCAATCTGTAAGATTGTGGTGTGTTCTTTGTGTTTGGAGTGCACAATGCAAGTCCAGATAAAGATGGCTATTGCAAGGGCTGTGAAAGATTGTCTGGAACAGTAAGAGCCAAGAGAAAAATATGAGTGAGACTCTGTGTGTCTAACTGGAGGATTTGAGTTAGCAATATCATTAATGGGCATTTCCCCTTCCAAAGTAGGCTCCAGCAAACAACTGATTTTAAAGATAGATTGGCCGAAGAAAAAATATAGGATTTTTCATCATACTACATCCGCATTTTGCTCCATTGCTGCTGATATTTCTTATATATAGGCAGGGAAATTGCATGCTTTTCCACAGTCATTTGGAGCCTCTTTTTTGTACAAATTATGAAAGCCTGGTCAAAACCCATATGTCAGCTGCACTTCAATTAACAATTCGAGGGATAATAATTCTATCAACAATAAAGAACTTCATCAATAATTCAGAGATAATTATTTGATAACATTTCAAAATTACATAATTAATTTTTACAGTCTCTGTAGTCATTTTGGAGCAAGAATACCTAAATCTTGTAATGTTGTGCTATTTATTTGCACTCCTGCCAGAGCAAAATGTGACACAAGGTCAGGGCTTTATGAAGGGAAAATAGGAGACACCCTGGAAAAATAGCTCCAACCACCGCAGCTTTGGTTTGCAAGGCAACCAAAGCAACCATCACCGCAAAAGTGCCAGGCACAAGCCCAACCTGTTCCGTTATGTGCAATGGAACAGTTTTGCCGTAGGACGCAGTATCCCCCGCAGCTGGGCCGAGTAATAGAAAGATAACTTGAAAGTTCCCAATGCGTGTAGCAATGCGCAGCCTCATTGACTAATGCATTGCACCGGTGTACGCGGTCTTTGATATACACCATCTCTGGCCTATTTGGCAGGCAAGTGTCAGTATCAGTGCCTCAGGCTCTGCCCGGAGACAGATACTACACTTTAATCCAGGCCAGAAAAAGGGCATGTAATTTGGAAAATCTTTTATATAGTTTGTCCTGATCCATACATGGGCTTCAGTGATTTGCTGGTGTACTTTAAAATTTAAATTCATCCACAAAAAAATTTGTGCTAAAACATTTTCTGAATTCTTCCACAAAGAATTACCGGTTCTTGTATCGGTGGTTCCCAAACTTTTTGAATCACGGCACCCTTTATGTATGAAGATTTTTTCACAGCATCTCAAGTCACAAAATATTGAACAATAGCATTTACTTTCGTGTGATCAGGTTGAATGACTGATTTTTCAAAAATTTCCACTTCAAAACCTAATTTTGACTCTAAGAACTCAATTCTACATTGAAAATTAAATTTCTTTTTATGCAGACAAATATTTGGACATTATTCTGACAAATACAAGAAAAAACTTATGAACAACATTTTTTAGATTTTAATTACGTTTTTAAATTAGGGCTTTAAGAATTTGCATAGATGCTTAGTTTAGTCAGGTAAAAAAATAATGAATAGTGTTATTGAAAGTAATAAGTTATATATTTGCTTCCCCTTGATAATCATAATTGCTTTAGTTTGTTATTCACTATACGGATTCTCAAATCTTAGAATCTAACTGGAGATAGTCATTCCCATTTTCTGCTCGAAGTTTTTTTTTTGCACAATATTTACTTATTTTATCATTGTAAATCAATTAAAGATTTACTGCACTTTAGCACTTAACAGAGGATATTCATCTTTTACTGATATCCCAAACTCAGTTAATTCAGTGTTGGGAATTTTTTTTTTCTATTTTGTAATAAATTAGAAAGAGAAATCTTTGTGCACCAACAATCTAATATCCGAATCGAATCACTGTAGCCCCTGTTATGAGAAACAGACTCTTCTCTCTTCGAGTGTCCATAACTACATGTCTATTCGCGTATGAGTCTGCAGGCACTCCTGGTCACATTTTGAGGGCAGCAACCTTGAAAAATTGCATGAGTACACTACAAACACTATCTTAGAAGGGTTTTTTTTTTTTTTTTCCATTTACGGATCTCTGCGGTCATTTGAGAACAATCTTGTGCTCGAATTTTAAAGATACTTTTAGAGAAAGGATCTTCTGAAATCACTATCTTCAGCATTTCCTTTTTTAGAAAATAGTTGATAGAAAGAAAGAGAAGAGAGAAAGAATAAAAGATCCTTTCAAACATGACGAATATTTAATTTTCAACATAATCTTCTTCCTTGTAAATGCACCTAATACAGTGGTGAACATCAATCATATAGATCAAGCATCATACGATGAAATCAGCATAAGAGCAAGTCTGGTTAGACATTCAGAAACCATCACAACCAATGTCTTTTGGCAGCATGCCGTGTTGGGGGTGATCAATTTATATATTGGAAAAAGGGGTGATCAATGAATGAGTTACTTCTCCTACATTTCCGTGGACTGTGATCATTAAAAAAGTTTGAATTTTAAGAAAACAGACATGAATGCTGCTGAGTACAAACTTGGATTAAATTTAGCAAAAACTTAGATTGCAAATCTACCCCCTCCTCAAGTAAAATCCTCTTTTGAGGGTGGGGGGATTTTTGAAAAAACAAAAAAAACATTTTTTGTGGTCACAATAGAGAGAAAATGTTAAAATTTTCAGCCCTCGAGCTCGATTGGTGCGGCCAGTATGCATGATACATACATCTTAATCAGTCTTTTAACGTCCATTATTTGACATAGACTTGTTTTTCACCCTAATATATTGCGCTGTTTTGTGATCTCTATGTGAGGTTGAACATGATCCTTTCATATACACATTGCATGGTTCTCAATTTGAAGGTCTATCTTTTGGTTAGATTCCATGTTTCTGCTCCGTTGATCATTAGGAGGGTGTATTGGTTGTATACTCTTCTTACATATAAATACACATAGCCAGCCAGCCAGCCAGCCAGCCAGCTACTCAGACTGTCAGACAGACCATCTTAGAAACTAAAGAAACCTATGTTGACAGTCTTGGTTGATGGTTTCTAACAAATAAGATTCCTCAACAAAATGGCATCTTTTTTATATGAGCCACTGCCCAAAGACTCTGCTGATACTTTATGCTGATCGGATTTTTGATGGGTATTTAAAAAGGAAACTTGATTAAGAAAGGAAATAAAACCAAACAAGGGCAACAGTAATAACATTTTAGTAAGGATTGAATGAAAATATCATAGAAAAAAAACAGTTACTTGTGAAGAAAAGAGCTCTCACAGAAATTACTTGAAGTTTGTTTCATTTGAAAAGTTCTTAGGTGATTCTTGATATTTGAACATCAAGTTCTGGTATATTTGAGGACTTGAAGACCCGAAGTGAGTTGATGTCTTGATAGCATGGGCATCCATAAGGGGCTGCAAGGGGGTACATTTGTAGCCCCTAGAATCTACTTATCTACTCTTTCTTTCCACTCATTTACAATAATAAAGCAATATAAATAATCTACTCAAAAAGATATCTCTGAAGAATAAGAATTCCAGAATATGTAAATTGAATAACCATAGCCATCAGAGATGGTAAAGTATTCTAACCATTTTTTTTATAAGTGCATGTGTTTGTTCGTCTGTTCCAGCATTCCTGGCCAAATCATTTTGTCTACAGACTTCAAAACTGGCGTCAGACCCCTTCGAAAAATGATATTTTTGATTTTTGGAAAAAAAGCATTTTTTTGATCTTTTTAAGCCCTATTCTTACAGGTTTAATAATAAAATCTACATTCTCCAGAATCTAGATGTGTCTATGCTTTCTTTTCACTGTGTTAGATGTTTCCCCATAGGAAATGCCAGTGATGTTATGAATAGGTTTTATTCTGACCATTTATTTTTCAATGGAATTTTTTTTTACATGGCTTCGAATTTTAATGCTACGGCTGTTCATTTATTGACTGTAATGACAAGTTATTTTTATCATTTTACTAAACAAAGATCAATGTTACATACAGACAATGTGTAGATTACAAGTTGAGAGCAGAAAATAATCAAAAAGAAATCGGATTCTTCTCACCTAACTTATTTATGACTTAGTTTATTAACTGCATTTGATTTTTGTTGATTTTATCTCTATGATTACTTATCATACATAACTCAGATAAGTGATCATCAGACAGGTTTTAACTCAATTGAAATATTTAAAAAGTTTTCTGATCTTAAGTCTATATTCTTTTAGAATATGCATTAATTAGGGTTCAGTATCCCAAAGAAAATTTGACCAGATCACTTTAATGATAGCATAATCAGAAATAACTTTGTATCAAATGTTAACATGATAGGATTAAGTTTTAAATAATACTAATAAAGTTTGTTACCTATAAAAAATTGATGAATATAATCCGAAACATGACAAGTTATTACTATCACTGATATGACTGAAATTTCAGCCATTTGCAATAAATATGTCAAATTTCATTCCTTTGTTTTCTTCTCTCATTTCAGTTTTGCCTCTTCCTCTCTTTCCCTTCTCTTCCTCTCTTACTTCTCTTTTGCCTTTTTTCTTTTTTTCTCTTTCCTTATTCTTTTTCCATTCCCATCTTTTCCTCTCTCTCTCACTTCTCTTTTGCCTCTATCTCTCTTTTTCCATTCCTTTCTTTTCTTCTCTATTTGAAACAGTCAACCAAAACTGTCAACATAGGTTTCTTCAGTTTCTTCAATTTGGTCATGCTGGCTATGTATGTATATGTTGTGCATACAGGCTGCACTTATCCAGCTAGAGGGTTGAAAATTTAAACATTTACTCCCTCTTACATTCAGAAAAAACAATTTTTTTAAAAATTCATCCCAGAATTGGTTTTTAGTAAGGAGGGGATCAATTTTGCAGTGTAAATTTATGCTAAATTGATCCCTTAGTTTGTGTTCATGTTTGCTTAATGAAAATTAGAATTTTTTAGTGATCACTGCTCAACAAAAGGTAAGAGAGGTAATTTATTCATTAATCAACATTTTTGCAAATTTTTCAATTAGTCACCCCACACACAGCATGCTGCCAAAAGACATTGCTCCGGTGATAGTTTCTATTGGGTGACTAACCAGACCTGTAATTTCTCTTTCCTTTTAACCACCTTTTTATCCCTTCTCTTCTTATTTCTTTTCCTTTCTTTATTCTCAAAAGACTCATTCATAATTATATATATATATATATATATATATATATATATATATATATATATATATATATATATATATCAGATTTGTAAGAAAATGAAGACTTACTATTTAATAAATTAAAGTTTTTGATTTTGAATAGATTATAAATTGTTTGAGCAGAGCAGACATTTTTTTTAAGGTAATAGAAAAAGATAAAAACAAAATTTCAAAAGTTCATAATTAAACAATGTAAAAAATTTAAGTAATATATTTTGAATTACAAAAATAATGATAACCATTATTAACAAATGTTGAAATAAAGCCTATCATAGTACAAAGTAAGAAAGCGGTATTTTACCTATAAAATGATATTTGTATTCACAAAATTATCAAGTAATTATTTTACGACTATTCTTTTTCCCATGGGGACAGTGATAAAGTGATACATTCCTATTTATTTGTGGGCCTCATGTTATGGCACAGTTCACATACAGACCCTACATGCGTGTATGCTCTATGAAAAAACATAAATAAATGAGTCCGTAACACAGAAATGAGAAAAAAAATCATTCTTCAATTCGATCTCTTCTTACACATCATAATAAACATTATAGCAATCAGTCGATGGAATTCAAATTTAGTTACAGAATTCAGTGATTCTTATAGAAACAAGAACCAAAAGTTCAATGATGCACCCACCATCCATAGTCGAAGGAGTAGGAGGAGGATTAAGACAACAAATCCGGTTAGCCACCCTCTAGAAACTATCACTTGGCCAACTTAACCTGATCCTCTGTGTGTGTGTGTGTGTGTGTGTGTGTGTGTGCATGTACACGCACTTATCTCTGTCAAGGTTGACAATGGGATTTGAATTTCATCTATTTTTAATGACATCACGCCTCTTCTTCCATTCCTGTTGTTCAACATAAGACATCATCATGACATCATTAGCCACTGGTAAAAATTTGATCAAGATAGATTTCTCTTAATGTATCACATCTTTTATAATGTCACACCTTTAATGACATCACACCTTTTCCTTCATTCCTATTGTTTAATGTTAGTGGGACTGACCGACAGACAAACTGGATAGTGTTTTATGGGGATATTTGGACACATCTGGAATAGGTGAAAAACAAGATCTGAATATACAGAGTAATGAGATGACAAAATGTAAATTTTGAAAGAGAAATACAAAGTTATTCTCACTAACTTGCTAAACCTGACTGGAATTATTAAGAATGCATTATTCCCTGCATATATAAATAAACAGGTCTGGTTAGCCACTTAATAGAAACTATCACATGACCAACGTTTTTTGGCAGCATACCGTGTTGAGGGTAATAAATTTTAAAAAAATTGGAAAAAGGAACTCTAAACCGACGTGATTGTCAACCGAATCACTAGAACGCTGAATGGAAACCAACCACAGGAACAAGCTGGCTTCAGAAAGAGCTACTCAACCATTGACCATCTCCATTCAGTAAACCAACCAAAAGAGAAAATAGCAAAATATAGAGTGCCACTAGCTGTAGCATTTGTTGACTTTAAAAAGGCCTTTGATTCTGTAGAAATCCTGAAAGACGCAATAATATAACAACGTGCAGGGCCCCGTGTATGTTAGAGTACTGCAACATTTCTACCAACACAGCAATCCCTCTGTCAGGATACTCGAAGACTGATTCTCTCAACAAGAAAAAGGAGTGAGACAAGGGAATCAGAATAAATGACAAATACCCAAGGAACCTCAGATTTGCTGACGATATCTTCTTTGCAAAGAACCTTCACTATCTCCAAATAATACTAGATAAACTAAATGAAGCATATCTCGGAATCTTTGAGATGAGGTATTATTATTATTTCTATTGATATTCAGACATAGCGCAGTGGTTACAGCATCAGAAAAATTACTGTTAAGTAATCTGATGGTTCTAGGTTCGATCCTAGTGTGAGACAGTATAACAATACTACTAACGCTAAAAGAGGGGAGTACGGTCAATATACCCCCGTCGGATAAATAAAGGGTTTGGTTCGTTACTTCCAAAAAAATCTCCCAGATGTTACCTGACGAAGGCCGTAGAATGCAACGGCCGAAACGTTGTATGAAAAACAACAAAGATGAGGATGGTCCGAATATCAATGGAAATACTAAATGAAGCAAGCAAGAAAGTTGGCTTTCACATGAACTACAAAGGTCATGTACAGTTAAATATTTTAGGGACAAAGGCACAATGATCAAAATCGAAGACCCAAAGCTGGAGAAAGTTGACCACTACTTCTACCTAGGACAGTGAGTCTCCATGAAGTCATCAAAAGAATAAAGAAATAAAGGTAAGAATCACACTAGGTTGGCAAGGTTTTAGTAGAGCAAGCTTGATTTTCAAGAATACACAAATCCCACAAGTCCTAAAAAGAAGTGTTTACAACCAGTGTATCCTACCAATAGTCACCTATGGAGCTGAAACGTGGAACTGTAACCAAAAAATTGATCCTTAAACTGAGAACCATGCAACATGCTCATGAGAAAATCATTCTCAACCTCAGATGATGAAATCATAAAACAGCACAGTATATCAGAGAATGAAACAGAGTCCAGTATGTCATAGGAAAAGTTGGAAAATTAAAATGGCAATGGACTGGACATGTTGCAAGAATGTCAGACAACTGCTGGACATCATGACTCACAATGTAGATCCCCAGAGATCATATGCAAAATTGTGAACAACAGAAAGTAAGATGGTATGATGAGCTAGATATATTGCTCTATGATACCAGTGATAGAGGTCTGGTAAATCTTGGGGAACGTCTATATCTAATGCCAGACGCTAAAAGGCTGATGGTGGAAAAAAGTCTGAATTTTCAGAAAAAGCAAGCTTCAATCTTAGATACAGACCAATGATTAATTTTGTATAAACTTTCATTGCAAAGCAAACCCACCACCTTCGCATTAAAAAACTATATGGAGGAGGGGGGTATTTTTTTGTAGACAGAATAAGGAGTAAATGTTTGAATCTTTAGCCCTCTAGCTCTACTGGTACAGTCTGTACACATGGTACATAGTATTTAATTTCCTTATAACAAGCTGGAGTGGGGTAATTTTATGTGTACCGCTTGCAATGGAGCAAGAGGGCTGAAATTTTCAACATTTACTCTTTATCTTATTGGTGTGTTCAATTTACGATGTAAGTTCATGCTAAGTTGGTCTCCTCTTTATTGATCATACCTTATTCTAATTTTTTGGTTTATCTCTCTCATTTCTATCGAGGAACTAACCAAACCTGTTTTTTCGTCATTTTTTTTTTCTCATTCTCAACTTTGTTCATGTTAAAAACCATCAATCAAAAATGTCAATATAGGTTTCTTCAGTTTTTAAGTTAGTTTGGCGAGCTAGCCATGTATATATGTATGTATCGTGTGCACAAATGGAGCTTGAAAGCTGAAATTTTCTCCTTATTATGTTTTGTTTTTTTTTTCAATTCACTCCTTATATAGGTCTTTAGTGGGGTCGGGGCAGTTTGAAAAGTAGGTTCATACTAAATCAATCCCTTAATTTGTGTCCTGCATTTTTTTCTAAAATTCAAATATTTTTAGCGATCACTGCCCACCAAAAGACAAGAGAAGTAACTTATTCATTGATCACCACTTTTGCCAATTTTTAAAACGATCATCCCCAACATGGCATGCTGCCACAAGAGGTTGGTCATATAACAGTTCTTATTGACTGACTAACCAGACCCTTTTTTAATCTCTCTCTCTCAAAACAGATGAATGAATAAAAAGAATAATGCTTCAGAGATTATTTTTAAATCTTCCTCTTAAACTCTAGAAGTCATGAGGGGGTGGAAATTCCAGTCACATTATTCCCATCAGTCTTGTTCCACTTTCCTTTATTTTACAAGAGCATTTTACCACAGTCCACATCAAGCTTGCCAGGCCTGTCAAATGGACCTAACCCTCCTTTCCCATAGTAAAGAGACATGGGGGATGGGCCTTGCCCTACCACGCTATTGAAGATACATCCTATATATCCATACCTCACATGAATTAATCACCTCTGCAAGTATCAAAACCAATTTCCTAAAAAGACTGTCTTAAATTATCTAAAACAAACTATAAAAAAATGTATTTTTTATCAAATATTATCTTGAAAGAATACCAGTTTAAGAATTGGGCATTGTTGGTTTGTAATGACCAAACAAATAAAAAAACATTTTTAGATGGTGCATAGTGGTGTACTCATGCAAATTTTCAAGGTTATAGGCCGCAAAATTTCACCTGGAGAACCTGGTGACACGCATGCACACACATACATACACATATATACACACACAAGCAAAGAGAAAAGAATCTGTTACTCACTAGGCTCGTCGGTTGGTTGATTAGTAGAGCTACAGTGATTCGGTATATATTGAAGCTTTCTGTTTGCGTGTTTGTTTATAATATTATCACACTAAAATGGCACAGCCTTTTGGACTAATCTTTTGCAAGAAGACTTGCAACATATTGCGTTATGATATAAGATTGTTTAGTGGACCTCATGGGGCATTTGGAGTCACTTAGGGTCATTTCAAGCCAACTGAATCTATTTCTAGCAAAATGTGATTTTGAGTCTTTTATGAAATACAAAAATGTTTTTAACCTTACCCATGGTAGGATGAATGAGGTCAATTTCAATAGGATAGGTGGTGCTGACCTCTTAGATCAACTAAAGTCATCAGAGGTCAATTTTTTTATTTGAATAGCTATTTATCCAGTTATATTGCTCTAAACAATTATTGGAGGTAAATTGGTATGTGGGCTCAACTTGGACAGACAAAGATAGTAGGATAGATGGTACTGATCTCCTAATTCATTTTCAATCAGATGAAAGAGCTTTCGTTTGATTGAAAAAAAGCTTTTTAAATCCCAGATTGACCTCTGGTAACCTCAAAGGGTTTAACTAAACTTGAAGGGCTGAAAATACTTTTTTTTTCTGCTTTGTCTGTAAAACGTTGTGCAACCGTGAAAAACATTTTGCGACAAAAATTCTTTGAAAAAAACAACCTTTTCATACTGGCACCCAGGGGGAGGAGCACTTATGCTATGTACCCAGGAACCCTGTTGAACTAAGAGACTATATCACTCATTTTCTTTTTTGCCTCAGAATATTTTTTTCATAACAGTTACTTTTTCAGGTGTCTATAGCAAAAAATTTTTTTTCATTTGCTGTGTAGAGTGAGACGAAATATATTAAAAAACACATTTTTCCTGTGTTGTTGTTTTCAAAGTTATTTTCTCTCCAGACAACGATATGCTTATGATGAAGATTTCTTCCCTTTATTTGAACAATAGGCAGTTGGTTCAACAAACAGCAATATTCATCGTAAGAAAGTGTCAACAAAACTGTCACCAACTGTCAACACAGATCTTATCAGTTTTTAAGTTGTTCTGGCTGTCTGGTCATGTATGTATGCATGAGCATGCACCAATGGAGCTAGAAGGCTGAAAATTCAAAAATTTACTCCTTATTACATCTAGGTAAAAACATTATTCTTTGTTTTTTGAAAATAGGTTTTTGTAGGGGGCTCCTATTTACAATATGGGTTTATGTTAAATTGATCCCTTAGTTTTTGCCCACTTGTGTTTTGAAAACTTGGACTTTTCTAATGATTACTGCCCAAACAAAAGGCAAGAGAAGTAACTTGATCATTGATCATCACTTTTTCAAAATTTTAATTGATAATCCCTAACACAGCATGCTGCCAAAAGTTGTTGGTCACATGATGTTTCCATTGGGTTACCAACAAGACCTATTTCCATAAGATCTGCAATGTCTGATAATTGCTTATCAAGGTTATGTATAAGTGTTCATAGAGATAGAATCAACAAAAATAAAATACAGTTCATGATTGAAGTCATGATAAGTTTGCAGATCCAAGAAGAATCCAGTTTCTTATTGTCGATTATTTGTTGCTTCTAACTTGTGAGCCATCAATTATCTGCATGTGACAATGATTTCGTTCTTTGTTTAATATAGTCACAAAAATAATTTGTCCTCTAGAGATACCTTTTTGAATAGATTACCTATTACTTTTTTATTCAAATAAATAGATGAATTGAGTGGTAGTACTTTTCCGGGGGGGGGGGGGGGGGGCAAATGCCCCCCCCCTGGACCCGATGCTTGGGGATGCACACGTTCCAGAATTCAGAATTTTGATCTTGATTATGTTACATTCCTTTAAAACTATTTTTCTTACTTTTGGTAGTAGTATATACTTCTCATGTATACTTAATAAGAAGAACCGCATAGAACCACCTTGGACATAAATCAGACGCTTGAGAACCACAGTTGTTCGCGAAATATAAACAAAATTTTACACATGTTTTTATTGTTACTTACAGATTTTGTTACAGAAATTTTATATCATAAAGTACACTTGTACATGACCAGCGGCAGCGTGTGGGACCTGCAGACCCTGCAATTGGCAGGGACAATATCTCTGGGCGCAATAGACTTGAGAAACCCTGATAAATCTCAAGCATAAGTTTTTAAAAATCTATAAGATAGTCTAAAAAAAGAATCTGCAAAAGATTTGCAGTGGCTTACATCCAGACCTGGCACTGCCACTAATCCTACCCATCACCTTAGTCCTCTGACATTCTTCAGTAAGCCTTGCTGGTCTTGAATTTCATTCAATCCTTCTGCCACCTAACATTCCTTACTCTACCACTGAAGAACAATGTCTCACTCAAATCTAGCATTAGAATTAGGATTCGAATTCTTTTTACTATGAATATCACAACAATTATGTTCTAATCTGATAGGTTCACAGTTCACATCCACTAACTTATCATAAAGCTTGAAATTTTCTTCTTATCTATCTTACATCTAAACTGTTACAAGGAAAGGAGATTGGCCAATTCATCTCCACAAGCTGCACATTGAATGTCAAAGAGCTGTAGTTTAGGTCCCCACCCTACTGTATGTACTGGAACTAGCCGGTACTGAAACCCTAGTTTCTAAGAGGAAGTAGCCAAACTAGATATTCCAAGAGGATCTTCATTTTTTTTGCTCTATATAATGTTTTCCTGTTTCATTCATTTCAGATTATCACATGCACTCTAAAACTTCAACAATTTATTCTTCTGTTTCTGTAAGTTGTATATAGTATGAATATACATCTATGAATCTAAATGCTTTGTATATGTGTTGATACAGAGAGTGCAAAAAGTATCTGATATATTTGGAAAGTTTATTTCAACATCTTTTCACAGTTTCAATGATCTTTAGGGTTTCTACTGAG
This sequence comes from Thysanoteuthis rhombus, assembly GCA_963457665.1. NCBI lineage: Eukaryota > Metazoa > Mollusca > Cephalopoda > Oegopsida > Thysanoteuthidae > Thysanoteuthis > Thysanoteuthis major. Next base: position 43,983,356 of record OY735221.1, read on the forward strand.
TCGAAGGCCTTCTTGAAGTACCTAGAACAGCTAATCTCCATGAAATCCTTAAAAGAAGAAATCAGGCGGAGAAATCGCGGAGAAACTCAACCTTCAAGAACAAGAAAATTCCATAAGTCCTTAAAAAAAGATTATGCAATAAATCCATCCTCCCAACATACACCTATGGAGCAGAAATATGGAACCTATCCAAAAGACTGACCCTCAAACTGAGAACCATATAACATATATGGGAAAGAATCATGCTCAACATCACAAGAAGAGATCACAAGATAGCACAGTATATTAGCAAAAAGATAAAAATCTGAGATATCATAGAATCCATCAGAAAACTCAAATGGCAATGGGCTGGTCGTGTTGCTAGAATATAACAACCACTGGACATTACAAATTACAACATGGATCCACAAAGATCATAGGCAAAACTTTGGCCAGCAAAAAATAAGATGGCATGACAAACTAAAAAGTTTGGAAAGTATTGACTCTACAACACCTATGATAAAGAGGTCTGGCGAGTCTTGGGAAGGTCTATGGCCAACGACAGAGACTAAAAGGAATTATGATAATACAGTTTCAAAATCATCAGAATTTGGGAAAAAATTTGAAAAATGATAAGTTGTTGAAACCAGACTGAACATTGAAAATTATTGTACAAAAATTAGATATTTTCAATCAAAATTCTGTCATTTTTGAAGTAGTATAAAGAAGTTAAAATCAGATACTTTTTGCACACACTGTTTAAACATTGTAGATACATGCATGTGTTTGTATGTGCATGTATCTACTTGCTTTGTTTCAACTTGTTAAATGAATAGAAGTGATGTTATATCATCTGTTATCCTGTCATCTCTTCTTGCCTGATGGAATATCTTTGTTCAAATTAAAATCTCACTTTGATAGTTCGACTAATGCTCCCATATATCAACTTGAGAACAATCAGAAATTCCTGTCATAAAACCCAATAACCTCTGCGCTTTCTACTGCTTCAAATTTATGTTTATTAAAAAAAACTGTCAAGATGGGTTTTTTCGATTTTCTATGTCTGGCTGGCTCTGTACGTTATATCATATATTATGCATACAGGTTGCACCAATGGGGATTGAGGGCTGAAAAATCAAACATTCACTCCTTATTATGTCTACAAAAAATGGCTTGGGTTTTTTTCAATCCCCCTCCACAATGTATTTTTGATGGGGAGATCGATTGCAATGTAAGTTTATGCTTAGTTTCTGTCCCGTAGGATTCATGCTTGTTTTCTGTACTTCGAAATGGGTATCTGTTTCATAAGCAGTCTCAACAGATCCATATGACTGAACATGACTGGAAAACAAATCATCTATGTATTTGCACCAATCTTTTAGAATTGAGACTGCTTGCTCCAGTGACAATATACTGCTTCTTCTTGAAGAACTTTTAACAAATTTTCTGCAGGAGCTCCTTACATGGTCATCACATCAACTAGTTAATGCCTTTTGTTGACCAAATCCACCGTGATTTCTTTCAGATCAATCTATTGCCTCATTAACTCTCAATCTCATACAATCAACAACATTTGCGATGTAATAAGTGTCTCTGAGAGATTTGTTATCAGTGAAGCAGAGTACCTTTGGGAGTTCTAGCAAATCAAGTTTCTCTTTAACAATTCTCCTTGACATTTCTGACACCAATGGACTTTTTATTACCCTGTAAAGCTTCTTTGACTCTCATGTGATCGGTGTAACTCTACCCCAAACCACGAGAATCATGAATTAATGTCCCTTGTGAGGCTCCGCAGGGTAAACTTTAAAAACAGATCAGTCTAAGGTTGTCTGGAGATCCCAGTTCCAGAAACTCTAATTTGACTTCATCTTCTACAATCTTTTCGATGACCTTGTTTGATTCAATGAGGTTTTTGATAGTAGGTTATCTGTATTGCTCAGTGTCCACCTGTCAAAAGTAAATATCTATCCTGGTTACCCACAGCAATTGGCCACTAAGAGAAGACCAATTCTAGGCCACTGTCTTCTCCTCTTTATCGAGTGTAATATATTTTGGTGCAGTCTTTCTTTGGGCAAAACAGCTAGCTTCAGGCTGGAAATGTATGATTTCTGATCAAATATAAGTTTGGACCTCCTTGAACAGTATTCAAACTGATATATTTGAAGCATCCTTCGGCTTGTGAGCTCATCTTGAATTTCTGCTTATTCCAAATAATCCAAATCATCCCCAGGTGCCCTAAAGATACCTTCTAGGCCAGTGGTATTCAAACTGTGCTCTACGGAACTGCAGGATACTGTGCCATCTTTTCAGGGGTTCCACAAAACTATGTGACATTTTCACAATATAGTTAATAATTTTTGATTACATAAATGATTCCTCTACAACTTTTACATGTTTGTAATCTTTTTCTTTTCAGAGTGTGACACAATGTCAGTTTATGAAGGGATACCACACATTTGGACATTTGGGCCAGCACTTACCAAAAATTCTCTAAGTCCTCGCAACTATTGTCACAAGAACTTAAAAGCATTGATAGTCAGGTCTCAGGACAAATGCTAAGCCCTTTGGACAGGATTATACAGAGCAATGCCATGCCTCATAGGGTAAACTCTATTGGCCACAGCACTACATCTGTGTCTGTCTAGTTCAAAATTCTTAGAATTTTGATCTGGAAATCAGACTACAGAGATATAACCATGGACTTTTCAGATACTTACTATCTAATTTCTCGCTTATTTTCTTTAATCTATCATCATCACCAATTTCATCTACATTCAATTCTTGGACAGCATTACATGCTTTGCCAGTTAAAGTCCATGAAACTGCTGAGCCTCTGAACAGTTCTGAAACATTTTTTCCCTCTGTATCATCATCTTCACCATTGGAGACCGAGGGTGCTCTTAATTATGTCATTATCACAAAAAAAAGTCAAAAAGTGATACACCAACCTTCTATTACCAGGAATGCTCACTTGTGTGAGTAACAGAATTGATTAGAAACAAATACCTGGATCCAACCAAAATTCAATCACTTCTCTTTTATTTTGTGGCGCATCCTTCCACTAAATTTCATTGAAATTCTTGCAGAACTTTTAGAGATACCGTTTGGACAGACATGAGCAAAGACAAAATGTATAGAATATCAAAACATGAAAATACCACTCAATTCCTCGATGCACTCCAAAATATGATAACTTCTCCTTTATCCTGTAGCTTGGGAAATTTCATTGAAATTCATTAAGAAATTCTTGCAATATCATGCAGATATACAGGACCGGATATGAAGAATAGAAACACAAAAATATCTCTTTTAATCAAGAACGAATTGGAGGAACCACCGAAAAATTTAATCATCAATGACTGTTCACGCGTTATCTCCAAAGGTTAGCAAACAATTTCAATGAAATTATGTGAAAATATGGACCGCAGAGTTAGGAAGAAGTGACTGAGTTTTGGGTTAGATCAGGGTATTAGTTCTTGATTGGGTGGATATTTTTGTGTTTTTTTTTCTTTTTCAATACATCCCTGTATTCACTCCTGTCTGTCCATATGATAACTCCAAAAGTTCTCGATTGATTTCAATGAAAATTTGTGGGAGAGTAAAAAAGGACGGATTGAAAAAAATATGATTAGATTTAGGGTCGGATCAAAATATTTGTCTGATATTTTCCGTTTTAATATTTTATACATGTTTGTAGTCACTCCTGTCGGTCTACACAATATCTTCAAAAGTTGAAAATTAATTTTAATGAAATTTGGTGGAAACATGAGCCACACTTCAACAAAGAAGTAATTAACTTTGGGGGCAGATCCAGTGATTCATTTTTCATTGAAACATATTTTTTCTGTCTTTTTTTTTTCTTTCTAAATGTCTTCATTTGCTATTGTCTGTGCATACAATGTATCCAAGAGTACACATTGAATATCATAGTCATTTTGTGGAAAGGTGGGTCGTAGAGTGAAGAAGAAATGATTAACGTTTGGGTTAGATCCAGGAATTAATTTTTGATTGAAAGATATTTTCCCGTTTTATTTTTCATACATTATGATTTTGACCCCTGTTTTTGACAACCTGGAAAGATTTTTCCCCTGAATAAAAGAAAAAAAAATCCCACTGGATTACAATTGACCCTTAACTACATTCAAGACTTGAACCTTAATAAGTTCTCAAGATTATAGAATGTTACAAAATGAGAAACGCTCCTATTATTGGTCCGCATCCCCAGTATGAAGTTACGAAGATTTTCCGGAAGAAATGAAAGTCATATCAAGGAAAGAGGAGCAGTTAGTTTAAAACTTCAACTACACGGAGAATTCTTTTCAATAATTAATTTATATTGGGAACCCCTTGAAAAAACTCATTTCTTCTTCTAACGATGATTATCTGTGTACAGAATATTCTGAAACTACTCACATTTCCCCCTAAGTGGAGGGTTGTTTGTTAATGGGAGTTCATTGGACAGGAGCAATGATACTTGGCGCAAATCATAAGTTATATGTATTTTATTCAGAATAATTATCAAAAAAAAAAATGAAAATGATTACTTTTTATGATTTGTTTACAAAAAGGAGAATTATTAGGTATATTGCGAAAATGTCACATTGTTTCATGGAACAAAGGGATTCAGCAGAACTCAGTTAGAAGTTTATCAAAAATGAATGCATACACATGTCATATAAACAAACACATACCACCAACTCACATACGCATGTCACTCTTTTGGACATATATACTTGACAGGCTACCATACGCATGTTCGTTTGCAACATATGTATCTAAAACAATCAAAAAGTGACCTTCTGGTGAGATGTAACTAATCATTTTTTCAAATTCTTTTCATTCATGGAGAATTTGGTGATATTTTTGGTGAACTTCCAAAGACGATGTTGGATTATAGATTATGTGGTTCAATTTTGATCCCATTCCTCTATTATTCGAAAGGGCCAATAAATTTATAAACTCATAATATCACCAAAATGTTTCCAAATCAGATTAAAAATTTTCGACTTGAAAAACTTTTTGCATTTTAAAATTCTTTTTTATCTTAGACCTCTGCAGTGACCCCTCCTCGCCAGCACCATAGGACATTACCCCACCTACCCCTATAGTTACCACCCTGCTTGACTCATTTCTTTACCCGGTAGTATTGAAGTGACTATTTTACTAAATAACCTTCCTTATTACTATCAATTTTCATTATCACCAATTTGCACTCACTCATGTACACAATCCAGGTGTGCATTCTATTCATTTTCTATATCTAATCTGAGGTTTTATGCTATCTCGTCTGTTTGGCAAATATCCTAGTCATGTATTGAAATATATGATCATTCACACACTTAAGAAGCTTCATCATCATCATCATCAGGCCTTTAACATCTGTTATTGGACATGGAACTTCCCAGAATTCACCTGGCCTCTCTATCGTGGGCATCATGGAGCCAATACTTTCTGGATTTGTTTAGTTTGTCTCTCCATCTTGTCTTTTGCCAGCGTCAATGCACGTGTGATCTGTAGGGATCCATGTAGTGAGTCATGATGTCCTTCATTTGTTTGCCATTCTTGCAACAAGACCAGTCCATGGCCATTTGAGTTTCCTAACGGTTTCTATTCTGTCCCAGACTCCTGTACATTGCGTTGTTTTGTAATTTCTCTATGTGATGTTGAACATGTTTCTTTCATGTTCACATTGCATGCTTCTCAGTTTACAGGTCTGTCTCTTGGTTAGGTAGCATGTTTCAGTCCCATAGGTGACTATTGGGAAGATGCATTTGTTGTATACCCTTCTTTTCAGGACTAATGGGATCTTCTTGTTTTTGAAGGTTGAACTTGCTCTGCCGAAGACTTGCCACCATAGAGTGATTCTTCACTTGAATTCTTCTCTTGAGGATTTCATGGAGATTCGTTGTCCTTGATAGATGTAGCGGTCAACTTTCTCCAAGTCTGTATCTTTGATGTTGATTTATATTTATATAGTTGCATGAGTACAAAGCCACTGTTGTCTACAATGGCAAGCTTATCTCACTGGACATTGCTAATGCATTAGATCCTCATTGGGAGCTGGGCGAGGTTTATAAGGTGGCAAAGGAGTCAATCGCCTTGGACCTTCTCTATACAAAAATGTAATCATTTGAAAAATCAGTTTCTCTAATAAGGAATGAATTATTAATTACTGCTTGGAACTCATTTTAGAACTCATTCTATAATAGTGCCTTTAATCATTTTAAATAAATCAATAAAACAGGGCTTGGTAGTCACTCAAAAGAAACTGTCGTGTGATCAACATCTCTTGGCAACATGCCATTTTGGGGGTGATCAATTAAAAATTGGAAAATGGATGATCAGTGAATCAGACGAGGAGATACCAACTCACCCAAACTCTTTACAGCCTGCCTTGAGATGATCTTCTAAAATCTAGACTGGGAAAATGAAGGAATCAGAATCGACAGCAAATACCTAAGGAACTTCTGATGCAAAAAACCTTCACGATCTCCTTGTAATGCCAGATGAACTGAACGAATAGAGCAAGAAAGCTGGGCTACACATTAACTTCAGTGAAACAAATGTCATGTACAACAAACATGTTGACGACAAAGACACAACAGTCCAAATCAAAAACACAGACCTGAAAAAAACTAAACTACTATATCTGCCTCAGACAACAAATCTCTATGAAACCCTCAAAAGAAGAAGCAATCAAGCAAAGAATCACCCTAGGATGGCAAGCTTACTGTAGAAAAGGCTGAACCTTTAAAAACACGAAAGTCAGAGCAGCCATCCATTAGATGGACTGTCTCACAGGGCTAAAACTATTCTGCAATTTACCCTTAGCTGGGGAGATGAGGGGATCCTTTCCTTTCCCAAGGGTATTGGTGGGGAGTGAAAAGTGACCATGTATAGATTCAGTTCACCAATTCCGTTTTCCATGTCGGTACACCACTCCGCACCTCTGATGACACTCCTAAAACTTGCCGTGAAAAATGATCCATTTTGAGGATGGGATATGAATTGCAATAGACATCTTTCTATTTTTAGATTATTTGACAGGCTCCTGATCTACGTGACACAGAACTATTAGCTGAAGAGGACACGTTAAAATAAACTAATCTTTGTGATTCTTGAGCTTATTCTGCTTCATACCAAACCCACACAACACAAAAAAAAAATAGATGCCCCCCTTATTATAATAAAACAAATTTAGTGTTGAAAACACGTAATAATAGTGTCCAATCCAGAAATGTGCTAAGATTTAGAATTTAAAATCAAGGAAAATATCTGTAAAGAAACAAATTTTTGTAAAAAAGAAAATGCTGATATCTGTAAAATGCATGAATGAATCACAGTAACCTCAGAGTGTACCTGTACTCATTATCTAAAAAAATTATATAAAATTATCTACATAAAATAAGATATTCTACCTCAAAAATACCTGTACACATTTTAGTCATTGTTGGTCCAAAATGACCGTAAGGATTTTTTTTTTGAAAAGCACTTCCTTGAAAAAAAAAAACAACAAAAAAAAATGTTTTTAGATCGTGACTAGTAGTGAACACACGCAAATTTTCATGGTTGTAACCCCCAAAATGTGATCAAGATCACCTGGAGACACACACACACACACTCATACAGACAAGCAAGCTGAGAAGAATCTGAAGCCTGTTTGGCTGAATGGTCAGACGATTTGGTAGGCTATGGTAAGTGAACTTGAAGGCACTTGCTAAAATCTTTGTGATTTCTTTATTGTGTGAAATTTAATGACAATTTGACTCGCTACTTTTGTACTTCACAAAGTTGATAAGCGAGGCATTAGTTACGATGGAATCTACAGTTAGGAATAAACTGGTTGAACCTAAACACATCTCAGTTTTGAGCCACAGAAGGTTTTTCATACTTCACACAAAAATTCCAAGATACCACTCCACCATTATATTTAAATTGACCCCTAGGGCATCCCATGTTTTAAATCACTGACATTAATCTTGTATTTTTTCTTTTCCACTTGATCAATGGCATGCTTTTTGAGAAAGCTATAGACCAAGGTACAATACGGCAGAAGGTAGGATGGGGTGAAAAAAGGAAAAAAATTATTTTTACACATAAATATATAAAAATAGAAGAGTTTCAAACATCAAAAATTTTTCATTTTCATTTGAGTCATTGAATTATGAAGGTTTAACATTAGGGTTAAGTAAGTGATAAAATCAGTAATGTTTTAAGACATATATATATATATATATATATATATATATATATTTGGTTACTCAATAAAATCTGTCACATGACCAACATGAGGGGTGATCAAATGAAATGGGGACCTGGGGGGTGGGGATTTAAAATCCCCTGTCCTTCAGCTATACTCCTTGACACAATGCCTTAGAGATGAGGTTTATCATATTGTATTTGATCTATTTCAAGAGGTAAAGTTCATAAAATATTTTAACTATTTTAAGAGGTGAAGTTTATAATATTACAGTTTCGGTTAGTCGCTCAGTAGAAACCATCGCATGACCAACATCTTTTGGTGGCTTGCTATGTTAGGGGTTGATCAATTAAAATATTGGAAAAAGGGGTGATCAATGAATAAGTCACTTCTTTCAACTGAAATGGGGACCAAGGGAATGATTTAAAATCTCCTGTCCCTCGGCTATACTCTTTAGTTGGATCACTAAAAAGTCTGACTTTTCAAAAGGTAGCGGTAAACAACCGCACATAAACTAGGGAGCAATATAGCATAAACTTATTTTGTAAATTGACCCACCTCACTATAAAAATGATTTTTTAAAAATATTTTGGGGTGGAATTCTGGGAAAAAAAAGTTTTTTCTAGACGTAGGGAGTATATGTTTAAATTTTCAGCCCTCTAGATCCATGGGTGCGGCCTGTTCACATTATACATACATAGCCAGCCAGCCAGCCAAATATTACTGTTCTCGATTGAAAGACACTGTTCTTTATAACTATATAGAAATATTTATGGATCTAGTTGTTCATATTTTTAAGTCCTTGGTAAGCCCTCCAGCTGTCCATCACCACAAATGTAGTTCTGGGAAAGTGTTACCTTTTCCGTGTTAAATTCAAAACATATGGACAGCATAATCATGATAATGTCAAGTTTATTGTGTAATTGAATTATATGATCTTATCCCTAAACCTAACTCTAAATACTAAGCCAATCACTCACCCGAACATAAGTCAAACCGTAAAAGAAAAAAAAAACAGATTAATGGTTTTTATATTGATAATGGTGTTAATATCTGATCAATACATTATATAATTATATTTTTTGGATCCTTTGTGGGTCTTCGAAGTGTATATAATATTTTTAGCCATACAGTTAGCTGGAAATTAAATCTAGCTACTTTCGGCTATTCAAAATGGACGTTTTCCTAAATGTGTGTATCTAAAGATAGCCAGTTTTTCAATTCACCTGCATCGCACGTGTGCGTGTGCGTGTGTGTGTGCGTGTGTGTGCGTGTTTACAGCGTATAATACAGTCCTCATGTGTAACTCATTTGGGAGCTTAAAACTGGATAGACTAGCTCTTCAAGGGAAATCATGAATCACCGCCAGTCATGAAGCTGTGGTGATGGTAAAATCTAGTTGCCTCAATGAAAATACTACCAGTATTGTGTGGAGCATAAATTCATGATTGAAAAAAACAAAAACAAAAAAAAGATGGACACAAACAAAGAGCCAGTTTGGCATAAACTTTCATTGTGAATTGAATCCTTCCCAAAAAACTATTTGGGGAAAGGAATTTTCAACAAAAAAAAACGAAACGAAACAAAACATTCCCCTAGTCAATGAGGTGTGTACGAGCGAAATTTCAAGTCACTGCTATAAACTGTTTGCGGCTGGATGGTCCTGATAGATATATAGATACGTATAAATGTCAGAACACATGAATAACCTTAACTCAGAAACAGTAATTAAACCGGTTTGTTGTGGGTAGAGGTGATAAACAAAACGCTAAATAGTTTTTACTAATTCTCCAAGTACAGGAAACAACGAAATTTTATGGATTAGCGTCAGGTTTGTCTACAAAATTTCGAGCTATTAAGCAACAACGATGTTTATTTCTTCAACAGTGTCTGATTATAACTCTAGTTTTTTTCTGTTTTAGAATGTGTCTAAAGTCGCAGTTTCGTACGACCAACGTAAAATAAGTGTCCGATTCAGTAATTTTGTTTGGGGCAGGGTGCTGAGCGCTACACTTTTTTTAAAAACATCTGTTGCAATGTATGGTGTGATAGAAACAAGGTCACTCTAACTAACAATTGATCATGCACTTGACATGTGACTGCTCTGTTTTCCCGCGTGCGTGTACAAACCACTCCTATTCTGGCTTGACGTTGCCCCCAAAAAGCAATCAAAGCAATTTTTCTCCCCCAAGTTCTATAGCTTAATCAATCTGCTGTGTTAAGGCTGTCTTGTCTAAATGAATCAGATATCCTACATTTCCAACACCACATTTTGATTTTCAGATAGGTGGGACTACGGAATAGGTGCCGGAGTATGTAGTGCTGCTATCAACAAACGTAACTGACCTGAAAGGGGTTCGTGTTTATTTCACCACCACCTATTAATATTGAATGACAAAGATATTGTATAAATACAACTATTTGATGTGTACTTTTATATACAAATCGTAAACTTTTCTTTTACACTGAAAATATGTGTTGAATGTCGAATAACACAGGGAATAAAGTCAATGACATTAACGAAAAAATTAAACTTGAAGAAAAATAAATAGAAAATATTACATATTTTAATACAGAAAAAAAACCTTTTCGGTCTCAGACTAAAACTCCAGGGACTTTATTTTCGATTATGTAGGAGGTGCAGCACGTTACTTATATTGTGACATCATGCCCTGTGACTTGATATTCGGTCACAAAAAAAAAGTGAACATTTTGAACAACAGGTCTGGTTCGTTAGTCACCAGAAATCGTCACGCAACCAACGTCTTTTGGCATAGCATGCTACGTCGGATATAACCAATTAAATTTTTTTTTCAAAGGGGTGATCAGTGTACAAGTTACTTCTCTAACCTTTTGTGAGACAGTGATCACAAAAAAGATTGAATTGAAAAAAAAAAAAAGCAGACACTGACTAAGGGATCAGTTTAGTATAAACTTACATTGTAAACTGAATCCCCCCCTCTAAAATGTGAGGAGGGTTAAAAAAAAAAAGAGAGTTTTTGTAGTCATAATAAAGAGAAAAAGTTTAAATCTTTAGCCCTCTAGCTCCGTTGGTGTGGCCGTTATACACACATACAGAACCAGCCAAACCAGCTTAAAAACTGGAAGAAACCTATGATGTAACATTGCTTGGTAGTTTCTTATAGTACTAAATCAACTTGTATTCTCCAACTGTAAGTTATAGTCTCAAGTGTAGTAATCAGATTTTTGAGAATCTGGTACTTTTCAGGATCTCTAGTAACCTAATCTAAACTGTCACCAAAGCATGCAAACTACCCCCACCCTGCAAAAAAATAAGAGCAGATATTCCCCCTATCTGAATTTTACTCATCTAAAAGTCCGTTGAGAGTCATTTTAACTAAAAATGATTCAAGGCAATAAAAAGTAATTTGTAACGAATTGAAACAAAAAACAAAAAAACAGCGCAACAAAAAAGTGAACAAGTCGTATTAACTTTGCAGCCTGATAAGATTGTGCTTGATAAAATTGTAATTTTGAATATATTGCTTCCTATGCATCTTGTCCAAATACAGATTGTTTGAATCAAGATCGTATAAATTATTAAGATAAGTATTAAATCTGATTTTTTTTCTATTCCTTTTTTCCCAAAGTATTGAAAATAGCAGAATTCTTAAATCAGGGGAAAATATTTTTTTATTTCTTGTGCAGTTTGTTATTTTCTGTCAAATTTTGAGGACAATAAAGCTGAAAATCAAGTAAACTTTTTTTTATTTTTTTTTCCATCTGATTTGATGTTTTTTAAACTATGGACTTTCGGTGAGATACTGCTGGTAAATAATAATTTTTTTATTATTATTATTTCATATTTTACCTATTTGTGTACGAAATGTTATGAATAAGCAATGAAAATAGATGGAAAATATTGTTGTTATTGGTTTATCGAAATTAAATCACAACTCACTGTACCTGTTCGGGACAAAAAAGTGAGGGTAAGCATTCCAGTGAATTCCTTATACAACTTTCCCCCGATATCCGAACGATGAGCCTGTGTCATTAAAGATGACGGCATATATAAAATATATGAATACATACATTGCTTTTTATATGCATAGATGATACGAAAAATACAAAAATGACGCGACTCATTTGTAATCATTCAGTAGGTTACATCCCATTAGTAACAACGTTTATTCAATTGATTTCGGTGTCAAAGATAGAAAAATAAATATATAAATACTTGTAACATGAAAATATGTATTAAAAATGCAAAAGCAGTCTCAATAAAAGATATTTAGACCATTGAAAATTAACAGATAAATCGAAAATCGATGTTTAAACGCTTTTTATCATTAGAAATTGTCAACCAAAACTGTCTACATAGGTTTCTTCGGTTTTTGAGCTGGTCCAGATGGCTGGCCGGCTTGCTGGCTATGTAATATGCTTGGCTGGCTGACAGGCTCGTTGGCTTTGTTTGTAAAACAGAGGTGAATCAAATTGATTAGGTCTAGTTATATATGACTGCGTTAATTACCTTTAAACTTAATCCTACCTCCTTAACATTTTCATGTTCATTTATTTGTTGCGTAATGAGCTACCGGGGGAAATGATGCGACAGCTAAAAAGTAGGACCCGTGATTTGCATGCCCGCAGTAAAGGCGAAAAGTTGCAGAGACAAAAAGAGAAGAAAATGCCGCAGCAATGATTTAGCGTCGTGTTTATTTCTCCTTTTCTCTATCTTGCGACTTCGGAGTTCGCGACATATGAACGATGTCAGAAAATGCAACACGGTAGATGCAAGGTACAAGGCAAGGAAAACGGACTGAGGACGGGGAAGTTGGCTGAGGTGCAAAAAAAAATGGACGACCTTTCCTCCCCGGCAAAAGAAAGTGGTCGACTTTGCCCTGCCCCCTCGGCGTACTCTGTTGACCACAGGCTGTGAAGGACGTTTTATGGGGAAAGGCTCATTGATTAAGATCCAGATAAGATACGTCGCCTAAGAAAGAGTACAGCCTTGATCAAGGCATGAAAATAAACAAATGCAGATTTGCAAGTCGGCAAAAACGCTTATCATTCTCTAAAGGACCTGTCTTTATTGAAGATGTTTGAAACAACGCAGATTGTTCCCGTTGACAAACACCTCTTGAGTTTATCAGTCTACAAAAATGTTCATTATTCCATTAAGGGCCTGTGATCGTCAACCTCCCTGGATCCACGCAATGTACACCCGCATTTTCCAACATCTTAGTATAGAAACTAAAATGGTGTACATAAGAATCGAAATAGAGAAAGAAATGTGCATGGTGATATGTAAACAGTTGAAACGTCATCTCGTACCTACCAGTTGGTATATACAACAGTAAACTGCCAGAGACTATTTTGTGAGTACATTTTATAGAAAAGGATGTATGAAAAGGGTGTGAATTTTAGGATGTGAATGCCTTCCAGGCATGGTCTGTATCATACCTTTGAAAGATAATTGGAGGTAAAAAGTTGTTGGACTTTTCCAGACAATGTGTCAACAATGAGTATCATATACTATTTCGGATTTGTGGCTAATAATCTGAAATGTACTTGGGAATATAGATAAAAGGTTCAAGGATATCTGAATTTAGGTATTCTTGTAAAATGTGTGTGTTTTATTCGTTTGCTTTTACTTAATGACCGGAGATAATCACTATAAAAGTGTAATGTACCTGTTATGCATGTATCTTGTGTACAGGTCGTACCAATGGAGCCAGAGGACTGAACATTCTATCAATTACTCCTTATTATATCTAGAAAAAAAATTTCTTTGATTTTTGAAGATTTTCGATCAATCACTGATTGCTGCCAAAAGACATAGGTCATGTGACTTTTCATTTTTTTGAGAGAGAGAGAGAGAGAGACTAATCGGGGATAACAATCAATCAGTTTGTTGCCTAGTATTAGTGCTTCAACTTACTCAACATTTTATTTTTCTGGCTACCAACCAGGCCTTATCTGGCACTTCTTTTTCTTTTTTGTCCGAGAGATGGGAGGGGACAGCTCGATGTGACCATCTCGATGTCCGTACAACTTGATATGACCGAATCAATGATGGACAACTCAATGTGTTTATCTTTTAAAGACATTTTTAAGAAGATGAAGTAAAGTATATAACAAATATAACGTAATTAAGGCCCGTATTTAGAGTACATATTTACACATTCATTAAATGGCCATAAAAGAAGGACAATCAATTTTTTTTTAAATAATGAAAAGCATTACTTTCATGGTGAAATTTTATTAATTCATCATCATCAGTCCGTCGGTGGAAAAATACCGTCCTCAGGATCCACCACACCTCTCTATCATGGGCGTGGCGGAGTCAATACTTTCTGAACTTGTCTAGTTCGTCACGCCACCTTTTATTCTGCTGGACACAGTTTCGCGTATGATGTCTGGGGATCTGCGTTGTGAGTCGTGATGTCTGTCCATTGGTTGTCTTACATTCTTGCAACATGACCAGCCCATTGTCATTTGAGTTTTTTTTTTTTTTGTTTTTTTTTTTGTAGGATCAAACACCCTGACTCCTGTAAACTATTTTTCATAAATATTCCAGTGGGGTCTTTTCTTCATTGTTTAAGGATTCACAAAAAAAAAAAACAGTAGATGGTAACTGCCTTTCTTTTCTAGACCCTACCATTTGTACGCATATTAACCACTGGTTGGAAATTGAGAATAATTTAATTCTTATATAAACATAAAATTTAAACAAAAATTTTTATAAATAAGTAAGTGCTATCGAATTAACATTATTTTTTAACAACAATCTGATAAAAGTACAAAAATATATTTTTTTAGTTTTCAAAACAACTATCATTCAAATGTTTTTAGCTATTTACAGTATTTGTCTTCAAGTTGGCCCGTCGTCGATTTGGCTTGACATTGAGTCGTCCTGACATCAACTTGGACACATCGAATCGTACCCAATCCCAAGATATGTATACCACTTTGCTGTGAATAGTACCTTTTTAGGGAAACAACGTTAGCCACTAAGATTTACCTATGTATGAAACCAGATACAGATTGTCTTGTATATTGTTTGTAACTAGTAAAACGCCCGTAGCTTTGCTAACAGTATACCTAGAGGTGAAAATCCAAAGTATTGTAATGTTGGGGGAAAAAAATCATGAAAATTGCAAGAAATGACCCTTCAGGGAACTTGGCCAGAATTTCCACTCACAGACACTCACTCGGAAGCAAGTTAAATCCAAACTCATTTTACTCTCTCGCCTTTCTTTCTTTTTTTTTTTCTTCTTGACGACTGAGTTCAACTTTTCTCCTTCAGCGAATGTCTTTATGTTTCACACAACCTTTTTGAGTATACTTACTCATTCCTCTCTCCCTCTATCCACCCTCTACACAGTCTTGGTGTTACTCTATGTTGCCAGTCGGCATTTTCAGAAAAAAAAATAATTTTCCAATTTTCTGGAAGTCACTTTCAAATTCGAAAAATGAAAAAAAAGAACATAAATTGGCAACACTGGATTTTAAATCGTGAAAGTTTATTTTAGAAATCATCGGAATATTGTCAACTATGGACTTACTTATTCGGAAAAAAAAACCTAAACAAAAACAGATTGGAATTGGCAACCCTCGTTCGAGAACCTCTCCTCTTGCAGCATAAAATTTTCATTTTTAAAGTGTTACAGATGTAAGAAAGTGGACACGTCTTTTAGATTACATATTTGCATCTGGGATTGAAAAACACCCAATGGTTAAATGAAGAACAATATCAAAGGTAACACTTGCTCGTTCGTACGTAAATTGGCTGCCGTAAAAATCAAAAAGAGTTATCTCCCTTGATTGCTAGAACGGCTGAAAGTGACTGGATTTTTTCATTTTTCTTTTTCATTTCCAGCAAACTTCTATTAGACATAGATGTCATGGATTTTGAAATCATGATATTCTTTCTATAATCCATAAATTGAAATGTTTTGCCTCTCTTTTATTTCGCTTGGACTATCAAATGATAGCTCTTTCTGGATTGTTTTTGATTTTCTTAATAATATATTTTTGGACTTTTTAAATGATATATATATATATATATATATATATATATATATATATATATATATATATATATATATATATATATATATATATATATATATATATGAGAATGAAGTTCAGACTTTCGAAGGTTTCAGGTGCTTTCGTATTTAATAAAGCGTATTCAACATTTTTCGCTATAAAGTTAGTCAGAAATTAAAAATGGAAACATCTAGCCATTTTTAGCCATTGAGGGGGGCAACCACTTTTATTTCTACGGCAGCCATAGTTTACTCAGTGCGTGCTAGCTCTACCGATATTTTCGAGATTTTTTTTTTTGCCTGGATATGAGAAGTTGTAATAAAACCGGCTTGGTTTTTCCCAGGTTTTCTTTCTTTCAAGATGCTTAAAAAAGACCACCTAAAAATTCCCAGTCTATTTTAAGCTGATAAATGAGACTAACCACCCCACACATACCGCCATTACCTCACTTTTTTTTTTTGTTTTTGTGGTGACACTTAGGAGTCTTTGACCCAATACAAGTAAACATTTACACCCGTGAACAATTTGGGGTTTCCTTACGTGTAATCTTTTTTTCTCTCTCCTTTTCTCTTCACTTCTTCTCCCCCCATTCCTGAATTCACTGAAACACTCCTTGATAATCACTTACAGACAAACAACAGAAGAGGAAGGTTATGTTTAGCGTGTGGTTTGGGGGTGGGGGGAATGAACGACCACTACTAACAACGCAGTCTCATCAGCGTGGTCAACCCAAAAGATATTTCCGCGCTAGATTGACTGCCGAAAAGGCGCTGAATTGAAAGAAATATCCGCATATAATGCTCAATATCATCACCAGTCTTTTATCGTTCGTCATTGGACGTAGACCTTCCCCAGGATTCGCCACACCCCTTTATCATGGGCGCCTTAGGGCCAATATTTTCTGAACTTGTCCAGTTCGTCTCACCATCTCCTATTCTGTCGGCCTCGGTTTCGCATTCAATTTCTAGTGATCCATGTGGTGAGCCATGATATCCATCGGTTGTCTGTCATTCTTGCAACATGACCAGCCAATCGCCATTAGAGTTTCCTAACAGGTTCTATGATGTCTCTGACTCCTGTTATTTACCCCCTAATAAACTGTGCTATCTCGTGGTCTCTCCATTTGATGCTGAGGTTAAGGGTCAGTCCCTTGGTTAAGTTCCATGTTTCAGCTCCATCGGTAACTATCCGTAGAATGCATTGGGAGGATGCATTGGTTGTAAACTCCTCTTTTTACGATTAGAGGGATTTTCTTGTTCTTGAAGGTAGACCTTGCTCCATGGAGATCCTTGCCCTAGGTAGATGTAGTGGCCTACTTTGTCCAGCTTTGCGTTTTGATCGTTGTGTGCTTATATCTGATATTGCACATGACCTTTGTTTTGCTGAAGCTCATGTGAAGGCCATCTTTCTGGCTTTTTTTGTTCAGTTCGTCAAGCATTAGTTGGTGGCCCTGTAGGTTCTTTGCAAAAAGTATGATGTAGTCTGAAATCTAAGATTACTTAAGCATTTGCCGTCTATTCTAATTCCTTTGTTCTCCCGGGGTATGTTTCTGAAGATCATCTCGAGGCAGGCTGTGTAGTTTGGGTGAGCTGGTATCACCTTGTCCTACCCTTTTTAGAACTGAAAGGACCCTAAATCTTTATGTAACATGATAAAGAAGTTGCTGTGATGGTATATATGTTTGCAATACTCTGACATGAACGGGGTCAACACCTTGTAAAGTGATAGCAATTCCCAAGGTTATCGATGCTGAGTTGAAGGCCTCCTTGAAGACTATAGATGCTATTGTAAGTGGTATTTTATATTCTGCTGCTTTGTATTTTAGTTGATTTACCGAATAGAGATGGTCTATGGTTGAGTGGCTTATTCTTAAGCTAGCTTGTCCCCGTGGTTAGTTTTCATCTAGCTTTTTGGTGATTCAGTTGGTGATAACTTTGATGAAAACTTTGTAGATGCAGCTGGGTAGACTTATGGGTCTGCAGTTGTTGAGGTCTTTTGGATTTTCTCCTTTATGTAATAGCAATATGATTGCATTATTCCAATCTTCTGGGACTTTACTTTGTTTTAGGCATAAGTTGAATAGAATGGATAGTTTCCCTAGGGATGACCTTACCAGCTTTCCTGAGTAGGTTAATGGTGATGTTATCTGGTCAAGGGGTCTTTCCTTTTTGTTTGTTTTTTTGATAACTGGTTTCATTTCCCATGGTGTAACTTCTGGGAAGTACTCAAACTGCTCACGTTTTGCAAATCCTGTTCATTGTAGTGTGCTCGTTGTTTGGTGGGGGGGGGTTGAGTTCTTGAATGAATTCTTGGGCACGTTCGACAATCCGGTCCTTGTCTGTTGTCGGGTTTTCATTTTCTTCCACTACACTAGTTATTTGTCTCCATCCTGTATTGGGAGTTTTGTTAATAGCTTTGAAGCCTCGACCTTTTTCAAGGATTGTGTCAATGATTGCTGTTATGTATCTCGTTTTGTCTTCTCTTTGTTTCTTTTGGATGGTTTTACATTGTTCGATTGCTACAATTTTCTCTCTTGTCGCCAGTAGCTTGGGATTTCTACGTTTTTCCATGAGGTTCTTGGTTTCATCTGAGATTCAACTGATGGTCTGTGTGCTCTTTGGTTTAAACACAATGGCCACTTCAATTAGAGAAAGTGTTCTTTTGTTTTTGAATTTGTTGATGTTGATGTTTAAGTCGTTCTCTTCTGGTTCGGCGAGAAGTGCATATCTGTTTTTTAGTTCAAGCTCGAAGGATTGAGCTCTTTTGGTATGTTTAGTGGTTGTGCCTTGGTGTGAAACATTTTCCTGCGTTCTTGGTTTGTGTTAATTCGAATTCCACCTCTTACCATTCTGAGGTTGTTTCCTACGTTGACTTGATTTAGGACCTGGATATATTTGATGGTGAAGAAATGAAGATTATATTCAATTAAAATACATTTTCCAACGAGTCTTCCCTTCACTAAACCAAATCTTAAACAACGCAAAGTGTGCTTGCATTGTGTATGACTAGTTTTCAATAGTTGTATTGGTGGGGTGCAATTGAATGATTTGAATGTTTGAATTATGAGAAAAAAAATTTGACTTTAAACTTTTATGTTTAACAATAATTTAACACGGGAAACTTCAAGATATCTGTGGTACCCCCTTCTATTTTGATGCCCTGAGCACGTGCTCATTTTGCTTAATCCAGGGCCGTGTATTAGATTAGACATAGACACGTACACACACGCACATGCACAATAATTTATCATGTAGCGATACCTAGAAATATTGCCCCAGCCCTGGAAAGTTGCTACTTGATGAGAACATTGTCATAATCAGCCTTTTAACGTCCGTCTTTAGACATACAATTTCCTCAAGATTGGCCACACCTCTCTATCGTGGAGCCGATACTTTTTGGACTCATCTAGTTCGTCACTCCATCTTGTATTCTGCCGGTCTTGGCTGCGCTTGTGATTTCTGGGGATCCATGTTGTAAGTCGTGATGTCCATCGTTTGTCTGCCATTCTTGCAATATGTCCAGCCCATTGCCAATTGAGAAACACAGTACTAAAGCATTCAGCAGTGAAATCATATACGTGTTTAAAATGAATGAGAATGACTCTGATTACTGGGAACGCAGCTGTAGGCAAAGAAAGGCACTCTGATAATACTATTTATTCATTCTATGTCATAATGACCCCATAGAGTGCTTTTGGCTGGGTGAATGTGACCTAAATTTTTGGGTGCTAATTTTTACAACATAAACCATTTTTAAAACTTGTTTTAACAGTGCCAAGAGGCATCAAATTAGTGTGAGTCTGCTTGAACATTTTTGCAATTTTTCGGCATGTTTTTTTACCATTTTCAGTATCTTTTTGATTGTTTTGGCCATTTTGGGCTACCTTAAAAAATTAGCACTATCTTAGCAACACACCTGTATAATGTCAAAATTGGATCCAAAAGGACTGTATGGTGTAATTGAACACTGTTGATTCACCCCAAAATAATACACCTCACACCAGGAAAGGTTGTGTAGTCTGGAAACTAGGACAATTTAAGGACTATGTTTAAATCAAACTGAATAAATTAAAAAGCAAAGAAAAAAAAAGGAAAAATTCTGATAACAATGAGTGTGTTCTAAAAACTTGAACACTAAGCACTTCTTCTCATGGACAGCCAAACGTAATGGATGCCCCTTACTCGACTCCATCTACCCAGGCAACAAGCCCAGGTATTACTGTACTCTAATGGTGTAAACATGGTACAGGTAGTACCTCTTTAATCTGGTACTCTGTGGTCCAACAACTCCCATGGTCTGGTAGGTTGAATCTGCCACCATTAGTTTGTGGATCTGTCACTAATATTTTCGATCTGATTTCCAACAGCAGTTTGAATCGTAATTTAGTGGTCTTTAAACCAATTAGTTAAACCTAATGCTTGAAAACCCAATCAATGAACTCAAAATCCGACAACTTCTGGTGTTTATTTCAACATGAAATTGTATATGATTTCAAAATTTTTCTTCTGAATCTTATAAATCATTTGGTGATCTCTGGATTAAGATGATTTTGATTTGGTGAAACTGTTGCCAAAAAATAACTATGGATGGATAGAAAGCTTAAATTCTAGAAACGACGGGAACACCATTGAATGCAACAGGTCCAACATAAAATACAGAAACATACATAGCAATCTGGATGGCATTTCAAACTTATATAAATGAATTATCATCAATTACAATATAGGTCTGGTTAATCACTCAACAGAAATCGTCACATGACGATTGTCTTTTGGCAGCATGCTATTTGGGAATGATCAATTAAAAAATTTGGAAAAAGGGTTAATGAATGGATAAGTTCCTTCTCTTGATTTTTGTTGGACAGTGATTATAAAAGAGTTTTGATTTTCAAAAAAGAGGTGGACAGTAACTAAAGGGATCAATTTAGCATAAAACTACATTATAATTTGACACCCCCAAAAAATCTACTTCGCAGGGGAATTTTTTTTCAAAAAATTTTTTTTTACATATGATAAAGAGTAAATTTTTGAATTTTCAGCCCTCTATCTACATTGGGGCAGCTTGTACATACATTTATGCAAAAGTGGTCTTTTAGTTGGTTTCTCTCTAAATTTGGACACTTTTATTGATCACTGCTCAACAAAACATGAGAGAAGTAACATTTGTTGATCATCTCGTTGGCCAATTTTTTCATTGATTACCCCCAACAGTAAGGTTTGGCTCCTTCCAAATGTGCACTTTTGAAACAGGCACTACTCTGATTTCAAGAAATAATAAAAAGAACCTGACTATAGCTGAGAAAGAAACCAAAATAACACGAGACATGTCTGGATAGTCATTCAATAGAAATTGTCACAGGGTCAACATCTTTCAGCAGCATACAGAGTTAGGGATGATCAATTAAAAAATTCAAAAATGAGAGGATCAATAAATAAGTTATTTCTCTCACATGAAATATTAATTGGTGCGTTTTTTCATATTTTGAAATCCTTGGTAAGCCTTTCAGCTGACCCTGACCACAAAAGCACCTCTAGGTGACTGTTACCTTTACCGTGTCAAATTCAAAACATATAGATGGCGTGATCACAATAATGACAAGTTTGTTCCTTAATTGACTAGTATAACCTTAACCCTGGACCTGATCCTGAATACTAAATCTAAATTTAGCTTTACTGTAAAATTAAAAACAGAACAATGGTTTTTATTTTCATTATTGTCTTGATATCTGATCAATATGTTGTATAATCATACTTTTTGATCCTTTGTATAAGTCATAATGATGAATAAAAATTGAAATTTTCATCCTTATAGTTACATTCATGTAGCCTGTACACATGATGCATATATACATATGATCAACATGAAAAATGAAGAAATCTATGTTGACAGGTTTTTTATAAATTAAGACCAAGGTTTCAAAATATTAGAGTTCAAGTTCAGGCAGTTTCCCCCATTATCCAAAAATAGAGCTTTCCTATAAAAAAAATAGAAAGAACCTTTCATAAGCCGAAATGGCGTAAAGTGAAGAAACAATTACAAATAATTTATATGGGAAAAACTTTTACCATCTTCAGGCCCTCCAAAAGTGGTGATGATGGTATGTCAGGCTGAGTCGGAATGATGGGAGGTACTGTAGACTGGGGTGTGGGAGAGAGCAGAAGAGGGTGCATGCTGCCTCTATAATGACTCACTATAAAGCAAATGCTGAATCCCGTTTTTGGTTTTAATCAGTTTTTTTTAAACTGAAAAAGCAGTATAAAGCTAACTGTTGAAGAGTGTGCAAGGAGGTACATGTATTTGATACTGCTGACACCATAATGACCAAACTCAAATTTATCCTAATTTTGACTCCAAATATTGGTTCCCTAACTTACTTAAATGTTCATGCTGTAAATATCAAATATCTTTTCATTTGATAAACAGCCAACCTGATACAAGGTACAATTAACCAATGTCTTTAAATGAGCCTCAAAAAATGCTTTACTAATAAAATTCAAGCAAGATGTGTCACAAGGTATCAGAAAACCCTTTGTCTTGGTTCATCTTGTGCATCTATTTGTAAGATGTATCGCTAAGTATCGGGAAAGCCTTTGTCTGAATCTACTTTGTGCTTCTGTATCAGTAAAGCCTAGGTAAGCTCGTAGGGTTGTTATACATTGTGTGTAGATTCTCTTACCTGTGTCTGTGAATACCTGTGCCTTATCTGGATTTATTTTGCACATTTTTGTAATAAGATGTATGCTGCGGCATCAGAAAATCCTGAGAGACCTCATAAGTATGTTATGCTCTGCATGAAACCTGGCAGACATAGAAGGTTATCTTTTTTTGGTCTTGGGATGCTCAAAACTTTTTTCTCTTATGAATTATTGCTTACTTTCTATATGCCATTTCAACTCATGAAGGTTTCATAGGAATGCTCCACTATCGTATAACAGTGGAAATTTTCATTCCAGAAAATGAATTCTTCTGAATAATACTGAACTTCTATACATTTTTTTAAAAGTCTGTTTAGTACTTTGAGAAAAAAAATCTACATCTCCGGGAAAACAAGCTTTTGACAACAAAAGAGAGTATTCTATTTAATCAAAGAAAAGTATCATTTTATTTGGAGAAATAAATAAAGTAACTGATGGGAACTTTTCTGCTTAGGAAGACAGAGGGCTTGATTTGTACAAAAATTCCCACGGTTTCACCTGAATTACACTGGTTTGCTAGAAACTCCAATTTGTGCCCCCCGGCCAAGTACGCCCAAACACCAAAACAAATGTTAGCTCTCACAAACACTTGAACTTCTTTCCCTTTCTGAATTGTATGAGCGTCTGTGATTGGTGGAAATAGTCATGATGTCGTGATGCAACATAGCACACTTTAAAATTCCGCTTGCTGTGAACACATGTCCATTGCCAGATATGTATATGATTTACAATTTCAACTCTGCATCCTGTTTTGTTATCTTTTTCGGTGTTTTTCCTTCTTTCTCTTAAAGCGTGTCTGATGATGACAGGATGTATTGTTGAAACTGAACAACATCCCTGAAAATGAGAAGTGCTCACACAGAGAGATGGATATGTACATCAGAAAGGAAGCAGGGGAGCGGTGACTCCCCATGACTCTCCATTTCTAACAATTATTTTAAACTCTTTAGTCCCTTCTTTTTATTGGTATTTTTTTACTTTATCATAAGTCTTTGGAAGAACTTTCTTAACTTATTACATCAACCTCCCAATATCTTAAACTGTGTGCTTCATATATACTTTATATTGCTTCATTTCGTTTCCATTTGAACTGTAAAATGATTAAATAGCAAAAATATCAGAAGTCTTCAACCAAAACTGTCACCAGGACTGTTGACATAGGTTCCTTCAGTTTTCTAATCAGTCTTGCTGACTGTCTGGTCATCTATGTATGTATCATCATGTACAGGAAATTTAAGCATTAACTCCTTATTTTATCTACAAAAATTTTTTTGTTTTTGTAAGATTACCCCCCAAATAAGTTCTTAGTGTTGGATTTCAATTCGCAATGCAAATTTACACTAAATTGATCCCTTAGTTTGAGTCTGCTTGTTTTATAAAAAATTCAGGTTTCCTTAGTGATCATTCCTGACCTCCAAAATACGAGAGAAGCAACTTATCCATCGATCATCCTTTTTTCCAATTTTTTAATTGATCACCCCAACACAGCATGCTACCAAAAGACATCAGTTACATGACTGTTTCTGCTGAGTTACTAACCAGACCTGTTTTTATTATGTTTCGATTTTGAATATAACAGGTTTGGTTAGTCACTTGATAGAAACCATCGTATGACCAACAACTTTTGGCTGCATACTATGTTGGGGGTAATCAATTAAGCTGAGAATTTCATTTCCTTCCAATGATTTCAACACAGTAAAAAATATGTTGGTAAATAGATCACAAAAGAATCTTTATTCATTCAAATTTTTTTAAAATCAAACTAACACGGGTCATATATTTCACTTTCAAAGCTACATGACTACCAGTAATACATGGTCAATGAATCACAAAATCACAAAACCCTTATTGACTCAAATTTTGAAAAAAATCAAATAAATCATTCAATTAGTATAAATTAATTTGAAACTCGTAAACACATTCAATAGATCTATAACCAAAAGCGTCAAAATTCAAAGTCATGAAATAAAATTCCATCGAAGAATAACTATGTTTGGAAAATTTCTATTTTAGACATCACAAGCATTTTCCATTAAAAACATGTAGAATAGAGTTAAAAAAAACAACAAGAAATATCTAGATTCTGGAGAATTCAGATGTTTTCAATAAATCCATCAAAATAAGATTATATAAATGGTCATAAAAGCTCTCTTTCCAAAAATCAGGAAAAAAAAAATTGTAGATAGGTTTTAGTTGGAGTACTGGTGCCAATTTTCAAATCTGTAGACAAAACAATATGGCCAGGAGCACTGGAATACACAAACATACGTACAAATAGAAAGGGATAGAACCCTTTGCTACCTTTGGTGGCTCTACAGTTCTACTTATACTATTAAAAAAAAATTTTTCCTATGACTATTGACCGATGAATTTCCTTCCTGTGACTTGTGTTCCAGGATTCATAAAAATAGCATTCACATAAACATGTAAGCATAAGTAGATATGTTTATTGAATTATAGAAGGGATATTAGGATAGCTTTAGTGACGTAAATTAAAAGATATAAACAATGAAGTAATTTTCCAGAAACACAAATTGTTTATTGACAGGAAATTCTAAACCATAAATGATGAAATATTATCTAGTGAGATGAAGGCCTAAATAAATACCATTTGTTATCAATTTAAATCAAATTTCAAAATAACATGACACATTTATGATATAAATATATATATATATATATATATATATATATATATATATATATATATATATATATATATATATATATGCTCCTCTATTTAGGGTTGAGCACTCTTTAAGTGATGTAACTCATCCACTGTAAGCTTACACAAAGCTCTTCCATAGGAATAGAGCACTCTGGTGGATGAGGGATTTCTGTGTTAAACGGATATATCGCTTAAATTCAGCCTTGTCCAGTTCTGTAGTCCAGAGGTAGGATATCGGCCTGCGGGCCTGAAGTGGAGGTTTCAATTCTGCCTCGCGGTACTGGATGGAATAATGGAAAGTCTATAGCCACACTGTGGTGTAATACATTGAAACAGCTGTCTGTGGATGGTACAATAATATATATATATATATATATATATATATATATATATATATACACACACACACACACACATGTATATATATATGTGTGTGTGTGTATAGTTTGATTTCCAATCACATTGGAACAGTAGGCCAAGTGTGCGACTCATATAATAAAATTATTAACGATTAATAATTATATGTATATATATATATATGTATATTATGAGGCAGGATTGAAACCTTCGCTTCAGACCCAGAGGCCGATATCCTTCCTTTAAGCTAAGGAACTGGACGGTCAGTAAGTCTGAATTTAAGCGATATATTTATTTAGTTTAAATTCCCCATCCACCAGAGTGCTCTATTCCTATGGAAGAGCATTGCATAAGCTTACAATGAACGGATTACCTCACTTAAAGAGTTCTTAACCCTGAATAGAGGAGTGTTAATTATTGTGTCATCCACAGACAGCTGTCTTGTTGTATAACAACTCTTCAGTGTGGCTATAGACTATCTGTTATCCCATCCATATATATATATATATAGGGAGGTGGTGTGTGATCAACATTGCTGGGGCCCAATGTCAGTGTAACTGTTTTGTTTTTAAAATCCCCGAAACGGCTACATGGTAAACAACTGATCATCCCAACAAAAGACAATTTATATGTCATGCCATAATAACAAAGTATAGGAGAAACAAGGAAAAAAAACACTGAAGAAAATTACATAAATTGCATTGACAAATATTAGGAAATAGGTGACTGAAGTGACAAAAAAATTTATTGAAAAAGATTTTGTTGATGTTTAGTGTTTAAAGCTGTAAATCTTTCTAGACTATGTATATACATATGCATGTATATATATATATATATATATATATATATATATATATATATATTTATATATATATATATATATATATTTATATATATATATATATATTTATATATATATATATATATTTATATATATATATATATATATATATATTTATATATATTTATATATATATATATATATATATATATATATATATATATATATATATATGTATGTATTAAGGAATGATCATATATGATCCAACAGAATGATTATAAATTACTCTTATTTGAAATGATCTTCCTTCATTACACCGTTAATGTATCACTCGAACCAGTCAACGTAGACAAAATAAACAGTTGTCCAGTTCAAGTGATACATTAGCCGTGTAATGATGGGAGATCATTTAAAGTTGGAGTAATAATTCAATATAATGCAATTTATAATCATTCTGTCGGATAATACATATCTATTTCTTCATACATAAACTGTTGTATTGAAAAGAAACAAAAAGATCAAGAAAAAACAAAATGAGAATTTGGGGTGAAAACAATCATTTGGTCCTTTGCATTACCGGCAACTGTTCAGCTCAATGGTAAGAGCAACACTTCATTGAAGCGACTACCCTATTGTTTGTGAGTTCGATTCTTGCAATAGCCCCATTTTCTTTAATTGTTTATTCTGTTTATGTTATCTAGTTCCAGTGATACATTTATCATGTAATGATGGGAGATCATCTCAAATAAGTTTTTGTATAATATAAAGCAATTCATAACCATATATATATATATATATATATATATATATATATATATATATATATATATATATATATATATATATATATATACATACATATATATATACATGTGGATATCATTAGATTGGACAGTTTATGACCGGCAGAATTTGATAATTGTAGAGACATTATATTAGGAAACATATTTTATGCGGCATCAGAATTAACCCAGTGGCAAGTTGAACAGCCAACCATATGATTGAATAAAGAAATGTGGCTCATTTTTTAAAAATTTGTTTTTGCGGTCAGCGCTTCAATTTGCTACTCGGTTGATTTTAGTACATTCGAAATATGTTTCCAAATATGATGCCTCTACAATAATAACACATACGCACATACATACACATAGATGTATAAGAGTTGGTTTGCATGCAGTCTGAAATTTAAACCAGCACAACAGATTTGATATTCACAGGAGTGAACATTGAACAGAAATGACACGAATAGAAAGTCATGTCTGTTGTTTTACTTACAGGTCCCTCATCGTTATGAACGTTTTTAGGGTAACCTACGTAAGTAAGCCCTATTTTAAAAAGTAAACTTGTGGTATAAAATAGTATCAATATACTATATCCATAAAATCTTATATAGAATGATAAAATACATGTATGGCATAAGCTATGTAATGAAGGGGGGTGGTGTATGATCAACACTGTTGGGGTCCTATGTTGATACAACTGTTTTGTTTTCAAAATCGCTGAAACAGTTATGGGGTAAACAACTGATGATCCTAACAAGAGATAATTCATACATTGTACAATAATAATAAGTGAAGAGGAAACGGAAAAAAAACACTGAGGAAAATTACATAAATTATATTGACATATATTGAGATATGTGTGACTGAAGAGGCACAAAAAATCTATTGAAAAAATTTTTTTCTTAATGTTTAGTGTTTAAAGCTATAAAACTTTTTTTGACTATACATATATACATACATATATATATATATATATATATATATATATATATATATATATAAATTTGTGGCTTCTTTCATTGATTTGTAATTTGTTATGTTCAGATGAACTAGGATTTTAAACCTTGTCATTAGTTTCAGATCTAAAACCTGCTTTATGAACCTATTAATGCCATTGATTACCTGAATAAATCCTTCTTGTTAATTCTTGTTCATCAACCCTGAATGTTGTCAAGAAAAGGATAAAACTGCGAAAATCATAAGATTCTCTCCACTTCCCACTTATTTCTTTTCATGATTAAATTACTGTCGCCTTAAAAATGGCTGACCAAGAAGCCTCATTTGCAACAAATTCTTCTCTCTTTGAGTGTCCCAGTGTGTATGGGTCTATATGAATTTCTGCTCATATTTTATGGGCTACGTCCCTTGAAAATTTGTTAATTTTAGATGAAAGATCTCTTTTTTTTTAGACAACTTTTGACAATTTTTCAGATTACTTGTTCCGGTTCACATGTCGGCTATGGTGATTCATTTATGGGAGCTATGAATATTCTAGTATTTTTTTTAGTAAAGTAAATTTTAAAAAAATATTTTTTTAGTTAAGTAAATTACTTAAAAATATTATTTTAAAGCTAACACTATATATAGCTGGAGATTATAGACATGGTAATTTCGTTTAGAGCGTGGTAAAACTTCTCCCCTGGAATTCACAAAATATTCTTGCTATTGTATTACAACTAGCTGAAAACCCGGCCCAATTGTTTAATATTTCCCAAATATCTAACTCAACTTAAAACAGATCTGTTTAGTCTCTCAATAGAAACCGTCACATGACAACTTCTAATTTTGGCAGCATGTTGGGGGTGATCAATTAAAAAATTGGGGGAAAAAAAAAAGGGATTTAATGAAGAAGTTGCTTCTCTTACATTTTGTTGGGCTGTGATCACCAAAGAAGGCACAGGGATCAATTCAGCTTAAAGTCTCTTTGTAAATTAAATCCTCTACTAAAAATCTATCGGAGGGGGGAGATTTAGTTTTTTGTAGATACGAATAAGGGTAAATGTTTAGTTTTTCAGCTTTCTAGCTTCATGTGTGCAGCCCTGTACAAATGATTCATACATCCAGAGCCAGCCAGCCACACCTACTAGAAAACTGAAGAAACCTTTGTTGACAATTTTGGATGACAATTTTTAATTGAGTAAAAATGGAATTTTCCAAGGAAAGAATGATGTCACATTGACGCATTTTTTTTTCAGTTCAAACCCTTTGTGTCTTTCTATATCCTTTGTTTATAAATAGATTTATCAAGTTTTAGATAACATTAGATTCTCTTTCTGATAAGAATTGTCACCA
Organism: Thysanoteuthis rhombus; assembly: GCA_963457665.1. NCBI lineage: Eukaryota > Metazoa > Mollusca > Cephalopoda > Oegopsida > Thysanoteuthidae > Thysanoteuthis > Thysanoteuthis major. The sequence continues at coordinate 44,013,126 of OY735221.1, forward strand.
GTCTGTAACTGATTACACATACATGACAGATGATAAGGGTTGGTTGATGATTATAAAAAAAGGAGTGATCAATGAAGAAGTCACTTCTCTCACCTTTTGATCACTAAAAAAATCCGAATTTTCGAAAGCAAATGAGACCAATTTAGCATGAACTCGGATTGTAAATTGATCCCTTCCCACCCCAAAAAATCTATTTAGGGAGGGAATTTAAAAAAAAAACAATTGAAACACTTTTTCTTGGTATAATTACAAATAAACATTTAAATTTTTAGCCCTCTAGCTCTATTGGTGCAACCTGTACACATGTCACATAAATACATGCATAGCTAGCCAGACCTGAATACATGCATAGCTAGCCAGACCTACTTGAAAACTGAAGAAACCTATGGTAATAGTTTTGGTTGACAGATTTTCACAAGCTAAAAACTGTGAGCTTTGTATCCCTCATAGTCTTCTATAAGGGCTTCATGCTAAAATGCAGCTTTCATTTCAGGAATACTAGAAATACTAGAAAACGGATTACATTTTCGAATTCAGTATCCAAAATCACAACCTATGCCTGATAAAAAAAATCTGTTTACCAGTGTTATTATCATCATCATCATCAGTCTTTTAGCGTTCGTCGTTGGACATAGACCTTCCCCAGGATTTGTCACACTTCGCTATCATGGGCGTCACGGAGCCAGTACTTCCTGAACTTGTCTAGCTCATCTCTCCATCTAACATTTTGCCGGCCTCGGTTGCGCATGTGGTCTCGGGGAATCCATGTTGTGAGTCGTGATGTCCATCAATTGTCTGCCATTCTTGCAACATGGCTAGCCCACCGCCATTTGAGATTTTTAATGGATTCTATGATGTCCTTAAGTCTTGTCTTTTCTTGGATGTACTGTGTTGTCTTGTGGTTTCTCCATGTGAGGCCCAGCATTATTCTTTCATGTGCACGTTGCATGGTTCTCAATTTACGGGTCTGTCTCTTGGTTAGGTTCCATGTTTCAGCTCCATAAGTGACTATTGGGAGGATGCATTGGTTATACACCCTTCTCTTTAGGATTAATGGGATCTTATTATTGTTGAAGGTTGAGCTAGCTCTGCCAAAGGTTTGCCATTCTAGTGTGATTCTTCGCTTGATTTCCTCTTCTTTTGAGGGTCTCATGGAGATTCGTTGTCCTAGGTAGATGTAGTGGTCTACTTCTTCCAGTTATGTGTCCTCGATTTTGATCTTAGTGTTTTTATCCCCGATGTGGTTATTGAACATGATCTTCGTCTTGCTGAAGTTCATGTGTAGGCCAACTTTCTTGCTCTCTTCATTCAGTTTATCTCTCATTTGTTGGAGGTCGTGAGGATAATTATGGGGCGTTTAACCATGAAAAAGTATTAAGAAAATGAGTAAGAGCACTGAAAATTTTTAACATTCACTCCTTGTAGCTAGATGAAGAAAAAAAACTTTTTTTTTCCGTTCTTTGAAAACTTCTCCCAAAAATAAGTTATAAATGGGGAGGTTCAGTGATTTAAAATCTAAACTTCAGCTAAATTGCTCCCTTAATTTGTGTGTGACAGTGATAGCATTCATTTTTTGAAAATTCAGACTACTTAATGATCATGACCAATGAACGGTGAGAGAAGTAAATTATCCATTAATCATCCCTTTTCCTACTTTTTATTGAACACCTTTGACATGGCATTTTTGGTACGTTAGAGTGTCTATTGAGTGACTAACCAGACTTATTTCATTTGCATTTCAAGAAAGGTGGTGGGTATATGAATGCATTTATAAAGTCTTATGTATTCAAACAAACATTTCAAGATAACTTGTGAGGTACGTTATTACAGTTCTCGACCATTTATCTGACTTCCAAAAAATCTGGATTGTCAGAAAACTAACAATTTTTGAACCTGGATAGTTTTAAATCTAACAGCTAGTATGTGGTCCAATGCTGAGCTTCTCTTTGGTTTAATTCTCATGAGGTGGTTGAATTGTTTTCGGATTAAGATTAGTGGATTTATGTAGATTAAATAGATCCATTTTTTAAGAGGATTAATTTGTATATTTCATAAACAGTTTTTTTTTGTACTTTTCATTGTTTACTTCTCATTGTTTACTTTTTGTTGTATATTTTATATTCCTCTTGAAACTGTCAGCCAAAACTGTCACAAAGCATTGGTTTCTTCAGTTTTTATGTTGGTCTGGCTGGCTATGTATATATATATACATATATATAATAATAATTAATAATTGTGTCATCCACAGGAAGCTGTTTCGTTGTATAACAACTCTTCAGTGTGGCTATAGACTATCCAATATCCCATCCAGTACCACGAGGTAGGATTGAAACTTTTGCTTCAGACCCAGAGGCTGGTATTTTACCCCTGCCCTACACAGAACTGGACAGTTAGTAAGACTCAATTTAAGTGATGTATTTACTTACGCATGATTCCCCATCCACCAGAGTGCTCCATTCCAGGGTTGGAGGAGCATTGCTACGTAGCTTATAATGAATGAGTTGCCTTGATTAAAGAGTGCTCAACCCTGAAGAAGGGAGTGTTAATTATAATGATAATTGATAATATATACATATATCATGTGTGTATAGGCTGCACCAGTGGAGCTAGAGGGTTGAAAATTTAAATATTTACTCCTCACTATGTCTAGAAAAAAAAAGTGGTTTGGGTCATTTTTTGACCCCCTCCCATAGATTTTGAGTGGAGGGTTCAATTTGTAACGTAAGTTTTTGCTAAATTGGGCATTCGCGTCTGTTTTTTAGAAATTCGAGAGATGTAACCTATGCATTGATTGCCCTCTCTTTGAATTTTTTAATTGGTCAACCCCAACAAGCCATGCCACCAAAAGACGTTCATTTCGTGATCAAACAGACCCTGCTTTGAAAGTACATTTGAAACTGCATCTGCTACATACAAATACATTCTATACTCATTGTAAAAAGGCATGTTTCAAATGATAAATATACATATACTTACATTCATACTTCCCTTCCATGTATGTATCGGAACTAGTTTTGTCCACCATCCAGAGGTATGTCAGGCTGAGTCATCAGTGGTTGGAGGAATAGGTGACTGGGGTGCGGGAGAGAGAGAGAGAGAGAGAGAAGAAGAGGGTGCTCACTGCCTCTATAATAGCTTATTTTTGCTTTTCACCTTTTTGGCTTAAATGGACTTCCCAAAAGCAGGAAATACCTAAAGAGTGGTAAATCGATATTTCTTCAACTCAATACATTCTTATTATCCGCCTAATTTTGATCTGAAATTTTCACCATATAATGTTCAATCTAAGTGATTATTATTTATCAATGATGTAAGTGCATATCTGACTTTGTTTGTATTGTGTATACAGGGCAGACTAATGGAGCTAGAGGGCTGAAAATTTAAACTTTTACTCTCCATTATATTTATGAAAAAAAACTTCTCACCTTTTTTTGATTTTCCACCTGAATAGGTTGTTAGTACAGGGTGTCAATTTACAATGTTGTAAGTATATGTTGAATTAGTCAATTGGTTAGAGTCTGGCATTGTTCAAGCTTGTTTGAAAATTCGGATTCGTTTTTGGAGAATTCAAATTTTTTAGTAATCACTGCCCAACAAAAGGCAAGGGAGATTATTCACTCATTGATCACTCCATTTTCTGATTTTTAAAGTGATCAATACCAGCACAGCGTGTTTTTTATTGATGGAAAGAGATTATGTTGAAATACGCATTTGCTATGCGAAAAGAATGCTTTTTTTTCATATTCAGGCTACAGATTTATTGATGCACCTACGTATATTAGGTAACAAAGTAGCCGTAAGCAACTTTTTAAAAAAAACTTAGATTCTTTATGTGTGGGTACATTTAGGGTTTCATAAAATAATTGTACTGCACCATTTTCATTTTATTGACGAGGAGATTCTAACTTTCAAACCTCCTCACCCTAGAGGAAAAAGGATAATCTAGAGAGAGGCAGATACCCCATTTACCCTACCTAGAAGTACACACACACACACACACATACACAAACACATACACACACACATACACAGACACACACACACACGTACACAAACACACACACACACACATACACAAACACACACACGTACACAAACACACACACACACATACACAAACACACACACATACACAAACACACACACACATACACAAACACATACACACATACAAACATACACACATACACACACACATACAAACACACATACACAAACACACACACATACACAAACACACACACACACACGTACACAAACACACACATACACACACATACACACATACACACACATACACTCATACACACACACATACACAGACAAACACACACACACAAATACACACACACATACAAACACACACAATCATACACATACATACGCACACTTTCGTTCATGGAGTTGGCATCCTCCTTCTTTTCTTTCATAGTGATTTTAAACATTATGAACGAACAAAAGGTGTCCACTACAACAGGTGAATTTACATCATCATCATCTGTTTTTTAACATCCATCATTGGACATAGACTTTCCCCAAGATTCGCCACACCTCTTTATCATAGAGCCAGTATTTCCTAAATCTGTCCAGTTCATCTCTCTATCTTGTAATCTACCGGCCTCGGTTTTGCATGTGATTCTGAGGATCCATATTGTGAGTCATGATGTCCATCGGTTGTCTTTCATTCTTGCAACATGGCCTGCCCTTTACCATCTTAGTTTTTTAGAGTGAACCGAAATCTTCTAAAGTGAGTAGTTTTCTTGGAATTTTTGTTTTTAAATTGACATTTTGAATTGATGAATATGTTAAAAAGAATATGTTTTTAAAACATTAAAAACATTTCAAATATCAAATATTAATGAGTAGTATGTAATCCAGCATTTCTCAATTACATATGAGTCACAGCTTTTTAGCTGTAGAACTAACTGACAAAAGAGTGCAGTAAAAAATGTAAAATAATCAAAACAAATTCAATGCATAACCAATGACAAAAATCATTTTTCAAAAAATTAGACATCTCACTTATATTAGATGACAAGCAAAATAATAAATTTCAGTTTTAATGTTAATTTATGATCACTTGGATTATTTTAGTTTTTCATTCATAGATATTATTTATCCAGATATTTTATTTAAAGGGTAGTTTTTTTGGTTCTGTGTCTGAAGTTGGAAGTAATGCTTATATAATTCAATTACTGTTTACTGCCATCTTCTCTTTATATTATTTTGATGCAGACCAGATCATATTAATTGAACTGACCAAAAATAATATCTGCTCCGGACAAAATTTCTCTTAAACAGTGGGAGATCTGAGATATTTTGCATTCTAAGGTCCAAATGGAAAAATTTACTTATACAAACAGAAACGTGAAATAGAATACACATTTTAAATATCAAAACAATTCAAGTAATACGTGATCTAGCATTTTTTACTTACATTTAAGTTGTAACTTTCTTGCAGCTGACTTTACAAAAAAAAAAAATTGATTTCATTTCAGTCAGAAAAAAATGTACGACGGAATTTAGGACTGAAATATAATGTTAAAAATTTAAATTTGTACTGATGAATGAGAGAAAGACTTATAAAAGTAGAATCATTTGATAAAAGTTTTGGGCCTTTTTTTGTCACTTATCACTTTTGCATCAAATTGGTTTGAAGGTACTTGATTATACATTAGGAAGACAATTACTACATGTTGTACTACAGTGTATTAACAAATATTATAAGCATGTGAACAGCATACTAGCCAAAACCAAAACCATGAAAATCATCATCATCATCATCACCATCATCATCATCATCATCATCGTCGTCGTCATCGTCGTCGTCATCATCATCATCATCATCATCATCATCATCATCAAAAGATAAATAACAAGGCTGTTTTGAATTTTTCATAATACATGATGAAAAATTAATGAAAATTTTCAATGCATTGTATATCTTTCTCAATCAAAATTAAAATGTAAAACAACTTTGAAAACATTAATGGTGCCTTCTGTTGAGTACTTTGATGTGTGGCGTTAAAATTCGATTTTTCCTTTTTGCAGAATGCACCATTAACGTTTTCCAAGATTTTACGTTTGAATTTTGACTGATGAAGATATACAATCTATCAGAAATTTTCAGCAGTGTTGTTGTTGTTGTTGCATTATCAGGGATCTTCAAGTGCTCTACTCCTTTTTATGTTGGTCTGGTTAGTCACTCAACAGAAACTGTCTAGTTTGTGTTCAGCTGGTTTAACATTTATCTATTGAAAACTCAGACTACCCAACAAATTGCAAGATAAGTAACATCAACTGATCCCCTTTTTTCCTAAAATTTTTATTGATCATGCCCAACACAGCATGCTACCAAAAATTAGCCATCTGACGGTGTCTATTGAGTGACTAACCAGACCTTTCTGTTAATTTCCTGTTTGGCAGATCAAAAATGCACAAAATTAGCACGGAAATGCTTAAACATTATGGCCATTTTTTTGCCTGTTTTCTCATCATTTTTAGCATCATTTTTTATGGTTTTAGCCATTTGTGGCATTTTTTGACTACTTTTCAAAAATATTTTCTGAGTTGTCAACATTGGTTCTTTTGTTTATTGCTAGCCTCTCACAACACTGGATGAGAGGATGGACTTTTCCCGGTTCAAATTCAGAGATATCTGTCTCCTTGACTGGTACCAACCAAAAATGAATAATCCAGTCTGCCTTGCTATTTATCCATGGCCAGCGGGGATAAGATGGATTCATACCTTTCCCGAGGGCATTACTGCAAAGTGAAAAACAACTGTTCCAACTGGAGTTTGGATTCAATTCACTGATCCCAATTTCCATGCAGCTTTGACATTATTGAAAAAAATTCAAAAAATTTTTGATTTATTTCAAATAAAGTGTTTGGGACCGAATGACTTTGATAACAATAGCCGTTTGATCACATTATCCGTGATTATTATGAGCAGCTTCCTCTGAATACTGATCATTGTTACTGCCTTCCATTTTTTTTCTCCTCCATTATTATCAGAAGGGGAATTGGTAGAACTACTAATTCTACTACTTCTCCACTGTAATATTCTTACTGTCGGTGTTGCCAGTTTAGTACCATTTGTACTAAATTCAGTGCGTATCTTGTTTTGGTTGTGTGAAAAAGCCCTCAATTAGCCCAAGCATGCTTGAATATTTTGGCCATTTTTTCAGGATGTTATTGAACATTTTCAGCATCTCTTTGATGTGTTTTGGCAATTTTTTGAGTTTTGGGCTATTTTTGTTTTCGCACTTTTTGGCTGTCAAACAAGCACAAAAATATATTTTGAGTAGCAACACTTCTTACTTTGATTCCGTTTATAATATTTCTCTTACTATTACACCCGCCACTATGAATGTTATTATTACTGCTTCTCATTCTGCTACAAATACTGGTAGTGGTACTATATGTACATTCACACCAAACTTAAAATGGAACTCATCTGTTGCTTTGGACTTGGCGAAAATGTTAGGTTCATTATACTGGTCCAGAAAATATCTGACCCAACCTGCCATCTTGTATCTCTATAAGAGTCAGAGACGACCCAAAATGGAATACTGCTCGTGCATTTGCACAGGCTCCACCCGACAGGTGTTATTCATCTTTTCAAATCCAGGGTCAATAGATATCTTGCGAACCTGAATGTACTTTAACTTTATACCTAGATTTACCCCTGAGTCGAAACAAAAATATTATGTTGACATTTCTCCTCCAATATTAACTACTTATAACTGTTACTTTAGTGATTACCACTACCTTTTCATACACTAGTTGAATACTTTATCATAAGAAACCGTCAACAAAAACTGTCAACATCAACATTAACTTAGATTTCTTCAGTTTTAAAATTGGCTATTTATGTGCATACAGTGCATGCTAATGGAGCTAGAGGGCTGAAAATATTAACTTTTACTCCTTACTATCTTTACAAAAACCTTTTTTTTTCAAATTTCCAATCTAAATAGGATGTTAGTACAGGGTGTCAGTTTATACTATACTAAGTATATACAAAATTTGTCCGTTGGTTTGTGTCTGTGTTCAAGCTTGTTTGAAAATTCAGATTTTTTAATGATCACTGCCCAACAAAAGGCAAGGGAAATAATTTATTCATTGAGCGCCCCAATCTCCAATATTCTTATTGATCAATCCCAACATAGATTTCTGCCAAAAGATGTTAGCCCCGTGTTGATGACTAACCAGACCCGTTAACATACATTAGTTTGGTTGAGAATTTTTGATAAAATTTAAAAACATCTTTTATTTTTGCGATATTATACATATATATTTGAGTGTATAAGTTCATATATATATACGTGTGTATGTGTGTGTATATATGAATATATATGTGATAAAATAAAGGATTCACTACACAAATACATTTATCTATCTGCCAACTGTTTGTTTATTTCTTTGTCCTTGACTCTTTCACAATAAAGCTACAAAGCCAATCAACGTAATATTTGGGATGAAGACTCACTAAAAACCAATTTGTGACATAGGCTATGTGAAGTTGACCAAGGTTGTCATTCGAAATGACGAGAGGTCGTTTCTGGTAATTTCTAGCTAATTTCTAAATTTGTTAGCCACAATTTTCCATTTTGCATATTGGTATATTTTCTAATGGCAAAAGTTGCAAAACACTTGAAAGGGAAGAATTGTAATGATATCAATCCTCACTGGGACTTCACATTTGCAGCAGTTTCATACAACTTGACTCTGAAACATCACTTACCAGCTCACTATCAATACTAAAGAGTTGTTAAACAATCATTATAAATAGCTTATATATATATATATATATGTTTATATATAGTCTATAGCCACACTGAAGAGTTGTAATACAATGAAACAGCTGTCTGTGGATGACACAATGATATATATATATATATATATATATATATATATATATATGTGTGTGTGTGTGCATATATATAAAAAATATCATTAGTACCCTTATGCTGGCTACAGCTTCAGTTGTCATTGCTTAGGTTTCACATAACACATTACTACTCACTTGACCCGTCTACAATATGCAAAATAGACTTAGAGATGAAAAGCACATGAAGTAGTGTCACTCACTTCAATATTTGCTATTTTACCCATAAATGGGGGGGAAGAGATATTTTCATACCTTTCCCAAGGGCATTAGTGCGAAGTGAACTCAAACTATCCCAGCTAGAGTTTGAACTCTGCTCGCCAAGTCCATTCTTCGGGTTGGTATCCAATTGGCAAGTCTAAACATCTATGAATATGTATATAATATGCATTTTTAATAATTACAAATATAAGAAAAAAAGTTGAGGTGATTTTGAAGTACTTTTTCACATAGGGTAAAAAATAAATCATTTATTTACAAAAAGAATCTCTGTTACTACAACCATTATTAATACTCTAGTAGTACTATTACAAATTCTTATGAAATCCTCAAAAGAAGAAGAAATCAAGCAAAGAATGGCTTTGGGTTGACAAGTCTTTAGTTGAGCAAGCTCAACCTTCAAGAACAAGAAAATTCCATTAGCCCTAAAAAGAAGGGTCTACAACCAATGCATCCTCCCGATAGTCACCTATGGAGTTGAAACATGGAGCCTAACCAAAAGATTGACCCTCAAACTGAGAACCATGTAATGTGTAGATGAGAGAATCAGGCACAATATTACAAAGAGAGATCACAAGACAGCATATTGTATCGGAGTAAAAAAACAGTAGTTATAGATATAGAAACCATTAGAAAACTCAAATGGTATATAACCACTGAACATTACAACAACCAAAATGAATCCCAGGATCATATGCGAAACTGTAGCGTGATGAACTAGACAAGTTTAAAAGGTACTAGCTCCGCAACGCCCATGATAGGTCTGGCAAGTACTGAGTAAGGTCTATGTCCGACGAAGGACGCTAAAAGGCTGATAATAATGACGAGTACTGCTTCTATTACTCTTGGTATTGCAATTATTCATATAGTCATCTTTATCAAAAGAATTTGATACTACTCTCAATGGTATTATCACTGATACTTATTTCAGCTACATTTTCTCACTCTTCTGACTGCATAAACTGAAGTAACCATGTATAAGAGAGGCAACTAAAACGGCTGGTGATGGTCCCGATTTGACAGGACATGGACAGGTGAAGAAGATGAGTCATACTAGTTCCGTCCACTTATACTATACATCTATGTTTCTTGCTTTCTTTTTATAAACATATTTTTTTCACCTACTCAGTATCTCTCTGTTTTTTATGAACTGTCAACAGAGATTTCTTCAGTTTTTAAGTTGCTCGGGCTGGGTAGCTGGTTGGGTGGCTATTGGGGGTATGGGTGGGAAACTATAGCTGCCGGCACAATTTAGTAGGATCTGAACAAAACAAAGTCATTAGAGAAAGATTTATGGTAGTGTTGTTTTAGGTACATGAAAAGTAAAATCGTGCCGGATATACAGGAGTGATAAAACTCTACCACTTTCAAAAAAAAATTAAGCTATCCATTTAGCCAAGTTCTCCCACTTGCATTATTTATAATAGCTGTCCTTTGATAGGAAAATTATAATCATAATGGGTCCTCCTGTCCCTGGCCTGCCAACTATTAGGGAAGAGAGACTAGAGGTGGACCCTCAAGAATTGATTGAACGTGGGGGTCAGAAATTTTTTCTAAAAAATTAGGGGAGCTGCAATTAGACACTAAAGAGTATCTTGCCAACAGTGGCCCTAATGGGGCTTGGAGAGCAGAAAATTAAAATTTTACTTCTTATTAAGTCTAGAAGAATGTATTTTTTTTTCTTTAAATCTACATCTAAATAGGTTTTTAATGTATAGAGTGGGGGTCAATTTATAATCTAAGTTTACACTAAATTGATCCCTCACTGTGTGTCTGACAGCATTCATGCTTATTGTTTTTTTTCTCAATTCTGACCTTCTTAGTGATCATGGCCAAACAAAATGCAAGAGAAGTAAATCATTCCTTGATCACCTCCTTTTTCCAATTTTTTAAATCTAGTTTTGCAAAATTGATCCCCCATTTTATGTCCGGCAGCATTCATGATTCTTTTTTCCAAATTCAAACTTTTTTTGAGATCACCACCCATCAAAAGGTGGAAGAAGTAATTTATTCATTGATTCCTCCCTTTTCTAATTTCTTAATTGATCACCCCTAACACAGTATGCTGCCAGATGATGTCAGTTCTTATTAAGTGACTAAGCAAACCTGTTGATTTCATTGTTCATTCTTCATTCAAATTTCCCTACATTTTAATTTTTCTCTTTATTTCTTCACTCCACTTACTGTCATGTGTCATCTTACGCCTGACCGACTTGAAATCCATTAACTGCTGATGACGGGAATTTCAAAGAGAAATCCATTTTTTTACCCTACTCTGTTGCTCTTTTCCATAACTATGCCTACGGATGCTAGCAGCGACATAAACAACATCACTGTAACTTCTTCACCTTGGCTGAAGATAAACAACATGGCAAGTGCACTAAGAACTTGTAAGTTGATAGGAGTAGACGAGACGAGTTGGATAAAACTAGTGAGAGGCTGAGACTTGAGGAAGAAAGAAGAGGAGTAAAGGTAGGGCAGTCAGATAAAAAAGACAGAAAGAAAGAGAGCTACAAGGAAGAATAGAAAACATCATAATCAAGGAGAAAGAGAAAATGAAAGAATTCTGTCTTGTAGTTTAGCATCCCAAATAATCATGGTTCTTGTGAGATCATAACAGATTACTTATCACTTAATTTAGAGATTTTCAGACTTTCTAATTTAAATGTTACTCGACTACAAATGAATCTTATCAAATTTCCTTGGATCCTTCTGCTCAATTATATTTTCATCGACAGGTATGCAGCTATCTAGAGTGTGCAACAAGCCACATGAAACAGGTCTGGTTAGTCACTCAATAAAAACCTTCTCGTGACAAATGTATTTGAGTTGCAAGCCGTATTACAGGTAATCAATTAAAAAATTGATGTTACTTCTTCTGCCCACCACTGGATCATTGAAAAATTTGAATTTTTCAGATTTAGAATAAACTTACATAGCATAAACTTACATAGCATAAACTCACTAAAAGCCTATTAAGGGCAGAAATTAGAATAAAAACAAAACTTTTTTTGTAGATATAATAAAGGGTAAATGTTGAAAATTTCAAGCCTCTAGCCTCAGTTTTTGTTGAGGGTTTCTAATATATATTTTAACATAAATGTGTTTATTGCAAACAAAAAAAACAGATACCTCGAAGGGAATCTATTTTTCACTCAATTTTTAAAAACTCGTCATGTTTTCTGTTTTTTTAATAATTTTTTAATAAATATCTTAATTGGAGGAAAGGGTTGATTTACAATGTCAATTCACCCTCAAATGGGCACATTTTATGCCTAGATGTGTGACGAGCTAGCATCTGTAAGAGTGGTTATAGAATTAATGAGAAATAGAGAGAAAGAAAGAAAGGGAGCATTTTTTTTTTTTAAATTCTATCTCATATTGTAAGCAAAGAATCATGGGGGACACATTTACATACAAATAGATACTCACTTGGATACAAACTAGCATCCATCTTTAGAGAGTCTATTCTTTTTTTATCTCTAAACAGCACTAAGATTTTTTTTATTTTCATCAACTGGAAAATTACTCACATGCTTTTTTACAATAATGATATATTTTTACATCATTGGTGCTGTTACCTTGCTTCCCATTATCCATGATAACCTATTCTTGAGAATGCCCATCTCCTTTGGCCAGAACCAATAAAATACCCATAACTGCTGCTACTACTTCCTACAAAAGATCCAACCAAGCCACCACAAATTACTTCATTGACATTAAATACTCTCACGAATCCTCATTTTTGCTTTCAATGTAAAACAAAGTATTGGCTCTGCGACACCCATGATAGAGAGGTCTGGCAAATCTTGGGGAAGTTCTATGTCCAACAATGGACACTAAGAGGCTGATAATGATGATGATGATATCTCCTCTTCTAGTAAGATGAGACAGGTAGTACTCTATTTCATGCTTTTGAAGAAATGAATCCCTGAACTAATTGTACACCGGTAGGAGTGGATATGAACTTACGCCTTTCTCAAGGGCATTAAAACAAAGTGAACACACACACACGCACACACACACACACACACACACACACACACACACATACTCAGAGATAAACAGACAGACATACACATACACATACACAGACAGACAACCTCAGTAAACCAATCCCTAATAATAGAAGGTCTGGTTAGTCACTCAATAGAAACTCTCCCATGACCAATGTCTTTTGGTAGCATGCTGTTTAAGGAGTGATAAATTAAGGAATAGGAAAAAGGGGTGATCAATGAATAAGTTACTTCTCTCGCCTCTGTTGGGCAGTGATCACTAAAAAAGTCTTGATTTTCAAAAAAGAGGTGGACACAAACTAAGGGATCAATTTGACATGAACCCACAATCCAAAACAAACCCTCACGAAAAACCTACTTGAGGGAGGGGTATTAATGTTAATTTGAAAAACAAAACGAAAAAAAAAATTTTCAACCCTTTGGCTCTATTGGTGCACACTATATGTATGTTATATCCATAGACAGCTTGCCAGCCAGTCAGACCAGTTTGAAAATTGAGAGAAACCTATGTTGACAGTTTTAATGATAGTTTCTAATAATAATGTGTCTTCATCATCATCATCATCAGTCTTTTAACGTCTGTCATTGGACATAGACTTTTCCCAGGATTTGCCACACTTCTCTATCATGGGGGTTGTGGAGCCAGTACTTCCTGAACTTGTCTAGCTCATCTCTCCATCTAATATTCTGCCGGCCTCGGTTGCGCTTGTGATCTCGGGGGATCCATGTCATGAGTCGTGATGTCCATCGTTTGTCTGCCATTTGAGATTTTTAATGGATTCTATGATGTCCCTGACTCTTGTCTTTTCTCGGATGTACTGTGCTGTCTTGTAGTCTCTCCATGTGAGGCCCAGCATTATTCTTTCATGTGCACCTTGCATGGTTCTCAATTTATGGGTCTGTCTCTTGGTTAAGTTTCATGTTTCGGCTGTTAGGTTCCATGTTTTGGCTTACCTTGCATTAAATGTCTTGCACTCAGATTTATAAAATTATGTTTGTGTTGGTCATACACAAACAAGCCTGTTGTTTGCAGCATTGTTGTATATTATATGATATTTTTTAGACAAATATTTCATACACACTATGCAAGTAAATAATCATTTACATACTAGTATCGTACTCGTCAAAAATGATTGGATCATCTATGCATGAATAAATTATGCAAATATAGCTTAAACATCTGCCCATTTAGGGCAGGGTTTTATGCAAAAAAAACTTCCGATGAAATAGATAGGCTGATGGTAATCAGATCATCATCATCATCATCAGCAGCAGCAGCAGCAGCAGCAGCAGTCTTTTATCATCTGCTGGTGAACATAGACCTTCCCCACGATTCAATTTTCTAATGGTTTCTGTGATGTCTCAGACTCCCGTTTTTTCTCTATTATATCGTGTCGTCTTGTGATGTTGGGTATGATTCTTACCTGTGCTCATTTCATAGTTCTCAGTTTGAGGGATCTTTGGATTAGCTTCCATGTTTCAGCTCTGCAGGTGACTATCAGGAGGATATGTTGGTTATATACTCTTCTTTTTAGGACTGATGATATTTTCTTGTTCTTGAAGGTTGAGCTTGCTCTACTGAAAGCCTGCTAACCTTGTGTGATTCTTTGCTTGATATTGTCTTCTTTTAACTGTTAGTTATTATACACTGATTGGACCCTGACTTTGCTCCCATGGCATGTAAACCCCTGGTTTAAAGGGTGGGGTTTGCCGTACACATTCCTCACCTACTCAATCGCATAGGCCATTAGTCTATTTCCATACATGCTCGCAAGCATAAGGTCTATAAAGACTTGGAAAACCCTTCCTGATCTTTGTTCATGAAGCTTAGCCATCATCTCTGATTGGACTACAGGCCCTGTTGATTGCACTACTAAAACCTCCATATTTAGCTATCATTTCTTGTTTAAACTTATCTACCTATGGTGCGTTCATCACAAAAAAAGATCAATTCAGTTGACTATCACAAGTTACCCTACTACCCACAGATGTGTTATTGTTTCTGTTGCCATAGCAAAATTATCAACCATTCAATGGCAATTAATAAATAAAGGATGATCAACTAAAGCATCCAAAAATTCATGAAATTCAATAATCAAATTTAATTTTGCTTTAAAAATAATTCGAGTCATTTTGATTTTATCACTTTCACTTTTCAAAAAATTTCTGAACATATTTGCTTTTGGAAACCATAATAAAAGTTTATGAGGCTCTTCACTCACGGTTATTTGTCTCGTTCAGATGACTGGCTATCTGCTAAGTTTATTTATCTTTCTTACCAAGAAGAGATGATAGATTGTCTGAATACTAGACTCAATCAGCCAATCAACAAAAATAATACCTATATTTATTTTGTTCAGTATTAGAAACAATTAACTAAAACTGTCACCAAAAAATCAAAATGGGTGTCTCTCAGTTTTTTAGTCAGGTTGACTGGCTGGCTGGCTGGCTGGCTGGCTGGCTATGTGTGAATGTAAAAATGTAAAAAATGAATAAATGAATAAGTAAAAATAAATAAATAATTTTTTCAAATTTCTATTTGAATTTTTTTTAGACGGGGCAGAGAAGAATGGAACACAATGGCTGGTCTTACTCATTACCGATTATGTATCATGCATACAGGCGGTACCAATAGAGCTAGAGGGCTAAAAATTTAAACATTTAATCCTAATCATGTCTAACAAAAAATGTTTTCTCTTGTTTTTTTAAAAGTCTACCCCTAAATAGGTTTTCAGTGAGGGGGTTCAGTTTACAATGCCAGATCAATCTAAATTGATCCCTTAATTTGAGTTTAGCAGTGTCCACACTTGTTTTATAACCAGACTTTTTTCTTGATTCCAGCCCAACAAAAGGTGAGATAAGAAACTTATTCATTGATCACCCCTTTTTCCGATATTTCAATTGATCAACCCCAACATGGCATGCCCCCAAAAGATATTGGTCATGCAATGGTTTCTATAGAGTGACTAACCTGAACTGTGATATTACAGATTTTACCTCTTAAAATACTTGGAATATTCTATGAGGAACCCAACCTCTTGTGTCTATGAGTGTAGCTGAGGGACAAGGAATTCTAAATCACCTCCTGGGCCCTTAATGGAAGGAGGCCCACAAAAGCTTTATGATAAATAATTCACCATCTGCATTTCAATTAACATTATAAAACAACAAATCTCACTGAATCTTGGAAAGGGCCACTCAAGGAGTCTAGGTTCCACAAATTTTCAGCTACGCCCCCTGGTTGTATCCTTTGAGATAAAGATATATACATACATTGTGTCTGTTGAAAAGAGAAAGAAAGATACACACATACACACACGTTGTGTCCTTTGAGATTAAGGTACACACACACACACATTATGTCTGTTGAAAAAAAAAACCACACACATGCACATACGATGCATCTTATGAATGGAAGGCACTCAAATTATGTCCTTAGAAAGGCACCTGCACATTGCATCCTTTGAAAGAAACACACATACACACACACACACACACACACAAATTGTCCCCCTAGAAAAGAACACACTTACATACATATTGTGTCCTTCTGGAGGTAACTCACATATACAAATTGTGTACTTAGAAAGGTACACACTCATAAACACAATCACACACACATTTGCACAATCACACATATATTGTGTCCTCTGGAAGAAATGCATACACACACACATACACACAAATTGTATCCTTAGGAAGGAACACACGCATATACAGAAACACACACGTTGTGTCCTTTGAAAAAAAACATATGCACAGGCACACATAGACACACACATTGTGTCCTCAGAGAGAAACACAGGCATATGAACACATAGGCACACATATTATGATTTATTGTTCATGATTTACTAAGTTCATCTTGGTCTGGTACAAGTTCAAAGGTTTTGGACAACCAGTGAGGAACAAACTCATTACAGAATAGTAATGATCCACAAGACTGACTCAATAACAGTTAACCAATATTGTGGTTTATACATCATCTAGAAATAAAAATAGCTTTAGTTATTAACTGATATTTTTGTTTATTCAGCGAAGAGCTTTGAAAACTCTTAGATCTGATGTTTTACTATCTTATGGGCAACAGATGAGCCATTACCATAGGCACATGTCTATCAACTGTTCACTCGTGTGCCCCTGGGGACCTTTCATTGACTTGCAGGTTTACTCATCAATTCATGCTGGGTGTAGGTCAATGTCTTTACCATCAGGTAGCACCTGGTATACACTATCTTTTTAGTATTTTTCATCATTATCATTAGCATTTAAGCATCCATCATTTGACATAGACCTTCCCAAGATTCGCCAGACATCTCTATCATTGGCATCATAGAGCCAGTACTTTCTGAACTTATCAAGTTCGTCATACCATTTCATATTTTTGCCGGCCCTGGTTTCACATGTGATCTCTGGAGATCAATGTTGTGAGTTGTAGTCTGCCATTCTCACAACATGACCAGCCCACTGTCATTCAAGTTTCATTATGGATTCTATGATATCTCAGACTCCTGTTTTTCCTCTGATATATTGTACTGCCATTTGATCCCTCCTTGTTGTGTAGAGCATGATTCTGTCATGTGCATATTGCTTGGTTTTCACTTTAGGGATCAGTCTTTTGGTTCAGTTTCATGGTTCTGCTCCATAGGTGACTATCAGAGGATGCATTGGTTGTATACCCTTCTGGTCAGATTTCCTTGTTCTTGAAGGTTGAGCTTGCCCAGCTGAAAGCTTGCCAATCTAAAGTGATTCTTTGCTCGATTTCTTTTTTTTTCGAGGATTTCATGGAAATTCGTTGTCCTAGATATAGTGGTCTTTTCTCTCCAGTTCTGCATCTTCAATTTCAATTGCTGTGACTTTTTCTTCAACACATTCGTTGTACATGACATTTGTTCTACTGAAGTTCATATGGAGATTAACTTTCTTTCTTTCTTCGTTCAGTTTGTCCAGCATCATCTGGAGGTCATGAAGGTTTTTAGCAAAAAGGACAATGTTGTCAGCAGATCTGAGGTATTGACTTGTCTTACACCTTTTTTGAGCTGGAAGAGGTCCGAGTCTTTATGTCGTCTGGTGGAGGAACTGCTGTGTTGGTAGATATGTTACAATAATCTGACATATACTGGGCTTATGCCTTGTTAAATGATAACATCAATAACATTGGAGATATCCACTGTTGAAGGCCTTCTTGAGGTCAACATATGCTATACTGAGTGGCATCTTATATTCTGCCACCTTATCTTTTAATCAATTTATCGAAGGGAGACGGTCAATGGTTGAGTCAGCTTGTTTGGTTTTTTTTCTTGGTTGGTTTCCATCTAGTGCTTAGGTAATCTGATTGGTGATCACTTTGGTAAAAAGTTTGTAGATGCAGTCGAGTATGCTTATTGGTCTGTAGTTGTTGGGATCTCTTGGGTTCCCCTGTTTATATAAAAGCATTATGATCGGGGTGTTCCAATCTTCTGAGACTTCACTTTGTTGGAGGCATTAGTTGAATTGGTTGGCTAGCTTACTGGTTGTGACTTCATCAGCTTTTCTGTGTCAGTCGACGGGGATGTCATCCAGGCCAGGAGCCTTTCCTTTCTTTGTATAATGGATTACTTCATTCCCCACAGAGTAAATTCTGGGAAATCTTCAGAGCTTAAAAGGAACTGAAAAGATATGGACCTTACTTTGACTGATTGAGACAAAACAAAAAACCTTCCTGGATCTTTGTTCAAGTCCAACCATCATCATTGATTGAACTAATGACTTTGTTGACTGCACTACCAACACCTGCACATCACACCTGACAAGTTTCAGTGTTTAATTATGATTATCATGTGCTCCCCAACCCATGCAAAAAAGGAGATTGGCTAAAATTGTGTTTCAGGGTATGCCAGCTACTGAAATTAGGTGTTGTCTAGAAGTTTATTTAATGCAAGTTACAATGTTGACTGGTCAAAAGGCATTAGTCAAGAATGTCAACTCTTGTAGTATAAATATTCTAACTGAATTTGTACCAATTAACTAGTATTTAGTATTTTGTTTGTAAGTTTGAATATTTAAAATCTTTATTGTGATTTTATTTTTTATTTCATACCAAATGTCAGAGGAGAATAAAATTAGTAATTTTGATTTTTCTATTTCATAGTCATAAAATAAACCAAAACGATACCATGCATTTTTTTCAACTAGTTGAATTTTTAATTTTAGAAAAAAAATTCTAATCTTTAGATGGATTTTGTTTTTAAAACTTGACTAAATAATTTTATCTATTTTTTTTTTTCATCGATTATATTTTATGATAAAACTACCCAAAATATGCAAAATCAACTAACTTCTCCACTGTGCTTGCATTTTGCCTGATGCTTTATGGACCAATGCCTTTTGACTGGTCACCATTTCATTTTCCTGTTCAAATGACCAGCTTTCCACTAAGTTTATTTCTCTTTTCCACAGAGAAAACCTAATACATACGTTGTCTGAATACTCGACTTGATCAGCGCATCAACAAAAGTTACAACTATAATTAAATTTTACTTCTTAAAATGATTCAGCTCATCGAAAACTTGACTTAACACATTCTTTGATGAATCTGACCTCTCAGGAATATTTAGTTGAAAAACATTGTGTCCAGGATTGTTGTTGATGGTGGAGGGATTTTAAGTAAACATTACAGTAGTCTATACTACACTGCTTGCATTTTGACTGATGTTTTTTGGACTGGATTCAGATGAGATTTTTATAAGAAGTCTAAACAAATCTAATAAAACTGAATAAATCTAACACTTTTTATAAAATTTGTGAGAATTTTCTTTTTGTGCATGCGTGCTCTATACACACAAAAAATACATTAAGTTAACAATTACAATTTACTATCAGTGGCAATAAAAAAGCGTTATACAAACCATTGGTAGGTAGGTTTTAGTGACTGACCGCTATGTATGCCATATATATATATATATATATATATATATATATATATATATATATATATATATATATATATGACACATACATTTTGATATATTGTTATGGCAAGGAGAATTCTTTCCATCTATTGAGTTAGAAGGGTTATAAATATTCACTCATGTTTGTCTGTCTGTCTATCTGTCCACACTGTTACTGACTCAATTTCCATGCTAGTTTCTACTGGATTGATCCTCCATGTGAAAAAGATTAACATAGCTAATAAAAACAATTGAAGGGTTTTAAAATCAGACAGGCTATGGCCATAATGACAGATGAATCACAGTGGCGCCAAGTTGAAAAAAAAAAGAGAGACTTCACTTTCTTTCCTTTCTTTTTTTTTCTCTTTTTGATGTAGCCAATTTTATGACACATTGCAGATAAAAAGAGTTACTAGATATTTGGATGTGTGTCTGGCCCCAAACTTGCAAAAATGGCCAAAGATAGTCAAAAGCAAAAATAATAATAATGATTGTTTATAATCTTGGCACTCGTAAAAGAGAATTTAAAAAAAAAATACTGTCTCATCAAAATCAAAATGGCTCGAAAATTTGAATACTAAGCTCTTGTTTCTGTTGCATGCCTCAACTTGGTGATTGTTGCAAGTCTCGAGTGTGGTTAAGACCAGAATCTTACTCCTACAAGTTTTTATGACCGCCCCCTTGGCAG
The DNA here is from genome assembly GCA_963457665.1 of Thysanoteuthis rhombus. Lineage (NCBI taxonomy): Eukaryota > Metazoa > Mollusca > Cephalopoda > Oegopsida > Thysanoteuthidae > Thysanoteuthis > Thysanoteuthis major. Next base: position 44,033,871 of record OY735221.1, read on the forward strand.
GATGCAAGTCCATTGAAGCGATACGTCCACTCTAATCACACAGCCAGAGTGTAAATTATACCACCTGAACGGACGATAACAGGTGAATAGGTATGAAATATCATACCAATTCAGAGGTAGGTAGAAGAGAGATATCGAAATTTCTTTCTCAATTTGTTCATGGTAAGGTAAACAGGTAGCAGTGTAATTACACCACCCGCTTAAAAGATTCATTCAGGCTCTGGTTGGTTGCTCCTGGATTTGAACCCAGGCCAAGTATTTCCTAAACATAGTCATTTGGAGAACTTGCATTAATACCCAGGGACTGTCTGATTACCACTATTGGCAAAACAAATGAATATTGTTGATGGCAGATTTTTTCAATAAGAGTGCAATAAAGTATCTATTTTCACATTTCAATATTTTTGTAAGGAAGGCACATAAAGAAGGTGCAGGCTGGCCAAGCAGATGACATCCCCCAAAATAGACTTGATGAGCTGAGTTCAAACTCTGGTTGGGACAATTTGTATTTACTTTGCCCTAATGCACCAGGGAAAGGCATGAATCCATCTCTCCCCCAGCTAAAGATGAAATAGCACAGAGTGAAGTGAGTGATACCATCTAGTCTAATTCAGATTTTGCAAATGGGTTGAATAAGTACTAATTGGATTTGTGAAGTTTAAGCAGAGATGGTTGAAGCTGTAGCCAGCATAAGGGCACTTGAAGAAGGCGCTTAAAATAGCCATGATTGTCAATTCTTGCAAAGACTCCAAAATATTGCTTAGGTTTGAATAATAAATAAACTAGCCAAGCTTAGCTTAATCTGGCACAACTATGGGGCCCCCAATGATGCTCAAATTCATTATCCATTATCCTTACAGCAAGGTACTCTTACTTAGCTAAGCTTTGACTGGCACAAGCCACAAGTCTTGGGAACATTGTGCAGTGTTTTTCCATGGCCCAAAACATTTTTTTGACTTTTCAAGTTTTAATTGATCTGAATAATTCATAAATACTACATCTTAATCTCAATTAGATCTGCAAAAAATTGGCTCAAAAACTTTTTATTTATCCACTTTTCAGAAGAGTTAATTCGATGTGCAAAAAAATACAAATTTGAAATATTTTTTTTATTTCAAAATATATTTACAATCTATTTTACATAAATTAAGTTTTCTTTATTTTTTATAATTATTCTCTTGAAAGGAAAAATATTGTTTTATAGCATAATTAAATTATATATTGAAATAATTGAAAAAATGTTTTTTTCATGATTATTTCTAAGAATAGTAATTTTCATGAAATTTGAATAACCTTCATAGTCCAAATTCCAGCAAATTTCAAAAAGATAAGATAAGATCTATAGCGAGTAAAAAAATTTTTGCACATGTTTGTGCTTATATCTAATTTTCTATTGAGAATTTTATTATTTGTCTTTTTCAAAAGCTTTTATATCATTGTTGTTTTGTGTAGGTTATTCAACAATCATATTCATTTTTAAAGCTGTTCACTGTTTCAGCTTCAATTATTCCTGGGTCTTGATCCATTAATTTGTTCCAATTGTTGACAACTCTTTGTGAGAAGAACCCCCTTCTTAGATTCTTTCTGCAATGTTCTTTTTATATATACAATTTTTTTTTAATCATATTCGTTTTTTAGAATTTTTGGGCTGGAATGTTGTCGATGCCTTTTATTACTTTAAATGTTTGTATCATGTCTCTTCATCATCACCAGCTTTTTAAAAAGCATTCATCACTGGATATAACATAATTGTTGTGTTGAAAGAAACAAATAGAGCAGATATAAATTGAGAGTAAGCAAAATGAGAATTTGGAGCTTGAACAGTCATTTGGGCCTTTGCATTACCAGCAGCTATAAAGCTCAATAATAAGAGCAACACATATGTGCATACATACATACAAACTTATATATATATATATATATATATATATATATATATATATATATATATATATATATATATATTCTAACTCTGAAATGGAGCACTCTGGTGGATGAGGAATAGTGCGTAAGTAGATATATTGCTCAAAATCAGTCTTACTGACCATTCAGTTCTGCTGTGTAGGGCAGGGGTAAAATGCCAGCCTCTGGGTCTGAAGTGAAGGTTTCGATCCTTGTACTTGTGGTACTGGATGGGATATTGGATAGTATATAGCCACACTGATGAGTTGTTATACAACAAAACAGCTCTGTGTGGATGACGCAATTATTATTATATACATACATACATACATACTAGCTGAATAACCCATGGTATTCAGCTAGAACATAATATTTATCTGTTAAAATCATGATACATTTTGTTGTTTAATCCTTCTGGCTCCTTGTGGCACATAGGACTACCACAACTATGCTGCGATTTCACTAGCAAACAGGTTTTCATGGATTGGAGTTGCTCGAGCCATGCCCAATCCTTCTCCTTGATCTAGGCTTGGGACCATCTATGATGAATGTCAAGCTGTTGGAGGTGGGGGTTGTCAGAGTATCCTTCTCTTGGATAGACTACCTCACGTAGCTAAAGGGCTCTAATTGTCCTGCTATTTACTCATACCTAGGGGGGGATTCTTGCCTTTCCCAAGGGCATTAGTGCAAATGTAAACAGCTTTGCCAAAAATTTGAATTCAGTCTGCTGATTCTGTTTTCTGCAACAGTACCTGTTATGCCACTCTGCTTCTCCTAAAACCATGATTTGCAGAACAGCCGACTGGAAACATACCTTCGCACTTACATCCTCCTAAGTTTTAAACTTTATACCAGTATATAGAGTAGTATATCTTATCTCAAACTAGCCAATCAAATAAGAGCAAAAGAGAAAGTATAAGTACTGTGGGGAAATAATTTTAAAAAGGTGAGGAAGATTGATAATATCATTAGACACATACACACACACACACACACACATATATATATATATATATATATATATATATATATATATATATATATGTATATTATTGTGTCATCCACAGACAGCTGTTTTGTTGTATTACAACTCTTCAGTGTGGTTATAGACTATCCATTATCCCATCGAGTACCACGAGGTATGATTGAAACCTTCAGACCCAGAGGCAAGTATCCTACCTCTGTGCCACGGAACTGGACGGTCAGTAAGGTTGAATATAAGCGATATATTTATTTAGCATATATTCCTCATCCACCAGAGTGCTCTATTCCTATGGAAGAGCGTTTTATATATATATATATATATATATATATATATATATATATATGAATAGTGTTGCCCATAAATGAGTACACCTCTATCAATTTTTTATAGACAGTTGATAATCTTCTGATCCAAGTATAGCAGGACTTTATTTCTACTGGAAAATTACACAATCAAATCATCAGGTATTACTTATAACCAAACTACACAGCACTGATACTTGGTAGCAAAAAATATTTGTTCATGGGGGTGTATATATTTTTGGATAGCAACATATGCCACTCAGCACCTCCTAAAACCATGATATGCAGAACAGATTTATCTTATGTCTGAGTAGCTTAATCTCCAAGTTTATATTCTATCAATTAGCCAACTGGAAACGTACATTTGCACTTAAATCCTTCTAGATCTTAAGCTTTATATTGGAATTAAATTACATCAAACAACTAGCCAATCAAACAAGGGCAAAAGAGAAAGTTTAAATACAGTGGGGGAAATGATTTTAAAGAAGTGAGAAAAATTTTCAAAGTTGTAGAGTTCGGTTGAAAATAATACCTGATCATATCCATTTTGATTGTATAATGTTCCACTAGAAATGATAAAATCTTGCAATGTTTGGTTCCAAAGAAATTCAAAGTGGTAGAGATGTACTAATTTATGGGCGATACTATATATATATATATATATCAATGCTCTTCCATAGGAATAGAGCACTCCGGTGGGTGGGGAATTTATCCATAAAAATGAATATATATCGCTTAAATTCAGCCTTACTGACCATCCACTTCCGTAGCTCAGAGGTAGGATATCGGCCTCCGGATCTGAAGCTAAGGTACTGGATTAGATAATGCAAAGTCTATAACCACACTAAAGAGATGTAATACATTGAAACAGCTGTCTGTGGATGACACAATATATATATATATATATATATATATATATATATATATATATATATATATATATACCACTACTATTCAACCCTGATACCCTATGGCCTCTTCAAGACTCACTATTGCTGCTATTATCACATCTTGCCACATACCAACACAGACTTCATCACAGACAGAACTAAGTCCCACACATCAGGATGACCCTAAAAGATTTGATTCTAATTCTTTCTTCCAAAACAAAGCATCAGATGGCAAAATTTTATTCAGAAAACTTTTAACCACTGAATGTTACACACACACACAAAGCACATGCTCCTAAAGATGAGAATCCTTCCCGAAACATATTTAGCTCATCAATTAATTCATTTATGGATTAACTAATAAATAAACAAAGTTTCCATACACTTTTACTCCTGAGTCTATCTCACTTCCGATTGTTCACATATATATATATATATATATATATATATATATATATATATATATATATATATATATATATAGGAACATAAGAGATAAAATGGTTTACTCAAAGAAAGAAAAATTTTGATAAGAAGTCAAGTTCTTAATATCAATCTATATTGAAAGATGAGTGAAATGACTGGCAAGATATGGGAAATGCTTGGTAACTTGACAGATGACCAAAGGATAGGCATCTGCTGCCTCTTTTCCTGAGGTGTGGGGCATGTATGGATATATAGAATAAGTAAATATCAAATAAGTCAAGCTACCTAAAAGTTCAGATTATTTTCCCATTAAAAAAAAAGACACCCCGACATCTAGTTTTCGCTGTCTCCTTTAAAGTAACCTCCTTTTGCATGTATACACAAACTGTTAAAGAGTATTGCTCATAAAGGGGAACTGCAAGAGCCTGTGCTACATTCAGTTCAGTGTTATTGAAGTTTGAAAATATTTATAGATAATGAAAAAAACTTATATAGGTTCGTTATTGACGTCAAACACATTTTTACACGTTTGGATGTTAATAACGACTGAATGCTTGACTAATGAATATTACCGATACCAGTTATAACACACATGGTGGATATATAGAGAGAGAGAAAGGAAAGTTAGGTTGTTCATATAAGAGGGTAGGAAGGAATAAGGGAGAAAAGAAAGTCACATAATTCACATGAGGGTAGGAACAGAGAGGCTGGGAAAGTTAGGTAGTTCATATATGGGTAGGAATGAAGAGGGAGGAATGTTGCCAGAATGGCAGAAAGCTGATGGACATCATGATTCATAACATGGATCCTCAAAGATCACATGCACAACCGAAGCTGGTAGAGCACTAGATGGAGAGACGAGCGAGACGAATTCAGAAAATACTGGCTCCACGATGCCTGGGATAGAGCAGTGTGGCGAATCCTGGCGAAGGTCTACGTCCAACGACGGACATTGAAAGACTGCTGCTGCTGCTGCTGCTGCTGCTGCTGCTGCTGCTGATGATGATGATGATGATGATGATGATGATGGTGATGATGATGATGATGATGATGAATTGTTTTTTTAAAAGCCAGATTTTCGGATTAACCATCCTCTTCTTTCTCTTTCTCCTGCTACTTCTACCACAATTAGAAATGCTACTACTATTCTTTTAAGAATTTCTTTGGAATAGGAAATCATAGATATAGGGGACACGTCATTGGAATCGTATGATTTTTCAAAAATTTGTAATTTGCCAGATTACTAGAGGCAACAGAACTCACAATCATTTCTACTATCTACTACAGTTGGGCAACCAGATTTTAATCCTGTGAAAACCAAAAGTTCAATTTTTCTGCCCTGCCAACAAAGTTGAAATAGGTATATGTACTCACTTGTGTATGTCGGTCAATCTGTCGATTAATCAGCACAATATCTCCAAAAGTTCTCAATGAATTTCAATGGTATTTTACGGAAGGGTTGATAGTGGGCTGTGGTAGAAGTGATTAATTTTCGGGGCGGATGTGTGGATTTTTTTTTCATGTGCTGACTGCAGCATACGTATACGTCAATAACATACAATATCTTCAAAAGTTCTCAATTAATTCCAATGACATTTTGTGGAAGGGTAGGACATTATCTAAGGAAGAGCTAATTAAATTTCTAGAATGAATTCAGAATTGTTTTAAAGTCACATCTACTGCTTCGTTAGTATTTGCAAACTGATTTTCATTCAGTTAGAACCAAAGCAACATATTTTCGTTCAGTTTTCAAGTCTGTCTAGCTGGCTATGTATATCAAGCATTCAGGCCACACCAATGAAACTAAGCAAACTGAAAATCCAAACATTTACTCGCTATTATGTTGGAGAAAAACTTTTCTTTTTTTTCTTTAAATATCCTCTCTAAATAGATTTTTTAGATTGGATTCAATTTACTGGATAGGTTTATGCTAAATTGGTCTTTAGTTTGTGCCACCCAGTTTTTTGAAAATTCAGACTTTTTACTGACCACTGTTCAGTAAAAGGCAAGACTTATTCATTGTTCGCCGCTCTGATCAACATGGTCTGCTGCTAAAAAATGTTGGTCACATGACGATATCTGTTGAGTGATTAACCAGACCTATTTTCAATGACTGGTATTGACAGAAGAATGTGTTCTTGAATGCCTTCTAGTTAGTTTTGTTTTTAAATCTACAGTTAGAGTTAGTCTTCCTTTTAGAGAAACCCTTTTTTAAATCTGGTTAGTGTTTATCTTCCCTATGGAAAGATCCTTTTTTTAAATCTAGAGTTGAAATCGGTCTCCTCTTCGGGAAAAACCCTTTTTTATGCAGGAGTTTAGAGTTGATCTTTCCTTTGAAAGGACCCTTTCTGAAATTATATCATTACAGTTGGTCTTCCATTTGGAAAGACCATTTTCCTAATCTACAATTAGAGTTGCTCCTATTTTTTAAAATACCCTTTTCAAAATCTATTCAGAGTTTATCTTCCCTTTGGAAAGACCATTTTTTTAAATCTATAATTCAAATTGGTTTTTATTTGGAAAGATTCTTTTTTACATCTACAAATAACATTGCTCGTCCCTTTTGAAAGACCCTTTTGTACATTTATGTTTAGAATTGGTTTCCCTTTGGAAAGACTCTTTTAATATCTATATTTCGTGTAGGACTTCACATTAGAATTACCCTCTCTAACATCTTTTGATGGTGTTGAACTCCTCTTTGGAAATACCCTTTTTTAAATCTGCAGTTAGAATTGCTCTTCCCAAACAGGTCTGATTAGTCATTCAATAAACATCTTTTCCCAGCATTCCTTGTTGGTAGTGATCAATCAAAAAATATGCCGGTAATCCAAAAATGAGTTACTTTTTATGCCTTTTATGGATTACTAAGATTGAATTTTTCAAAAAAAAAAAGTAGGTGCAAACGAGTGACCAATTTAACATAAACATTAGTTTGTAAATTTAACCCTCCATTAAAGACCTTTAAAATAAAGTGGGGCATGTATTCTTCATATATACATACATAGCCAGCCAGACTGACTTGAAAACTGAAGAAACCAATTTTAACAGTTTTGGTTGACAGTTTCTAACATTTTACGAAACGAAAAAGCGCAGAGAGAGTGCATACCTCTGCCAACTACATAGATTTACTCGGTAACAAATTCCTGGATCCACCCCCAAATTTGATTTCTTCTTCTTTGGCCCTTCCACAAAATTTAATTGAATTTCATTGCAAACTTTTAGAGATATAGTATAGACGGACAGGAGCAAATACATAAACATAAAAAATTAAAATCAAAAACAACTCTCAGTTGAGAATTGATTCCTGGATCCACCCACGAATTCAATCACTTCTTCGGTTATGGTTACTTGTGGTGTCGAAAAATCAAATGATTCTCCGAGTATAAAGAGTGATAATAAATAGTGAAGATCTACATACCTACTTACACAATATTAAAAACGGCACCTTAATTGAGTTATCCACATACTTCACACATTCACAATAGTACGTAAAAACTGTACGCCCTTTTTTTGAACATCAAGTGAGCAATTGGTTGGAACTTAACAATTTATTTTCACACTTGATACTAATAGCCGGAAAGACAGGCACAACTGATACATATACCTCTCCAATTTAGTCAGCAGAGGTAAATGACATGTCCGACACCACAAAACGTTTATGCTGACCAAACATGTTTCGTTGTTTAATTTTGTTATGATGACACACTAAACTCATGCCATGAATGATCTATTGAGCAAGCCATTGTGATTACTTATGCTATTTATTGTTGAGCGAAAATTACAGGCTAGACTGAGACTGACCTCGATAATACATTCACAGACTCATAAACTTCATTAGCTGAAGCACTTGTCTATGGCAAGTAAATTTTTCAGGATTAAAAAGTACTCAAGCTTTTGAACCATGCAAAAAAAGTTTCCAATCCTGTTTGACCATTGAAAAGTTAAAAAAAAAATTGCTTTCACTTCTGATCCCTGAAAGAGATGAAAAATCCCCCTGCACTCTATAATTTTAGGGGGAAAAAGTTTCACTTTCTTTTGGCCTCTTGAAGGGGTGAAAAATCTCCTTTCACTTTTTATACCTTAAAAGGGGAAAAGGTCTCCCATCACTCTGACCCCTTAAAGGTGGGGTAAATAGTCTGCTTTCACTTTTGACCCTTTTAAGAGGAGAAGCTTCCCTCTATGATTGACCTCTTGACGCAAGGAAATGTTTCCCTGCACTTTTGAAGTCTTAGACCAAGAAAAAGTTTCCCTTCACTTTCAACTCCTCAAAAGAGAGAAGACAGTCTCCAGCTCACTTTTGATTCTTTAAAAGGGAAAAGTCTTCCTTCACTTTTGACCCCTTAGAGGAGGAAAAAGTCTCTTCACTTTTTCTACCTCAGAGGGGGGGGGGTCTCCCTTGCTTTTGAACCCTCAAAGGAAAGGGAAAGTCTTCCTTCATTTCTGACTGCTTAGAAAGGGGAGAAGTATCCCTTCACTTTCAACATATCAGTAAAAAGTCTCCTATCACTTTTGACACTTATGGGCAACAATCTTTTATCTAACAGGCCACTTGAGACATTTTCCATCCTAATTCAGACCTTGCGTTCACTTTGTCAATAGTATTATGGAAAGTGCACTTAATTTTGAATTTTAAACAAACGTATGAATTACAATTACTGTCTAATTGATTTGTGAAGCCTAAACAATAGTAATTTTTCAATATGAATTTCTGAAAAAAATATATAAGATAGATAAATGCCTAGATTGATTGTGGGCCACAAAAAATGTTGCCACTGGCCAAATCTGTCCCAGGAGCATATGGTTGCCCATATGTGCTTTACAGGGAGGGACAATTCTCCTCTTCACCTCTGACACCTTAAAGAATCTAATACAATGAAGACAATGAATGATTGAGCATTTGTTTCTGATTTCCAAACAGTTGCACCCTACAAGCTGAAAATTTGTATATGAGGGGAACTTGACTCAAAGATGAACATGGGATAGGTGGTGATGACCTCTGGTGACCTTTTAAGGTCAATTTGCCAGGATGGACATAGGATAGGTAATTATGCCCCCCCCCTCCCCGAGTTCAATTTTGGTGGAGTCAGGCTAATTTTGGCATTTTCAAATGTAATCTATGTGCTATAAATTTATATATATAGGAAACTGAACTCTGGGATGAACATAGGATAAGTGATGCTGACCTCTGCTGTTCTCTCTTGGTCAATTTTGGCTGACATTTTTAAATCTAACAAACAATGTGCTACAAATCAGTGTACTACTTTAACTTGACCCCAGGATGGTGATGACCTCTGGTGATTCATACAGGTCTATTCTAAGTCATCAATTTTGGTATTCTCAAGGAAGGTCAACTTTGCCATTTTCAACCCACCAGAAGGGTTGTAATCATTCCCTTGAGAAGCTCTGTGTTGGAATTTACTACATAACCTTTTAGTAATGATTGCTTTTCCACCCAGCAATACTGAGTACTCCAGCTCATCATCATCATCATCAGTCTCTTAATGTCCGTCATTGGACATAAACCTTCCCCAGGATTCGCTACACTTTTCTATTGTGGGTGTTGCATAGCCAAAACTTTCTGAATTTGTCTAGCCTGTCTTTCCATTTAGTACTCTGCCAGCTTCAATTACACATGTGATCTCTGGGGATTCATGTTGTGAGTCATGATGTCCATCAGTTGTCTGCCATTCTTGCAACATGGCCAGCCCATTGCCATTTGAGATTTTTGATAGATTCTATGATGCCCTTGACTTCTGTCTTCTTGCACATGTATCATGCTGTCTTGTGATCTTTCCATGCGAGGTTGAGCATAATTCTTTCATGTGCACGTTGCATAGTTCTCAATTTGCGGATCTGTCTCCTGGATAGGTTCCATGTTTCAGCTCCACATCTTATGTAAACATATGAAATAGGAATATAATACATTGGCAGAAAGTGAGGTTCTATTTTGGCATTATAGTTACATTGTAAATTAAACCAATGTCCTTAAAAAAAATATCCTCAAAACTTCTCATTGTAAAATTTTCTCCTATGTCCATTCAGTATGCATGCAAAATTTGTTTGGGATTTGCTCATGTTTTGGCGATTTTTATTGTGCGACACAACACACAGATGGTGTGACATGTCTCACTTATATATAGAGATATATGCCAAGTAGATAAAAGTTGAAGTGGAGTCCCTCTTAGTGTTAGTCCAGTAGTATTGCTTTTTTGCTTTCTCGTATCGTACTTTAATGACTGTTGCCCCGATTTTACCCCTAATCCTGACAAGGTATAACACTAACAGGAATATCAGTAACGTTGAAGTACAGCGTTAAAACAGTTCTCGTTAAATTGGAAGTATCATAACTGGACCACTTCAAAATTACTACACCTCCACATTCTGAAGTAAACAAAACGGTTTATGGATTTTCAGAGGAGAAGATCCTAATTAATCAGACCTGAACTGACTAACCTCATGGTGTTTTAGATAATTTCATGAAAAATTATACGTTTCAGATAGTTGATGTCATGGTTAGTGTACCACTGTAAAGTGTATATACTTTCCAATATCGTACATTACAGTATTAACCCCCACTATCAATCAATCTACTCGGTCAATCAGCCCTGAAACGGACACCTTTCCCCTTTTAGTCCGTCTTCAAGGTCTAAACTTTTATTTTCAATCTGAGCCAAAGATGAAACTCGATTATGATTTCATTTTACTTTTCCAAGACTTCTTTTAGAGATTCCATGCTTAAAGATAACAATTCGAATTATGTGCCGTAATAAACCATTAATGAGTATCTTTGATTAAGTGATTCTTTTCAAGAATATTCCTCACTGGTACCGTTTATAACCGAGACATCAAGAAGAGAAATACGAAAATAAAGCAATCCTATTAACTCCGTAGGGAAAACCGCACTTATTTTCAAGGACCACACAAATGAACTTGTCCTACCACATGTTTGTGAACAGTAAACACTGAAGAGAAACTTAAACCCTGATTCTTCTTTGCATGTTTCTGCTGTTGAAAAAAATCGATGGCCTATTTCATCTGAAGCATAAATTAACTATTATAAATTTTATGTCATTGTCAAAAACTAGGTAAATTAATTTCATCTTGAAGTGTCTAATTTGAATTGAATGATTCGAAAACTATCAAATTATCTGTTTAAACAAGTCAATTTCCGAAGTTTATTATTGAAGCGTGACAATTTCATTTGACTTTAAAATTATAAAAAGGTAACTATTATCAATCATAATTGTTTTGTTTTCACGATGTTTGTGACACTATATTTTCATGGAAAGTCTTAACGAATGTTTTTATAAGCATAAAAAAACATGTTCTTTGTCTGACATTTTTTAATTCGTTCGTCTCTACTGTCTTTTAAAAGCATTTACTGTAAAGGAGACGTTAAATGTATCTCTTCTTCAGTTTTTTCATGTTTTTCACGTCTTCAACCACTCATTACCTCATTTCCTTCATAATTATATTCTCTCACTATTTCTCTTTATAAACTTTCACTTTATCACTGAGTTAACGCTATCTCGATCAATTCTCTACTCTATCTACTACTTCCCTCTCTCTATTAGATTCAATCCTATCGTTCTCTTTTAGCGCTATTTTTATCAATCCGCCACTCTATCTCACACCTCTTCCCTCTCTGATGGTTCTTAGTCTATCATTCTCTTTTCTCTTATCCTCCCTGCTCCATACACCCCTCCATAGGGGAAAACAGTCTGTGACGTAAGCAAAAAATTTCGATCAATCAGAGACGTTTATTCCCCGGTCCGCCTCCATCCAGCGTTTACTCTCATAACTTTGTCCAACTCTATTGCTGTGTAACACGCAGTAACCATTAGACCTAAATTTGACTGAAACCCAAGCAATATGCCGGTGGACTATGACGACCTGGAAACGGATAGTGCCGATGTAGAGAAGAAAGTGATCGAAGGTAGATTTTTACAACTTTTTTTGGTCTTTTTCGTACGTTAAAGTCCCTTAAAACTTCTCCGTTTTGGTTGGTTTACCATAGAAAACGAAGCTAGATGGCTTGACATAATCGTTCTTATGTCAGATTGGTTTTGTTGATGAGTCATCCCTTGTTATTAAATGTTTTCTGTAGACTTTTTGGGGTTATGAATGTGTGCTGTTGGATGGAAGAAAGAAAAATACTATTTATTTTTTATTATTAGATCAAGTATTTTAACTAAATATTTTATCAATTTCGGCTACGTACGTTTTATCAACTTGATTTTTCTTAGAAATGAAGTCAAAACTAGTGTGATCAAAATTAAAGAAAAACAATAAAAATTATGATGACTGCGAACATGAAAAGTTGTCAAAAATGATGAAATATTAGGGGAAAAAAATTATTTCCATCTGGCCCGTTTCATGGATGTATTCTACTTATGTACGGATTATTTTGAAGGTTTTTCCACTTTTGAGATCATGCGAAAGTAAAGTAACCTGACAACTTAATCTTATGATGAGTCGTAAATTAAATTAATTATTTATTATTGTCCTTCTAGTGTTCTAACTCAATATTTTATTAATTTCGACTTTTTTTACCAACATTTTTAGTACTTCTTTTTCTTTTCAACGAAATTGAAAAAAAAAAAAATCGAAATTTCGATGAAGGTTCAAGAAGTAGTCAAAATTGATGAAATGTTAATTAAATGATCCGATGTGTAATCATTTCTTACTGACAATTTTTCTAAGAGAGGAAAATAATCCATAAAAATTGTTACGTAGGCGGGGAATGTCCGAAACGAGAAAATAGGACAAGTAAACTAAAACCGCCATTTTTTTTTTTCACATATTATTTCCTCTAAATATTTATGAAAGAAATACTTTTAATTTAGCTTAAACTAAACATTGTCGGAATGTTTATTGTTATCTATCATATCCTAATCTATTCGATTGTTCCTTGCTTGACAAAGTAAATTGTTGATGTTCAACAACAGTACTGCGAATGTCTTGTCATAAATGTTTTGATAAGCTTACTTTTAAGACGTAATTCATTCAATATTTCTCTAAAAAATTATATATTTTTCGTACTAATGTCTTTAGTGCCGATCTGTTATATTTTGAATTGGCTCAATATTTCGGTGTTTCTGTATTGAATTGTCAGTTTCAAGAAGCTACAGGTTGTTGGAAATTGTCGAATTGCCGATCGAAGAAAACAGCAGTTAAAACGATCGTCTACGGGACTTCAGGGGTGGGGGTTCAGACATTTCTCACTCAACTTTTTCCGGCCACGACCCCCATGAGTTCTTATCAAGTTCAGAGCCCCTTCTTGAACAGGGAAACAATGATCAGACGAGTAATAAATAAATATCTCCCAATAGCCCTCTTGAAGTGTTAGAGGCCCCTGATGGGATTTACATGATTAGAGTGGATAATCACCCGAGGGGAGATAAATAATGGACTGATGGGAATCTTGTGATTGAATTCACAGGTTGTTATATATATATATATATATATATTTATAAGGATTTGAGTAACTTTACGTGGTGATTTCTGCTGCATCTGTAAATTTCTACCGAAATATATAAAACAAAATAGGTTGATCTAGTTTACCGTCTCGTATTATTGTGGTGGTTTAGGGCACTTGACCAATTAGGTGAAAATAGGTGTATCTTACCATGTAGTCTACGGCACTCTAAAGAATTTTTCTCAGTTTTGAAAGCTGGTATTATGGAGAGATGTCAATAAAAATACAAAGTGGAAGATGTTGATACTGTCGGAAAAAAGAAATCTGATAAGTTTATCAGAGTTGTTATCTCGGCTGTAATATGTTGGAAATATCAACCCTAATGTTTGTTTCTAGAGATAATGGACCGGGAATTAAAGTTTCAACTTGATCATTTTTTTTTTTTAGAAATTTTTCAATTATTACGAAAACATGTGAACATAGTTAAGGAAAGAAACTTGAACCGGAGAAAAAATGTGAGAATATAACGGATTGATATATTAAAAATCGAATTCATAACTCTTACGAACAAAACAAATATCGATAAAATTCATCCTGGTAGCTTCTAGTGTCGCCCTGGGACAAGTTCTCTTTTCAAGTCTTTCTTTTAGCGATTAAAAGTCACTTTTCCTCTCTTCTCTAAAAATAACTGACACGAAAGAAAAAGGCAAATAATGAACGACTAGTGACCAATCAATTTAAATAATTAGATGCTTCATTTAAGAAAAATTTCATGAATTTTCATCAACTGGCGATCCTCGTAGTTTAACGTCCCAAATTATTGCGGGCATTGTGAGGGCACTTCATTTAGTCAATTACAACTGATTATTACATCTGGTACCTGCTTAGTATTACGTTGTTGTATATAACTATCGAGTGCCTTAATCAACATCCGTGGTAATTGGGGATGATAAACCACGAGAAAAAGTTCATCGATGAAATGTTCATTTAAACTTTTGAAAGCTGTATTCGGCTTAATCAAAATCTACTTCAGATTATCTGTCTTGCCCTTGAAATTAATTTATTGTCAAGGAAGAAATTCATCTCTTACCATGTTGGATAATAACATATTCGACCATCAAAATAATTCTAATGACAAGGAAGAATAATAGCCTTGCTTTGTTCGTACTGTCGCGAAAAAAGCAGAGGGTCCTAAATACCATCTTCAGAATGATGTGTCTGAGAAGCCTTAATTACTTCTGATATTACGACTTCATGAAAATTAAATCTATTTTCCTTTTGATGAGTAGTCTAAGCTTAAAAGAACTGTTCCCACGTCTTGAAACGTAATTGATTCAAATTTTATTTATACGTAAAGTTTCTTTCAAAAACTGATTGTCGTCAAAGTTATTTTCCAATCGTATTAGAATTCATCAAGCTATTATAATCATATATTGTTTCTTTTATTCTTTTTAATCTTTAAGAATGAGAGGGTTTCTTTTTTACGTATATCCTCAGATACTGTCACCTACATGAAGAATCTACTTATTATGTCAAGCACCTGATCAAATTTGTGTTGAACGTGGTGGGTAGCCAATAGCTTTCTATGTCGACTTCTAACCGAGAAGTCTCTCAAAAAGTTTACCTCCGCAACTGAGACGATGCAGCTAAAACTGCAGAAAACTGATTATGTTATGTTAATGGCCCAAAATGTGTTGTTGCTACTTGGGTTACTTGTTATTACTGCTGGATGCCATGTAAAGGAGGGGGAGATGTATTTATGTCGTTGTTAGTCAGCTAGCTGCAACATCGTCCTTCTTCACTCTACTTCAGTCAACTAGTACTAAATGGAATATCTTTTAGTTTTCTTAGACTAAGTTGACCTTTAATCTACTTTGTTTTACCACTTGGAAACTTCGATTTTACATGTTATTTTGTTTTGGTTTTTAAACAAAAAGGTTCTCAACTCGTTTCAGTGTTACAAATGGTGGGTCGGCAATGTTTTTATCAGCATAACTATTACTTTCAAGTGCGTAGTCCATTGTTGAATGTTACTGACAGGGAGTCAGAAAAATCACACTATTCATATCTTAATCTAGTATACTAATCCTTAATAGTTGAATTTCCTATCTGCATTGAATAATAATAAAATACCATTCATATTTATTTGAACATCATCTGACTGTCGTCTTGAGATAAATTTTTCTGCATATTATTTTGTACTCAGTACCCTGCTCCGAAAATGATAGCTGTGAGTTTGTCTAATGCTTATAGTATTTTGACTTAATTACTATCAGATAACTTAAACACGTTCAATTAATCTGTAAGAAATGTTTTGGTTCCTAGTGTCATTCTTTTTGCTCATTGTTCAACACAAATACATTTTTTTTTCGAATTAAATACAACGCAAAAAGGTTTAGTGTTTATTTTTACATTTTTTGAAATACTACCCCTTTCTCATTATAGCTGTTGCATTTGGTCTATACAATTGATGCAAATGTAACAATATATTGACTTTTCTAAATAACTTGACCCAGAGATTGAACTCCTACCCACCACTAGATATGCTAAACCTACCCTTTTACGCACTTGGCCGTGTGACTCGTAGTTGGAATAAATCCTTGTTTTACAAAAAATTGATCAATGTGTGATACCGTGCTAATTCACCAAAAGTTCATGTATTTAACAGCCTACAGCAAAAAAACATACAACGTAAACATAACCCATGAATTATCTGTGTGTAATAATGTGACTCAGCGAAGGGTTTTTATCAAATTGTTTTGTTTTTTTTGGTTTTTTTAACACCCCTCCCACCCCCATGTGTCAATGGGTTTTCTTTTTTGGATTTGCAGTGTAAATTCATGCTAAAACGGATACAATTTTGTGCCCGCTTTTTCAGTTGAACAACATAGGTACGGATGAAAATGAGCAGTAAGGGGTTTTGTATCGTTCATAGAGAGGAGGGTGAGAGTATGTACATTTAACATTTTTTCCTGGATTCGAAAAAAAAAAAAAAAACTCTGAAAGTCACAAATGTCCCTTTTTGGAAACAAATTGAACCAAACACTATCTGATTTCCAACCATCTACCTATTCCTCGGGGAGAGGCAGTAATCGATTGAGTAATTACTTCATCATATTCACAACTGGTTGATGTTTACAAGACTTGAGATATAACAGATTTTGCAAGTTGAACTAAAAGTAGAAAGTAATTTTGTCCTAATTTGAAATCACTTTTCCATGTACTTGATCAATTGGTAATAACATATTGCATCTGTCTATTGCAATTGAGTCTTGAGCCCTCCAGTTTTTTCCCTTGCAATGTGAGAACTCTAAAATACTATAGTCCTGCCCTTCTTGAGAGTGTTTTAATTTTAGGAATATACTGTTGCCATCATGGGTAATATTAGATTTTGTTGTTTTTGGTTATCCATACTTCAGCTTTCCTATGAGACGCATACAAATTTAGGCAGCTTTAATTACCTATGGGATTAGGTAAGGTGATTCAACATCCATTTGACCTTTTGAACTGTGTTAACAGAAACAGACACCGGCTATGAACAAATGTATTCTTGACTATTATCTAAGCTCAAAGTACAGTTATACCTTGAACAGTGCGGGTTTTGATGTAGTACACTTATGGTTTTGCTGTACTGTGTAATGTATCAAAAGACACATTGAATTATTGTGAGACTTTGAACAGTACAGACGAATTAACTGAACTATCAAAGGTATACCTGTAATAGCTTTTGAAAATCCAGTCTAGTAATCATTGAATTAACGATTTCTTATTCTTTAAATGCCTACTTTATTTTAGAAAGATTTTTTTTTCATTTTTAATAAAGAATTGAAATCTTCCTGTCAGCAGACATCAGTCATGGTATAATCAAAGTAATTTTGAATGTCAAAAATTGACATAGGGAACAAGATATTTAAATTATTGCAATACGTATTGAAATTTTAATAGTATCCATGATCATTGCTACAATCGATAATGCTTTTGGCACCCACTTAGTCAAGATGAACAACATATAAATTATACCATTACATGTAGACCTTCTTCTCCTTCTTCTCTCTCTTTTAGTTGGGGGTAATTTATGCCAAATATGAAAGGTGTAACTGGTCAGCTCTCTTGGATATGAATAACAACATTGTGTGACTTGCTTCGTGCAAAGGACTCTGGCTTTTATATATATATATATATATATATATATATATATATATATATATATATATATATATATATATATATATATATATATATATATATGTTTATCAAAAGAACTGAGATTCCGAAAATTATGCAATAAATCAAAGAATGATTTTAAACCTGACAATTGTATTCAAATTAGTTAATATGAAGAAGATCTAGAAAACAAGTTACACAAAATATTTCTCATGAATCAAGCATCCTCCAACATTTTTACCTATATTGTCACCCACATTGTCCGGAAAAATGTTAATGAAAACCTTATTTCCCTTTAAATCTGTTTGGTCCGCATACTTGGGCTAAGCACTATTTTACTACAACCAAAGCCCATTTAATGATAAGTAACGCGATCCCACCCCTCCCACCCATTACGTATATTCAACTTACTCCTCCAAGCAAACCAACCATAAAAATGGAATGAAATGAGAAAAACAAAAAAAAGAAAATTTAATCCAGTTGTCAATGAACAAAACTTTTCTTTTTATTAATTTGAGCTTTTCCACTCCAGGGCTAAGGCTCAGTGTATCTGAAGGATCAGGGCTAAGGGTTCAAAAGATCAAGTCATTGGAACTGGAATAAACTATCCTTACCATATAACTTGTTTGTTTTTTGTTTTTTTTTAGATGAACACTTTTAGATATCATCACCTGATATTTTTTCTTTCTTTCTTTCTGTCTTTTTTTACCAGGTGAAAGTTCGGTGGATTTAGATTACAAATCTAACATGACACTTGCAGAGCACTTTTTTAAAAAAAGTGTTAAAGAAGAGAAAATGTTGCCGAATAAGAGCGAGGAGGAATTGGAATTTTTATTCTCTAAAATCAACTTAACTGAGCATGACAAATATTCCTCCATATCAGAAAATGCAGAGGATCCAGATGAAATAATCTCCAGAGCCCCTGTTGGAGGAATACCAGTAACATTTGCTGACAACTACTCGGGGATGAAAGCATTGAAAAATGGCCTTGCTTTTGATGCCAACTTTGGTAACTCTTACCCCATAGATGGCAAATCTAAGAGATCATATACTGATAGTAAATTTCAAGCCGTCAAATATAAAAAACCAACAGAGAGTTCAGATTCTCTGTTACAAATGCAGTGTTCAACAATGCCCGAATTCCTGAACCAAAATGTGATCACATATATGCACCAGACATCAGGTGGAATGGTGACCATCAAGCCAAGCCCTTCAACAGTTCTAAATGAAGAGTATGACAGTAGTTTTAGCCCTGGTGAATCTATTGATTCCTCACTCCCAGGAGACGTCCAAGTTGTGTCCCCATTTTCTGATTATAGTTCCATGGCATCCCCAGAAAATTTCAATGAAGAGTGTGTGTCTGGTTTGGATGAGAGTAAATTGAATGATATTTATGAGGTTATTAAAGAAGATTTAAACTCAAGCCGCATCAAAGAAGAGAAGGAACGGCTTGAAAAGGAGTTGTGTGACGATCGTTATGTAGCTTCTTCACCTCTCCAATATGTTCCCGGGCAAGGAACTATACTATCTTCCTCACCTCCATCTCTATGTAATCCAGATTATAATGGCATTTTAGGGGACTTTTTAAATGAACTACCATCACAGCAAAATCCTGCTTCTAACCAGCAACAGGTCTTCTCTCGGCAGCAAGTCTTTTCTCAGCAGCAGCAGCAACCACCAATAACAACTTGTACGCAGCTATGTCAACCAAGTCTGGTAAATTCAAATCATCAGTTCACCCAGCAGCAGCAGCAGCAACCACCACCACTTATGACAAGCCCAAGTAATCTACAGTATAATGTGCAAACCCAGCAGACAAATGGCTTGAATAAGACTCCTACCCATCAAAACTACCCTGCAGAACAGATCACATCAGGAAACCAACCTCAGTATGGTGTGCCAAAGCCACAAGTCAACAGCCAAGTGCCGCAGCCAGTCACAAGTTCTAGCCTATTAGGTTACACCCAACAAGATCAGCTAAGTGCAGCACAAACAGTTTCAAATCAACATTTAATTTCCCAACAGCAGACACAAATGACACAGAACAGCAATCAGTTCCCTGTTACTCTGAATTCAATCTCATCCAACCAACAACCCTTTTCTCAAGCTCAAGAAGTTCAATTCACTACTCCATCTCAATATGCTGTGAAACAACAATCGCAAATTATAACCACCACCTCAGGCCAACCACAGTACACTACTTCACCTCCTCAGCCTCATGTAACAGCCACACAGGGTCATGTAACAGGATGTGCTATTCAATCCACACAGCAAGCAATCCCACAACTAACCTTGGTCATGCCAAAACAGCCAGGTAACACCTCAGTGGTCACACCAAATAATTCTGGATTGTCTCCTTCAAGTCCCCCTGACCAAAATGGCGTAACAGCTCCTGCCACACCCGCACCTGCCGCTTCTCCCAACAATGCTGTGATAATATTTACTCAACCTACTAATTCCCAGAATCCTATCATGCTGGTACCCTCTACAAACCCTCAGCTTCTGTATGTGTCTCAGATTCCTGTTACACCTAAGAACAAAATTCGACCTGAACGCAAAATCTTACCTAAACCTGCTAATGCTGACCCCAATGGAAATCTAGTCAACCAGAAGAAGCTCCCCACTCAGGCTGGGAAAGGTCGACGTGACAAAGATAAATCATCGCAGCAAAGTGAAACTTACGGTTAGCTGCTTTATTTTTTTGTGTTCTCGTCCTTGTTGTTTGATATGCTTGCACAAGTCTTAAGTAAACCTGGGCAACCTTTTTGGTCTAGAATAAGCCACATAAGAGTTTTTCATCTTCACTTGAAAAAAAATCTAGATTGTATTACAGAAATCACCCTTGATTTTCTATTTTAGACAGACTTGTGAATTACAATTATTAAATTATTGATTTGTCAGAACAATTGTAATTTTACAATGTAAATGACTTTATGCAAAATGTTAAAAATTGTAAAAGAAAAAGAAATTTACAGACTTCTAGCTCCATTGGTACAGCCTGCACGTGTGACATATACATTGATAGCCAGGCAGACCACTCAAAAAATGAAACCTATATTGGCAGGAATCGGGAATCAACTATTTTCTTTTATAAACCTTTTCATTTTTCTTTTATAAACCTTTTCATTTTTCTTTTATAAACCTTTTCATTTTTCTTTTATAAACCTTTTCATTTTTCTTTTATAAACCTTTTCAATTTTCTTTTATAAACCTTTTCATTTTTCTTTTATTTCAGGCCCGGGTAAATTGGGTATGGCACGTCGTTGTGTGGCTGAAGTGAAAGATTCACACTTTGAGAGCATAAGTAATGAAGGGGACAATTATTTACACATTGCTGTTTGTGAAACTGACGTCTATTTGATTGAAGCTCTACTGGAGCGACTACATCGCTCTGGTAAGCTGGATCTAATTGATGGACAAAATCATGCCCGACAGGTAACCATTGATTTGAAAGATTCTTTTTATTCTTCAATCTATTTCCTTTTTTTCTTTTACTTCATTTCTTGTTAGTGTATATTCGATCACTGGAGCCCCACAAATGGCTTGACTTACCTACCAAGCTACACATTCTTCTCTCTATGTATGTCTGTATGTGTTTCCGTGTGCTTCTGGTCACATTTCTGAGGGCTACAACTTTGAGAAATTATCATGAGTACACTACTAGGCACCATTTAACCCTCCCCCAAGGTCTTGGTGGTGGTGGGGGTCTCTATAGCCCTTTAGTACCTGCCATGCCCAAATTTTGTGCTGGTATTTTTTTAGGTAAAAGATAATCATTCTGGTACACGCCTGGACTATTATTTTAGTCTTAGTTAAAACCATCCACCAAAACTTCAACTTTTTAAAAAAAATTTTTAGATAATTAGTTTTGTTACACACATGGCTACAGTGATTCATTTATACAAGGTACACGTATCTCTTTAGCTTTCTGGCAATTTTATACTAGTGAAGAAGTTCTGTTTTTTTTTTTTTTTTCCTTTATACTTGTTGAAGGTAGGTGCTTCCATAATCCAGATGATAACTTCAGTGGTTTGGCACGTGTTGGATTGGTAATCAGAGTTCTACAATTTGGTTTTAAACCTGAGTTTGAACTGTAATTTACCAATTTATTAACAAACTCTTTAAACTGAATATGTGAAAACTTCCTGAACTCAAAACTTTTGATTATATTAGCATAAAATTAAAAATAACATGATTTATATTGTATAAATTACATTTGAAATATATCATTTTATATTCTGCTCTATTGGAAAAATTTGTTTTCTGACATTTTCTATGGTCCAACAATATATTTATAGGATAACATTCATGCTTCATTAATAGCCTTTTTATTGACAAGAAATTTTTAAAAAATTAATCCTGGTCATTATTTGATAATTATGTTATAATTTCCAACAAAAAGGCTGTAGGTGTGGACTCGAAAATACAACATAGAAGTTACGCAATTAATTTGCTGTGTGATAGCGGATGTCTATCCAAATTTTGTCTAAATTATTTTGAAGGTGTTCAGTGATAACACGTATACAATATTGGTAGGAAGATAATTCCAATCCAATAGTGTAAAGAAATTAGCTCTTGGAATGCATGATTCTCAAGTACCTTATGTTTCCGGGTATGAAGAATTTTAATGGAAGAGAACAGCATGTCAATGTCTATCCACATTAATCCATTCATGAGTTGATAGATTCGGATCCTGTCTCCCTGTCGGCATCTGTACACCAGGGATGGGTGTTTCAATTCCTTTGAGCAGTCCTCGTAGATCTGTTTTTTAGGAATTTGTTTAGTTGCTCTCCATTGAATAAACTCCAGTGTTTTCATATCCGCTCAGAAATAAAGACCCAATATTACATTGCCATATTCTAGGACTTTTTTTCTTGTTTTGTTTTCAGCTTAACTTACAGAATAAAACAAAATTTGAAATGCATCTTCAAACTATTCTCTGAAAAATCTCTCTAAAATATTATTCACATGAATATTGTTCTAACTTGTATGTATCAATCTAAGGTATGATTTAGCAAATAAAACTTCTGAAAGATTCCAGATAAAGCAGTATTATAGTTTGTTTTGCAGTTTTAAAATTTTCAATGTAAGACTATTTCCCTGATAATGCTTAACTTATTGAACGGTTTATTTCTCTCAAAAGTAATCGAAAATCATCATCATCATCATCAGATATATGAGAGATTCTCCCCCTTAGACGGCTTGGTAGGGGATCAATTGACAGAACTTGATAGAAGAATGGGGATTTTTTTTAGAATATCCCAACCAAAACTGTCAAGATAGGTTTCTTCAGTTATTAAGTGGTTCTGAACAAAATAATTGATGAAACTGAGAGGGGTGGGGGTTTAAAGTGATCCAGCTTCTCTTTGTTAGATGTTGCTTTTATAATCATTGGTTTTTATTCAAATGTATTAAACGTTTCTTTTTACAGACTCCTGTCTATCTAGCTGTCTCTGCTAATAAACCTGCGATGGTTCACAAACTGATTCGTTATGGCGCTGATGTCAACATTAAAGGAATGGTAAGGAAAGTTTTACTGATGAAGAATTTCAAATGATATTTTTATATGTTTAGAAGAAACCTGTAAAATACTGATGAAGGTCTTGGGGTATTCCGACATGGGTGTAAAATCTCTTCTTCCCATCCAAGTTGCCACAAAAATCCCAAGAGATTTAAGTAGGAATGAGAGTGACTCTTCTCAAAGTTATGGACAATATATCCAATCTTGGGCTATTTTGTCAGAAATGAATTCAATCAATTTATGAATATCATAATTCCCCTCCAAAGTCTGCAGCTCCTTCTTTCATCTGATTGGCATCTTTAAAGTATCAGATCTTTGCCATGAATTAATAAATGTGAATTTTAATCAAAACCTCCTTTAGTGTTAATATTTTTTGTCCTCAAATGTACATGTGAGAATAGCAATTCTATTGTAACAGTAAGATATTAAATCAGGCAACAGCTATATTTAGGGAACTTTTTAAAATGAAAATTCCAAATCATTGAGAACTGAATCCAGAAAAAAAAAATTGAAATTGAAATTAAAAAGGAAAGCTGGGATGTGAAAATGACAGCAATTAATAAATTTGAATATTCATGCGAATTTTGTTTCAATAAAGTATTAATTTGATGAATCATTTCGTATTAAAATACATCTTGTTTACTTTCTTGATTTTTGAATTATTTATTGTGCATTTTGTATGTATTTGAAATTATAATGACAACACACTGTCAAAAGGCTGTGAATATGACGGAATTCTTTTTCTTTGGTTAGCACCCGTCTGATTTCTTAAGGTATTCTTCTTTTGAGGTATGTCTGGTCTCTGCATCTTACAGAGAGCTGGTCCAATCCCCATCACAACCATGGTGTTAGTTGAACAAACCTTCTATCCCCAACAAACAGTGCTGTCGAAATATTCAGAAAAATGTGTGGATTATGTGTGAAGGAATTATGTCACTCCATGATAAGCCTTCTCCTGAATGAATTACCAATCTGAGATTTAGAATTTTACTTTTTGAACTGAAAATAAGTGATCAGTTTTCATTCACACATGTAATAATTAGCAATATGCAGACATTAGGTAATGCAACAGATGTATAAAATTGAATTTCATTCATGTTCTAATAACGTAATAGAAATCTCTCTATCTTCTACTTTTTTAAAATGCAATCTGTGTTCATATTTCATTCTTGATGTCATTTTTGACAATGGATGAACTAATCTTTGATGATAACCTAATGGGTTCTCAGAAACAAACAATGAGGCCTTTTTAGATCATGATTCAACTCCAAAACTTGATATTTGGTTTCTTGGGTTCTCAAAGTCTGGCTGGGACAATTAGTATTCGCTTCGCTCTAATGTCCTGTGGAAAGGCGCTAATCCACTTTTGTGCCTAACTATGAGTGAATAGCAGGGCAGGTAGTCCTTTAGCCATGTTAGGCAGTCTATTATGGGCATCAGGCTAGCACCCAATGCCTCTAAAACCTAAAATTGCTACAATGATTAGGTTTTCAGGGATTGTTTGAGAAATGGAGACAAAAGATTTTTGCTCTGAATCTCTGAGTCTGAAATTCTCTTGAAGAGGTGATCGGCTGTGGTGATAATTGTCACAAATATTTCTGCTTTTAAGAACTTTTCTATTCACAATTCATGTACAGCTTGACCTTGAGAAGGATTTCTAGTTGAAAACACTATTTGTTTGATTGGCATTTATTAATTTAAAAAATCATTTGGTTTGTCAACTGTTGATGATAATTTCTTTTGTCCTCTTTCAGACACGCGGCTACGAGAGAGTTGAACGTGCTCCTATCCATTGTGCTGCAGCCTGCGGCAAGGAATATTACGATACACTGAAAGAATTATTAAAATCAGAAAAGATTGATCTTGACATTCTAAATTCTGATGGTAAGATAAACAATAATTCATTTTCTTTATATTTATTCTAGCTTACCACGTATAATTATAGATCCTTTTTCTAAGCAAAACAATTTCTCTATATTTATCATTATTTTTGTATTGATATCAGACCCCAGTTATGAAATCTGTAGTCATGGTTGGTGATCGGGATAGGAGATGCACAACACTAAATCCAATCCAAGGAGTTGCCCCCCTCTTAAAACTGAATGCCAATAAGATTTCCTTGCGGCAGCTTCTACGGCCAAATGTTTCGCTCTGGTTTCCCTTGGTCTACATCAGCTAGGTCAAGAGTGGATTTCTGCACTGGTAGCTCTGGGCCCGGGCAAGTCCAGACTTCCAACAGCCGGGCAAAAAAATGAAAAAAACTTTGCCAGGGCTGGTACTAAATGTTGGCACTGCTATTGGGCATCCCTGGATCTCTGTGCACTCATTCAATTGAACTTGTATTGGAAAATTGGGAATTGAAATTCCTAAGCATGTATTTATTGCATATATATATATATATATATATATATATATATATATATAAATATAAATAAATTAATTAATTGTTTAAATTCAACCTTACTGACCGTCCAGTTCTGTGGAGCAGAGGTGGGATATCAGCCTCCGGGTCTGAAGCGAAGGTTTCAATCCTACCCTGTGGTTCTGGATGGGATACTGAAGCCACACTAAAAAGTTGTAATGCAACACAACTGCTGTATGTGGATGAAACAATAATAAGTATATATATATATATATATATATATATATATATATATTTATATATTGAGCATGTATTTATTGCTCAACTATGACACATCTGTTGTGTGATGAATATTGTGAATCTGTTAATTGGAATACTGCTAACTTAACCACGGAATAATTGCACTTTACCATAAGTTATTTCTGGAAATATGGTTTAGAGTTTGTGATTTGTTCGGAAGGAGCAAGTATTTATCCCTGCAAAGGTGAAGAGTTTCTTTCGCTCTAGATTAACATGCATATCAGTGTAAGGAAAAGTGTTTGCCTCACATGCAGAAGGTCCTGGTTTCAATTTTTAGTATGAGCAAAGATTGTGGGGGAAGTCTTCACTAGGACAGATTCCCTGTACACTCTGCTGCTAATTGAATTCACTCTGAGCAGTATGATTAGGATTGAGATGTCCTTTCTTTGGACTTGCATCCTGCCAAGCGGGTGGTCTTAAAAACTTGTCAGTGTAAAGTGTTGGTCTCTAGCAGACTTGCAAGTATCACTAAGGTGACATATGCAACAGTAACTGGGACTTTGTCACTGGTTGTTCATACTCCTCTGAGAGTGTCTCTTGAGATGCTTTACCTAGTAACATAAAATCTGATTCTCCCATTTGAGCTCTAATGCCCCTTAGTTGGGTTGCATGTTTTAGTTTTTGATAAAATCTTAGGTGAAGTATGTGAGAAAAATAGTCTTTTATGTGTGTAACTGACTAAATTCATCTTTTAAATGGACAGTGATCCCGACTCCTTTCTCTATCTGCAACAATCGACTCCTCCAACTTTGCTGGAAAAAAGTCTACACACCATTTGAAATAATGGACTCTCCCAATCAAACCATTTTAGTAGTATCTTTATTTAAAAAATCATCTCATAGAAATTCAAATGTATGTGAATATTTTCATGTCAAAAATGGATGAACAAAGAAAAGGTCTGTGTTCAATGCACAAATATTGGCATCTACTCTTGAAAAGGATGGTGGTTATCTATGTATGGTTGTGCACTAAGAAGCCAAAATGTTTCTTATTAAGTGATTTTATATTAAATAATTCAAGTATCCTAATCTTTGCTGGCCTCAACTCAAGATAGAATATTTCTTTCATTCACTTACTTGCTCTTTTTTTTTTCGTTTCAAATGTCTAGCGATCCCGTGATGTATAGCTGTTTGTGATATAGTGAAGAATATCTCATTTTATTACACACCTGTAATTGTTTTAATTAGCTATGTTAATCTTATTTCACGTTGACCAAGACTTGTCTTGTGCAGAGGCTTCTCTTTCATTCACGACTATCCTTTAGAGGGGGGGGGGGCAATTCCATTCCCAACTTTTCCCTCCTAATCCTGTAGCTTTGGGTGTACTCGGTTAGTTGGTGAGTACACAGGGAATGAAGAGTTTTCCACATCCTTTGCTCATACTGATGATCGAACCCAAATCCTTTTACTTACGTGATGCTGACGTGCTAACCATTAACCATCTGAATGGATTATCCATTATAACTTTTTGGTTTTCATAGGAATCAGATAAACATACAGTGTTTTATTTATTTATTTATTTATTTATATTTATATTTATATATATATATATATATATATATATATATATATATATATATATATGCACATATACAATTGAACATGCTTATTTGGATATATGGATAGATAACTTTATTTCTGACTTGACATGACATTTTCGTTTGGCATTTCCTTTTATCCTTTCTCTCTCTTTCCCTCTCTGAAATATATTCTTTCAATTTTCAGGTCTTAGTGCTCTTCATTGTGCCATCATAGAACATGGAAAATTAGTTCATAACCAGAAAATGCTCATGACCAAGGTTGATAACTGTCAGAATGTTTCTTTGCTTTTGAAGCACAAGGCCAACCCCAATCTCCCTGACAGATGCAGTGGCAAGACACCTCTGATGTATGCCCTTGAAAGCAAAGACTACGCCATGGTTGAAACGATTTTAAAAGGGGTTGAGTCTTCCAAGATTCCCGAACTTCTGACAACGCAGACTTTTGATGGACGTAACTGTAAAAAAATAGTCGATGGTCTTCGAAATGAATATGATCCTCAGACCTGGAAAAAGCTTCACGGTTTTCTCTTACATGTTCAATAATCCAATTACTAAAGGTAAGTTCCTCTTGCTGTCGTATGGAAGAGATATATATGTATTGGTCTTGAATTGTACCTCGATGAAATCAGATGGCAAGCGTAAGGCCTGGTTATCTCCCTTACTTCGTTAGTTGAGTCATGTGTGTGGCTAAATCGGTGGAATAACCTAACTAGCGAAAAAATTTTGACAAGAAAAATAGACTTGCTCTCAAGTTCATTCAATCAAAACAAGGACAAAAATAACTATTTTATTTTTATTTATTTCATTTATTTTTTTTTGTGTGAAAACGAACTTTTTTTGGAAAATGATTAAATGAGTCCAAATTTTATTTAATCAAAATGAGGTTATATTCTTGTCCATGCTAGATCTTCTGAAGTTCTTGATGGTGGGCTAAAGACTGAGGAAGAATAGAGATTAGATTTGAGGGTGAATCCTGGAAATATTTTTTTTAATGGTGGAATATTTTATTCATTTATTGAAGCAATATTTTGAAATTAGAAAAACCGTAACTATAAGTTATATCCTATACAACGTAGCTATATATGAACTGATTTTCATCCAGTTTTTTTAGTTGGTGTATGGCATTGGCAGAGTTATGTGATCTCCAAGTGCTTCCTAATTATTTTCCATTCCGATTAAATTTCAACAGAAATTATTTCAGAGAAAACTTTAAAGGTTGAGGACTGTATATTTATTGGAGGAAAAGTGTTTTTTTACTTTTTAAATAACATGTACAGTAATACCCTGCTTAGTGCTGATTTGCTACTGTGCATTTCAAATATTTTTTGTAATAAGGCGAGAATTTAAGAATAATCATTCTCTGAAATAATGGTACCCTTTGATTCATGTGCAAAAGAATAAACACATTCAACAATTCATCTTTTAGCAATTTATATTTGAAACTTGATAGTTTTATCAGCTCCAAACGAGAGACAGAACAACTCTATTTCATCTTGATGAGGCTCATTATATTTTGAAATGAATGCTGGCACAGACTCTATTCATGCTATGTTATGACCCCTTCCCCTCAGTAATACTGCCTTTTTTAAAGAATGTATGTAGAGTGCTAGCTATTACTCTAAGATGATTTTGGCCTTATGTTATCACAATGAATGATAGATTTTTCTTTCTTTTTGCCAGGAAACGGTGCCATTTCAACAGAAGGAAAACATTCTTTTGCCTGAAGCGTTGAAACTTGTTAAGTGTCATTTTGTCTTGTAGATAACATTTCAATTATTCATTCGTTTTCATCAATGGCTTTTATTATTATTGTAAATAAATTGCTTCTATTTTATTTATTTTATTTTATTTTTCCCGTTTTTAGTGCTGAGCATTTGGTCTGTTTCTTGTGAAGAAATCTCAGTCTTTGATTATACTAAAATCAATGTCAGGCTTAAATGAATATTTTTATTTTTTTTTATAGGGCTTAAATTTTACTTTTTTTTTTTTTTTCATCTCGGAGGGGGGGGGGGCTTTTTTTTTACATGTGGCATGTTTTGTTCGATAACTGATATTCTGAGTGATAGCTTTTTAGTATTGTTTCTTTTATATCTTAGTGAGTTGTGCTGTCTTTTTTTGTTTTTTTTTTTATACTTCAGTTTTTAATAAAACTAATGTAGGTTTGTGTGAAAAAAATATTTCTGTTGTATATATTTATATAAGCTGACTGTGTACATAATAATTCAATAAATATTTTCTCTGAAAAATCTGGTTTGTTTTTTGTTTTTTGTCTAACTCAAGAACAAAGTGTAAGGTTGACTTTGTTATTATGGAAGAAAATGAAGAGACCAAGATCATATCACAGTAGGGAAAGTCTTACTGATAGGTAAGACTTGCAAATTTAGCCCTGTGATGAATTTTCGGTAATATCTATGCACAGGTTTTTCATTTTAAGAAATATGTTCAAAAAATATTTTATATCTAGCATCAGGTAGTCAAATGTTTGTCAAAGTTAAGTATACAGAACATTTCTATGCATAAAACATTGAAGAAACAATAGTACAGTAATATTTTTATTATTAATTTTAGCTAGTTTTTACTTTTCATCTTAGTTTTCAGTTGCTTTTTGTCACAACTTACTGACAGTTATTCCACGGTATTTAGTTAACAGCGTGATGGATAGAGTGCTTGCACACTGCCATGATGATAAAAAGTAATTTATACTGCACGAAATGAACTAATTATCTTAAATGTGTTGATTCAAAGTGATGTTTTTTTTTAATATTTACAAAGATCTTTCTCCACTCAACACAATTTTAAAATCATAATTGATTGAAATTTGAAAAATTAGAGTTTTTCTTGACATTGCTAGAAAGAAAAAAGCCCAAAATTCCAGAGAAATGAAAAACATATGGAATGAGGCATTTCAAAGTCAATGGCCAAGTTTTATTTTTAAATTAAATCAATTAGCCGTTAGCTGTAGTTACTGATTAAAATTTATTTGATAGATTAGCAAGTGAAACTTATGTACAAATTTTGTTATTCTCAATTTACTTACCTCAAATATTTTTATCATTCCTATAAGGATTAAGGAAAATTTTTCCACCTAAGACGTGCAATGTTTTGATTAGGATCTGCTGTAACAAATTTTTGAAAATATCTGACAGTCTGTTCATAAGTACGAGTTGGTCATAACTGAGCGACTCCCTGTATAGACAAAAGTTGGAGTAATCATTTTTCAGTTGAAGAGGAGTTTGACTCTGCTGCAGCCAGTGATGCCCCCCCCCCTCGAAGTATCCTCACGTCAGTAGATGTAAGTATAATGTCTATCGGTCAGTCTGTCCCCATATTGTTTCTCAGCTGTTTTAGATCAGATTTATTTGAAACCTGGTAGAAAGATGTCCCTTGATAAGATGCTCCTTACCTAGAAAAATCTTCCACTCAGGATCACATGATCTGAGGAAATACAAGTCGGATTTACTTGACAATTTCTGGCAAGAAGCATTTTATCATCTATTCAGGGTCACTTCCAAACTTCCAAGTCAGGAGAGAAACATATAGAAGTAAAACCAATATCATTCAATCCTTCAGATCTTTTTCTGATGAATCCTACTCTTCTCCCGGTCAATCCTTTTCTCTTTAGATATTTCCTTTTGTGTTTATCCAATCTTTTCTCTCAGTTTTTCCAACTCACCCGCCATCATTTTAATCTCATTTAAATTAACTATAACCTTACAAAAAGCCAGTATTATTCCAACTTTGGGTTTATGTCGCTATGAACAACTTGAAAGAAAACAACACCGTATACGATTTTAAATTGCTAAGGTTTACAGCCAAACAATTCTTGGAACACAAAACAATTTTCTGCAAAAATCAACATAACTGTACACTTAACCATAAAATCTAGAACTGTGAAGTAAAAAAATATTATTAATTGAATTATAGTTTGCCGGATAGTTACTTTTCTGGACGAAAAAATAAAAATTGTCCAATTCCAATTATTTTATTAATAATGACCATTTGCAATTTTCATCAAAGTTTTAAACAAATTATACTTAATCCTAATTTTCCAGTTGCTTTTTTTTTATTGGAACTTTATGATGACAGCCACCCTGAATAAAGCTGCAATAAAAAGCAACTGAAAAATTAAGTTGAAGGTAAATAGTAGGAACACAAAAAAACAAAAAAAAAGAAAGTTAATCATGATTATTTATAAAACATGGGTATTGAATACTGTAACACAGACGAAATGGTAAAAATTCAAATTGACTAAGCCAAAAAGTTCATGACCAAAAATTCTTTAAAAAAAAAAAAAATAAAGCCAGGTTTGATAAATTTGGCCAAATATGATCAAAATGTAAACAAATTATCAGGGTTGTCAAAGTCATTGAGCCATAAAATATAGTATGTACCACGAAGAAAAAGTCATGTTCCAATAGTTTGTGTACAAACTTATTCAGTAATAAGATCTACAACTGCGAAGTGAAAAAAAAAAATCTAATAGTTTTATTGTTCGTTAAAATTATTGAAATTATGGTAATAGGCCTGGCTCCATGTAGTTTATTCCTGCAACCTTGAAAACATCAAATTGAAATTCTGAGGTAAATTGATTCTCTAAAATAATTCAACTCAATTTTTTTTTCAAATTTTTGTACCTCAATACATGGTTTCAATTCCATCGTTTTTTTTGTTTTTTGTTAACTGAGTGCATTTCAGTGTAAAAACGATTGACTTGTGCAGAGTTGTCCTCGTATCTAACGGTTTGATGCCAGGAAGACTTGCACAGAAATATCAGCGTACCTATTGATTTATATTAATTGCTCTTTCGAATGACTAAGGGAGATAACTTTTTTGATGAATTTTCAGAGACGCATGTTCTTGGGAAGAACCCAGGTTATTTCATTGTAATCATCAAGTTGTGTCCAACTGTAGGAATGCCAGAATAAAAGCCAAAGATTTTTTTAAAAATCTTTGATCGCAGAAACAAAGAAAATTGACCACACAGTCATAAATCAAAAAAGTGTAAAGACTGAAAAGAAATAAAATCAACACAAGAGAAAAATAACAAACAACAAAAATGGTTGAAAATCTGGTAAATTATTTCAAACAATACAATCTTTTCCAAAAGCTGTACACTTTATACAAATTAAATCATTTTTTTTGTATTTTCATTTTAGTTATTTTAATTTACTATTGGAAACTAATTAGTAAAGCTGATCTTACCAAAACCTCATTCTGCCCTGAAAACCAAGCCATTTTTGGTAATGCAAATTCAAAATGATCAAGTAAAAGTGAAGAAAACAATCATCATTATTCATTGATTGGCTAAAATTTCCATGATAATTTATTTCTGAAATAAGCCTATTTACAATGTGGAAAATTCCAGAGTTGGGGGAAAACACATTTATCTTAAATGATAAAAGCTGGTAATGAAAAAAAAAAAAAAAAAACTTCCTTCCAGGAAAATATGATGGTAAATTTTTCAAGTTCCAATCTTAAATGAAAATTATTTCAAAATTCAAACCTCACATAAATGAATCACCATAGTCCACGCATATGCCCAAACTAATTTTCTAAAAAAACATTTTTAGATGATGCCTAGCCATCTAATCATGCAAATTTTCTAGGTTGGAGCCCCAAAGATGGGATCAGAGGCTCCCTAGATAGGGAAGAATCTGTAGCCCACTTAGCTGGTTGGTCGGGTGGGCTATTTGGGGGGGATGCTATGGTGATTCGATAATTTTCTATAATATTTAGATAAACAATGGCCAACAGTTTACAGAAGAGAATGAATTATGAATCTTACCATTGCATTGAGAATACAAAATACTATTCATACCAACACAAGAAATTTAAGACATTTGGGTGACAAAAATTCATTATTCATCGAAAGCAAAAGGGTCAAGAATATAAAAAGAAAAAAATACAATTGATTGTATTATCAGATTATATTAGTTTAACCCATGTCATCAAAAAAAAAAAAAAAAAAAAAAAATAGATGACAATATTTGCGTAAATTTTGCGACTATGTAAAAGCTTAGAATATAATGAGAAGTTGTAATTTAATTGAGAAATTGTCACAGAATTCAAATATTGTATACAATCATCTTTCTCTTTCAAATAATGAAATAGTTTTCTAAAGGAAGTAACTCTTGCGTAAAAATATGAAAGTTATTTCTCTTTTACAGACAAAAAATATAGACATACACTTGGCATATTATATAAGTAGAATTTAATTCGCACAAGACTGCCGATGTAACACGAATAAAAATAGTCATTTGTAGGGAAGAAAAACAAAACCAGCTGATCAGGTTTCAGGCACAGAATTCACTCGGTATTTTCTATCCGGGAGAAGTGATTTCCTCTCCTTGTCACAGTGAAGGAAACTACATTGAGAAACAATCAGGAAAGATAAAATTCAATAATATTTATTCTAGGATTTTTATTTATTTTAGGATTTATTTTCTATCAAATCTCTAATTACTTGGATTATTCTAAACAATCCACAGAAAAATTAGTTTCCTTTTTTAGCCAAAAATGATTGTACTGAAGTTTTAACCCTTCCAAGACTAATCTATTGGGGCGCTTAATGTCTGAATGTTTAAAAGGGAGAATAAAGCCAAAAAACGATTTGATTTTCATTTAATGCTTAAATGAAATTATTCTTTCATCAAATAGAATTTTTCCTATATATTGAAGAACCAAAATCATAATGGGATACATTTTCCCATTAGACAATTGTCCCAGGATAGATGAAAAACACAGAATTAGCTGATCAGCTAGTCCACAAATCTTAACAATTCTGTCATGTACTGAAAAATAATTTCTGTATGATTTCCATACTATGATGACATCATTGTTCAAAGTTGTAGAAGCCGGGAAAATCTCATTTACCTTATTGTTTGTGGTACATAAGTCCCAGCAGACTTCGTAAAGAGATATACAGGAAATATACGTATATATATCCAAGTACTTATGTCCCAAGAGTCTCAAAGGCTTAATATACTCATTGATTTCAACACTGAGGAAACTGTAGTTATACTCCTATAGTAAGAAAAATGTTGATAATAATCTAAATTTTCAATTTGTACTTTATATATATATATATATGTGTGTGTGTGTATGCATGTGGATGTTGGGTAATCCGACTGAATGGTTCAAGTAATTTGACAATGTGGAAGTTAAGAATTTGAAGAAAAGTTTGTTACATCTCAAAAATCATTATTTTTCATTTTGTCAAAATTTCATTGGCATCTTCAAGAAGCATTTTTGCAACAAAATGCAGTTCTTCACATGTCCATGATGATAAAAAAAGTAAACACACACACATTATATATATATATATATATATATATTGGAATAGAGAATTATTCAGACTTTTCATGGAAAGATTACCTACAAAATGTCCATGAATGAATACCTATTTACCAAATCTGTGTTTTTCTTCTTATCTATAAAGATTTTCACCATCATATCGGATGTAACCTATCCATCCAAGAATATATATATATATATATATATACACACACATACACACACACATGCGTGCACAAAATTTTATGACAGATCAAGTTTGAGAAACTGAAGCTTTAATCAAACCATCAAAAATATCAAAATCAAATATGAAATGAATACATCTTTGTGTTCCTCCATTTCACCAATCCCCACATCCATTCTGTTCTTTGTGTTTACTCCTCAGGCTGCTATTCATAACTAAACAGTATTCATTTGGAAGTCACATAGAAATCTAAAATGATTACAGGAGTCTGGAGAAGAGGATTTAATATAAAACCCGTTTCAGAAAATTACACTCTGCTCAGCTGTAGAAACACTTGATGCTATCAAGGAGCGAATAGATAAAGAACTTACCATCTATCCAGACCGTGGATGGGTTACTCTACCATGTATTTATCACTTCACATCAAACCATCAATATGATTTTGTCGAACCCAAAACAGGAGATAACACACAAGAATTGGAACAGATATCAAGATTGGTGGAATAGAGAACGAAGGCCACAACAAATGGCACTAAGTTAACAAAGTACTATAAAATATACCTAGAGAAAAAAAGAATCACAACAAACAGATACATGAAAAATATGGTAACTTGAAAAAGGAAAAAAAAAAAATCTCTTTCATCAGCATGTCTCTTCATAAAAACTAAATGTTTATTTGTTTACATCAATGATTATAAATATACATACAGGTAGAAACAGGATGTCTGGAAATTTATATCCTGTTTTTAGATTTTTATATAGCATTTAAAAATTTGTGATTTATATCTTTATGATATTTAAAGAAATCAAAAATACTTGGAATTTGGGGGTATTTCTTCAAATTTTGAATAAATAAGAGGGAGCTACTTTTCGTACATCCTGTGTGAATAATATGTTTCTATAATACACGACTTCAGTTCTAGATATCCTGCTAATCTTACGCATGTAAATCAGACCTTGACTTTATATCCATCACTGGGCATACTCAATAGTTTCGTTCTTTTAAGAATATAAAAAAATATAGCAAATTATATACCGGGTTGATTATAATTGTGAAGATAAATATTTACAAAGTTTTCCTCAATTTAGAAATAAAAAGGAAGGAAGGATGCAGGGAGTATGGAAATTAGTTTTATCAGGGATTGATCAAGTTTAGGAAAGAAAGGAAGTTAAGGGAAGAGAGAGTGGGGAGGGAGGTGTGCGAAGAGAGAGAGAGCAGCGAGGGAGGAGTTCGGAGAGAGAGAGAGCGGGGAGGGAGGAGTGCGGAGAGAGAGAGAGCGGGGAGGGAGGAGTGCGGAGAGAGAGAGAGCGGGGAGGGAGGAGTGCGGAGAGAGAGAGAGCGGGGAGGGAGGAGTGCGGAGAGAGAGAGAGCGGGGAGAGAGGAGTGCGGAGAGAGAGAGAGAGCGGGGAGGGAGGAGTGCGGAGAGAGAGAGAGAGCGGGGAGGGAGGAGTGCGGAGAGAGAGAGAGCGGGGAGGGAGGAGTGCGGAGAGCGGGGAGGGAGGAGTGCAGAGAGAGAGCGGGGAGGGAGGAGTGCAAAGAGAGAGCGGGGAGGGAGGAGTGCAAAGAGAGAGAGAGAGCGGGGAGGGAGGAGTGCAAAGAGAGAGAGAGAGCGGGGAGGGAGGAGTGCAAAGAGAGAGAGAGAGCGGGGAGGGAGGAGTGCAAAGAGAGAGAGAGAGCGGGGAGGGAGGAGTGAAGAGAGAGAGAGAGCGGGGAGGGAGGAGTGAAGAGAGAGAGAGAGCGGGGAGGGAGGAGTGCGGAGAGAGAGAGAGCGGGGAGGGAGGAGTGCGGAGAGAGAGAGAGCGGGGAGGGAGGAGTGCGGAGAGAGAGAGAGCGGGGAGGGAGGAGTGCGGAGAGAGAGAGAGCGAGGAGGGAGGAGTGCGGAGAGAGAGAGAGCGAGGAGGGAGGAGTGCGGAGAGAGAGAGAGCGGGGAGGGAGGAGTGCGGAGAGAGAGAGAGCGGGGAGGGAGGAGTGCGGAGAGAGAGAGAGCGGGGAGGGAGGAGTGCGGAGAGAGAGAGAGCGGGGAGGGAGGAGTGCGGAGAGAGAGCGGGGAGGGAGGAGTGCGGAGAGAGAGCGGGGAGGGAGGAGTGCGGAGAGAGAGCGGGGAGGGAGGAGTGCGGAGAGAGAGTGGGGAGGAGCATAAAGAGAGAGAATAATTTCTTACTGATTTCTTTTCAAGACGGTCTTTGCTGAGACCTTTGTGCATTTCATTCAGACGAGAATTTTGCTTTGAATTAATATAACAGATACATAAATAATCCATCTCAAAGAGAAATAAATGACAGTTGATGACCAGAGATATGGCCAGTTAAAAATAACAAGCTTGAAACTTCCCCCAACCTAACAAAAAAAAAAAAAAAAAAAAAGACTAAGGTTATAACATGAAAAAATGAAGGCAAATAGTTTCTGAGAACCATATAAAATATTGGTATTTATAAAATACATATATCTCATATACATACACTAATGTAAATTTTGCAAGCATTTGAATGACTGACTACAGCAGGCATTGGTAGTGGGTGTGTAGTGAAAGACTTTCCAAAGGTTTATATATTTGCAACTTTACTTAAACCCATTTCTAGATCAATATGGTTATTTGAAGATGTAATGTCTTTACAGGATGAGCCATACCCCCTGACCCTCTGAGATTTTTTGACATACCCAAGATGAAAAAAAAAAAAAAAAGTTTCCAATCTCAAATACTTAATTTTCATATGATGCAAAAGGAAGCAAGATGTAATGAGAAGATACATTATTATTCATTTTTATCATAAGATGAAGTATTGTAACCCAATATTTTTTTAGATAATTTTGGATAGAAGATCTATTTATTTTGAATAATTATTCATAGTACACGCGCATTGTTTTAATTTTTGACTACTTTTTACTGTCATCTTAATCTTTAGTTATCATCACAACTCAACTTGGACCATCATTCTACGTCAGCGAATAAACAATATGGACCAGAAATAGAGAGTAAGCTTCCAAAAGCTTTGTCTGGATGCTTACCTATTCTCAGGTCTGGTTATTCACTCAATTGACACCGTCACATGACCAATGTCTTTTGGCAGCATGTCATGTTGGGAGTGATCAAACAAAAAAAATTGAAATAAGGGTTGATAAATAAATATGTTACTTCTCTTGCCTTTTGTTGGATCACTGAAAAGTTTGAATTTTCAAAAAACCAGCGGGTACAAACTGATAAGCAATTTAGCATAAACTTACATAATAAATCGGTCCTCCATCCACTAAAAACCAATTTAGGGAGGGGGAGAGAGAAAAAAAAAAGAAAGTTTTTTTCTAGACGTAATAAAGAGCATGTTGAAAATTTCAGCCCTCTAGCTCCATTAGTGCAACCTGTATGGGTCATACATACATACATAACAAGCCAGACAGACCCACTTGAAAATTGAAGAAACCTACATAAACAGTTTTGCTTGACAGTTTCTACTTCAAGTGAGGAAAAAGGACAAAAACGTTCATTTAAAAACTGAATAATTAGGTTACATGTAAATGTGTAATAACACATTAAATTCAATAAGATCAACTCAGTATGTAAATCGTAATTTCCATTTTGTACAGAATAGAATACTTTCGTATCCTTGGTATTCTAAAAAAATAAATAGATTACATCTCTTGAAATCATTCCACATATCAAAGAGCTCAATGCCTGAATTAAAATTTCCCAGTAAGCTTCAAA
The DNA here is from genome assembly GCA_963457665.1 of Thysanoteuthis rhombus. Classification (NCBI taxonomy): domain Eukaryota; kingdom Metazoa; phylum Mollusca; class Cephalopoda; order Oegopsida; family Thysanoteuthidae; genus Thysanoteuthis; species Thysanoteuthis major. Next base: position 44,072,856 of record OY735221.1, read on the forward strand.
GTTAAATCTACCAGACAAATACATCCCAGCAGTCATAGAAACCTTGGGATATATACGTCCCTGGAGTCTCAAAAGGGTTATAAAAAAAAATGAATAGGCAACTAAAGCCAGTGAGCAAAACATGAAAGAATGTAAGATTTTAAAAAAAAAAAAAAAAAAAAAAGAAAGAGAGATTTTTCATTTAAAAATAATTTTTGTCAGATATATAATCTTTATCAAGAGAGGTAAAATTTATTATGAAACTATTCATTTCTTTCATTTTTAAATTTACTCTCTCCAACATTAACAAATGAACCAGTAATTAAAATGCAATTAGATTGAATCAAAATTTTAACGTCATAAAATGACACACAAACAACTGTTCAAGCTCGAGGAATAAGTGCACTAACCATTCAATCTCAAGGAATGCCACAGCCATTCTTAGTGCTCTCACCCTCGAATGGAAACATTACCAGACTAAAGAAACTGTCTATAATTTTGAGAAGGGTCATCAACATTTATTGAGGTTTTTGGGCAATTGAACACCTTGTTGTTGTTTATATTGTTCACATGATGTCTTGGAGGATTCATTCTATGGCCTTCTTTAGGTGCAATATGTATTACGTCTTACACCCGAATAATACAAATTACACACTGCATATTATATATGTAATATGAATTATATATTACACCAGAAGAAGGCCGTTGAGTCAATCGGCCAAAATGTCATGTGGACAATATAAACAAGAAGAAGGATTTCAATTGTTCAAAACACTCTTTGAATGAACATTACGAGATTGTTGACAAATTTTATCAGTCCATCTGCCAGATATTAATAAACATCCCTGAAGTTACAAGAACTCTTCAGTAGGGAGAGTCAAGAAATTTGATTAGGACATGATAAAATAAAACCTTCACAATCATCCACCTGACAATTCTTTGGTTGTGCTTTATAAAGGAGAAAAAAAAATAAAGACTCGTCTCAAAACCAGGAGACATATATGATAAGTAAATCTTATATCAGGTGAACTATTAGACTTAAAATAGAAGCCATTAAGCAAAAATCAAAAATAAATGTTGTCTTCCAAATATTCAGGTAACTTGTAGCAGTTTACGAAGTTTAGAAACACAAACATTTGATCCCTGTCGGGCTTCTTTGCTAATTAGGGCAAAATTGAGGAAGCCATGAGGGAGGTCTTCCAAAACTGTTAGATCTGCCGTCTTCCCCAACTGTCTCATCTTTTTGCACAGCTGAATAGAATCATCCAACAAGGGGTCAAAATGAGCAGTCTGCAAAGAAAAAAAAAAAAATTCAACAAAATTATATTTAAGAAGCCATATGAAAAATTTGTCCCCTAATAACTTTATATTCAAATTAAAATACATTTTGTAAAAAATGGATAAATCAACTAAAGGAAGAGAAAAAAACACATCCGGTGAGCCACTCAATAGAAACCAATGTGTTTTGGCAGCATGCTGTGTTGGGGGTAATCAATTAGAAAAATTGTAGTGGGGGGGGGGCTGATCAATGGAGAAGTTACTTCTCAGGCCTTTTGTTAGGCAGTGATCACTGAAAAAGTCTGTATTTTCCAAAAGCAAGCAGACGGAAACTAAAAGGTTGATTTAGTATGATCTTTCATTGTAAATTGAACTTACTCCCTAAAAAGGTAATTAAGGGGAGAATCTTAGGAGGAAGATAAAAAAATTCTAGACAATAAAGAGTAAATGTTCAATTTTTCAGCCCTCTAGCTCCATTGGTGTGGCTGGAATGTGAGATACATATATACATAGCCAGTCAGACCAACTAGCAAACTGAAAGAAACCTATGTTGTGAGTTTCTAAATATACAAAATTATGATATTCAAGGAGCCATATAGAAAGAATTAATCCCCAAATAACTTTATATTCCATTTTAAAAACATTTTGTAAAGAATGAATATCAAAGAAAAAAATAATAGCATCCATCAGGTGAGAACCATAAGCCCATGAAAGATAGAACTTGAGTAATATTTGTAGGATTGTAATTTCTGGCTGGGCTAAAAAGTAGTGTTGACAAAATGTTGCATCACTTGGGCCAGCCAGTACACCTACAGACCAGATTTGGCTCCCTGTGACTTTTGGCTTGTCCAAAGAGATTTCAGACAGTGGACAAGATCAAGGAGAATATAACCATGCAGTTGATGGCAATCTAATAAGAGGACTTTACAGACCGTTTTGAAAAGTGGAAGGGGCTCTTGGATAAATTGCGTGAGGTTTGAATGGGTGCAATTTGAAGTGGACTGAGGTGTCATTGTTATCGGTAGGTTATTTTTCATTAATATCAAATCAACACACACACACACATACATTCTCTCAAACACACTCTTTAACACTCAAATTTGTACGTGTCACTACCAAACTTTATATGGCATTTCTAGTAGCACATCAATAAGAATAGCCGGAGACTTACCACTAAACTGATTTCAGGAAACATTTGCAATTGTTCATCAGAGGCAAAAATTGGCGAGACCAACGGATTCTTTATCACAGGCAATTTAAGGAAACGTTCGAGAGCCATCTGAACATTTTGTGGCTCAAAAGAGGTAAGGTGCGGTCTTCTGATATTGACATTTTCTGGGCGATTGGTGTGAAATACAGGAGTGGAGACACTATGGCTGATAGGATTAGGGAGAGAAGAAGCTAAATCAGGAAGAGAGTCAAGGTCTAAGTTAGGCTCAGAGACAAAGTTTTTATCACAGTTTCTAGAGCGACTGTCATTTAGTGAGATCCCACTATCAATGCTGGTCTTGAAGAGTTGCTGTGTAGCTGAAGAGTAATCATCGCCAGAGCTTGGGGTTTGGTCCAAGACCTGGGAGAAGACAATTTCCTCAGACTCCGGCATCGACTGTGGTATGACAATACTGCACATGTCCTCTCCCCAGTTATCTTCATCTCTTTGGGTGGGAATTGGAGCCCGGTCATTGGGGGTATTCACCGGAGATAACCCTTGCGGGGTTGAGTAAGCCGATTTTTCCGAGGGTGTTCGTGAGTCAGAAGTGCCAAATAAGTCGCCAATATCCGAGGAAAGGAAGGTGTTTGGATGTTCAATAATGTTGTTCTCTGAATCTTTGGCCTCTAAATGTAGTTGTTCATTGTCTGTCAAGGGTGTGGCAGGACAGGAAGAGAACTCGGGGCTGACAGTCAGTTGAGACAGATCGGAAGACTCCTCAGCTGCTTCATCTACAGAGGTCTCTTCTTTTTCATTCATCGTTTGGCCATAGTTATACGACACAGAGGCAGTTCCAATGTAGGCTGTAAATGAAAAAAAAAATTTTATTATCGAATGAAGTATAGTAACCCTATCCTTACTATAACAAGCAACTGTCACTAAAATAGTAAATCCTGGTAGTGATTTACTATATCCCTTAAAATCAATTTTTTTTTCTCTTTGCTCTTTTCTTTTTTTTTTCAAAGTGAAACAGCAAACTATATAAAAGATACAATTTGGGGAAAATTAAGGACGAATCCGGATTAACAAGATTAAATCTCTTAATACAATGATTGCCAGTCAATGTAAATCAAAGTGGCATAAAAACAGAAAAGAAACTTCAAGACAGAATTTAGGTAATGAAAGCTATATAGCTGGAGGAGAAAATCAGTTAGAGTAAGCTACGTAGTGAAGAGAAAAAAAAAAGAAGATTTTCGGACACATGTTGAACTCTGACTATGATTCACAATTAGAGAAATCTGTGTGTGTGTGTGTGCGTGTGTGTGTGCGTGCACTGAGATAACTCAACAACTGGCCATTGTACCAAGTTGATATCTATCTGATATGTTGGTTAGCACACTAGACGGTGCTGAGTCAATTTTGAAGTCGTTTGGTTTCAGGGTCCTAGTTTTACTATTTTGGCTACTTTTTACCTCAGATAACTAAAAATTTAAGATGAAGGGTAAAAGTCAGCAAATAAAATATTTGGATACAAACTTATTGGTTCCGGAGGCTTAGAGGATTATCACGAAAACATGACTTTTTGTTTTTTGCATAACAACTTCCATTATATAGATAAGATACATATATATGGACAAACATGCATTTAAACACACATACTGTCTTCCCAAGTTGAATCACTCAGTATACAAGTGCTCAGAATCTTTATCTATAGGATGATAGATCAAGACAGTGGTTTCAAAACTGGGGTCCATCAAATGATGCTTGGGGATCAGCAACATTGTTCCTTTGAACCCGACATTGAGAATCTTGTGGTAAAGAAACAACGTCATCCATTGCACAGTTATCAAAAAAAAAAAAAATTATTGTACACAAAACGTAATCCATTTCAAATGGATAAAATCATTGAATGTCTTTTTTATAGTTGATTAGTCAGTTAAAAAACTACAGGCTAAAAATAAGGGTCTGCCAGAATATTTCCTTTATAGAAAGGGTCCTTGAGTTTTCAAGGGTAATGGTTATCAAGCTAGTCAAGCCAGCAGACCATTACTAGGGTGTGGAAGAATACAAAAAGGGGAGAAAGAGAGAGGAGAAAGAGAGATGGCAAGAGAAAAGGTTGGGGAGAGAGAGGGGGGAAGAGATATATAGTAATAAGGAAAAAGATAAAGACAAGATTGAAGGAAGAGACAGGGAGGAGAGAGAAGGTAAGGAAAGGAATAGTTGAGAGAGAGAAGGAGAAGAAAATAGACAAATAGAGAAAGAAAAAGGAGTGAGATAGAAACGGATAGAACAAAGAGATAGGATAGGTGGAAGATGGAGATAAAGAAAAGAGGACAGGTTGGGAGAGAAAGCTATAGATGGGAAAGACAATGAGAGAGAGAAAAAAAGCAATACCTACCATCAAGACATTTAAGCATGACACCAACAGGTAAGAGTGGATCCATGACACTGAGAAGACGAGATGGTGAAGGCACCAAGCTAATAAAAACAGATGTATAGACTCCCAAAATTCCATCAGGTACCCGAATGTTGCAACCAATTGCATGAAGTGTAGTAGCCAGTACAAGGTTGCCTCCAGCACTGTCACCAGCAAAACAGATTCGTTCTCCAGTCCAACCTTCAAAAAAGAGGGGGGAAAAAAACTGACATTAAAACTTGGGAAAAATAGGTAAGAAAGTCAATTATTTTTAGATATTTGTGGGTTCTCTATTTGTGGTTTGGTAATTCACAGCTGAGTCTTGGATAATTTAGAGGGAAAATTCCCATTAAATTACTCAGACTGAGGGGTCAGTTTTGTGGCATATCACCAAAAACCATATCATAGAAAATATGTGCAATATAAACAAAACATGAAAAGTTTAGAAAATCATAAATGCATCGTAATATTATTTGAGTTATTTATTCATGTATGTAAACAATATAATCCCGGTTAGAAACTTAAATTTACTTAATGTTTACATTCGTGAACTGGTAAGTTGAACATTACTTCGGACATTAAATATTTTTTTCTAATTTCAGTAGATGAAATGTTATAGATCATTATTTACATTTTTATGCAACTTTTTATCTTCATCTTATTCTTTTTATTGCAACTTTTCTCAGACCAGATGAAAAATTTTAAAAAGCAACAAAAATATTAAGATGAATGTAAATAGTTTGCATAGAAAGGAAATAAAATTGTTTGTAATCACAGCAATTTTGGTGATAGTATTTTTTTTCTTACAAGCATTTAGCGGGCACTGTTTAACTATCTTTTAAAACTAATAACTCCAAGAAAATCATCATCATCAGTCTTTTAACATGCGTCGTTGGACATAGACCTTCCCCAGGATTCGCCACACTTCTCTATCATGGGCGTCGCGGAGCCAGTATTTCCTGAATCTGTCTAGTTCATCACTCTATCTTGTGTTCTGTCGGCCTCAATTTCTTATGTGATCTCTAAGGATCTATGTTGTGAGACGTGATGTCCATCGGTTGTCTTTCATTCTGGCAATATGGCCTGCCCATTGCCATTTGAGTTTTTTAATAGTTTCTATGATGTCATGGACACTCGTTTTCTTCCTCATATACTGTACTGTCTGGTGATCTCTTCATGTAAGGTTGAGCTACTCCAAGGAAATAGCATAAAGTTAATCATAAGAAAAAAAAATACTTTTGCGTTCTCAAAAAGATTTCTGAGCAGATTAAGGTTGTTTTTACATTTTTGACTATAAAAAAAAAAAAAAATGAAAAAAAATATTGATTTCGCCACAAATGACGGATGTCACCAGAAAGAACGAAGTCAAAATCAAAATTTTTACTGTATACTTCACTGTATTTATCTATTGGTACATTTACAATTTGGAAATGATAAAGTGCTTTATTGTTTACAATACAAGATTTATGGATTTTGGGGACTGAAAGGTTTGTGGGGTGGGGTAGGGGATTGTCAGGAAAAATCATTGGCGGATTTTCGTATTTGCGAACAGCTGGTGCCTCTAACCCCAGCAAATATCAAGGGATAACTGTATATATATCAACAATAAGAGAATTATTATTTTTTTGTTTAAATCTTGGATTACAAGGAAGAATCACAGTGTAGAACCAAATGCAATACTGTTTTAGTAAATAAACAAATCTGTTGTAGTACTATTGAAGGCCCCCCCCTATTCCTCCTCATTAGTAAAACCAAGTTATTTGAAAAAAAAAAAAAAAAAAAAAACAGACAATGTTTTCAGAGAAAAATATTGGATTAGATTTAGTGATCTTTTTCCTTGTTGTCACCAGCTGAGAGTCAAAAAAGTCCATTAAGATTGTATTGATGCAAAGATCCTGTTGTGGGGGAGCATCCTGGTTAAGTTATGTGCTGATCTCATGATACTTGACTAAAAGACAGGTATGGATCAAATAACCAGACAAGTGGCATCTTTGTTAATCTTTAGGGTTGAAAATTGATAATAGGATCTTAACATTCTCAGCTGTCACTCGCAAGACGGAAAGATAGAACTAGGATTCGCTCAGAACAATGTAACTATTGATCCTAGTTCTTAAATCATGACTTTACTTCATCATGAAACCCAAAATAACAGGAAAGTTAAACTCATCTTCATTAGAAAAACAGGAACTAAATGCACCCAGAACAATGTAACTATTGATCCTAGTTCTTAAATCATGACTTTACTTCATCACGATACTCAAAATAAGAGCAAAAGTTTTTCTCCTCCAACTTGAAAAACTCTAAACTTAATTAAACAAACAGGAATCAAATGATCCTAAATTCGCAAGTGCCAATAGCACTTGACTACCATCATGAGCCCCAAAATAGAAACAGTTTCCCTTTGACCCAGGGATGAATAACCATGGAGATCACAGAAATGACAGCAGGGATCACTGGTGGCAAACTCATCAACCAGAAAAAGTTGCCCAGAGAGACGGGGCTCAACCAAAAAACTTAGGACCGACAACAGATAACCACCAAATAGATTTGACCCGTGACTTTGGATCAACAAGTAGAGAAAGCAGAGACTAAAATTGCAGGCAACACAGGCTCACACTCTTTAACAAAAGATCTTTTCTTTTTAGAACCCAAAAGACACTAAGGAAAAATTGCACAATCAGACCCTGAAAAAAGAATTCAACAAAAATACAAGGTGAACTGACAACATTAGAAAGAAGGGAAATATCTTTTCTTCTCAAATTAATTCTGTACATTCCATAGACATGGTTTATCTTGGGGGAGATTATTTTGCCATTTTTTTTTCAATATAATTTAGATTTATTAGAATAATGGAGGAAGCAGACACAGATATTCCACCCTATCCCACCCCATCTCCGGAGTTGAAATGAGCGGGGATAAGTGACAAAGGAATAATTAAGGATATCAAAACTATAACAATGATATTCACTAATTAACAACTTTTTACTGAGTCCAAATAGGACAAAAAGAAAAAAAAAAAAAAAAAAAAGATTTCATTTTCCATTAGGTTTTGGAATACAAAATTTACAATAAATATAGTATAAATATAGATACACTTTTCTACAAAGTGAGAACAAAATAGCTCTTAGAATAAACTCTCACAGGAAGATTCACAATAGAAAAGCAACCAGAATAGGAAACCTGACCATTTTTAGCTTGGAGCCTTCAGCTTTCATGGTCTGTATTGCATATAAAAAAAACCCAGCGATTGCCTTAACAGGTACGAGCTGATCTGTATTATACAGATGTAAAACTCTAGATTCCTTTAAATTTCCTTGAAAGCTAACTTTTTGCTGTGCACATTTTCATCCTCTCTTTCGATTCAAGATGCTTTAATTACATATCATCAAGGTTTTTTCTATCAGCCATTTTGTAATAACGATGTCTATAACATACATGTTCCTTTTATTTCTCAAATGCTCATTTCTATAGAAAAATATGTCTTTGTATTTCTTTCACATGAATTCTCTTCTCATTATATTTGACTAAAGTTTATGCATAACAATTCTTTCCTATACAAGCGACACTTTCCTATACAGGCGACACCTTCCTATACAAACAATGCATGCATACATTGCTACACAAATGTTTTTGACCGAGTCCTTGAAAAGGCAAAAATAATCAAAGTGCAGATATAGGGAAAAAATGGAAAGAATTTCATACCAAGTTGTTCGGGATTCTTCAGTGCCCATGCATACACATAGAAACATTCTTCAAGAGCACGTGGAAATGGATTCTCAGGAGCCAGAGAATAGTCAACTGATATGATGGGAACCTTCAGATCTCGTGCCCACTGACGCAAATAAACCTAGGAGAATACAAAGAAATACTTAGAAATAAATAATTACAGGTGTATTTTGATCAGTGTGGATAATTCATTTTGAAATTCTCCATACTGTTCAAAGTCTTATAATAATTAATCAATGCTACTCACCATTGCAAGGTTTAGGTTATTCATGTGTTAAGACATTTATATGTATCTGTGTAAATATCTATACAAACTTTGCCCAGGCATAACCGTTCTCTGTAGAAACTTGCAATTTTATATGCCCCCCCCCCCGACTCAATAAGTAAGGAAGATTTTTTTTTTGTTTTTTGAAAATTCACCCACAAGTAGGTTTTTATTGGGGGGGGGGGTTCAATTTACAATGAAAGTTTATGCCAAATTGTTCGGTAAGTTTGTGTTAATGTTTTGTTGGAGGGGGAGGGGCTGTCTAGCTCAATGGTAAGAGCAATGCTACATTGAAGCAGCAAAACTATTGGTCACAAGTTTGATTTATTTGATAGTTTATCTTATTTACATTGTCCAGGTCAAATGATACATTCACCGTGTAATGACAGGAGATCATTTCAAATAAGAGTTTCATTATAATATAATGTGATTCATAATCATTCTGTTGGATCACACATCCATTTCTAAATAACATATACATATTATTTTTTTTTTCTGGGGTATCTGGAACTGCCTGGAAAGAAATATTTAAAACACAGGAATGTAAATTTTTTTTTCTGCAGATTTCAAAAAATTAGTCAACATTTCAAATTCTGTAGATAGAATAACATTTTTTCAATAAAACTCAGGGATTCATTTTGCTGTATTCAGAAGTACTCACTACTTTTGTTAAAATTTTGCACAACCTGAGATTTTTGTGACAATTTTTTATGCCTGTCTTGGTTTTCAATTATTTTTTTTACTTGAATAGCATGCTATTTCCACAGGATCTATTATTTTTATGTCACACAAACACTATATATATATATATATATATATATATATATATATATATATATATATATATATATATATATATTTATACCTATTTGGAAAAAAATGACTGGATAAGTATACTAGTCATAAAAAATACTAGCTGTCAAAAATGATGGGACCATGTACCTGTGATATCTAGAAGGGACATCACCCCTGGATAATTCTAATGAATAGTTTCCCTTTGATTTTTTTTTCAAGCTGATAGCATTGGACAAGAAGCAGACCGACTCAGATGAATTCCTCACTTCTAGATCAATGGCCGAAACAGATATCTCAGATAATACAGTATGGATAGGCACAGAATCAAAGTATCTGTGCATTCTGCCTAGGATCAGAGAGTAGTATGAGAGCAAACTGAAAGGATATATAGATAGAGAGAGAGATGAGGACACTAGAGATAGATAGAGAGAGAGAGAGAGAGATGAGGACACTAGAGATAGATAGAGAGAGAGAGAGAGAGAGATGAGGGCACTAGAGATAGATAGAGAGAGAGAGAGAGAGAGATGAGGACACTACAGATAGATAGAGAGAGAGAGAGAGAGAGAGAGAGAGAGAGAGAGAGAGAGAGAGATGAGGGCACTAGAGATAGATAGAGAGAGAGAGAGAGAGATAGATGAGGACACTAGAGATAGAGAGAGAGAGAAAGAGAGATGAGGACACTAGAGATAGATAGAGAGAGAGAGAGAGAGATGAGGACACTAGAGATAGAGAGAGAGAGATGAGGACACTAGAGATAGAGAGAGAGAGATGAGGACACTAGAGATAGAGAGAGAGAGATGAAGATACTAGAGATAGATAGAGAGAGAGATAGATGAAGATACTAGAGATAGATAGAGAGAGAGATAGATGAAGATACTAGAGATAGATAGAGAGAGAGATAGATGAAGATACTAGAGATAGATAGAGAGAGAGATAGATGAAGATACTAGAGATAGATAGAGAGAGAGATAGATGAAGATACTAGAGATAGATAGAGAGAGATAGATGAAGATACTAGAGATAGAGATAGATGAAGATACTAGAGAGAGAGATAGATGGGGATACTAGAGAGAGAGATAGATGGGGATACTAGAGATAGATAGATGGGGATACTAGAGATAGATAGATGGGGATACTAGAGATAGATAGATGGGGATACTAGAGATAGATAGATGGGGATACTAGAGATAGATAGATGGGGATACTAGAGATAGATAGATGGGGATACTAGAGATAGATAGATGGGGATACTAGAGATAGATAGATGGGGATACTAGAGATAGATAGATGGGGATACTAGAGATAGATAGATGGGGATACTAGAGATAGATAGATGGGGATACTAGAGATAGATAGATGGGGATACTAGAGATAGATAGATGGGGATACTAGAGATAGATAGATGGGGATACTAGAGATAGATAGATGGGGATACTAGAGATAGATAGATGGGGATACTAGAGATAGATAGATGGGGATACTAGAGATAGATAGATGGGGATACTAGAGATAGATGGATGGGGATACTAGAGATAGATAGATGGGGATACTAGAGATAGATGGATGGGGATACTAGAGATAGATGGATGGGGATACTAGAGATAGATAGATGGGGATACTAGAGATAGATAGATGGGGATACTAGAGATAGATAGATGGGGATACTAGAGATAGATAGATGGGGATACTAGAGATAGATAGATGGGGATACTAGAGATAGATAGATGGGGACACTAGAGATAGATAGATGGGGACACTAGAGATAGATAGATGGGGACACTAGAGATAGATAGATGGGGACACTAGAGATAGATGGATGGGGATACTAGAGATAGATAGATGGGGACACTAGAGATAGATAGATGGGGACACTAGAGATAGATAGATGGGGACACTAGAGATAGATAGATGGGGACACTAGAGATAGATAGATGGGGACACTAGAGATAGATAGATGGGGACACTAGAGATAGATAGATGGACACACTAGAGATAGATAGATGGACACACTAGAGATAGATAGATGGACACACTAGAGATAGATAGATGGACACACTAGAGATAGATAGATGGACACACTAGAGATAGATAGATGGACACACTAGAGATAGATAGATGGACACACTAGAGATAGATAGATGGACACACTAGAGATAGATAGATGGACACACTAGAGATAGATAGATGGACACACTAGAGATAGATAGATGGACACACTAGAGATAGATAGAGAGATAGATAGTGGGAACGCTACAGATAGATAGTGGGGATACTAGAGATAGAGAGATGGGGATACTAGAGATAGAGAGATATACTAGAGAGATCGTAGATAGATAGGGAGACAGATCGTAGTCAGATAGAGAGACAGATCGTAGTCAGATAGAGAGACAGATCGTAGTCAGATAGAGAGACAGATCGTAGTCAGATAGAGAGACAGATCGTAGATACATGCAGATAATAATAGTTTTTGGATTATTGAATACCAACCTCATGGGATTTGGATGACTGTGACACAAATCCTCCACCATGAATATGGAACAAGAGGCTCCGTGAAGGAGGTTGATTCTTTGTGGAAAATCTCAACACTGACAGGTTCTTGAGTAAAATTTCCTGGAAACAAAGATGAAAATATTTCAAGATTGTACATAAAAATACTAACATTCTGGGTGGGGGTGAGTCCACCTCCTACAGACATAAGCTAAACCCAGCAAGGTGTTTGTTCTTTCATTTGGCATCAGCTCGGCTGCAAGAACTGTTAGAGGGATGTCAAATCACCTTAAAGGGGCTCTACTCCCTGGTTTTGAATCAGAGTTGTCCTTCTCCTAGACTGGTTGCCTTCCTAAGGCTAGAGAGCCCAATCTGTCCAACCATCTAACCCTTTGTTGATGGGGCAGGCAAGGACCCATGCCTTTCCCGAAAGCTCTTGCACAAAGTGAACATAGACAGCTCTGACTGGAGTATGAACCCTGATCACCAATTCAATTGTCTGAGCCATAACCAACTACACCAAATGCATTGGCATAAAAGTTCAGCATATTGATAAAAGAATTACAGAAGTGAAAGTGTGTATCTGTTAGATACCAATTCTCTCCACATCACCCTGACTCCAAGCTTGCCGCATAAATGATCCGTCAGTGTATCCTATTTAAAATGATATTTTAAAATACTACTGTTTCATTTTCAACAGTGAGTATTACATTTCAATGATAAAATGATTTTAATCAACAGTAATAGAACAAATACTAACTATATTTCAAGGTTTAGATAGAACTTTTCAGGAGAAAAACAAAAAAACACACAGCTGATAATTTCATAATTCTCCCCCCCCCCCACTTCAAAAACAGGGGTGGATCACAAAATATGATAAAATGGGTGAATTTTAGCAAAAGCCAAGAACTTTAAAATTCCACTTTCATTATCATTGCAAAATGTCTTTTCTTCCCTTCCAAAGGGGAGTAACTCATGGTATATGGCATATTATCACCAAGTTTTCAAAATTTCAAGCATGATATTATTCCTTACAGTACTCACCTGTCCTTCTCTGTACTCTGAAGAGATTAACCGGAATTGGACAGATGTTGCTCCTGTATAAACAGAGGGTGGTGATATTTTCACTGTTTTTCCTTTATTTGGGTCCCTTGCAGGTAGTTCAAAGGTCACTGGGGGTATTGTGATAATGGAATTCACTTGAACCATAAAACCAGACAACAGTGGCAAATGCTGTGGAAAAATAAACATGGAATGACAATGAAGAGAATAATTAGAGAAACAAACCTGGATGAAGATTAGTCGCAATGTGTGGATGTATTGTTGGAGTTACGCGGATGGGGAGAGAGAGAGAGAGAGAGTTACGCGGATGGGGAGAGAGAGAGAGAGAGAGAGTTACGCGGATGGGGAGAGAGAGAGAGAGAGAGAGTTACGCGGATGGGGAGAGAGAGAGAGAGAGAGAGTTACGCGGATGGGGAGAGAGAGAGAGAGAGAGAGTTACGCGGATGGGGAGAGAGAGAGAGAGAGAGAGTTACGCGGATGGGGAGAGAGAGAGAGAGAGAGAGTTACGCGGATGGGGAGAGAGAGAGAGAGAGAGAGTTACGCGGATGGGGAGAGAGAGAGAGAGTTACGCGGATGGGGAGAGAGAGAGAGAGAGAGAGTTACGCGGATGGGGAGAGAGAGAGAGAGAGAGAGTTACGCGGATGGGGAGAGAGAGAGAGAGAGAGAGTTACGCGGATGGGGAGAGAGAGAGAGAGAGAGAGTTACGCGGATGGGGAGAGAGAGAGAGAGAGTTACGCGGATGGGGAGAGAGAGAGAGAGAGAGTTACGCGGATGGGGAGAGAGAGAGAGAGAGAGTTACGCGGATGGGGAGAGAGAGAGTTACGCGGATGGGGAGAGAGAGTTACGCGGATGGGGAGAGAGAGAGAGAGTTACGCGGATGGGGAGAGAGAGAGAGAGTTACGCGGATGGGGAGAGAGAGAGAGAAAGAGTTACGCGGATGGGGAGAGAGAGAGAGAAAGAGTTACGCGGATGGGGAGAGAGAGAGAGAAAGAGTTACGCGGATGGGGAGAGAGAGAGAGAAAGAGTTACGCGGATGGGGAGAGAGAGAGAGAAAGAGTTACGCGGATGGGGAGAGAGAGAGAGAGTTACGCGGATGGGGAGAGAGAGAGAGAGAGAGTTACACGGATGGGGAGAGAGAGAGAGAGAGTTACACGGATGGGGAGAGAGAGAGAGAGTTACACGGATGGGGAGAGAGAGAGAGAGTTACACGGATGGGGAGAGAGAGAGAGAGTTACACGGATGGGGAGAGAGAGAGAGAGTTACACGGATGGGGAGAGAGAGAGAGAGTTACACGGATGGGGAGAGAGAGAGAGAGTTACACGGATGGGGAGAGAGAGAGAGAGTTACACAGATGGTGAGAAAGAAAGAAAGAGAAAAAGAGAGAGAGAGACGGATGGGGAGAAAGAAAGAAAGAGAAAAAGAGAGAGAGACGGATGGGGAGAAAGAAAGAGAAAAAGAGAGAGAGAGAAAGAGAGAGACGGATGTGGAGAGAGAAAGAGAAAGAGAGAAAGAGAAAGACGGATAGGGAGAGAGAGAGAAATGGAAGAATGTGAGAGCATGAAGAAAAGGTTGTACATGGATGAGAAATCAAGTCCTGAAAAAAATGAATGCAGGCATGAACACTTACTCTATGTAATGTTTGCATACAAACACATGTAATCACACAAAATGAAATACATTTCCATCAGCATGCGTATGTGGATTTCTCAGTAGGATGAAAGGCATTGTTTAGGTTCCTTTTGTAGTCTTCCAGGGAATTGATATTCTTTTCATTAAAGAGGATTTCATAAAGGCTAAATAAATGATAATCCAGAGGTGCAATCAACTGGTGAATACAGAGATTCTCTTCTCAGGATTCACCAGTTGCCCTGCCAAGCTATAACAATTTTTGTCAGCATTGGTTTTTGTCAACGTGGTTTTAGCATTATCTTGATGGAATATTATGTCCTTGCTCTTAATTCTGTGTTTTTTAAAAGTATTTAGTTTTTAAACTATGATCTATAATAATGAACAATCTTTTACTTTGAGAATCATATATATTCTAAATGGATTATATTTATTTGAATTCTTATGTAAGGTGTAAGCCTATGTAATAACGTTTTTTAATAACTGTGCAATGGATGATGTTTCTCTGCCATGAGATTCGCAATGTCAGTTTCAGAAGGAGCACTAACCTGGACCCCCTAGGATTATTTATCTACAGATTCCAGTTTCAAAACCACTGTCCTAACTAATTCCAGACTCTTTTAATCAATTGCTGCCTTCAATTGATCTAATTGGCGGCAGTAGTTGTCCAAATCGTAGGGTTAGTGATAGTTGCTTTGTTCCATGATCTCTTACATTTCACATTGTTGTAAAGTATTCACTTTTCATCACTTGTCACAATCTGTTTAAAAAATAGACTTATGGGGGAGTGACATCAAAGTAAACAAGGTGGCACAAATGATTCTTATGCTTGGTTTGGATATTTTGAATATGTAGGTTCCAGTGGCATACGGTACTTTGTATCTTGAGTGTACTGCGTGCAATGCAGGAACAAAAACACAAAAATATCTTTGTGTCTTTAAGAAGCATCTGAGCCTTTTTTGTAGAGAAGGTGATCCTGATAATTGTAAAACTTTTATATCCTTGCTCATTTGAAATTACATATGGTGAACAAAAGAAAAAAATAAGAGAATTAATGAAAGAAAAAAAAAATTGGATAGGAAACTATTATCTGTTGATATTAGTGTCTAATCTAAATTCTATTTCCCATTAATTCTGTAATTTTCCCTGCTACACTGTGCTAAAAAGGCTTCAATCATCGATCATTTTCAACAGACAATAATACTTTTACATTTTTGTGCATCCATTGCTCATAGCACATCCAAGATACAAAGCACCAGATGCCATTGACTATCTACTGTCTATGCCATATAACATTGATTATTCTCTTGTAATATCTTCAATCCCAACTGGTTTACTTGACTGTGAAGCATTGTTCAGAAAATATATCCAGCACAAAGATTTGCAAACCATTTTTGTTACACTTGATTAGTCACAGAACGTTGTCAATAAACAGCACAAATCTTTTTTTGCATTAGAATTGTGTTTTTACCTTTGTCAAAATAAAAAGCAAAATACACCAAAAATATTGCACATTTTTTAGAAGGTTAGAATCAGTGAACAAAATCACTTTTTTGACAGTTTTGGGGTTTATTTCTTGTGTTTTTTTTATTGCACATCACTATGATAGCTGCCACAATCCAATCAGAAGTAATCTTTTTGAATAAAGTTAGTTGAAACTAAACACTCCTAAAGCTATCTAAGGATGAAAACAAAATTAATTTTATAGCCAACTTAACATGCATTTCAAAATACTTGTATTTATATTCTAAATTGAAAGTCTTCTAATCACTCAAGGAGAAATGTATTATGAGAGAAAAGTCAAAACAGAAGCCCACTATGATTTCTTGTTATCAAACTTATTTTTCCTACTAATATTAAACTAATCGCTGCAAAGAATGTAATGAGATATAGAAAGATACCCAATCATCTTTTTTCTTTTTACAAGTATTATAGTGGAAACATGAACAAAATTTGAATTATTTGATATCTTGTAGAACTGATTAAGCTTTGATTTTTCTCAAAAAGGCAACTAACAAATGTTCTTTTGAAATAAACTATTGTTTTAACAAAGGATCCCTAAGACACAAATATAGCTTTTTAGCTCCTAAAACTTTGAGATAATTACAGAGGCTCTCCAGAATAATCTTAAGTTTGTGTGATTAGAGTTATTCTGTGTTTAAGGATTATATAAAGAGAAAGAAAAATAGATTTACAGTCTTTCTCAAATAGAACTCCCTGAAACCTTAAAGTCCCATGAGAGGTTGTTAGGGGTTCTTCAAAAGATGGTAAAAAATATGATTTGCTCAATTTGATTTTTTTTTTTTTTTCTTTTCTTTTTAATACCTTGAGTAGCAGTGTCTGCCTTTATGGCCCCCAATTCAAGGGAAGTAATTCATACTTCGGTTTGCGAATTACCTCCCATGGAGGAAAAAAGTGATGTTGATTAGCTCGCTTCCTAGGTTTGCGATTTTATAGATATCTAGCAATATGAAAGAGAGCAGGGAGGAGTACATTCATGCCTTTCTCCAAAACATTAGTGCAAAATTAACTAATACATATAAGATATATTTGCTTCAATCAAAGTTATGAATATTTGTGTCTGAGTGGGAGCCATTTTTTTGGTGTTCTCCAAGTACAAAAATGTAGAACTCAGACAGACATTCTTTCATGACATCAATAGCAGCTGGTAAAAAAAAAAAAATCTTTCCTATTTCTGTTGTCTAATGTAACTGGGACCAACCGACTTGAAAGTGGGTAATAGAGATGTGTGGACACATCTAAAAATGTTACTTTTTTTAAAAACCAATTCATTGAAACTGCTGACATAGGCAGTTCAGATTCATTTAATATCAATGTCTGCCAACAAACATCAAGATGTTTTAGTCACATATCAATAATTAGAAAGCAAAATACCAATAAGAGTTTTGGCAAGTTTCAAACATGATCAAAACATAAATAATCAGGAGCTAATTTTATTTTGAACCCAAGAACTTGAATGATATTGAGTTTTTTTTCTGTTTCTCTGTCCATTATAAACATTCCTACTCAGAGGGAACAAATGTACCGATAAAAATATCTCCTTCCCTCCAATCAAAACAATGGACTCTTCCACTGGAAAAAAAATTCAGTACTCTCAGGGGCTTAACTGTAGGAGGAGGATGGATGTTACAAACAGTAGGAAACTGGTTTATAAACACAATTAGTTTAACCAAGTTCTCCTCCTCGCATAGTTCATGATAGTTGTCTTTTGATCGGGAAATTCCAACAAATACTAGGGAGAGTAGAGATGGACTCTCGAAGAATGATAAAGGTGGGGAGCAATTAGGTACCAAACAGTAGTTGCCTTTCTGAAAAAAAAAAAATTCATTCTCACAAAAATTCAAATATATCTGAATGTTTTCCCTGCTTTAACTAGTTATGTTAGAATTAGTCGGTAACTAAATAATAGGATGTTATTTTACCATTGTATAATCCACATGAGCCCAAGTTTTGTCTATATTCAATGTAACATTCAACCCTCCATAAACTGTTTGAAACAGCTTGTAATTAAGAGTGGAACTCTTCAAATATTAGTATAAATAAGAATGGAATTCTAGTGAGGAGTCCAGACCACTGAAAGGGGAACTGCAGACGAGGAGGGGACCACTAAAAAGAAAACCAAGAGTAAGGAAGACCACTAGAAGGGAAACAATAATTTTTTTTTATTTTAATCTGTAATCCTCTGCTTATGAATGCTGATGATGTAATTTTATATCCATCAAGAGAATTGATAAAAATAATTTTCAAAAATTATTGTTGTTTGATGATAAAGAACATACCACTGAAATGGAAACCACAGATATTTCTTTTAATCACAAGAATTGATTAAATGAAAAAATGAGTCAATAAAAAAAAAGAAAGAAAAAAAAGGATGAAATGATGTCAGTTAAGAGGAGACTGAGTGACTCAAAGATGTCGGACACATCTGAAGAAAAAAGTTATTTCCCTTGAAATAGTCCACTTTCAATGAATTCAAGGGTTAATCCAAGCTCAGTATTCTTCACAAGGAATTGTGCTGAAATAAAGACATCTTCTAATGGAACTACTGAATTCTGGGTCATTTTTAAATTGATAGAAATTTGTCATTTATTTTTTTCTCCAATGAATCAATGTCAATCATTATCAATTTCTTCCTCTCTGAAACAATATAATGTATGAATACCTATACACCCAAGAGAAAGAATAAAGAGGAACAGGTGGAAAAAAAAAATTTTCAAAAAAAAAAAGAGATCCTCATATTCAGGTATAGGATGAATGATGATCCTGAGAGCAACTTTTAACCCAGATGATACCAGTTGACCTTATGAATAAACTGTAAAAAAAATAAAATTTTTTAAAAATCACTTTATATCTCACACCTTTGATGACCAAGAACCAAATCTGAAAAGTTGAACCATTAGTTGCAGAAGAGTAATAGTTATCCATTTTAACTTTGCAAACGACAAGTTCTTTTATCTTACATAAAAAACCTTGTCCATTGCAAAGTTATCCACTGCAAGATAAAAGCCCTGATTCACAGAAGAGTTGCCATCTACCACAATAATATGGAAATTTTATTGAGGTAGCCATGGAACTAAAATGAAGGAAATTCACATCATTTGCAGTTAATGGGTTAATAAGGTCGTAGGAGAAAACAAAAACAGAAGGATGGGAAAGAAGAGCAAATAGTCCTCCAAGGAGTCAATTGATTCTCATAGTTGTAAAATATAGCAATAAGGAAATATTCCAAGAATATTATTTTCAATAGAAATTGTAAACGGCCAATCCTGGCATTTTTTGGCTTTCTTTAGTAACAAAGATCACTAACTTATACATTCTCTTATGACACCTTAGCAGTTGGTTTCTAAATGATGTCACAGCTTTAATGACATGACACCTTTTCCTTCATTTTTCTGAGTAATGTAACTGGGACAGACTGACAAGTGTCTAATTACGATTTGTGGACATCTAAAGACTGAGGAAAAAGAGACGACAAAAAATGTGAGAGAAAAATGGCCAAAATCAACCACCAAGAAGAGAAAAGAACAAATGATTAAAGCAGAAATCACTGACCAGAATATTCCGGGAGCCATACCGATGAGTCTATACAAAGGAGAGCAAAGAGATGAACAAGTGTCAAGAGAGACAATTTGGCCTATGTCATTGGTAATTTTACAATAAAAATCATACACAAACATTTCAAATTTTGTTCTTCACATCCTTGACATTGATAACACAAAGTTCCAGCTGATCCATTTTCCAATCCTCGTCAGGTGCATAACATCATGCAATGCTATTTTTGTTCCTGGGTAGGGAGTTTTATTTTCCAATTGCTTATGTATAAAGAAATTTAGAAAAAGGCTATTATTCCCTTACTTTGTTTGTGACTAGGACAGTGTGTTTTTTCTTTATTCTATGTAAAAGAAAATGTATTAATTTGCCCATTGTCTGACAGAAAATAAGTAGATTTCAAATTCTCACAGTCCTGGTTGCAAAAACAAAGGCTGAAGGGAATAATTGACATTTTCCATGCTTTTTTTTTTTTTTTTTTTTACATAAACAGAAAATAACACTTATTACCCAAGAACAATAAAATGTGAACAAATGCTTCACAGAGTAATTTGAGAAAAGCAACAAACCTTCAATTATTGCCATCCGCTTTTGACAGCAAGGGATGGACTAGAAAAATTATAATTATTCCCAGGATAAATACAATAATCTCAACCTTTGTAATTATTGTTTATTTGAATAAAATCAAAAGAATTTAACAGGGTTTTTTTTTTGTTTATTCTAGCCCAATGCCCGATGCTCTTTTATTAAGGCTATGGCTGCAGATTTTTTTTTTCTGTCAGAGTTATCTTCTCTTAGATGGACTATCTTACAGGATTAAAAGGCTCCAATTGCCTTGGTATTTACCCATAGCTGGGAGAGGTTGAATTGTGCTTTTCCCTACCGAGGGCATTAGTAACTGCTACGCCATTCTACACCTCCATTATTATATAAAAACAATAAAGCTTCAAACTGAAGTTTTGTAGTGGAAAAAGTTTTCATCTTGAAGGCATGTTATTGTAGAGCATCAGAAATCAAGAGAAAAACAATTCCACAAATTCATGCAAATTGAAAACACATGCATCATGTAGGCAAATAATTGTAAGTGAATCATGCAGAGGCACTGCAAAGGTTCTCGGCAACTAGGGATTGAAAACAGCAGCTGGGAGCAGCTGCATGAGAAGGGGGGGCATAATTTTTCATAACCAGGCATTGATTATCATCAGACCAGTGGAAATTTTGCACCCCTTCACACCTGCACCCAAGGGCAGCAGTCCTCTCTTGCCACACCTCTGGAATTAAACAAATGCCCTTTTTTTGCATCCTGTGATAAAGCTTATAATAAATTTAAGATTCTAGAGATACTTACCAAGTATCCTATTTTAACCCTTTCAAGACTCCTTGAACATATTTATCTTGAGATTTCTTTTAATGCTGGGATATATATGTCCTGTGAATTCCTTTTAGAAGTCTACTGGGACATTTTAATCCAAGTATTAATTCATTAAATGCAGAAAGTGGCAAGTGCAATAGTTATCCATTGCAAGATAAAAGCCCCGACTCACTAATAGGACTGAATCGCCATTTATCACAATAAAAATGAAATTTTATAAAGTTAGCCATAGAACTGCCATAACGGAAATTTCCGTCTTCTGCAATCACTGATTGAGCGCCGTAATGAAATAATCTTGAATGGGACAAGGGAGGTAACTTTGGCTTGGTGAATAGTATGGTGGATAGAATATACGAAGAAGAAATGAGAAGGATAAACAACCGGTGATACATAAGGGGGTTTGAAAAGGTTTGATTACGTTTGCCTTCTGAAATCAAGAAAATCAAGAAATCATCTATATTTATGCAAAAAGATTTCCTTTTTTAAATAGATCTTTTATCAACCCGCACAAGATTTGGGCATTGTTGGTTTGTCAAAAATGACCATAAAGACAAAAAAAAAAAAAAAAAAATTCTCAGATGGTGTCTAGTGGTGTATTCATGCAGATTTTCAAGGTTGCAGCCAAAAAAATGTGACTAGGAGCACCCACAGACTTATGGGTCAGGCCATTTGTTCGATTACTGTGATTCTATACTTATCCAATTATTCAGACAATTACTCACTGAAAAGAGGTTTAGTTGGCCATACTGTTAGCATCACCAAGAACAGAATCAGTGAACTGAATTCTAAATCTTACAGAGGCAGTTCACATTCAAGTCACACTAACGTCCTTTGGAATGGTATGAATCCATCTCTTATTGCCATAACTATAGGTGAAATTGCACAATAGATTTCACACTTAATCCTTGGCTGGCAACCAGCAAGGGAGACAGGCAAGTCTGAATTCAAACATGCCTTCACCAACTCCTTATTCAGCATTGTGAGAGGCTGGCAATGAACAGAGTAGAGAACATCTTTGCAAAATGTACGGTTAATGGAGTTCTGCTGAAGCTTTGATGGGTCTAGCAGTATTGAAGGGGATAATAAAAAATTGCTCATACAATAAAGGAGTTTTTTCTCAAAAACAGACAGATGAAATAATGCGACCGCTAACTCCATGACACCTCAAGTTCAGGTTGAAGATTTTTTTTTTTTAAAATGAATGAAAAGATCATTGTAACTGATCTTTGATTTTGCTATTTCTGATAGTTGATCTTATCTATCCAGATATGTGCAAAGTGTCAGACCATGTTGGGGTGCAAAGTGTCAGACCATGTTGGGGTGCAAAAGTTGAATAGATTAGAATGGGGTTGCCAAATTTGTCCACGTGAAGGAATAATCCAAGCTTCATTTCAGAGAATTAACAAGCACAGGCATTGGAATTGTGTTGAATTTCAATATGAAACAAGATTGGAGGCATAGGTTTAAGAGGCTGACATTTAACTTCTGCTTCTGGACTCAAACAATCTCCGAATTTGACACTATTCCAATGACTGTGTTGGGTAAGTCTCTGAGATGAGGTTAGACAATCAACACTTCTGTCTGAACCTGCTGTCCCTGGATTGGACTGTGGAGTAAAAAAACTCAACATAACAGATAAAAGTTAAGTGTTAGATTAATGTTAGCATTCAGAACTTCTAAACTTGGTAAACCATCAGGGTTCAAACTTAGATACTAGTGTAGAGGCTGTCAAAAACATTGGGATTATTTACATATGGATTGACATTTATACTTATGATCAGAGCATTTGTGCACTCAACCTAGGATCAAAATGTTGCGACCCAGTATTCTGCCTAGGATCAGAGTGTAGTACATATGTTCTACATAAGATCCAAGTGTTGCTTTCTGATACTTCAGCCAAGAATCAGAGCAGTAGTATCTATGTACACACTAAAAACTATTGCACAAAAAAAATCTTATGATCGCATGTGCTTGAGAAATTTTTGCAGATAATTTTGCAGCAGACAAGAATAAGTAAACATGAGACAAAAAAACACAAAATATTCGAAGAAATTAATAAGTACATGCAGACAGATGTTCATGCAAAAGGCTTTTCAACATGCAGACAACATAGAAATCCATTGAGACTCAGCCATATAAATGTGCTTCAGACTTGCAACTGGAAACAAAGATGCTTTTGCATTTAAACCAAAATGCTCAGGAAAAAATGATGAACAGAAAACCTTTGCCTTTTTCTTACAATAACGAGCAAATATTTTCTTGGTTTTTCTTCTGTATAACATTTCTGACCACCAACTGTAGAATAAAAGATCTGTACAATACTAAGATTCTGATATTGATCATGATTCCTAAGTAGCCAAAACAGTGAATTGTAACTAAAAGAATTGAATTGAGGTACCCCTCAAGTGTGCTAACTATAAGAATACAACAAAAACCAGGAGATTTGTAACTTAATAATAGTGTGAGCTCTGTATTAATCCTCACCCCATTTTCATCAAAATGATTGATTTGTCAAGGGAGATAAGTATTAAATGCTAATCATAGAGTAGCCTCTCAAACTTATTTTTATTGGCAAATGTGTAAAATAATCTGAGTTCATTCACATTAGATTGCACTAATTTTCTCCTAAAGTGTCACAGGGTACTAACTTTTAGCATCAATAGCATAAAACATTCAATATTTCATAATTGGATTAGTAGAAGATGGAGATCCAAGATGAAGAATAGGTTTGTGCTTATTTCCCACCAACACTGTTGAATAATGGCCGTCAAATAATGGCCCGAGAAGACGTCATTGATATTGAGTTATCTGCCCCTCAAGTCAATCCAAGAAAGATAAACCAAAAGGAAGTTCAACAGCTGTGTTGAAGAGCAACTTAAATGAAAGGAATAATGAATCAAGCAATGGGATCTAGTGAAATAAGCAGAAGCAGGCAGCATCATGAGGACAAAGACAGACAAAAAATAAAAAGGAACTAAACAGCAGAAGAATTAACTATCAGGAGATATACACCAGCATGGACAGTGAAATGATGTAATCAAAACCTGATTATTTATCCTTAGGAAACGTTTTTTTTAATGAGCTATAATTTGGAAAATCATGCTTAATTTTTTTTACTACCAATAGGTCACTGCTTATTTCTGTGATTTCTCTGTATTTAATCAGGCAGAACAAGCAGAAGCCACATCACAAAAATTAATTAACATTAAACAAAAAGGACGAAATAACTAAAGAATTAATTATTAAATGATATACCCTAGAATGGACAGCGGAATGTGAACAGTCTACCCCATTGGATTGAATAAAGGGTTCAATTTTTAAAATTCCAAGAATGTTACCGAATGCATCGGGCACCAGAAGAAGGCCAGAGGGCACAGCGGCCAAAATGCTGTGAATATAAAAACAACCAACATGAAGACAATAGTCGGAATTAATCAATATATAATGATAATTCCTCATCTCAGAATTTCAGACAGAATTGATGAACTATTAACAGATATCAAAAGGCCAGGTTTTCCAAAAAATCACCTAATCACATAACCATATCATCTTAAATAGCGATAATGAATTAAACACACCATCACAGTCAACAATCAAACAACTATAGCAACCAAGTTTAAAGTCATATTAAAATTCTATTGGAATATAAATATGGTCAGAATAAATTCTTTTTATGACATCACACTGATGTTTTCCAAAAGTAAAAATAAAAATCTACATGTTGGAGAATCTAGATGTTATTAATAAACCCCATTGAAATAAGGCTCAAAAAAAAAAAAAAAAAAAAAAAAAGGCCTTTTTTTCCAAAATTCCTAAGAAGAGTTTTAAAAAAAAAGTGTACTGGAGTACTGTGCCAATTGTCAAGACTATAAACAAAACCATGGCCAGGAGCGCTGGAACACACAAACATAAAGGGATGCATGTCAACAGGTCTGGTTAGTCACTCAATAGTAACTGTTATGTGACCAACATGTTTGGGGAGCATGCCATGTTGAGGGTAATCGATTAGCAAAATTGGAAAATGGGATGATCAACAAATAAATTACTTCTCTCGCCTTTTGTTAGACAGTGATCACTAAAAAAGGCAAACAGTAAGCAGACCTTTTATCTCTAAAAAGAAAAAAAAAAGTGTTTGAAACAAGAATTTTGAGAAAAAAAAATAGTTTTTTAAACTTATTGAGTAAATGTTGAAATTTTTAGCCCTCTAGCTCCATTGGTGTGGTTCATACATATGCATTATGCAAACATACGTAACAAGCCAGATCAACTTGAAAACTGAAAGAAATCTATGTTGATAGTTTTTGGTTTATGTTTCCAATAACTTTGAATTATAACATTGGATAACTCAGAAATTGTCAATAATCAAAAGCCGTTATGCTTCAATAAGGTCATAAAAGTGGACAAGATTAAGCAGACTCAGAACAAAAAAATGTTCAATTCCAATAATGGTTTTCCGACATAATAATCATCAGCCTTTTAATGGCCATTGTTAGATATACACCTTCCCAAGATTTACCTGATCTCTATCACAGACATCGCAATGCCAATATCTAAATCATAAGCCATCGCATTTTCTGTTGGCCACAGTTTCACATACAATCCAGATTCCAAAAGATCATGAGTCGTGATGTCCTGGGGTTGTCTCACATTCATAGCTCAGATTTATTGGAGTCATCTTGAATAAAATTTCAACAAAGCCTAAATATAAACAAACTAGCACTGCTTCATGGAATAAACATTACTTATAAGTAAAAAGGATAGATAATTGTAGATTTTCCATGAGATAATTTGAAGGGAACAATGAAGAAAATTGAAGTAACTTATAAAAGCCAATTGACAGATTCCAAAATTCTAAGCTTCCTCTAGACAAAACTTTGGCTAGTCCATTCTACTGCCGTCTTCAGGTGTGCAATATGTGAAGAAAGAGGAATATTAATTATTACTAATCATCATTGAAGCAGTCAATCAGATGATATAAAGCAATCTATCAAAGCCAAATATGAACAAGACAATATAATATCAAGGATTTCTAATGAACTAAATCTTCCAAGATCAACTGTTACATCAATCACCGAAAATTCACTTGATAATGATACATTTGAGAATATATATTAGAAATACAGCAATTATGGTCAGAATCTGCTTATCAATTTGTTTTTATGAATCATGTTTCAAATTACTATAGCCCTACAAATAGTCTGCCCAACCAACCAGTCAAGTGGGCTACAGATTCTTCTCTCTGCGTGCGAGTCTCTCTCCAGGTGTTCCTGGTCACATTTTGGGGGCTACAACCATAAAGATTTGCAGGAGTTCATCACAAGGCACCAACAGAAAACATTTTTTGCTTTTTCAAAAAAGTTCTTTTTGGGGTTTCTATACTTATTTTGGACCAATAATTCCCAAATCTTGTGCAGTTTTAGATTTTTTCTTCTTAGACATTTAGATCTGGTATACACATGGGCTCCATTGATTTACTTACGTAAGGTACAGATACTTTCATTAGAAATATTTGATAATCTGTTTCATCATTTTCACTGATTCTTCACCTTTAAAACTATTGCTAAAATAATTGAATTAGAGTTTGTTTATTCTTAAATGGAGAAAATGTTATTTAATATGGTTCAAAATTAACGGTTAGAAAATATAGTGTTATTTTAATTTTGTAAATATATCTGTGGGTTTATTTTGAGTTTGACTCATCCTGCAAGTCCAAAAAACATGGCCAAACTGGCCCACTTCCCAAAAAGTTTGCTGACTATTGTTATAGACAATAGATTCTAAATAGATCTTTTTTTTAAGAGCCACAAAGATAAGCTTTATTAGGAAGTTTAAATACACCAGTGAATATCTCGGTGCTTTTTATACCCTATTTTTAATCTCGACCCCTAAATATGAATTACCTTATCTGTGCTAAAAAAAGAAAGGAAACAGAGCAAGTACACTGAAGACATGGAGAGATAAACAGACAAACGAAAAAAATGGGTAATGAAGACATAGGATAGATAGATATAAATGTCAGAACACATGAATAACAAACCCGGCAACAGTGATCATACCAGTCTGTTGTGGGTAGTAGTGATTGAAACAGAACAAGTACAATAAAGACGTGGAGAGACAGACAGACAAAATGAGTAGTCCAGATGTAGGATATAGGAATTTTGTTTGGAAAATTGAGCTCCTTTGTGTTCTTGATATTTTAACCATAACATTTTATCCAATTCGTTTGTCAGGAGCATAATCCCAAAGAAAAGAGATGATGAAAAATTTCCTTTTCCATGCAAAAAAAAGAAATATAAAAAGAAGACAGAAAGTATAATGGAGATGTGAAAAGACACACGGACAGACAGTGTGGGGAGACAGACAAATAAGATGTGCAGTCCAGACATAGGAGACAGGAACAGATAGACAGTAAGGGAACGGAGCAAATACAAAGGAGATGCGGAGAGACAGACAAACAAGATGTGTAGTCCAGACAGTGATATAGAGTCAGAGTGCACACTGTGCAACCGTTTCTCCTGTTATTCAGTACAAAAGCAGATTGAAAAGACATATTGTTAAACTTACCGACATGCAGGCACTCATAACTTTTGAACCAAGCGCAACTAGACTTGTGCCCGCAGAAGCAAGCACATTTAGAACAGATTTGTTACAAGAATTTACCAAGTCTGTTACAACCTGAAATGGTTGGAAATTTGAACTTCAAAATAAACAAAAGAAAAAAGCAAAAACAAAAAGGAACATAAAGTCAGGCGTGACAGATTTCACACAAGCAGTTTCCAGAGTTAATAACTAATTCCGAGTCAAGTAAAATTTTTATGTTATATTTTTTCTTCCTTTTTTTTCTAATGTTGCAATATAATTTTTTTTTTATATATCTCGGAGAGGTAAGGTTCATGCAGTATCCTGATCTAGGAGTATCAACAATAGTTTCATATTTTTTTTCATTTTATTAAAAAGTATTTGTCAGAATTTTCTTTGAAATCACGTCTTGGAAAGGGAAGCATAGGGCAGAGTAGGTCAGTGAAGGATATATTAGAAAAACAAAACAAAAAGAATCAAATACAGATATGTAGTTGAATTTGAATTTAAACAAAGGATTGAATGGAATCTAATTTGATATAAAAAAGTTCAAGTTTAAATTGTGATAGACCAAGTAAATCAACGATGAATTTTTTTGTAAAATTATTCCAGTCTGAAACGAACATTTTGATGATTGAATTTAATCCATATCTTCTTGTAATAAAAGACTGAACATAATGGCAACCCAAATTGGAGCCTTTTGTACTTAATGAATGAATTTCTTTCATTTGTCTAAAATACACTTAGAGACTGAGTGGGGATACCTTATTTAATGGGTCATGTACCAATAAGAGATTTTGCAATAAAAATCAGCACCACTCTTTTTCTTACTGGTACAGATCTTTACTCGGTTCATTTGGGTGGTACTAAACTTTACATTGTTCAGTTGGGTGGTACTAATATTTACATTAAAATGGCACAGGCCCCATGAGGTTTAAAACATAAATGAGTTCAATAAATGGTAACAAAATCCTCTTTTTCCACTCACCCTTACTTACCTTTAATTCTTACCCTGGTGATGCCGATCTTAACATGGTCTTATTTTTATCATCAATTTCCTTTAATCTGGATGAATGTTCGGACCAAACATTGAATCTAACACAACATAAAGGTTGAGATACTAAAATGAGGCTGGCACATGATGCAACCATTTCAACTGTTAAATATTGTTGTCTCCAAGCACAGTTTTGCCATGTGAATAATATTCTAGAATAAAATTAATATGCACATAATTTTTATCCTTTTATCTTCAGGGCTGCGTCTTTTATGAAACAAGCTGTATACCATTATGTAACGTTCAATCTATGGGATTGATATGCCACTAAATTGAGTGCATTGACAAGGAAGGAGATTATGTTGAAAGAATAAATATTGTGTAGGATAAATGCTTTCTTCATCAATGTAATTACATTTAAACTTATTCCTACCCAGCACTCTATTGTAGTAGTGAACACAGTCATAATTCAACTTCATGAATCTCAGAGTCCCTTCGAATCCTGTTTTCATTCCAAAAAAGCTTATCTATTTTCTTATTCACTGAACCTCAATATCCTTTTATTATGATGATATTGAAGGAACCAGTTTGAGGAATGAAAATATTCAATATTCAAGCAAACTTTTTATAAGGGTTAAGCTTTGTTATTTTTTACCAACTTAAATATCAAAGGAAGGTAGCAAATTACACTAAAATGACGTATTAAGGAACATATAAAAAGCAGAAAACTTGGCCATTTAAAATTGTATTTTATTATGTGGGTTCAGGTTGTTCAATGAATTTTTAATCCTAGTAGCTAGTAATTCTCTTGAATTTCATAATTGTGAAGAGAAATGTTTAATCATCTTTTGTTATTTGCAACCTAGCCCTCTATCCTGAAACTAAATAATATCCTTTACATTTAAATCAAATAGAGCTTTGAATGGTCAAGTTTTCTGCTTCCATTTATTCATTAATACATTAATAGCAACAGTCAAGTCAGTGTTATTTGTTACATCCTTTTGATATTCTGGCTTGCAAACCAGTGACGGATGTTTAGCCAATGGATATTATAAAGAGTTGTTTTATTTTGAATAGCTAGATTTTGAACTTTTTAGATGTTTGAGAGAAATATTCACATACACACACTTATGTAATTGTAGATAATTTTAATTCAAGAACTACATTGTGAAAAAGGAAAAAAAAAATCTAAAAACATCCCAAAACAGATGATAACAGGTACAAAGCTTTCGGCAAATCTTGAACAGGGTAGGAGACATTCACCTAAGCTCTTTAACTCTGCTTGGTTTTTTTAATTCTGAGCGTCAAACAATGCAAAAGAAAAGAAATACTTACCGAAGAGAGATCGTTTTCTAGAAGCGACCAGAAAGATTTGCAAAACTGAATGTCAGAATTTCTAGCCACGTGGACAACCTGTCAAAAATTAGAAATTAACGTAAGCAAAGGCAAAATATCAAAATAATTCATTGGTGCAGCAACTCTTACAGACCAATTATTAAACAGTCCTGTCCTATTAAAGCAACTCGCACTTCCACGGATTCAGTTAATAATGCCGTCAGTTGGTCTGAGACAAAACAAGAAGTAAAGGGGGTAATGCGGATACACAAACACAAATTTGTCTGTATGTGCGCACATATGTTTATTCATTAGCTCCTGAAAAATCTACAAAATATATTTGTGTTCTAAACAGGTTTGAATGATGATTTTGACAATTTTTTGCATTTTTATAATTGGTTACAATTAACTTCAACTGATTTACATAAGTATTCACTTTAAATACGAATAATGTTTTCTTTCATGACGTGATGTTAATAAATCTTCTAACTGCACAGGAGAGAAGAGAGAGGAAAGAGGGGAGAGAGAGAAGAGAGAGGAAAGAGGGGAGAGAGAGAAGAGAGAGGAAAGAGGGGAGAGAGAGAAGAGAGAGGAAAGAGGGGAGAGAGAGAAGAGAGAGGAAAGAGGGGAGAGAGAGAAGAGAGAGGAAAGAGGGGAGAGAGAGAAGAGAGAGGAAAGAGGGGAGAGAGAGAAGAGAGAGGAAAGAGGGGAGAGAGAGAAGAGAGAGGAAAGAGGGGAGAGAGAGAAGAGAGAGGAAAGAGGGGAGAGAGAGAAGAGAGAGGAAAGAGGGGAGAGAGAGAAGAGAGAGGAAAGAGGGGAGAGAGAGAAGAGAGAGGAAAGAGGGGAGAGAGAGAAGAGAGAGGAAAGAGGGGAGAGAGAGAAGAGAGAGGAAAGAGGGGAGAGAGAGAAGAGAGAGGAAAGAGGGGAGAGAGAGAAGAGAGAGGAAAGAGGGGAGAGAGAGAAGAGAGAGGAAAGAGGGGAGAGAGAGAAGAGAGAGGAAAGAGGGGAGAGAGAGAAGAGAGAGGAAAGAGGGGAGAGAGAGAAGAGAGAGGAAAGAGGGGAGAGAGAGAAGAGAGAGGAAAGAGGGGAGAGAGAGAAGAGAGAGGAAAGAGGGGAGAGAGAGAAGAGAGAGGAAAGAGGGGAGAGAGAGAAGAGAGAGGAAAGAGGGGAGAGAGAGAAGAGAGAGGAAAGAGGGGAGAGAGAGAAGAAAGACGAAAGAGGGGAGAGAGAGAAGAGAGACGATAGAGGGGAGAGAGAGAAGAGAGACGAAAGAGGGGAGAGAGAGAAGAGAGACGAAAGAGGGGAGAGAAAGAAGAGAGACGAAAGAGGGGAGAGAGAGAAGAGAGACGAAAGAGGGGAGAGAGAGAAGAGAGACGAAAGAGGGGAGAGAGAGAAGAGAGACGAAAGAGGGGAGAGAGAGAAGAGAGACGAAAGAGGGGAGAGAGAGAAGAGAGACGAAAGAGGGGAGAGAGAGAAGAGAGACGAAAGAGGGGAGAGAGAGAAGAGAGACGAAAGAGGGGAGAGAGAGAAGAGAGACGAAAGAGGGGAGAGAGAGAAGAGAGACGAAAGAGGGGAGAGAGAGAAGAGAGACGATAGAGGGGAGAGAGAGAAGAGAGAGAGAAAGGGGAGAGAGGGAAGAGAGAGAGAAAGGGGAGAGAGGGAAGAGAGAGAGAAGAGAGAGAGAAAGGGGAGAGAGAGAAGAGAGAGAGAAAGGGGAGAGAGAGAAGATAGAGGAGAGAGAGAAGATAGAGGAGAGAGAGGGGAGAGGAGAGAGAGGGGAGAGGAGAGAGAGGAACTACAAAAAAATAAAAGAAAGAAAAGAGAGAAACAGAAAAGAGAAATACAAAGAAAGAGAGGAAAAAGAAAAAGTGAAGCAAAAAAAAAAACAAAGAAAAAAAAGGGAAAAAAATGAAAAAATATAAAAACAGAAAATTTGTTACAGTTCAATACCTGTCGTGCTCGTAGTTCTGGATCTAAAATGTATTTGCCACTGCTCAATAAAGAGCAGGCCACCTTCATGATATTGTTGGTCTCATGGTAACCTTCACTAAAAGATGCCATTGCAACAACAACACCTAGCAGAGGTTTCCTCATTGAATCACAAAACTGAAAAGAAAGAAAAAGACTATAAAGAGGATGTAATAATTTGCATTTGGAATAGATTGATAACGTAAGTATAGTTCAGTGGTTTGTGTATTAGAGTGGAATTCATGAAGCCTATAATCCATTTTCCAGTGTCATGAAGCCAATCTTTATTGATCTTGACAGGAAACTAGCAGAAAATTTCTAACAACAAACCAGTTACATACCAGAAGGAGACTAACAAATAATCAATTTTGTTCCAAGATAACGTAATATATTCAACACTATGGCTAGACAACAGGAGGTTATGATGGTACACGATGTTAGATGTTGTCCAATGAGGGCAGAGCACATAATCAGGTCACATGATTCAAGTATATATCAGGATTACATGGCTTTAACCATAAAAATGCATGAAAAGCAACTAGCTAGCTAGTGGTCAGCATAGGAAGCAAAAGCAAGAAAGGAGTCAAAGAAGAGAAGATTTCACTCGAGTCCAGTCGGAGGTGGTCAGACAAATTGAGCTTTTTGTTTTGTAGAAGAAAAAACCTCATCCCTTGTTCAACCAATCATTCTCTTTACAACCGACATTTTGGTGTGATCCCGGACGCCTGAACCACAACAACAGAAATCAAAGTTATATATTTCTACTAAATCCAACTGCTAGACTAGTGGTTCTCAAACCCAGAGTCACAACCAAAATGAGTATTGCAAGGATGCTCCTGAGGGTTATGGAATTGTTTGAAAAAAAATTTTGCATTATAAGAAAAAAGAATAAAAAGAACAAAATAAGAAAATGCTGGAAAAACTTTTTCAAGTAGAAATAGTGAAATACATTTACATCGCAATTTCAGAATATAAAGTATCATTGAAAGTCTGGAACAAGAAAATAGTTCTGAATAGTAAAGCATCTACAAAATAATAAATACTCCTAACATATTTCAGTCTGTTCATGTCCAATACTGGTATTTGATTATCAAATAAAGTGAAATTAGATAAAATTCATTGGATAAAACTAAATGAAGAGAGATACTGAAATTTATTTCCACTCTGAGGGTCATCACATCAAAACACTTATAGGTCTAGGGTTGTGAACCGAAAAGTTTAGGAAGTATTTCACCAGACAGATCAACGAGACACAAAAATGGAATATAACTTTGAATGTGCAATCAAAACTTGTTTTATTACAATAACCTGGAAGTGCACAAAGCTGAGCTGCTTAATTCCTCTAGCATATCCATAATTGAATCAAAACATACCAAAATTAAACCAGTAAGCTTTTCAATTAAAGAAGAACTACCAGTTTTTGCAAAGAATTGACTAAGTAAACATAACCTTTTAAATTTGTCCACCAAGATAATAATACTGTATAACATATTTTTACTTGTTGTGTTCCTGGGTAATGAATGTTATTTTCTGACTGATGGTCTAAAAATTATAGAAAATATCAATTATTCTCTTTTTGCTTTTGTGACCGGGATAATAGTTTTTTGTGAAATCTACTCATCTCCAACTGTACAATGGGTAAAGTTACACCTTTTTAATCACATGAAGCGAGAAAAACAACTACACAAGTATCACTGTTCTGGTCACAAAAGAAAAGCTTATAAATGAATAATAGCTATTTTCTATACATTTTACTCATAAGCAATTAGAAAATAACACTCACTAGCCTGGAACAAAAAATCATGATGCATGTTGTGATTTGGTACATTATTTCCTTCTCAATCATAAAACTCGGTCAGCAGTCAAAGTATATAGTTATCAAAGTCTCTCAGACAATGACAGTCATTTTGCTATCAAAATATCAGGAGGACACCTGAACTCAGTCTTAAAATAAAGAAACATCTTCTGTTAATATACTGTCAAAGTCTGTTTAAGATATGGCTGAAAATAAAAGGAGTCATACTAAATGAGACTGATTGAATATTAGTTTTTTTAAGCCTTAATAACTTGACTGAGTATACCAGTGGTTCCCAACCATCTTATAACCAAGGACACCTTTTATTTAAACAGATTTTCCCCATGCACCCCAGGCTTTTAAAAGGTCCATTCACACAACAAGCTTATGAATCACAGGCTTTTGAAAAGTCCACCTACTCAAAAAACCAACAGATCCCAGGCTTTTGAAAGGTCTACCAGAACAACAAACTCACGATATACTCCTCAGAATATATATATATATATATATATATGTGTGTGTGTGTGTGTGTATGTACAAAATAATGGAATTCTAAGCCGTATCACAAAAGAAATTTTCATCATCATCAGTCTTTTATGGTCCGTTGTTGGACATAGACCATACAGAGAATTCGCTACATCTTTCAACTGTGGACATCACAGAGCCAGTATTTTCTGAATTTGTCTAGTTTATCTCACCATCTTGTATTCTGCCAGCCTCAGTTTTGCATGTGATCTCTGGGGATCCACGTTGTGAGTTGTGATGCCCATCAGTTGTCTGCCATTCTTGCAACAGGACCGGACCATTGCCATTTAAGTTTTCTAGTAGATTCTAGGATGTCTTGGACCCTGTTTTTTCCCTGATATATTGTGCTGTCTAGTAATCTCTCCATGTGAAGTTCAGCATGATTCTCTCATGCGCATGTTGTATGCTTCTCAGTTTGCAGGTCTGTGTCTTGCTTAGTCATTTATGGAGTTGAAACATGCAACCTATCAGGAGGATGCATTGGTTGTATACTCTTCTTTTTAGGATTAATGAGATCGTCTTGTTTTCAAAGGTTAACCTTGTTCTGCCTCAAGCTTGCCATCTTAAAGTGATTCTTCACTTGATTTCTTCTTCTTTTGTGGGTTTCATAGAGATTCGTTATCCTAGGTAGATGTAGTGGTCTACTTTCTCCAGTTTTGCATCTTCAATTTTGACAGTTGTGTTCTTATTCTCGATATGGTTGTTGCACATAACCTTCTTTTACTGAAGTTCATGTGTAGGCTGTGTCTTGCTTTCTTCATTTAGTTCATTTAACATTAGTCGGAGGTTGTGTAGGATCCCTGCTAAAAGAACAATGTTGTCTGCAAATCTGAGGTTGCTCAGATATTTGCCGTCTATTTTGATTCCTCTATTCTCCAAAGAGATCATCTTGAGGCAGGCAGTGAAGAATTTGGATGAGCTGTTATCACCTTGCCTTACTCCTTTTTGGAGCTGGAAGGGTTCAGAGTCTTTATGTAGCCTGATAAAAGAGTTGCTCTGATTGTATATATGTTGCAGTACTCTGATGCATACAATGTCTACACCTTATAAAGTGATGGCCTTCATGACCATGGGAATTTCCACAGAGTCGAAAGCCTTCTTGAAGTCAATAAATGCTACAGCAAGTGGCATTTTGTATTCTGCTGCATTTTCTTTTAGCTGAATTATTGAATGGAGATGATCAATGGTCGTGTAACTTCTAAATCCAGCTTGTTCCCATGGTTGGTTTTCATCTAGTGTTTCAGTGATTCGGTTGGTGATGATTTTTGTGAAAAGTTTGTAGATACAGTTCAGTAGGCTTATAAGTCTGAAGTTGTTGAGGTCTTTCAGGTTTCCATTTTCATGTAAAAGCATTATGATTGCCACCTTCCAGTCTTTTCGGGACTTTACTCAGTTTTAGACACAAGTTGAATAGAATAGCTAGTTTTTTTATTGACGATTTTACCAGCTTTTTTTAAGTGGGTCGATGGTGATATTATCTGGTCAAATGGCTTTTCCTTTTTTTTTGTTTGTTTGATGGCTTGTTTTACCTCCCACGGAGTAACTTCTAGGAAGTCCTCCAACTGATTGTCTGTGTCTTTTATATCCTGTTTGTTGTTTTCTAGTCAAGGTCTTGAAAGGTAGAATTCTTGAGCACCTTCGACTATTATGTCTCTGTTTCTTTCGAGTATGCCATTTACTTGTTTCTGTTCTATACTATGAGGGCTTTGTTTATTGCTTTAAAGCCCTGACATTTTTCAAGAATGGTTTCAATGATTGCCATCATACAGTTCACTAACGTTTTAATAAGATAGAAACAAATTTATAGCTTCAACATCTTTACTGAAGTAGTATCAATAACTAAATTATATGAAATCATGTCTAATAAAAATGTGTTTTTAAAAATGTTGGTCAGTGATTCAATAACAATCTGATAAATTTTCATGGTCATTATATAGGCTTCAATCATATCAATGTCAGTTGGTGAGTCATTTATTGTATCTCAGATTAGAAAAAGCTGAAAAACTGACAAGATCAAATATTCATTTGATAACTTGTAGGGTGTGTGTGTATACATGACTTCACATGCTGTATATGGTAGAACTTGGTTTTTGTTTTTATTCACAAAATTTTATCCGTAAGTAATCTATGTTTGAGTGCAGTAGTTCAACTAATTTTGTGTACTTGGAAGTCAGAGGATTAATTTAGTTACATTTTTTTTTCCACCAATAAAGGGATGCTTCTCTCGTAAACTTCAGATTTAAAATACTTTGTTTGTTTTTTCTTGTTTTTTTTTATAGAAAGAAGAAGAATGTCCGAATATTTGTTTGGGAAAAAAAAAGAAAAGAAAAAAAAACCATCAAATTTTCATTAATAATGGTACAGTATCAGGCTGTTTCCAATCCATTCCTCAAACAATCAAAAGGGTGCAATAGAAAAAAGGTTCAGTAGCTTACGAAGACAAAGAAAAAAAGAAAAAAAAAGTCTGTCAAATTGATTGCTGTTAGCATATAGTAATTATAACTGTAAACAAACAATATTAAGAAATTCATTCTGTCAGACCAAATATGTCCATTTCTTAATACTTAACTGTCGCGTTGAATGAGACAAACAGACTGAGATTAAACGAGATGAGAATTTGGGTTGAAAGTGGTTATTTGGGCTTTTGCATTACCGGCAACTGTTTAGCTCAATGGTTGGAGCATTGCTACATTGAAGCAGCTACCCTATCGATGGTAGGTTCAATACCAGCAGCTGTCCTATTTTTTTCAATTGTTTATTCTATTTACGTTGTCTGGGGCAAGTGATACATTATCTGTGTGACGAAGGGAGATCATCTCAAATAAGTTTTTATACAATGTAACGCAATTTACATATTTTTATATGTATATTCATATTTATTGGAACAAAATGCTGTCATTTTCGAATACACATCTTTTAATTTTTAATTACTTCCCCCGCCCAAGTTGGAAGAGACATACCAGAAGTTCTCAATGAATTTCAATCACATTTTGTGGAAGAACATACCATGAGCCAAGGGAGAATTGATTGAATTTTTCATTAAACTTATCAATTTTTCTCCCCAATTAACAGATATTTTTTCATATAACAACAATATAATATGTGAAACATAAAAAACTGGAACGTACAGTTAGATCACTGCATCCTAGTTATACATGAATTAGTGTATGACATTGCCAGAGGGATGTGCTCTCAATGTAAGTAAAAAGTTAAGATATCATAAGACTTTAAAACCAAGAGGATACTTTTTTAGACATTATATACTCCCCAAAATCTAAATGAAATCTTCACATTCAATATCCAAGATATCAGGATTATATGCATAGACCAGTGCCAGCTTTAGGTCCAACTCCACTGTAATTCAGAGTTCATCAGATATATAACATCCCCAGAGCCCCCC
The DNA here is from genome assembly GCA_963457665.1 of Thysanoteuthis rhombus. Taxonomy (NCBI): domain Eukaryota; kingdom Metazoa; phylum Mollusca; class Cephalopoda; order Oegopsida; family Thysanoteuthidae; genus Thysanoteuthis; species Thysanoteuthis major. Next base: position 44,110,678 of record OY735221.1, read on the forward strand.
CCACACACACACACACACATACCTTGCAGTTGTGGGGTCTACAGGTCCCACCCACCACCTCAGAGACATTTGTTTATTTCACAATGGAATAATCAATCAAGTAATTATATCAGTAAGCCAAGAACAACTCACCTTGAGTCACAAACATTAGCCTCACCTTACAAGGTTAAAATGTCAATCAAATATAATCCTCTATCAATATCTATTGCCTATACCTACCTCACATATCCCTCCAAAGTATCAACGTTATTCAGGATAAATTAGCAGATAGGTAGTTGCCAATAATTGCTTGCCAACCCACTTCAAGAAATAAACCAGCCAAAACTTTCGAGATTGGCAAATTCCAAGGTAGTGGGAAATTCCAACCAAGTTATTTTTAAAATGAGTTTACAACTAGAATATATCAACGACAGCCAACAATCTATGTTTCTTAAAGTTTTCAGTAGTCAGTGACTCAGCGTGCACAAAAATCTTAGGTTGTGCAATTTTTTTCCAGTGACAAAAATATGAGTGCACTGAATACATGTGCAAATGTACACTTGAAATTTTTTACGATGATTTTGGTACAGCCTATTTCTGATAGTAGATAAAACTTCATTGGTATCCTTCAATATAATGAGTAAGTTAACTCTTATATTAATCAATGACTAATCTTGTAATATCTTCTGTAGAACTTGACCAATTTTGATAAAATCATATATCGTCTGTAGAGACTTATCATGAATTACATTTTTAATTACACCGACCCAAGAAAATTACTGAAAAAACGCAGGATACAATTTTTATTTCGAATTCAATATAACGCAATGCACACCTAAGCTGTAGAAGTGAATTAAACCAAATTTCCTGTATACAAATGTTTTTCTTTAAAAATTTTTTGAAAAAAGAAGGATTCTTTGATTTGTTAACATAACTAACTAGAGTTTTAGTGTTGGAAATAAGAAAGATTTCGAAGGTCAAACACAAAAGATTCATATTTTAAAATAATTTTTTCTATGAAAAGTTGTAAAGAAAATCAATGGAAAAATAAATTTTGTTTGGAGGTATGCACTTTTTGTTTACAATGAATACATTTATACTCAAATATTTGAATAATCACGTCATTTTTATGAGTATTATATAATGGTAGTTATTGAATCACCATAGCCCCACAAATATTCTAACCAATCAGCCAAGTGGGCTGTAGATTCTTCTCTTTAATTTTCTGTGTCTGTATCTATATATGTGTGCGTGTGTCTCTGTGCACTCGTGGTCATAACTACAGAGGCTGCAACCTTCAAGAGTCGCATGGGAACACCACTGGACATCATCTAAAAACTTTTTTTGTTCTTTCAAAGAAGTGCTTTTTGAGGTCTTTATGATCATTTGGACCAACCATTCCCAATTCTGATGTGCTGATATTTTTTAGATCAAAAATCTATTTTTCAAAGACAATTTTTTTAAATACAATGGGGATTCATTTAAGCTTCATACAAACATACTTATAATGATCAATGAAATCAGGATTCCCTATCATATATGGCAACAACAAAAAAATGAAACAAAAATTAGTGAGAAATCAAAAACTCAAGATATAAAATTCACAATAGTTTCTGAGAGACCTGTTGTCATTGTTGTACAGAATATAGGTGGTGAAGGGTGGTCTCTAGAATAGCATCATTCTTAATCATTAATTTTGACTAGCTTTCACGTTTAAAATTCAACACTGTACCAGAATATTTTAACATGAAATAGATGAAAAAATATTAATGTAATGGCAAAATTAAACAATCTTATTTTACAGAGTTGAGTTTCAAATGGCTATACACCACTAGAAATGGCTATAATGCCACAACATTATTATGGTTTCAGCTGTTTTTTGACATAAAGTAGACGAAAATATATTAATTCAGTAGCAAGATTTCACTTTGTAAGATGAGATTGTTCAATTTTGACACCATATTTTAGGCAGACGGTCTTACAGGTCTAAAGGGCTCCAGATTAATTTTCTCAAAAATCGTATTTCTTTTCCACGTCATTTGCTAAGCAAACAGCTATGGGCTCTGATCAGAGTAGATATCATAGTCTATCTTTTTCTTGTATACAAAATGACATCTAATTTCCTGTTACATGTCATTTTTTGGCCTCTACACATGATAGCAGATGCAAGTTATAATAAAAAGAAACCTATCAACCTGTAGCCTCCAACAAAAATTACAGCCGACCCTCAGGTTAAATAGAAAACGAGTAAATTACAAAGGTTTTAAGCACTTTGACGTTCATATAAGGTGAGGGCTATTGTCATTGCTATACAGAGTACAGATGGTGAAGGGTGGTCTCTGGGATAGTATTATTCTTAATCATGACTAGCTTTCACTTTCATCCTTTCATTTGCTTTTTATCGCAACTTCAAGTCAGACCATAATCCTACGGTAATAATAAAAGAGCCCAATAGGAAGAAAAGGGCAAGCGCACAGTGAGAATCAAACTCACAACCTCTAGCCAGAGTGGGACCAATATATACCTGGCAGGTGTAACCATTAAGCCACGGGGACTTTATAGTTAAGCAGAAGCTTATTTTTCACCTTAAACATAACTCCTTACAACTGATATTTCACACTTGTCAATGTTTACAATTGAGACAATTGCGCTATTTAATCATTGCCGTAGGATCACAGCCCAATTCAAAGTTGGGATAAAAAACAACTGAAAGTTAGAACGGAGGTAAAAGCTAGTCAGAATTTAAAATAATTTTGCAATACTCCATCCAAGAATAGTTTTTTTTAAACCGGATATATCGTAATATCATTCTTGTTTTTATCCAATTGTGATGTTGGTTTATTGTGAATTTGTTGCCCTACATCATGAGAAGCATTTGAGGTTGTTCAGAAAGTTATTACTGCTGAGCACACCTCTGGGGAGGCCAACACACCCTTTTGGGCTGACCCACACAGCTTTCAGTGTCACTGAAAAATGTTTTTAAAGTGGAAGTAGGGCTGAAGATTTCTCAAAAACTGACGAATTTCTAAAGGAAACAAAGCTCTTATTAATTGAAAGTACAAAAAATTACCTGTGAAAAACTTTCTATTTTCATAAAATTTTGATATTAGCTGAATCTCAACTTACTGCTAAAATAGGCAGCTGCATTTGCTTGGCCCTAAAGTAGAGGGGTTGTTTGATAGACCATGTAAATATGCTGCTAAAATACGCCGCCTTATTTGCATAGGTGGACATAAAGTAAAGGTCCAGTTTAGCAGATATTTACATTGTAAATAGAAGATTGGTTACTACAGTTACTTTTTCTCAGAAATAAAAAAATCCAGGAAACACAAAAAGTCAGATTCAGTCGAAACAGTTCAAAATACACAAGGGAAATATTCATTCACAAGTATTTATAATCTGTCAAATGACGGGAATGGTTTAAGCATGAATCAGCACTAAGGAGACTTAAACTAATTCATTAGGTAACTTATTTTTAGTAATTCAAGTATCCTAATTTCAAGTTTTTGTAAAAGTTTATAAACAGCATTAAACATTTCTCTCAGTCACTTACACTCTTCTTTTATTTCAGAATCAAACGATCAGCTTTTTAATGGCATATCCTTTATTATGTCACAACAGCCCATCTAATTTTATCATTACAACCCTGTTGTTGTTTTATTTAGCATATGTTAATCTATTTCACATGGACCGATCCATTATAACTTAGGTTATGGCAACAGGAATCAGACAGGACATGCAACCATACAATTATACATACTAATTTGCATATATGGCTTTTTAAGTGGATAGATCATTTTTTACTTTGGTTTACACATGATAACGAGAAAAAAAAGCAAAAATCTTTAGATTGTGTTCCTAATCAAGAACTGAAATCATGCAAGACAAAAGGTTTCATGCAGAATCTATAGTCAAACTGTATTGCAAAGAGAAAAAGACTACCAAATGCAGTGCTGGAAATATATCTACTCTAAAAAGAGAAAAAAAAAAGAGACCTTAAGATAGAAAAATAAGTTTGATGCAACAAGGGATTCAAGTCAAATGGAATTAAGTACACAAAAAAAAAATTTGGAAAAATAAGTAACTACAAGGAATGTGAAAAACAGAAGAGCATGAATTGTCAACAAAATTATAAATGGACAAGATGAGAATAAAAACAAAAAACAAACAAAAAAAACCCTCAAAACTATGACCCGTCTATAGTTTTGAGAAATGTCCAAAGAGTTTTTCAGAAAATAGAATTTCTTTTTATTTGTGTTGTTGACATGATGCTTCATCTGATCTAATCTATGGCCATCTTCAGGTATACTTTCTGATTGTGATGATGGTAAACAGAATTTCTCCAACAGTAGCAACACTTATAAAGTTGGATTCATGTGTTATCTTTTTCTTTAATGTCGACTGAGTGTATAAATCAGACAAGTGCTGAGTTCAATGTTGCTTCCACTATTGAACAGGAACAATGGGAAATCCAGGTCTAATAAGGAAGAGAAAATATATCACCTAAATCCAACATTATAAGTGTAGTACTCCCTATACTTTTAGGAAGGAATTAAATACAAAACCTTTCTTATGAAAAAGTCACTTCCTATGATGACCCCTATAAAAGGCCTGTACACACATGGCCCAATGCTCATTGGTGCGAGCACCCTAAACTTGTTACTCTTCTGGTATTCAATGGTTTTGTATTCAATTCTTAACTAAAAGTACAGGGGATGCTACATAAGTATTGCTATTATTGGAGAAAAATTCTGTTGACCATCATCCCATTCAGATAGTACATCTGAAAAAGCTATTATAGAGGCAGTGCACACCCTCCTCTATCTCTCCTACACCCTAATCCCTTGAACCTTTCACCACTCCAACCTCTAGACCTTTCATACCATCATCACCATTTTAAAAGCCTGGGAATGCTCAAATTTTTTTCCTATATGAACTGATGACAATTGTTTGTTTCTTTGCTTTATGCCATTTTGGCTTACAGGTTTTTATAGGAACACTCTACCTTCAGACCACAGGGGAAACTGTATTCCATTCAGAAATCAATCTTTTATCCTTACTAAAACTTGAGAAATCTGTGTGTATGCACACTGAGTTAACTCGACAACTGGTCATTGTGGAAAGTTGATATCCATCAGATACTTTAGTCTGTGCACAAGACATTGCAGTATTAAGTTTGAAATTATTCAAATCAGTGGCTTTCAATATGGGGGTGGGCCCGTTTTACAATAAAAAATCTTTACTGAAATGAACACATATTTTGTTACCATAAAAAGCAATGTTTTAATGATGCGATGTGCATCTCAAATCATTTAAATATGGTTACAGAATAGGATTTTGAGAGAAAGAGGGAGAATCAGGGGTTTATTTTCTGACAAATTTTCCTATAAAACAAGATTAAATTAGAAATACTATTATGATTGTTATTACAAGTGACAATATTTCTGTTTTGATTGTCGCTGATAATGACATGATAAATAAATGAAGAACAGTGTCTCATTATTTCAAGTTTGAACCTCCCAAAGATTTTCATGAAACCAAATGCACTTTTTGAATGGGTGTGTCCGAGTTACTTTAAAAGAACAAAGGTAAAGAAATGCAAAGTAAAACTTGTTTTGAACTTCTATAGTCATATAGTCACATTTGGCTAAACTAAGCCAGAAAATTCTATCATGCAAATCATGTGGGCACACACGAGGGAGAGCTGAGAGAGAGAATGCCAGTAAATAGAGATAGAGATAGAGATAGATAGAGATAGAGATAGATAGAGATAGAGATAGATAGAGATAGAGATAGATAGATAGAGATAGATAGAGATAGAGATAGATAGAGATAGATAGAGATAGAGATAGAGAGAGATAGAGATAGAGAGAGATAGAGATAGATAGAGATAGAGAGAGAGATAGATAGAGATAGAGAGAGAGATAAAGATAGATAGAGATAGAGATAAAGATAGAGATAGAGATAGAGATAGAGATAGAGATAAAGATAGAGATAGAGATAGAGATAGAGATAGAGATAAAGATAGAGATAGAGATAAAGATAGAGATAAAGATAGAGATAGAGATAAAGATAGAGATAAAGATAGAGATAAAGATAGAGATAGAGATAGAGATAAAGATAGAGATAGAGATAAAGATAGAGATAGAGATAAAGATAGAGATAGAGATAAAGATAGAGATAGAGATAAAGATAGAGATAGAGATAAAGATAGAGATAGAGATAAAGATAGAGATAGAGATAAAGATAGAGATAGAGATAAAGATAGAGATAGAGATAGAGATAAAGATAGAGATAGAGATAAAGATAGAGATAGAGATAGAGAGAGAGAGACAGAGAGAGAATGCCGGGAGATAGAGAGGGAGAGACAGAGAGAGAATGCCGGGAGATAGAGAGGGAGAGACAGAGAGAGAATGCCGGGAGATAGAGAGGGAGAGACAGAGAGAGAATGCCGGGAGATATATATTTAGTCTAAAAGGCTGTACAGTTTTAAACAATAAGCATCAAAAGAAAAATTTTTCAATAGGTTTTTTTTTTTGTCACTCCACTCACCCATTTCCCAATATCTGTCAATACAATTCGTATAATCTTTTTTTTTCCTGTTTCCCCCTTTTAGTTTTAGTATATCTACTTTCAAAGAGTAGATTTGAGGAGCATTCAATGGCATTATATACCTGGCTAGATGTTAACAATATCTTTCCCAGGATAGATCACTTACATATATTTTATACAAATTGCATAATAATTAATTACAGTTACAAGAGATATCAACAGGTAATAAGATGTATTGTAGTCGATAATTATCAGCTAATTTTCATCTACAATCTGTTAATACATGAGTGAATTATTCAAGTATTGTCAACAAAGAAAACAATTTATTTACCTAAAATACAAAGCCATGACACAAAGAGGGATAAGTGAGCAACAGCAGTTTTGTTTATGCTTACGTTAAGACTTTTCTAAAAAAGGATTCACTCTTGTTTATCCACATAGTATTTCCAAAAGTCCTCAATAAATTTCAATGACGTGGAAAAGTGAGTCATTGGCTAGGGAAGAATTGAGGAGATTTTAAGGCAAGATTAGGTGTTCATTACATTACTGTTATATATATAAACTGATTCTCATTCAGTTTTTAGCGACAATAGTTATTGGCAGAGGTTTGCTCTCTTTGTTATGTAAACTATACTTTTAGAGGCTTTTTTTTCATACTTTGTACCAAAGGTTTTTAAACATCTTGTTTCTCCAGTGAATAAAGACGTATTTACACCACTATTATAACTCTAGTCCATGGTGCAACACAAAATGCCCAATCCAAATATGATAAGTTATTCTCAGTGCTTGGACCAAGACTTTTGAACTGAATTCCTGTCAAAACCACCTTAATGAAAAAAAAAAAGTGGTAAGCTTCCAAAGTTCTCAAGGAAGCTCACTTGCACAGATCCCAGACAACCCATAAACACCTGATACACATCCGCACACAACAGCAGTATACCAGAGTATACTGGACACGGTCTACATTCGTGGAGATGACGTTGAGGAGACCACATTCACCATATCAATGTCGAATCTAAAAAATTGGGGCATTAAGTATCCTAACAGGTTAGTCTTGTAAACCAAACAAGCAGTTACAACACCTATATTCAACTTAAACCTGTTTTTGAAAGTAGAATTGTCTAATGAGAAGGACATGACGTTCCAAAATTGAAATCCAGTAGTACATAAGTAACAAACAGTTAAATTTATTCAAACATTTGGTCATACATGAATAAGTCCTTTGTTCCAACCACTGAACTAAACCTGCAAATGCTTCAGAAATGAAGAAATTTGTGGCTTTACAAGAAACTTCAATTTCATCACTGTAAAGCTAATTCCAAATCTAATTCTCAACATTGAAAATAAAAAAATTAAATAAAAGAAATAAACAGTTTATACAAGAAAGATACCACAGGTCTTGTAGTGAAAAAAAAGGAGAAAAAAAATTCCTCGAAGTAAAGTAGAAAACATTGACTTTATTTGAACAAAAAAGTAATCAAATAATAATTCATATAAGAATAAAGATTAATAATCATTTATTCAAGTCGCTTAAATTAAGGAAAAATATATGGAATAAGAAGACAAATCCCTAGTATAAAAAAGAGAAAAGTGCAGTTTAAAATGTTGTGTGCAATGTTCATGGCTTGAGAAATTTTTGATATTAAATCTGAGCAGACGAATGGAAGGCATTACTTACCTGAGATTACCAAGATAGAACTGAAATTTGGAACGGATGGAGAAATAGAAATCTTAGACAATGATGGGGAAATCTACCAAATCATACACTGATTTACTCAGACTATATCTGAGTCTTGGTCATTATAGTCACAATGCTTTCACCATTGTACCCTCAGCTTCATTTAAGGTATCTGACATAGTTGGTAAGCTTGGGAATTTTGGACCGCATCCTTTATTCAGTCCATAGGGGTAGATTGTTCTCATTCCACTGACCATGCCGGATAATGTATCATATCAATTAATTCTTCTTAATTGATTTGTCTGTCTCATCCACTGAACTTGAATATAGGAGTTATTTTATTTCAACTAACCCAGAGATTGAACTCACAACCACCATAATGTTACCAACTATGACCGACATCTGAAGAGAGCTGGACGATACAACAGCCAAAATGTAGTGACTATATAGAAACCACAATGAGGATATGTCTGAGTAAATCAGTGTACAGCAATGATAATTCCTCATCTCAGAAATTCAGGCAAAAATATCTTATATCAGGAATGATGTGATCCAAAACCCTCTTTTGCTAGGGATCTTAAAGTAAAAACAAGAGCCTATTTCTTCCTGGAAGATAGAATAACTGGAGTTTGCACAAAAGCAAATACAAATATATCTCGAATCAAGCCTTCATTTCCTGTCAAAAGTGATAACATTGCCAGGATTTAAATCCAATTGAGTAATTTGAGATTCATTCAGAAGTACAACTAGAAATTTTGTAAGAAAATACAGGGTGATTAAAAAGAAATAGGCAGTTCCGAAAAATCATTAAAAAGAAAGTATTCAAGATACTGACACTCACTGAGCACAGTTTTGTATGAAACACTTCAAGTTTATTACTGCAATTTACACTTACTCAATGTGTAAACCCATAATCACACAGCATATATATATAGGCAAAAATCAATGCCTTGCCAAACATGGGTTAATATATCTCCAGCTATAACAGCAATACCTCTTGGGTTATGTTGTTTTAGATCATTTAAATCAACAGGAAGGGGAAGGACAAGTACCTTGTCTGATGAGCACCTGCACCCAGATTTACAACCGGGTTGTTCTGACTGTTCTGATCATCCTAAAAGTTAGTTACGTCTATGTTATTTTTTAAAAATAATGTTTTTTTTTAAGAAACTATCATCTTAATATGTTGATTGGGATATTCCCATTAATGCCTCTTAATCTCTGCTTTAATGCCTAATACTGCAAGGTGAGAGAATAGATATCTTCAAAAACGACTATGATATCCTTTGAGATTTTCATCCATGTAGCTATGGCCAATGGTTGGAAAACAAGATTCCTAAGTTCAACGATGCATCCACAATCCATGATAGGAGAAGGAGGAAGAAGAAAAGAAAGTCTTCTTTTGAGTCAATTGATTCTCATATTGGTAAAATACTTGTAAGACATTGTGTGTCCAACCGCCATGTGACCCAGAGATAAAATTATTACACAAGAAAAAATTCAACCTTTTGAAATCTTGTATCAATTTTCACACAATTGCAATATGGAAATATTCTGAGAATATTATTTTCGATAAAAATTGCAAATGGCCATTCTTGGCTTTTTAAAACACAAAAATGAGGACAACAGGCATTCTATTCTTATATAACAGCTGGTAAAAAAAATTGATCAGATTAAGATGTTCCTTTAATGACATCACACGTTCACTTCTGACATAATAGCAACTGGTAAATAAAACACAACCCCCGCTTCCTCTTTCTGCTGTTCATCATTATTGGAACCAACCAACTGACCAAAAAGTGTCTTATTGGGATACATTCGGATGCATCTAAAGTGTAAGGACAAAATTATTACTACCTTTCTTTGGAATATCTAACTGCATTTCATTATATTACCAATACTGATTTCAACTATTTTAGAATCATCATATAGACTTTTTTTTTATATACATTCACCTAGAGGCAAACATACTACTAGATGAGCATTTGCATAAACATTGAATATGCTATAAGACTTAATAAATGTCAGTAGAGACTCGACTCACAGATTACACTGGTTTTATGTAGTTCAGTTCTTTTTTTAAATGTAAATGTAGCATTACAAGTTTAGCCAAGTCAGTTCATGAATCAGAATCTAAATTTGGTTTGCTTTTATTGAATGTTGCAAGACCAACTATTTCTGATGAATTTTATTGTACAATTTGTAAAGATAGAAAGTATTAGAAAGCATCAACCAAAACTGTCAACACAGGTTTCTTCATCTTTTCAAATTGGTCTGGCTAGCTATGTATGTATCAGGCATACAGGCCACAACAACAGAAGTAGAAGGCAGAAATTTTCAACTTTTACACCTTATGCCAACAATGGAAAAAAAACAAAAGGGAAAAGAGAAGAAATTTGTGAATCCCCTTCCCACAAATAGTTTTTTTTTTGGGGGGGGTGCAATGTAAATTAATGCCCTCTAACTCCCTTGGTGTAGCCTTTATAAGTCATACATACATACAGAGCAGGTCAGCCGGACCAACTTGAAAACTGAAGAATCCCTTGATGGCAGGTTTGGTTGAGGTTTTCAAATCATTTTGTTATAACTCACTTGAGCAAAGGGATGAAATAGATATTGGCACCACGAAAGTCCCCAAGTAAAGATCAGAATCATTCAATATAACCGAGTAAAGATTAATACCATTCAACGAGACCAAGTTAAGATCAACATCATGGGGCCTCTGCCATTTTAATAGGGGTCCTGCACATGTAACCCAAAATCTCTTTGGAAGTTGTAATAGCCTAACCTAAGCAAGAAAAGATTAATACCATCCCATTAGACCAAGTGAAAATCAGTACAACCAAAAGCAAAAGTAAGGTTGATCTTTACTTGATCCAAACAAAGTGTATGCACTACTTATCCATGAAGGTCAATTCTATCGAGGCTGAAAATAGGAAAATGTGTCCAAGGTGTTGGCCTTTGCAGATAATTTTGATAAGTCAACCTTTTCATTTTTTTTTTTTTTTTTTTTTCTTTTTGCTCTCCCAAAACCCATGACTATTTTCCAGACTGGCTCAGGCTGGCTTAGGAAAGTGTGACAAGTGATGTGTTCAGTGGTTCCCAACTGAGAAGGGACGGGGTGGTAGGGGGAGGGGGTTAAGACTATTAGGTGAAAATAAAGTTGCAAAAGCCATTCATGGGGGCTAAATTTAGCCAATTTTTCTCTTCGTTCTCCCAAATATTTGAGGGATAAAGAGGATTAACAGGATACAAAGACCCATGACTAATGATATACACATATTTCCAGGCAGGCAAGCTAGCTCAGACATGTTTTCTTCAATAACTGCATGATCAGTTTTATGTATAGAATCATGCCATGCCTATCCAGAATTGTTGGGTATTTCATTTCATCATCAGTCTTTTAGCGTCCGCCGTTGGACATACACCTTTTCCACAATTAGCCAGACTTCTCTATCATGGGCGTCGCAGAGCCACTACTTTCTGAACTTGTCTATTTTCTCAAACCATCTCTTGTTTTGCTGGCCAGTTTCGCATATGATCTCTGGGAATCCATGTTGTGAGTCATGATGACCATCGATTGTCTGCCATTTTTGCAACATGACTAGCCCATTGTCATTTGAGTTTTCTGTTTTTTTCTTAATATACTACACTGTTTTGTGATCTCTTCATGCAATGTTGAGCACGATTCTCTCATGTGTACATTGCATGGTTCTCAGTTTGAAGGTCTATCTTTTAGTTAGGTTCCAGGTTTCAGCTTCTTTCGATGTATTGGTTGTAGACCTTTCTTTTGAAAACTAATGGGATTTTCTTGTTTTTAAATGTTGAGCTTGCTCTACCGAACGTTTGCCATCAGTCAAAATCAAATCAAATTATTATCCTGTAACCTAGTAGATCATCTGGGTATTATGCTGTTACTTGGTAGAGCTCTTTTCTCTTCCAAGTAATCTTACTATATAAAAGCCCATGTTGCTTTTCATATCAATCAGTTTGTTGGTTGGTGGGTTGGTTGGTTTCTGTCACTCATAATCAAACAGAAAGAGAAGAAGCTTAAGTCACTGTGTCAAAGTATGTCAAAGCAATCTGCTACTGCGTTTGTTCACTTCCACATCATCTCAACTACTTCTGATGTCTTAGTAGTAGCATGGGAAATAAACACAAGCATTTCTGATTTTTCAAGAATAAAACTCATGTTTTTTCCTTATCAAAAAAGAAATTCAATTTTTACCCAATTCTATGGCCCGTTTTTATATATATATATATATATATATATATATATATATATATATATATATATATATATAATTTTTAAAGAAAGAAAATACAGAGAGATATGAAAAATTGGTGAGACTCAAGACTCAAACTCACATCCCTTTTGTCTCCCAGGAGTTTAAGTCTCATAGAATGCTTATACAACAGGTCCAATTCACACTTCACTCATAGTCATAGATTGATGGCCTGAGTGAAGTTGTGATAAAAAGTAACTAAAAAATCAGGATGAAAGAAAATACTCAAAAATCAAAAATTATAATGGTTGACAATGCTTCTCCTAATGAAGAAAATAATGATAAATTTCTAAGCAAGAGTTCAGCTGCCTTTTTTTAAACAATATATTGTTTCCATGGCAATCATGATCTTAAATCACACTTGCCTGCACACCGCTCCACTGATTGTTGACGAGTTAGATAGTTAGCATGATTTTGATTTTTCCCAATGTTCGTTTGCTTGAAAAGAGATGGAAGACAATTAGAGTAATTGAACAGGTCTCCCTTTAATACTTACTCATTCACAAAAACACAGGCCAACTTATTTTTTTTTTAAATTTGTACAATGGTAGTGGTAGATTTAGTATTTACGATTTGGTAAATTAGGTTCTGTTTATTGTTTACGATTTAAGAAAAAAAAAAAATCAAAACAGAGGATCTATTGCAGATTTTGTATTTACGATTAGGTGAAATATATTGTTTGTTTATTATTCATAGAAAAATAGGATCTAATGTAGATTTAGTATTTATAGAGGAATGAATTTTATTTCAGGTAATTGGATTACCAAAAATATTTCTTAAAAGGGGTACTTATGAATATAGAAAATTAAATTTTAACAAGTAATTTGTCTCCTCAGGAAAGTGTCTGTTTTGAAAAGTTTAGTTTTTAAGGGGCGTTGGTTGGTTGGTTGGTTGGTGGGGGGGGGTCGTCTGTTCACTCACTTTCAATAGCTCATACAGAAATGTGATGAATTATCATCCCCTTGTAAGATAAACGATTGTTTATTTTATCAATTTTCTTTTCTTTTTTTAAAGCAAGCTCAAAATCCCTCATGGCTGAAATAACAAAAACTTCATTATCCTTAAGTATTAAAATACAGAATAAAGTAATTATTTATTCAATTTCATACATAACATTCAATACTATTTATTTATGCTTTACTCATTTATATCATTACTAGCAGGGATAACCAGAATTGTCCAGGAGAGATTGGTTCAAGATAGGAGTAAGTAGAATTTTTTTTATATCTAAACAGAAATCAAATATTTTGGCAAATGAAGTTTTCCCCTTTAAATCAAGAATTTGTTTAGTTATACAAATTAATTGTCTTCCTTTATTTTCAAAGCAAATGAACATAAGGGATAATGAAAATTCTACCAACCTAAAATTTGGCTGGTCAACATCCAGTGAAGCTGTGTGCAGGCAAGTGTAACTCAAGATTTTGAACCTGGCCCCTTACTATTTTGTAGGATACTGAAAACTAATGCACCAGTATCATAGTTGATCTCCTGATTCTTTATTGATCTAATGGCTGACGAAAGATCAGGTCATACGACAGGTGGTAAGACAAAGGCATGTTTGTTCCTATATGATTGGAATAAGTAAAAACTAAATAGTGTCATCTGTTTCAATTGATGTCATGCTTTGTGAGTTGGGGGTGTATAGGAGTGTACACGTTTGTGTTCCACGGTCTAATTAGTACTTATCAATTAGCAGAGAGTAACACTGTTCCGAAAACATGACCATATTTATTCACGAACACCCTCCACACACAAATAATGCCAAAAATCTATTTTAATCATGGCAGATGACGTGAGTCTTGTAGGTGAATGTTCGTCAAATGCTGAGCAATATCAATGAATTACTTTTTAGAAAAGGAACTTCTGTTCCAAACAAAGTCAAACCATACATAGAGGTGCTAGTTCTTTTTCTCATTGAAAATCTAGCAAGTGCAGTGTTGCCAACTTTATTTTCAAGTTTACATCTAAGAATGAATCGAAAAACATCTTATAACGCCTAGAAGTATCTACATTCTCCAGATATAGATCTAAAATTTAGGAAATATATTGAATCATAAAAAAATTAAAAGTGACTTTAATCTTCAACATTTATTCTATTAAAATATTAGTTGATCTATTAAAAATATTTCCTATTGTATAACTATAAAATTGAATAAAAATATTACAGATTTTATTGATCATCTAGATTGCAATTTTTTTTCTGACATATAAACACAACCCAAAATATATAGATTTAGATGAAAAAGATCTAAAAAGGCAACACTGTGTAAGAGACATAACCAACATTTCAGTACGCAAGTCAGTGACAACAATTGATGCAAGCACACATCTGAAAAGAAAGAAAAAATCTTTCACTAATTCTACTCAATGGGCCTATATAAGTCAACTCCGACATTGAGGAATTAAGTTCCGCCATCGCTTTACAAGGAAATTCTATTGAAAACAATATTGAAAAACATTCAAATAAGACTATTTTACATTTACTATAATGGCTGCTTGGATTGTGTAATGTTTAGCATATCCACCTCACACTATCAGAAACAGAAAGTCCCAGGTTTTATCCCCGGCATGAGCCAAATGTGTGGAAATTTCCCTGTGCACACAGCAGCTTATTCAAGTACACTCCAAGTTGTGTGATTAGAGTGGATGTATCCCTTCAGTGAACTTGCGTCTTCCCAAAGAGATGGTCATTAAAGCTTACAAAAATCATAATGCTGATACATGCAAGGGAAACTAGGGCTTAGACACCAACTGTTTATACTCCGATGGGAGTTTTCTCGAGAGAGAGAGAGAGAGAGAGAAAGTACACAGGGAACAGGTACAGTCGAGAGAAAAGGTCCATGAACAAAAACAGAATTTGTGAATTCATGAATGTAATTAGCTTTATACCCCTGCTGGAACAAAAAAAAAACAAAAAAAAAAAAAACTGATTCAACTTACCTGAAAGCCCAAACAGCGTCCATAAAAACAATCCTGACTGAGGGAGTCAAACTCTTTCAAGAGCCGAAACGCAATCGGATCTTTAAGTCCATCTTTATCAATGAAAAGTGAATCCTTGGGGCAGTAGGCCATCAGTTGGCAGGAGAAGTAAAGGCAAGCGCGGAGCTGACCAAGCACAGCTACATAGCATTCCAACTCTCGAGCATAATGCACGATGCGGAAAAGGACCGAGTCCCGATTGATGGTAATGTGACGACATAGTTGCAAGAGATGTATGCAACATTTCTGGATTATTTTCAGCAGACTGCGGTAACCATTGGCAGGAATTTCTGGACACACATCGTACTTGCTCAGATTGGGAAGAATCACATCAAGCTGAGAGAAAAAGAAAAAGAAGATTGATATGATAAAATAAGATTGGTTAAAGTATTGAAAACAAGTTCTGTTCATGAATATCAAAAGAATATCGATAAGCATCTGATTTATCATATTTCCCCTCATACAATACATTTTTTTTTTTATTACATTTCAAGTAAAAAATTTAGGTGCATAAAATCTATGGAGACACAATTGTTATACATCTTCATATACATAATTGTACACTTGGGATAATGCATTTTCAATTTGAAATTGAAGATGAGAGTGGGGATTATCTATGATAGTAGATCATAGTGATAAAAAGAAAGTGAACTTAGAATTTATTTTTCCTAATACACCTATGATTTTCTGGTGAATGATGACCTGGTATCCCTTAATTCAGAAAAAAACTACAAGTGGACACTACAATTTCTTGCAACTCTCACACTAGTTCACTGAGTGGGCATAGGCATCTTCATGAGCAACAAATTCAAATAATTTTTTTCGTAATTGATATAAACAATATTTCAGTGCATATAGATATAAATGAAAATATAGAAATTATTATTTCACCAATAAACCAAGTGTTTCTTCTCGATTCTGGTTGGAAAATTAGTATAACCTAAATCTTCCTGTTGCAGTTTCTTCTTTTCTGATTTAATGGGTTTTTCATTTCACTATTTGTAAAGAAAAGTTTTTAATGGGATACCTTAAGCCAAGATCACGTTCATCGTACAGTATATATATATATATATATATTTTATACAAGTTATTTGATTAGATAAATAAAGACATTTTCTTCTTAGAATCTGTTTATAGCTGGATAACGTAATATCTTGGGGATTTCATTTTATTCGAGAAAGTTCTATCTAATAATCCTATTGTAAATAACCAAATGTCTGTCTGTACACTCAATCAATGGTTAACACTGTACACAGTAACAAACTTCTATAGATAGACACAAACATTTTTAAAAGAAATGAAAAAAAATTTCAAAGTGAGAATCATAAATATTTATTAGAAACCATCAACTGAAACAGTCAAAATGGGTTTCTTCAGTTTTCAGGTCAGTTTTGCTAGCTATGTATGAACAAGCCACACCAAAGAAGCTAGAGGGCTGAAAAATTGAATATTTACTCCTAATTATGACAACAAAAATGTTTTGTTTGTTCAAAAATACCCCTACCCAACCAAAAATAGATTTGTAGAGGAAGGGGTTCCATTTATTTAATGTCAGTTGAAGTTGAATTAGTCCCTAGTTTGTACCCGCTTATTTTTGGAAATTTCAGACTTTTTACTGATTATCGCCAAACAAAGGGCAAGAGAAGCAAATTATCACCTCTTTTTCCTATGTTTTGTTTTATCACCCCCAATATGGCATGCTGCCAAAAGACACTGGGAACATTAGGGTTCCTATTGAATGACTTACCTGACTGGTTTCATTTTAAATTACATAGAAATAAGACTGTATCATATGAAAACCATTTACTTTTGGTGATATATCTTATATAAGTACTTTCAATGATCTAATTCAATTCCAACGATAAAATAAAATATTTATGATTCTAACCTTGGAAACTTTTCAAAGTGAATTAAAAACTATTGACCATTTCAAGGTACAAACTTTTCGAGTGTGAGCTAATGAATGTACAGACATTTTAACACAATATATTGTTTTTAACATATCTATTGCCACATATAGCATTCAATTCAACCCAATTATAATCACATAACGTTCACTTAACCTAATTATCATATATCATTCATTTGACCTAATTATACATCTAATCATTCTAGTCTCATAATTATCATCATACCAAACGTCTAATTTATTTCTTATATCATAACATTAATTCAACCTAATTATTATCTTGGCATTGATTTGGTCTGAGTATTATCAGCATTTGTGAAGACCATGGTATAACATGCTGAGCATGTGGTCATCTACTGAATACCCGTTGTCATAACTATGCCTTATCACTGAACCCAGGTAGACAGGGGTGTGATGATTGAAGTGGGTCAATGACACTCATTTTGATATAAGTCAAGTGCAAGGGATGAATATGATCATAATTGTGGCTCAAAGTGATGCCCCAATTTTTTTTTTTTTTTTCTAAATTTGTAAACACTCACCTATAGGGAACCAATTACGTTCATTAATCAGAAAATTATCATCAGTGATGGTAATAACTCGAGTGCTGACAGTTTTTAAAACAAACATCAAGAAACAATAAAATATATAAACATGATTTTTCAACCTATCATAGGTATTTGACACCCATAAAAAACAATGTTATCCAGAAATTGTCTCTTTCAATACCGCCCCAGGCATCAAGAATCAGGATGGATCCCTGATCCTTCCCTCAGTGTATTAGAAAAGTGCTGCCGGGGGGGGGCAGATCTAGGGTACCAGGTTTCAGCTTATTATTGGCTTTCAGATACCATGGACCAGAAACTGGAACATCACTGAAGTGTGGATATGACCGACATCTTTTGGCAGCATGCTGTATAGGGGAGTGATCAATTAAAAATTAGAAAAAGAGGTGATCAATGAATAAGTTATTTCTCACACTTTTTGTCAGATCACTAAAAAGTTTAAATTAAGAAAGAAAAAAAAATCAAGTGTGAATGCAGCTGAACTAAAGGATTAATTTAGCATTAACTTACATTGTAAATTGAACACTACTAAAAACCTATTTTGGAGGGAAATTTAGAAAACAAACAAAAAAAAAAAAATATGTTTTTCTAAACATAGAGAGTAAATATTAATTTTTTTTCTCAATCAATATAGCCTATATACCTCATATATTCATAGCCAGCCAGCCGGACCAACTTCAAAACTGAAGAGACCTATATTAACAGTTTTGGTTGACCCTTTCCAATTGAGGTTTCACAAACAGGAAACAAAAATTTCTTAGATGGAACAGGCAGCTAAAAGCAAAACAGGCAAAATATTTATGTTTATCAATAGGTAATCAGTTGAAAAAAAAAAAAAAAAGGGAAAATATTATCCTATCATCTTATTATATAAAAGCCGTTGTCTTTTTTAGTTGATTTTTATCACATTAAAGCAAACAGAAAGTTTGTGTTTGTTTCTACAGTACTACTACAACTGATGTCTCAATAGAGGCATGAAAAACAATTCCATCAAATATAGGCATTTCTGATTTTTCATGAATAAAGCTGATATTTTCATCTTGTTAAAAAATTGTTTTTAACTCATTCTATTGTCTTATTTTAGAATTACTGAAAAAGAAAAAAAAAATATGAAGAGCTTTAGAAAATTGACAAGAAAAAATGAATTTTGTTATTATGTACTTTTTTGTTTACAATAAAATCATTTATACTAAAATATATATTTGTATGAAAATATTGATTCACTCCATTAAATTCAAAAGAAGCAAAGACCATGAAGTGCAAAAGAACTGAAATTTCGTTCAAGGTTGAATGGCTCAACAGAATGATTGAAACTGCTACGCCTTAAGTTCATCAGGTCATGTACATTCAGCAGCAAGAAATATTTACGTAGGATTCAGAAACTGGAGTTAATCTATTTGTACTGTTATGATCCAAAAGTTACGGGAAATTTGAGGAATTTCTGTCACAGGAAGAAAATGAAGGAAAAGAAAAGAATAGGCAAAAAGAAAAAGAAAAATCACACAACTTTAGATTTTTGCATCCACTGACCAATAAAATTAGAGGGAACATTGATCAAGGCCAAGAGGTGAATTTATCTGGGCATATGGGAAAATGTGCCCAGGCTGGTGTTGGCCTCTACAGGCAGTTTTGATGCATTAACACTTTTTTTCTTTCTGCTCTTCCAAATATTTGAGCAAGACCAAGGGGGACAGAATTTCAAGACTTATGACCACAGATATGCATGTATTTCCAGGCAAGCCGGCTGGCTCTGGTAGTTATGCATAAAATCATGTCATAGTCAAGGCATATACTAAAGTACAAAAGGTTCCTCACTCAGCATGATTATCCAATATTTCATGACCAAGTACACAACCAAGAATCATTTCCTTTTTCACCAACAAAATTTACTTTGAGAAGACAAAAAATTTTTTCAAAAAAGTACAATAGTTTTATAATTAACTAGACAATCCTGGGACACATTTGGATCACTAATTGGAATGAGTACAAGCATAGATCCGTATAATATTATTTTCCAATAGCATTTATAGACTCTAACATTTATGCATTCTTTCAGTTAGTTCACTTTAGGTGTACTTTGATTAAATAAATCTTGTTGAATGGGGATCTCCTGAAAATTTGTAGAATGGGTGTCACCAACCGAAGTACCTAGAATAAGCTGTTCACACAGTGACATTTGAAGGAATTAGGTGTCGAGCACTTAATCCAATAAATAACTTCATATTAGAGGCAGCATATTATCACATATCCCCATATGTAATATCTACAAAAGGGTTTGAAACATTGAATTAATCCTTTTAGCCCCTAATCCATATGAGAAGTAACTTGAAAAAAAATGAACCAGGAAGAGATTAGGAAAATAAAAATCAGATTTTCCCCAAAGAGATTATGAAAGTTAATCCCACTCATGTTGGATGGAGGTGGTGGTAATAATATTTTGATTAATTAGGTTTCTAGTTACGCATGACGGGCAGGCCATATCAGCATGTTTTATGTCAGTTCCCATTACTGGAAATTAGAGAGAGATTACTTGTTTAATTTATTTTCTTTTATAAAGGAGGAACAATATATTAATAGCAGGATTTAATGTTTTATCACAAAGTAATAATAATGCTTATTATCAGTGTCACCTCTATAGGCAGTTTATTCCTGCTAATACAGAGATTCAGTTTCTAAAAAAAATGTTTCACAATTAGAAGTAACAAAAATCTGTATAGTGAAAGAAAAATTGTGCACTCACATTATCGATTTCTGTTAGTTGAGATATAACAAAAATTCATAATAATGCATAAAAATTTGCCATTAATTAATATAAAAAAAAAAGATGTTACTTCGTCTTAATGCTAGTCATGAAGATGGAATAGAGGAAGAAGGAACACAGATGAAGATAAAGAAAAATGTACACTAACATAAATGAATCACTGTAGCCCACACATGTACCAGAACCAATTACCTAAAAATTACCAGCACAAGATTTCAGCATTGTTGGTCCAAAATGACCAGAGAGACCCCCCCCCAATGAAATTTTCAGATGGTACTTGGTGGTGTATTCACGCAGATTTTCAAGGTTATAGCCCGAAAAATGTGACCATGAACATCCAAACACACACACACACACACACACACACACACACACACTCACAGAAGTATCTGTAGCCAACTTGGCTGATTAGTCACATGGGCCATTTGTAGGGCTACAGCGATTCGATAACCAAAAATACAATGAAATTTAAAGATGATTTTAAAATCAAGAACTTATAATAGTATTGCAGTTATCATGCTTTTATTTGCAGTTAGATGCACAAAAAAAAAATTTAAAAAAAACACTTGACAAGAAAGGAGGACAAGATGTGACAGACTTAAATAAAAGTTACTTTCATGTTATATTTCAAAGAAACACTGATATATTCAAGTTCAGACAAGCACATATAGTTGCTTTGAACTGCAACAGAAGTTAACAGGTCTATGAAAGCCAAAAGAATTTTCTTTCAGTCCAAATTTGAATTGGTTAGTAATCATAAATAAGGAAGGATAGAGAGAGTAGACAAAGAAAGAGGAAAATTATTTTTTCTTTTTCAAATCGTACTACATCATAATAATTATTCTATATCAATTCTCAAACGATAAGAAAAAAAGAAAGTACAAGAAAGAAGACTACAGTGTTTATAATAAATGTAAACACTTTGTAAATATTTATAACTTTTTTCATCTTCTAATGAATTATGTTGCATTTTTCCAATGATATTTTTTGTTTTATTTTAGATGTAATGATTATTTACTTATGATTAGGACATTTTAACGGTGATTACCTTAAAAAATCAATTGTAAACTAGTGGACAAACATAGCCAAATGCTGTCAAAATTTGTATAAACAATGTCACCAGTTTTGAACAGAGTCTTGTTTTGATAATGGATGTAATAGGACCATCACAAAAAAAATGCTTATTTCTTGATTTTATATATGTGACACTTTCACAGATGATACTTACAGTGGACTGTACTTGTATTGATTACAACTTACATAATCAAATGGAGTATTCTTCTAGACAGTGAAGAGAAATATCTTCAAGGCATATGCTGATTATTATAAGATGGAGAATGTCAAACCAAAAGAAGTAGATGTTATATCTACTTGAGACAATGAATCTCTATGGAATCACCAAAGGACAAAATCAAACAGAGAATCACCCTAGCAGAGTGTGGCCAAGCAAGTTCAATTTTCAAGAACAAGAAAATCCTATCGAGTCTTAAAAAGAAGGATCTCCAACCAACATCCTTCTATCAGTTACTTATGGAGCTGAAACACGGATCTTAACCAAGAAATTAGTAATCAAACTGTGCAAAGGAAATATCTATATTGAACATCATGAAAAGATTGCAGACAGACACAATATATTAGAGAGCAAACTGGTGTCAAAGATATCCAAGAATCTATTGCCAGACTCAAATGGCCATGTTTCAAGAATATCACACAACTGCAACTCACACTGTAAATCCCTTGAGATTAACAAAAATAAGACGATCCAAACAAGTTCATAATGTTTCAGGACAGTGACACCCAGGAGTGAAAATATAACAGACTTTGAGGCTGATCATTATTAGTTGTAGATGATTATATCAGAGCTCATGAAATATCAATCAGTCAAAAGAAAAAAAAAACCACATTCTAAGAAAACAATTAGCAGAATTGGATTTTCTAGGTTAATGAGCATCTGGCTACTAACAAAATTCACTGAATTTTTTTGATATTTGGGCTAATAAGTGTTCCAAAGTGTTATGATCTCAAATCAATGAATAAAAGCACAAAATGGAGAGATATTGTCATCGAATAAGTAAGAATAATCATCATCAGTCTTTTAACATCTGTCATTGGACATAGACCTTCCCCAGGATTTGCCACAATCCTCTTTTATGGGCAACGCAAAGCCAGTATTTTCTAAATTTGTCAAGTTCATCTCTCCATATTATATTTTGTCAGCCTCGGTTTCGCATGTGATCTCTGGGGATCCATGTTGCGAGTTGTGATGTCCATCGGTTGTCTGTCATTCTTGCAACATAACCTATCCATAGCCATTTAAGTTTTCTAATAGACTCTATGATGTCTCTGACTCCCGTTTTCTTCCTTATATACTGTGCATTCTCATGGTCTCTCCATGTGAGGTGGAACATGATTCTCTCATGGGCACGGCTATTAGATATTGCTACAGAAATATTTTCAACCACATAAAAGCCATGTATGCAAATTAGTATATTTAATTGTATAATTGTATAGTTGTATGCCCTGTCTGATTCCTGCTATAACCTAGAAGTTATAATGGATTGGTCTATGTTGAATAGATTCAAATATCTAAAAATATTGAGATAGATGAATAATTATAGGGTTATAATAAAAATTAAAAAGAGAAGATGCACCATGAAATTTCCTCGAGGCCTGTCTGCAGCAATAATTTCAAATTGAAAACAATAGCCACTATCAGACTCTGCTCTATCTAGTACAGTGTTTTTCTGTGCATAACAACACAATAAGATATATATTTGACTTAAAAGGCACACCAACAGTAAAAATGAAATGAAGTACAAGAAACATTTCAATAATCAATGAACAAAAACTAAAAAGTATAAATCCAATTCAGAATTATTGTTACATCATAAACAGTATCATCCCCAACCACAACACCTTAAATTCTCTTATGAAATCTCTATAGAATATCATTTGAGTTCATGTGTTGTTATATTCAAAGTTTTTTCTTCCCCAGGCAATGCCGTTTACCCCAACAACTATTGTCATAAAATAAATCTCAGAAGTTGTCTCGCTTGAAAAGGAATGATTCAATCAATCTTTAACCAGGACTACTTGCATTAATAATAGTAAGAATTTGATTAGCATGGAAACTGCTTCCTCAAAATTCATCTGGGATTCATATATTAATTAAATCAAAAGCTTTTGTCCTTTCGAGATTCCTTCAGATTATTGATTGGAAGAATTGATTTTTCACAGCATGCTACCATTGAAATAACACTAATGACAAATTGAAAAGTATCTTAAAAAATTGAAATACATAAAAAACGATCGAGTTGGTTGATGCCTGGAGAATGGCTTAAGGAAAGAAAGAAAGAAAAAAAGAAAAAAAGTTAAGGATCAATGAATTATTTTCTCAGCTCTGGTACATTACAAAAGGTATTCAGTTTTTAGTTTCTTTTTACCAATAGAGAAACTTCTTACTGGTGGTTCCACATTGAATGAAGTTAACGCAAAACCTATCTTCACAAAAATACAATGGCCCTCTTATATTTGTTAACCATGTTAACCAGAGAAATAAACAATTCATAAGTTTTACCTAATAATGGTTCTTTGTCTGTCTCAGATCAATACAGTATATCGATATAACTGTTCAATTTTTTTTTTAATAGTTATCCAAGAGTAGAGCATTTCTAGAGCAATCTGGAATTAGAATATTTCAATAAAAACCTTTTTTAAGCTGAAATGGTGTAAAGTGAAAAAAAGAATTACCATTAATTTACAAAGGAAAGGGTTTTGAGTGTTCCTAGACTCCAAAAAAATGATGATATGGTATGTTAGGCTGAGTTGTCAGGGATTGTGAGAGGTGCCGGAGATTGGGGGGTAGGAAACATGCTAAAAGGGTACGCACTGCCTCTATAGTGACTCACTGTTTTTTTTGTAAAAGCAAAAGAAAGAAAGACTAGAAAAGAAAGTGTTTATGATTAATGGTGTAAAGCAAATTTTCAGAAGTGGGAGTCACCTCTACTTTAAATTGGAATTATAAAAAGGCTTCAAGTCAAGGGAGAAAAAAAAATATTCATTAAGGCTTACAACCAGTAAAAATAATAATAAAATGTTCAGGCAGTCTGCAGACAAACATATAGGATTCCTCACAGCTTACATAAGTTAGACTGACGTTAAAAGATGTACTTGAGAACATTCATTCTAAAAATGTTTGAGTATGTGGGTTACACAATTCATACTTCAAAATATTAAACCTAGCTAGAAATAATCCTAAAGCTGTTATGTTACTTAATTTTAGCCAAATAAGTGTAGAATTAATTTGAAATAATTAATATGATAATTGAATCACCGATCAACAGCCAAGTGAGCTAAAGATTATTCTCTCCCTGCTCATTCATTTGTGTATATGTCTCTGGGCTCTCCTAGTTACATTTTGGGGGACTACAGCCTAAAAACATCTTTTGGGGTATTTCTTTTTCTTTTAAGAAAAAAATAAAATTGCTTTTTTGGGTGTCTGTGGTCATTTTTGACCAACTTGCAATGCTAAAAGTCAAGATATTTTTTTAGATAAAAGCTCAATTATCTTTAAATATACAATCAATTACCTTTAGATTCTTTTTTTTGATAATCATTCTGGTACATGCACAAGCTACGGTGACTCATCTACACAAAGTACAGATATTGAATTACAATTCTAGTCATATTTGATACTTTTGATGTAGACTTGAGCAAAATCATATCAATAAAGGAAGAACACAAAAGAGAAAAAAATATAAGAAAAGAAAAATATCCTAAGATCATACTATTGCATGATATTTTTTTTTTCAAGTAGATAAAATATGAACCACTATGATTTATCTAGACTGGAGGAAATATTTTTTTTAATAATAGGTTTTGTGACTGTGTAGGCATTTTGACTCACTTCCAATGTTTATAAAGTACTGGCATCTATCCAAGAGTCAAGGCTGAGGACCACCCAAACTGGAACCCCAGATAAAATATGCTAACACAAAGTTTTGTAAACAAATAAATATCAATGAAAACTATAGCAAATGCAGCATTTTTTTCTTACATATATAACCCTTTGATCACTAAACTCTAACATGAAGCAGTATGACCTTTTGAAAAGGTTAATGGAAGTTTGTTTGCATTTTTTTTTAGGTCAAAGCCCAAGCTGTTGATAAACTGTTGATAATCATTTGCGCAAAATATTTTTTGCCTTACGCTGTGGTTTATAACTTTGAGAAATGTCATAAACATTTCTTTTTGGACAGTTGAAATCTTTATTGTATTGAGGTTGTTAACACATTTCAGCTGATCCATGGTTCAGTCTTCATCAGGTGTGTAGAAAAATCTCATTTCTTTAGAAAATGGTGACAGACAAAAATGGTCGTAATATTCATACTAAATAAGTCTATTTCAACAACATTAGATTGACAGATGAAACAATACTGCCATCCACATACCAAGGCAATTCCAATCTATATATGAGAAAACATGCCATAAAAATGTGTAGCATTAAATAGTGCAATTAGAACAAGTGCCTTTACAACGAGAGTTTTTTGTACTTGTTTAAATCTGAGAAAAAATGGCTTTGATACTTAATCTGTCAAATACCAACTGATTAAATCACAATTATTTCAGATTTGATGGTATTTCAACAAAGTCATCTAATTGCAAAGAAGGATTTATGAAAATCTGATGGCATTTTAGGAAACAAAAAGTTTTTTCTGCTGAGCTTAAAGGGACAAGACATGGGATAGTTAGAAATGTGATCCTGTTGGGCAGATAATACATAAAGTATTATGACAAGAGGATTAAAAAATAGTGTCAACCATTGTGAAATTAAAGGTCTTTAGATGGAGATTAGGAAAATTCCATCAACCAGGAAGTGGCCACAGGACAAGGGATAACTATAGATTATTATCAAGGCATTTAACTTAAAACTAAGCTGCTTAAACAAAGCTGGAAGCAATTGCAGTCACTACCAGGGGTTCTGAGAGGGAAGCGCAGGCAGTGCAAGCTAGTGGGGGTCCTAAAGTTTCTTTGGCCGGGTATCTTGACTTTCAAACTGATACGATATGTCCATAGATAAGTGTGTGTGTGTATAGCGTGTCAGGGGAATGCAAAAAAACAGCTTTACACTGCCCTATAAAATTCATCTTGGAGGTCAGTACCCATCATATTCAATGACAGTCGAGTACATTGGAAACAGAAAGATACACATTGAAAGTAGTACAAGGTATTTATTTGCCACCAAGCCCACTTTTCGCCAAATCTTTTTGCAACAAGCCATTATAGAGGCAGTATGCACACTCTTCGTCCCTCTCCAGTCTCTTGTATATCACACCAATCCAATGTCCAATATACCATCATCATCATTTCGGGTCTGGGAACGTCAGGAACTTTTTCCCATATAAATTAATGGTAATTTGTCTTCAGTGCATGCCATGCGAGTTTACAGAATAGCGGATGAGTTCAGATAGTATTTTTAGATGCGAATGGAAATATTTAGTCCAGTTCAAGCAGATTCTGGATAGCGGATGAAACCTGTAGTAATCATATATATATTTCTTTTTAAGTGGAATATTTCCAACAATATATAAGTTATCTTATTTGATAAATTGAATAAACTCAATTATTTTCATATATTTATTTCCAATAAAATGTTTAATTTCATTGACAAGTATGATCATGATTCCCATGGCAACAATAAACATCACAAGTTTGGAAAATATTTAAAAACTATCTGATGATGTTTATAGTCAACAAAATGTATTACTGATTATTAATATATAAAAATAACTATTTTTTTCAATTTGCCAAATCATTCACACACACATTCTTGGGCTATGGTATTAATGATCAAAGCTATACAAAACATTGTATTTACATCCAGTGATTATTTTTCTCCAATAAATACAAATCAACTAAGATGTTTTTCTGATTTACTTTTTATCTAAGTAGAAGAGGAATTAAAACATAGAATCATTGATAAATAAGATTTTCCCTATTCACTTGATTGTTTTGATAAAGTTCAGCAATCAACCTTCAACTTGAATAAAATCCGCTCAGTGTTTCAACATTCCAAATAGGTCAGAACAACTAAATCTTGGCGGGTGTCAATCTGGTTGTTTTTTTTTCCTCCAATTTAGCTGATAAAATTCTAGACCTAAAAATCTGGTAATTTTTTTAAATAATTAGTAAGTTAAAAATGTACTATTTTTATTATTAACTTGTTCTGAAGTCTTAGAGCATTAGTACTTTTAATTGATAAGTGGGCTTGAAATGAGTTTAAATAGTATTTTTAGCTGTGAATGGAAAAATTTAGTCCATTTTAGCCATTTTTAAAAGCAGTTTCAGCTATAAATAACACACCGTACCTGGCAACACTGATTTTGATTTAGAGCTAACATTTAACTCCTCATAGCTTTGTGCATCAGTCCAGAGAGAGTAAGGTTTTCCAAATTCCTCATTAAAGAATTTGGAGGAAATTAAGCAACGATCTTGAAATGAAAATGAAGTGGGAGTTGAGAAGTAAGAGAAAAAAATGTTCAGAAAAGGTCTTTATTATGATTCAGAAAATATCAGAAGACTCAAGAGAGCAATTAATTTCTGATGTATGAAAACTGGTCTGATTAATCACTCAATAGAAACCAAAATCTTTTGGCAGCATGACATGTTGGGAGTAATCAAAATTGAAAAAAGGGGGATCAATTTAAAAAAAAAAAGAAAAGAAAAGGATAAATGCTGCCGAGCAAAAACTAAGGGACCAATTTAGCATAAACTTGCATTGCAAATTGCTCCACTCCAAAAGCACATGGGGGGGGGGGGTAAAAAAACAAAGTTTTTTTTTCTAGACATCAACCCTCTAGTCATACAAATTATACAGCCAGACTCACTTGAAAACTGAAGAAATCTACATTGACAGTTTCAGTTGATGGTTTTTCTAACAAAATTTATAATAAATATCACTTTTCACTTATCATATGATTTACCAAAGCCACACGCTAATTACGGAAATTGAATCTTGGAAAACTTTGATAATTGAATACTGAAAACAAGGTCAATCCTCAGCATCAATAAATAATTTGCCAATATTTCCGTATAAGGATCATTCAGTGCCAGGACAAACAAAAATAAACTATGAAGTTGAAACTATTTTTGAAGGAGCAAAAATCAAAAATATTTTTTGGGAGGAATTATTTTCAGAAATCAATTTACTGGCAAAGAGACTTGTGTCTGTCGGATCATTCTCCTTGGGGCCTCATTAGATGCAACAGCCCTCAAATGAATATTTGAAAGTGTCTGCTTCATTACTGATATTGATTGCTGCAACATAAACTTTCCCTGCAAACTCCCATTAGCGTGGATCTAACCTTTGCATTTATCTTCAGCGTAGCACAAAAATGTTTTTCCAATCAAAGTAAAGGGTTGCGGCAAAATACGGTGTAAGAATTTTTTTTTAAATAAAATTCCTAGACAAAGTGTAAATGTTGGAATTTTCAGCCCTCTAGCTCCATCGGTGTGGCCAGTACACATCATACATACATAGTTTCTCCTGCTGCAGTTAACGCATTGAATGAAAACTATGAAGATGAGTAACATTTTCAAGATGCATCCACACATCTTTAAAAGACACTTTTTGGTCTGTCAGTCCCTAATGGGTAACACATCAATTCTCAGATGAATTACACTTTTCACACCTAGAGATTGTCTGGTTCCTTTGGCACCGCATGTAATTTTTTGAGCTATCAATCCAAAATATGTTGAATAAGAAAATCTTTTCTTCTTTTCCTTTTAAAGAAAGTTACTTATGAAAAATACAAAAAAAAACAAACAAATTTTTGTGCTTTAAATCCAGAAGACAGTGATGGCGAACCAATGACATGAAGGTTTAAGGTGACATGCAATGGAATTTGAAGATACATTTCAAACATTAATTTTAAAAATATATTAGAAAAATAGACCTTTTCCCTATCAAAAACATAAAATGAATGTAAATAACTCTTGATAACAGGATTATAAAAATAAAAAAAATTGAATATTTGATAGAAATAGAAAACATTTTTTGCTCTTTCAATCCATAAAGACCTTCATAACTTTCTTTGTCAGTTTTGAGAAAAACTAATTTTCAAACGCCTCCAAGGCTAACAGTTGGATTAAAATCACAAGAAAAATACTTTCTTCCTTCAAAAATTTACCTTTTGTTTTCTATGTGGTGAGTAATTTTCACCCCCTTAATCTAATCCCCATATCATGTTAGATTGATATGAAACTTGGTCCGGACCCTCAGGTGAATCATCCTGCTATTCCTCACACTCTTCCTCCAGCTAATGTTACCACAGATAGTGAATGCAACATTGAACTTATGATTTTTGGGTTTTTTTCAAATCAATAAATCTTTTTTTTTCTATGCAAAAAGAAAAGGAAAAATATTTGGCACAACATGACCCGTATACAAAAAATCCTATTGGGAAATCCAAATGGCAAAGAGAAATCTGCACAGAGGAATTTAAAATTAGATTTTAACTTCTCAGCAAATTGATTATTTCCAGATATTACAAGTGAATGTACATGATTTAGAAATAGACAGCAAGGCCTGCCAAGATTAGAAAAATGGATTATTTGAGAAAATTTGCCAAATTTCATATACATATGTATACACATGAATATATATATATATATATATCCGTACCTCACATGAATGAATCTCTGTAGTCAGCATGTGTAACAGAACTAATTATCTCTTACTACAAATTATCTCGAAAATACCAGCACAAGATTTGGGCATTGTTGGTCCAAAATGACCAAATAGACAGAAAAAAATTTTAAATTCAAAAGAAAAAAAAAATCATAATTTTTTGATGGTGCTCAGTGGTAGCCCATTTGACTGGTTGGTCGAGCGGGCACATTGGTAGGACTTAGAATATATATATATATATATATATATATATATATATAAATATAATGAGAGAATCACTAAGATGACTATATGTAAATGAGATCACACATTTTTTTCCCCCCCATTTTTGCAAAATCAATAATGGTTATCGAGCTACCATAATGTTTTCCACCTCCTGCATGTCCACCGCCACCTGTCTCATCCTGAAATGTTTTTCTATTTAAAAATAATCCAGCTCACTCCTTTTTTCATGAAAACAACACTATTTTTAGTCAGCCTCAAAATTGTTAATTTTTTCTATTGTAAGAGTGCAGCCTCACCAATATTTTATACTTTCATTTACTTATATTTTTTGTCCATCATTGAACTGGGGCGGTGGTAATATTTTGATTTTTTTTTCCATAGCTTTATTGCTGCTTGTCCAAATCTGAATAATTACATTTTATTTACAGTGTTTTCATTAAATCATGCCACAATGTGCATGTCTTAATCCTGATTTCACACGATGGGGTCTTCATCAGATAAACATTGAGCATTAGCATATGTTACAAGACAAACAAAACCACAAGCAGCCATTACCACCTAATAGGAAACCTCGAGCTGAACCTCAAGAACGGCAGATCCTCAATCAACAAGAAGGAAATATTCATCTTATGATTGATGAGCATGGAAATATGTACTAGAAATAATTAATTCTTGACTATACATCATTTGTGACCAGCTTTCAAAATCTTTCTCGTTACCAACACTATAACTCTTGTTTTAGGCTGACAAGTTAGAGAATCCTTGTTTTTTTCAGGAGAAAAAAAAAACACACACACACACATACACACTCGCAGGGTCAAATTACATGGAAAGTCTAGTTTCAGCATGCATTGCATTAAATCAAATTTGAAGTAGAAATCCCCCCATATTTTTTTAAGTAGTGTTTTTCAGAGCAATCTTTGAGAGTCAGTATGATTTTTTTTTAAAGTTACTCACAATAAATGGTCTCTACAAGATGGAAATTTTATCAAAATTGGTTGAGTTTTAAAAAGTTATTACATAAAGTCATTCATTCTTTGCAACTACTGTAATTTACAGCACACAAGACACACTTTCCTCAGTTCTGTCTCCAGAGACAGAAGGCTTTATCAGTTGTTTACTAACACTACTGTGCTATGCAAATAATGTAAACAGCCTTTCGCTGAGGAGTTAACAGAGATTTGAATAGATAAGAGCATTAGAATAATCTGATAGTGTGGAAGGCTATGAAAATGAGGAGGATTTCTTTTCATTTTTTCAAGAATCCACAAAAACTGAGGTGCATCTTATACGCCATGAAATAAATTTCATTTTAACAATTATAGATGACATATTCAACAATGTTTTACAGCAGTGCATGCAGGAGATAGCTTTTCCCTTGTTTTTCTTCAGAAAATTAAGCCATTTGGTCAAGCTGTCAGATAGTTGTTTCCAGTGTGCTACTCAAATGTTCCTTTCATCTCTGACTGGTCAGAAGGTCAGTGTTCCTTAATCATCATCAGATAGGCCACAATATGCACCCATATGTTCTCTCTTAAGATCTTTTATATGATGGAAAGTGCTAGGCTTGGCTTACACCCACTGGAAGTATAATTAGGATATGGTGGAGAACTTTGAACCATAAGGTCATAAATATGCTGATGAAATGGTTTGACCAGATCATTAATGACAGCCTACAGCAAATAAACATTCCTTGTATTGACAACTCATGTTTATCAGCTGAAAATTGGCCTTGACCTTTCTGTTAGAAGTTCAATGAAATCAGAGGTGACTGACTGAACAAGAGCTTAAGAGAAAGAAATTATAGAGAAAGAATGGACTTGGCAAGAACACAAGAAAGAAGCATATAAGGCATATTGCTAAGTAGCAATTTTGTTTCGATTAAAAAGTCAGCTTTCTCATATTAGTAGGTTAAATCATAAGGACTGAATAATGGATAGTACTGCTCTCAGCCCTATGTTATAACGATTGGACTATCATACTAGGACAAGGAATATATTTTTACAAGCTGGAAATATTAAGAAACTCGAGCTAAACTTAGATCCACTACAATCTGATCAAGTTATCACCAATCATCGTCAATGCTACAACTGAAAAGTCTGGTGTCACATGACCATAATATGTAAATAAAAATGAATTAACGATATTCTAATTCGGTCAAAAATTTCATTCTATTTTTTCAAAATCCATTTTCTGTAAAGATGAAAAAAAATCTAGTTGCATATTCAGAACTTTAAAAAAAAAACTTTTTGCAAGTCATTTTGGGTCCTTTCAAATACCTTAGTTACCTCCCTTTGCAAAACCAATTGTCTATTAAACCAACAAGAACTTTTTCTCTCCACGTACCTATTCCCCAAACAATATTTTAGATTAACCACACAAATAATTTATGACAAAACTATGGAGTAAACCAGTTATTTTAGTACAAAGCTGTTTATTAGTGATTTTCTTATTCAATATTTACTTTTATCATAACTTTCATCATAGAAAAAGACATTAATACTTCAAAGTCTCACATCCAAAAATGAAGTAAAATCATAAAAACATCTGAAATTTTTTGAAAATGAAGTCAAAATGGGCATCATTAATCATTTAAAGTTTCTCGTGATGATACAAAAAGGTTGCCACTTTAATCTATTTTCACTTCAGTTAAAAAAGGAAGTGACTTGAATACTTTCTCTTCTCAATGGCTACGACATCTGACTCAATTGTAGGAAACAGAATCCTTCTTATTACTATGATTGGATTGCAGACACCATCGCAGACAGTTTTTAAGGTCGTAAGAACAGACGTGTCAAATTTGATCTGCTGATATATTCATCCCAATTGGACTCAAAGAATCTGTGATCTGTTGAAATCCAATCAGCTGATCGTAAGAGTGACCTAAACTTGGCTTCATGATTATTCGGAAGTTTATAATGTTTCAGGGATATCACAAGTTACATAATTATTGCACTGAAAATTGCCTTAACCTTTCAAGACAATGGAATCAGAGGCAACAAAACGAGAGCTTAAGTGAAGGAGATGATAGAGAAAGAGTGTATTTCACATGAAAGTAGTAAATGAAATACTACCTTAGTCCAATAATAGTTGTTACATTTAGTGTATGAATACATTATGCAAATGTAACAACTATTACGGGACAAAGGTAGTACAATATTAAAAAGCAGAAAAGATAAGAAGTCTAAATTTCCAGAAGTTATAGGACTGTACAAGAGAATTTAAATATTTTAGATTAGATAAGAAATTTTCCTCCAGCTCCAAGAACTTGTCCTAAGATGGATCATTCCTCTGCTTAAAACGCTGATAATCTCAGCTTTGTAGTAAGAATAAATGGCTTGATTCCACTACGGCTCATCAATTCTCCCCTTAAATATATTCACATTTGGTGCTGTGATGACATCTCTAAGAAGGCCGTTCCAAATTGGCACCATGCGCTGTGTGAAGCAATTTCTTCTCAGCTGTTTTGCATCTCTTCATCTTAAGGATGAGGGCAAATGAAAAATCACTTGTATGGTTTTCTTTTTATCTCAACTTTTGGTATACATGCTGTTACGTACATTTTGCTTATGATTTTGAATGAGGATGAAAATCTCTTGTACCTTAGAGATAATAAGTCCATAGATCTATTTCTTTCTTTATGTTTTCTTCCAATATTCCAGGATCATTTGATAATCGTTATAGTCAAATTACTGAATCATAATTGCTAATTATAAATATAAAATTTGTTAGCTAAGGTTTGACAATTCAAAAACCCAACATTGAAAAAAAAAAAAAAAAAAAAAAAAGGGTCTCATTAGAACTTATTAGAAACGGTTGCATGATAAACATATCATGATAACATGTCATATCAAGTGGGATCAATTAAAAAATTGAAAAAGGCAATGAAGTTTTATGATAAAGACTCAAAAGGTGAATCATACTGAAATAATTCAAGAAGCATAACGTTAGATGATAATGGAATTTCACAGCCATTTATATTCAGAATGCAGTCAAATGATGGATTCTTCTGTACCAAATTCATGATCAAAAAACCTACATCTAATCTTTTAAATGCTGATTTATCCATTTATCAAATAGCTTCAAGCCATTACTATTTACACAATACTCCATGTCAGCCAACTTGACTATTTGATATAAGCTACAGTGAATAACTAAGTCCTGGCTCAATAGAATGAATGACGAGAGGATAGAAACTTTAAGATGCTTAAATAATTACCAATTATCTGATTTGGTGCTTAGGTGTAATAATTACTTGACAAAAGATCACTACACCATTGATGTAATCTGAAGAAAAAGAAATATACAAGTATAAATATAACTACATACATATGTATACATACTCATACACACAAGCACTAGCTAATAGGATTGTTTTTTAAATTTAAATAATAAATTATTGCTAGTGACATAGCTGTCTCCAAAGGCATGTCAATTTAAGTGAGTACTAAATTTTAAGGACTCTGCAGCATCATGACTACAAAACTGGTTTAACAGGATCAAGCTGAAATTTTCAGTACATATAAACTCTGTAATTTCTGTCTTGTTCTCCACGATGAAGCATTTTTAGTATTATTAAACTAGCACAGTATCCGTAAAAAAATGACAATTACTTACACTTCACAGTACACACTTTGGTAGCTTTGCGCCAGTGCAATGACGAGGCCGATTATGGCTTACTGAGGCTCTATATTGCTAATTGCAAGAGGCCTAGGATTCGTACCGTGGCTTCAAAAAATAACTGCCCAGTCTCAGGGGAGCTGTACACCCCAGGGTAGCATCTTTTCATTGTACTAAAATGGATGGGCTGGACTTATGCTGACACTCTTGCAGCATTAGGGCAATTTTTTTAGCTTTCCAATAACTGGTGCCCCACATTATTAAAAAAAAAACAACCTTGTGCCACATCTTGCTCTTTTGGGGAAACTGGTAAATACAGAGAATATCTGTGTATTCTGCCACGGATCAAAGTGTAAGATCTGTTTGCTCACTAAAAAGCGTTACACATACACAAAAATTATATATATGGATATACAATGATTATTTTAAACCAGTTTTCTTATTTTTATAGTAATCATCAAACCATTTAGGCTGCCGTACTCTCTGGCCTTCCTCAGGTATCAGTCTTATTTGGTAACATTCTGAGAAATCTAAATGAAACCCTTCAGTTGATCCACAGAGGTCATGTTCTCATTCCTCATCAGCCAGGCCAGGTGTCTTCCTTTTAATGTTGGAGTATATTCTTTCACTACCTTCTATCAATCAGACCATATCCGGTATAAGATTACCAAATGCAACACCCCCTTCTCCCACACACATACATAAGCATCAATGTAAAAGAATGCCTTACTAACTAAATTCATTGGGCAATTTCCTCATTGCAGGGAGTTCAATCCTCATGGAATACTCTGATCTAGTGGCCCTCTGCTCAACTAAATAAAATGATCTAAGCATACTATAGCATTGCTGCCATTAGGAAGATTCTGTTAATCACTATCACATTTGGATAGTTCATCTAGAGAAACCCCTAGAAAAGATCAGCTGAAACATTGTGTCAACACCACAAATAAAGATTTCAAAAATCGAAATTCAAAAGACTCTTCGAAAAATCTATATACACATCAATTAAAAATGTTGAGGTCTACCAAAGGTTAAAGACGGGAGACAAGAGAGAATAAGATATTTATTTTATTCATCTCTCTGTGCCATAAAGAGTAAAGACTTTCTTGAAATATTCCTCTTTTCAAGTTTCTTAACCAATAATGACACTTTTATGAAGTTTGTGAAAAAAAAAAAAAAAAAAAACTATTAACAAAACAGATCTGGTTAGTCACTCAATAAAAACTGTCATATGAATAACATTTGGCAGCATAGCATGTTGGGGAGATCAACTGAAAAATCAAAATAAAATAGTGATCTATCTCTCACATTTTGTTGGGCAGTGATCATTAAAAAAGTTTGAATTAAAAAAAAAATGAATACTGCTGAACACGAACAAAGGAACCAATTTAGCATGAACTTAAATTGCAAATTGAACCCCCAACTAAAAACAGGAAGGAGTTTTTTTTAGACATGATAAGGAGTAAATGCTGATGTTGACAGTTTTGGTGGACAGTTTCTAACAAGGAATTCATTCGAATATAGATGCTACACACGTGTGTGTATTTGTAGGTGCGCTCTGCACTATTTATAAAGCAAAAGTGATCAGACCATATTTTATCGAGATGCATCCAAAGCACAAAGTCTTTTCTTATCAGTTTGTGAGTCAAAACATTCCCTATACAAAACATACCTCCCATAAATCAGGTGAGAGAAAGAAAAAAAAAACTTCCAGACAAAAATCTTAATTGATGACCTGATTTG
Organism: Thysanoteuthis rhombus; assembly: GCA_963457665.1. Lineage (NCBI taxonomy): Eukaryota > Metazoa > Mollusca > Cephalopoda > Oegopsida > Thysanoteuthidae > Thysanoteuthis > Thysanoteuthis major. The sequence continues at coordinate 44,147,664 of OY735221.1, forward strand.
TCCAACCCACAATAACGAATAGAGTGTTTCTGAAAAACTCACTTCTTGCAAAACTGGAAATTATTCAACATAAGAACAGGCATGGCTAGTCACTCAATAGAAACTGTCATGTAACCAATGGATTTTCGCAGCATGCCATGTTGGGGAGAATCAATTGGGAAAAAGGTGATCGATGAATAAGTTACTTCTCTCACATTTTGTTGAGCAGTTATCACTAAAAAGTCTTGAAGAAAAAAAAAAAAAAAATACAAGTGGATACAAATTAAGGGGTCAATTAAGCCTAACCATACATTAAAAATTGAATCCGTCACTAAAAATCGACATTAAATTTTTTTTTTTTTTTAATTTTTCTCTCAAGACATAATGAGTGAATGCTTGAATTTTTAGCCCTCTAGCTACATTGATGTGGCCTGTACACAATACATACAGAGCAGCTTAAAAACTGAGAGAAACCTATGTTAACAGTTTAGGTCGACAGTTTCTCCTACTGGGAATGAATAGTTCAAATGTCAATTAAAAGCATCTCCCTACAATAATTCACCAAATGTCTACCTATCTGTCTGTGACAACATAACTCAAGAATCATACAATATATCCTTATGAAAGTTTTTGTGTGTATCTTGGAGCCCTAGGTATATTTTTTAGCAAGTTAGTTTTAGAAAATTTCCCCTAAAAATAATATTGTGGGATCTGCTTTTGCACTCACACCAATAATAATGATCTGATTTCAATCTTATTATTATTCATCTATCTTTAATGAAACCCCTTCCCCCAAGATATTGGAATTAAATGTGATTCAAGTGTTCATGGGGGATAATTTAAAACTTTTAAAAACAAGGAGAAAAAAAAAGGCAAGTTTTCAGCTAGTATTTAATTAAAAACAATTCATGTGGGAAAAAAAAAAAATAGATGTTTTAATTTGAATATTCAAGTGGCCAGACTACCTCCAACTGTCTTTCAATATTTACCAAGTCTCTTTGCATAATTAATACAAAATTGACTAAACACATGTATAAATGCAGTAATTTTTGTTTGAAATATGTTGAGGATTATTATGAAAACTAAAAATGGTTTATAGAATTGAAATTAACTTCTTATGATTTTTATAATTGCATTTATATGAATGCGAATAGCTGCACAGATTTCAAAGTGAAGCTCTCTGCAAGCAATTGACTGCTACTGAGCACTTACTTTTCATCTACAATAAAATAGCTTAGTCATGTTTTGGTCATATGAGTAGGAGGTCTATAATTTTGTACTTGACTTCATTTACATGAGTGAGCTCGAAGTTAGAGTGGAACATATTCACCATCATGACATTAAAATTTTTCATAGCCGTAATAATGATATCTTATCTTGTCAACTCCCATGTCATGAAACCCAAGAATGAAACCCCGTTGGAAACATGCTGAACCAACAATGGGATAGTTGGTAGCTTAGCTTAACAGTAGAGAAGCAAACTGATAGAAGAAAGGTTCAAGGTTTCACTGTGGGCTACAGAAGATATGGTATTACAATCAGTATTAAAAGGAAAACAATTTTTAAACCAGCCATTCTCAAACCATTCTTTGGCCACAGCCACCTCAAGAACAAGGGATACAAAACAGAAATTCATTTATTATTACTATTTCAATCTATGCCCCCCTCACTTCAAATGTGCCTGAGCCCCCAAAGGAGTTATATAGCGTCCATTGAGAAAAGCCATTTTGAGCCAAAACAAAAATATGCCTTTCCTCAAGCAGTCAATTTAACAAGTGTATAGAAACATATAAATATTAATAAAAAAATTGGAAAGGGTGATATGGTTAGTCTACACTTGTATTTTTTATCTCTGCCACACATTGAGGAAATATTTCAAATTTACATGGTTGTCTAGTTTGAATAAAATAAAATGTCCTTGTAATATATTCAATTATTCTTATTACAGCAGGGATAGTTTTTGCATCAAAATATTTCATTAATGTATGGCCGCAAATGTCAGCAAGTGACAAGGATAAAAAATACCGCCCATATATTTTCAAAATAACCCACAATGCTATTATGGCTAGCACAGAATGTAGCTCAGGAACTTTATTTACATCATGCTCACATAGCTGAGTCACCAATAACAAATAACTGTTTCAAACAAAATATTCAATTGTCATATATAAAATGTCTTTTTTCATACATCACAGAGAATGATGACAGAATTACAATGTAACAGCATTTTTATTAGATACAATCTGTTATCATTAGAGGATTTTAAGCCCTTAATGGCGATGACATCTACTCAAGAACTTAGACTAACTTTCAAGTACAATTTCAAATTGGGACATAATGCTACTCAAGCAGCTGATAACATCAACAAAGCTTTTAGAGTGAACACTACTAAAGTACGAACTGTTAATCAGGTTTATATCTGGAAATATGGATACTAATAATAGACCTTGAAGTAGGTCCAAAACAATTCTTGATGATGAATTATTAATAGCAATGGTCAGCGACCCACGAACAATGGCTCAAACAGTTTCTAGAGACGTCAGGACTTCATTAACAATCATATTAAGAGCATCTCAAGACAACAGAAAAGGTTAAAAGGTTAGAAAAATGGGTTCCACACCACACACCTCTCAGCTGAAAAGGAAGCCCCCCCCCCACAGCATTTTCCATATCCACTTAACATTTCTCCTATAGATAATCATCCTTTCAAGCATTTTGAACTCCATATCCATTCAATAATTAATGCTTTTACGGACTTTGTGATCACTAAACCTAAAAAGATTTATAGAGATGGCATATCAGCAACAGAGAATCATTGGGAAAAGGCTATTGCTTTAAATCTATCATTTTTTGATTAAATGTTTACTATTTTTTTGCTGTTTATGTCAGCCATCATCTTACTATCAAGAGAAAAAAAAAAGAAAAAAAAAGGGGGGCATTTCAGGTGTAACAACCTAATGATTTAGTATCAGAAATTTTTTCCAAGTTTCCGCAAAGCAGAAACTTTCATGAGTTATTTATTTGATCTCAACTTTTTTTTTTCTTTTTCTTTCTAAAGGAGGTGGATCAGTGAGATAAATGATAACATCCCAGGAATCAGAGGTTCAAGTATCAAATGAGGCAATTTAGTTAAAAAATAAAAAGACTCACCATCATAGTCAATGATTGAACCATTGTGGCATCAAAATTTGAAGTCATGTAAAGAAAATCTATTGAAGAATAAATATGATCATAATAAATTCTATTTATGACATCACTACTGTTTACCAAAGGTAGACATCTAAAATAGAATGAATAATATGTAAAAATAAGCCCCCCCCCCCAGTTAAAAAAAACTTTTTTCTCAAAAATAGAAATAAAAATTTTCTAAAAGGAGTCTAATGGAGTACACATGCCAATTATCAACTTTGTAGACAAAACGGTATGGCCAGGAGCTCACAAACATATGCACATATAAAAAAATCTTTTAAAAAAGAGAACCGTTAACTAACTATTCTTCGAGACCATTATTACAATGTACTGAGTTTGATTTTCACTAGAGGCTACAAATGGAGGCCTTGTACCAGACTAATCTAAACATATTATATATATATATATACACACCCAAATCTCCTGTATTTACCACCACCCATACCCTTCCCAATGACTTCGCCTAATATGCCATCCTCACCATTTAAGGGTCTGAGAACAATGAAGAAAATTTTCCATATAAATTAATGGTAATCGCTCTGCACCCTTCTTGTTTACAAAAAGTCTTCATAGGAATGCTCCACTTTCAGATAACAAGGAAATGAAGATATATAGATATCTTTATAGATCAGGATTTCTCAACCTTCCTCCTTCCCTTACCGCCCCATTTTGATTGTTTTTTTCTCAATAACCACCCCGCTTCCTCAGGTCAACAATGCCCCCCATCAAGAATGTTCTACATGCCTTTTGCCCAATAAATACTTACATCAAGTAGCTTGACTATCTAAAAGGAACATTGCATTCCATTATGCAACACTTTATCATAGCTAAGCCAAGTAAATTCCATAATCATTTGTTTACAGTAGATATTTGGAGCTTCAGAATGACCTGCACACGCTAGCATAATGAAATAACACGTTAACTGAAATCGATAGATGTAATTTTTTTTTTTTCAATTCACCAAGTGGGAGTAACTTGGCCAATATGAAACAGGTAATCATCCAAACCCTTTCCCCACCCCTCTCAAACCATTTGTAGGAGACAATTTATTGTTACCCTCAATTTTCACCCCCTTAAAGGCAATATCACCCCTATTGAGAATGCCTGATGAAGTACAATGAGCATTTTTCTCCAAGGAAAGAAAGAAAAAAAAAAAAAACAGGTGAAGAAAGTTATTCTCAAGACGGAATTAATAACTATGTTATTCTTTTTCATTCCTGTTGATAAATTGTGGAGCATAGGGCATTTTATGGTTTCAGTAGCAAGTAGGTTTTACACGGTGGAGTAGCTTTCCCCCAACCCAGGCAGTAGGTTTTTCTATCAGAGAAAGATGGAGTGGCTTACAGGGCTAAAAGGCTCAAACTGCCCTTCTATTTCCCAATAGCTGTTTTTTCCCAAGAGTATTCGTGCAAAGTGAACACAGGTAATCTCGTTCAAAACTAACTTGGTTTGCCCGAGTGTTTCTGTTCCGTAACTGTTACACCACTCCACACCTCCACTAATAACGATGATGAATGTTGATTAAGAAATCAGGAAACAGCAAAATCTGGACAAGGAAGCAATGCCAGAAGATTAATTTCTTCACAGCAAATAATAGACATCTTGTTCAGGCAGATGTTCATTGGCAGGGCATCAGAGATCTGGCAACTTCCAATCAAAAATCTCTATTGTCTGTCTGCTTAGGTCAGAGGTGGCCAAACCACAGCTCACAAAAAGAAAAAACATGTTGGCTGAGCTCCTTCTTTCATCAGTTGATAAAAAATGGTTAGAAGGAAAAAAAATTCAAGCTTTATAATTAATCATCAGGTATGATCTGCAATCAAATTGAATTAAAACGTAAGTTTCATGTGTCATGTTTAGTAAATTACTCAACTAAATCAAACCCTGATATAGAATTTATAGAGTTGAATCAAACCCTGATATAGAATTTATAGAGTTGAATCAATTAGCAGCAGAGATTTTGAAAACATTTGGTGTAGATCGCTGTGATTATTGAAACTAATGCAAATTACCAGTTTTAAAAACAATGTACATGAATAAATGTTATTGCATGTATGTTTTTGTCAATATTTATACTAAAAAAAAATCTTAGTAACAAAATGTGTAGGTAATAAACAATAGAAAACATTTAAATTTTGTTTATGTCTTGTGGCTCGTATGAAGTTTATCATATGAGGCTCTTATATTAAGCAAGTCTGGCCACCCTTAGCCTATATGGATCTTCAAACAATTCATTTGGTCAGTCAGAGGTGAGGAGAAAAATAAGGTGATATGGATTTTGTCATTGTCAAATTCAAGGCCAAGACTGGAGTCGACCATTTCCGTACAAAAACAAGAACAATCTTCACCAAATTTAGATGAGTAAACTCTTCACTGTTTGACCATCCTGTCACATTAAACCAATCCGATGTGTAAAATTGACATTGCTCTATTGAAATTTTTAAATCATGACCAGGTGATTGGTAAGCGGCTCTCATATTGACATGTATTACATGTCTACAATACGTATGGGTGTGAAATCTGGAAACTTACAAAACCATACAAACCAATCAAAAACCAACTCAGAACCACACAGAGGGCAATGGAAAGAGTAATGTTAGGAATAACTCTTAGTGATAGAAAAAGGTCGATATGGATCAGAGAGAGGACCAAGGTGAAGGATACCGTATAAGTAATTAGGCAACAAAAATAGAGATGAGCCGGGCACATAGCGAAAAGAAGAGACAATGGCCTAGAAAATGCAGTAGGAAATTACCAGACACATGATGAAGAGATGAAATAGAAAAGTTTGCCAGTAAGATATGGCAGAGGACATTGTAAATACACGCTCATGGAGGGACATGGGAGAGGCCCTTGTCCAGCCTTGGACTTACAACAGCTGATGATGATATATTTGATCAGGAGGTGTGAAATGGCATAACAGTTACTGGCATGGAAAACGGATTTGATGGACAGAATCCGTTTCAGCAAAATTGTTTATTTTCACCTTATGCCTATACTCTTGGGGAAAGGGTATGAATCTACTACTCCTTGACAAAAAAAAAAAAACAAAAAAAAAAAAACTACTGCTAGGCAGTTGTTATAGCTAGACATTTGTATACAAGATAAGAGAGTGAATTGATGGCTAGACACAGAATATGCAAATTCAATTTTCATTCACATTCAATTGTTTCATAAGAAAAGATCCTGATAATGCATAAAATGTTTTGGTCTTTAGAATACTATAGAAATAAGTTACATACTGTACTTTATTTTAAAATCACTTCTAATTGTAATTTACCTTCCAATTGTAAACATTGGAACTGAATGAAGATGAAACCAACACAAATGTTTCATTATTGATTCTTTGATACTATTTACGTTCATCGTAATTGCTGTTGCTTTTTTATCACAATTTGACTCAGACTAATAGTAAATAGCAAAAAACTAATGGTTTATAATACTTCATCTAATAAAAAAAAAAAAGAAATTGGATTTACACAAAATGCTTTGTCATTTTCAAGTGAATGTTTGCTTATATTTTCTTATATAGCTTCAAACTCAATTTTAACACACTGATCATTAAATACAATAGTACTTCAAAATAATAAGAAGAATAAAACGCTAAAATTTGTTCAGATAATGAGACTGAAATTAAAGGCCTTGCACATCAAAATGGTTACATAAATTTTCAAATAGAATGAAAGTTTGTAGCTAGTAACTGTTCCGAGTCAACTGGACTATGTTGGTCAACATACAATAAAGAGAATCTATTGGAAGCATGCCGTGTTGGGAGTAACCATTAAAAAAATTGGAATGAGGGATGATCAATAAATGAATTACTTTCCTCGCCTTTTGTTGGATCACTGAAAAGTTTGAATTTTCAATATATAAGTGGATACAAACTAATGACCAATTTAGCATAAACTTACAGTGTAAATTGAATACTACATTAAAATCCTACTGGAGGTTAAATTGAAAAAATATATTCTAGACATATTAAAATGATAATTTCAGCCCTCTAGCTCCAGTGGGGCAGCGTTTACAAGTGATATGTAGATAACCAGCTGGACCAATTTGAAAACTGAAGAAATCTATTTTGTCTGTTTTGGTTGCAGGTTTCTAATAAAGTAATCATTTGTAATTTGATCCTTCAAATGTACTTGTTTTTCTGTCTGCAGACAGAAATAACAAATATCTAAAAATGGGTCAACACAAAGGACTACTATTTTTAGAGAAAAAAAAAAGAAAAGAAAATCATCTTTCTGCAAAGTAAGCTTTTCCAACTCCTACATCAACAACTTCAATGTAATTAGATTGATGCAAAAGTTCCCAACACTATCTTTTGCACAATGTTAAGAAAATCTTTGAAGTTTACTTAGCCTTTTAAATCTTATAAAACCAATCAATTGTAGTACATCGTTTTCTAAGGATATTGGTTCCACATGAACTTACATAAAGGAACAAGTGGTCGCCAACCAGGGCGATACTATTCTTTGGTGGGTGATAGACATTACTGGAATACAGTTGACTAGTTACCTGGAAATTGAAACTAAGCAATTTTAGCCATTTTTGACGAATCTAGCCTCTTTTAGCCATTTAAATTATTAGAGGGAGAAACGGAATTTTTACCCTCAAAAAGTCGCTAAAGTTGGCACAAAGCATAAAAAGGTTGATGACCACCGATTTTTCTTCCTACTCTAGCCATTTTCTTGAAAGATAGCAATAAAAAGGGATTATCAGAACTGAAAATGATGAAAATCATGTCAAGATGCCGAACAGCAGCCTTTAACTTCTCAACCTAAATGGAATTCACCAAGGAAAAAGTTCTTTTCTGAATCTGGTATGATATAAAAGGAATTCTTAATTACGAATTGCTGAAACCTAAAAGAACTGTAACTGTGCAATGCTACAGTGAGCAATTGGTTCATTTATATCACTAAGTGGAAGAGAAAAAAAAGACTTTTACAGAAGGAGAAAGTCAGCTAGAGTTTTTTTGAACGTGACAATTGCGATACAACAAATGATCATAGACTTCAGATTAGAAGTTCTTGCACAGGCAGCATATTTTACAAACTCACATATTTCAATCCATGTAATACTCCATGTCTTCATACTAGTAGTATTATTAGAGCAATTAATTTATTTTTACATGAAGTATTGTAACCCATTGTAATAATTTTTACAACTATTTACCTTAAATTAACAATGGGTTACAATTCTTTATCTGACGATAAGAATAAAATAAAATAAAATAATTGCCTCGATAATACTACTAGTACAAAAACATCAAACATGGCACAGATATTTGGACTAAACAGTAGATTAAAGGGTAATATTTGCACTTCTGGTAACCATAAAAGTTCATGTAGCCAAATGGTATAAACCAGGCTTACCTCTGGCAAAAGGTAGGGGAGTTGACCAAAAAGATGGTTTATTCATTCTAGTGTGTGTATCATGTTGTTGAACACGGTGCCTAAACAGGGACATCCCTAGGTTACTGGCAACATAAGCAGTCGTCCAGGGGGTGGGGGTACTAAGTGGTAAGGGACGACTGTTATGCATCTGAGGCAGTGGGGCTTTCCAAATACAGATGGAAAAATGAGAGAAAAATCAATAAAATAAAAATATTAAAGAAGCCTAAATAAGAGAATTCCTAGATGTGTAGTCAGATTTTTTTTTCGGGGACATAAAAGAATATTACACCATAAAGCAATGATTTACAACCAGTGTACCGTGGAGCATTAGTAAGAATGACGCAGGAGTTTTGAGAAAGGTCGGTCCTCCCTCAAACAAGGGCTGTGGGACAGTGTTGGTGTGCGAGTGTTCCCAAGAGGGATAAAAAAAAAAAGAACAAAAAAAAAGACATTTGAATACATTTTGACATTATTAGTATTTTTATGGAGAGCATTGAACCTTTCCTTCAATAAAGTGATAAATAATCATCAAAGGTCGAAATGGCAATTTTGAATTCCCTCCCAATTCTTAAGTATAGAACTGCCGATCTCATTTTTTTTTTTTTTTTTATGAATGGCATTTCTTTCAATCATGACATCTCTTGTTTAAGTTGTTTCAATGTGTTGTTAGTAATAACTCAATGCATAAAATATTTTGAATACCATAATAAACAAACTTTCGGACCGAAGTTAAACTAATAAATCTTTAGTTTGTTTAACATATGAACACATAATCATTCAGTTCCTTCTAAATAATCAAAGCTATCTTATTCGTTTACCTTGGCTATTTTAGTGTCTGGCTCATTGAGCCGTGGGAAGAAAAAGGTTGAAAATAACTGCTTCAAAGGGCGCTGAAGTTCAGCTTGCCAGGGACCGTAGTGCCGGTCCTGTGGCTAATTGCCATTTTCAATTGGCGCTTTAATTATTTATTATGAACAGGATTTCGGATCATACAACATTGAATCCAAGCATCATTATTTTTAAATATTAAATTCCCATCTCACGAATATAAGGTTGCCACTTTTACATCGTGATTTTGTGAGTATTCCTATTACAACATTCAGGAATTGAACATTTTCAATCGATAAAGCTCTCTGATTGTACACAAATGTCAAACTGACATTAAAATAACCCTTGCGATCAAAACATGGAATTGAGAGCACAATAAGATGAGAATATTATTGAGTCGGTTCACTGCTATTCTTTCTCAAAGAAATTTCTTCAGGGGCCATAGAAATACAAAATGACTCAGCAATCAAATTTATTACCAGACTTTTTTGACAAATTTAAATACGAGATGATTAAATGATTCATTATCGTGACTTGTTTCCTATCAAGACAAACACTTCAATATTTCACCTTTAAGATATCAAATACGAAGAAAACTGGATCTTATTCCTCGTTGCTGGTTGGAAGACAACAATCTAAATGGTGATCTTTCAACTTCAAGGACTAAATTAGAATTACAAAAAACTCAAAATTTTATATAAATGTTCAATTATTCAAAAGGTCAACTTGAACTAATTTTTATCAAAATTTACAAAGTTATTGTCTATGATTCTGAGAGGGGGTCAGTAACATTCGAAGTATTTTTTGGACATTTGAACATCGGGAAAAAAATCGGTTACCGATTTTATTCAGCAATGCCGAAAAAGAGATCCTCTTTACTTTTACGGAACGGGATAGTTGACCCGAAGGAAGTCGCAGAATGGATTGACCGAAATGTTGCAGGAACAAAAATAATAGAAAAACACTGAAGAGGAAAAGTATCTTCGAGAAGAATTCTTTCTTTCAGTGCCATAGAAAAATAAGAGATAGGAAATCAATATTTTAGTCGGTACCATTTTGTTCAGCACCAAAAAATATATTTCAAAGCAACAAACTTGAATTGAGAAAAGAAAAAGAAACATTAGGATTGATAAAAAGTCGGATTTTGTATATTCTTCAAAATATTAAAATTATGGAAAATGTCAGTTTGACTGTTTCACATTAGTTAATAGACAAAAAAAAAATACTAAACAGCTGATATCTAATTTCTGGCTACGGGTGCCCAATAAGGCCATATAAACCGATTCCTTTACCAAAGTCAGAGGTCTCATTTTCCAGAGTAAATCAAAAGTAAAATCAACTCGAGCTAATTTTTAAAAACATAATTTAAAAGAAATTTTATAACTAAAATCAAATAAGTAATTCACGAAGATGAAGTAATGAATTATGACGAAACTAACTAACACAAGTGAACATCCATAAACAAAAAATGCGTCACACGCATTTGTTAAGTTTCAAATAAAGAAAAGTAATTTGTTTTTGATGGTTTTAAAATAAAATCCAAGCTGAGATGAAAGGTTTGAGGAACAGAATTAAATAAAGTATGCCTTTAATAGATAATCCCAGCTTACAAAAAAAGGATTTTTTTTTCAAATCTTCATATTTGTACGATTTCAAACGCGTACCACAGAACTGAAAAGTTGGGGTGTTAAATTCAAAATAACCGATATGTTTTGATATTTTCAAAACAAATATAGAAGAATATATTCGGTAACAAAATAAAGAAGGTATATCATTATTGGTATTTTAAGTAAAGTATGTTAACCACCCCTAAAAATAAATGCCTTTATGATCTTTTCAACAACATCCAACACATCTCATACAATTTGAACTGACAAAAAAGATACTCAGGAGGTTGGGACTACGAAACATTTTTAATTAATTACTAATATGTGACTATATTCAATTGATTAACAAAAAAAAAAAAAATAGATGATTCATATTTTTTTTATTAACAATGATCTCTCCTCTGACATTCATAGTGAACAAAACTGATGTTGTTACTTTTAGTCAAATAAATAAATTAACCCGACCCTCCGACGATCGCTGTTGTGTTGTTACTTATGGGTTGTTTTGTAGTGCATAACACTTAATAAATTACTAGCTCTTATTTGACTATTTCCTAAAGCAATAACACATAAGAAGAGAAATAGAATGTTTTCAGATAGTTAATAAAATATGACATTCTTTATCAGTTATCTCCTAAGACTATTTTACTTATTGTTTGTATATGTGATGGGTTAATACTTGATCGAATTAGACCATTTTCAAAGATAGTTGAGAAAGTATCCATCACAAAATGGCACAAAGTAGGGAAGGTGGCCCCGATTGTTAAATTCTACACCCTTGCACACTCGATGTTAAAAACGGCGCACAAAATAAGGAAGAAATTAGAATTCATGAAAGAAGAACAGATGTAAATGCATTAATTATATTATGATTGCTTTGAATAAATTAAATTATTTTGCCTCGTTTCCTAAATTCTTAAATTGTTTTGCCTAGCTTCATCATAAATTCTCGACAGATCGCATAATAATGTCTACGGTCTCGGGTTTACGTTACTTAAACCGAACTCTTGCAGTATGGTACCACGAAGACATCAAATGAAAAAAAATAATCCAATAATTCCAAATCTGTCCTCGTAGAGGAGGAATTGGACTTACCTGGGGTTCGATCCCGGCATCGATGTGTTCACATAATAAAGCGAAGGCCACCTGTAACCGGGCATGGTAGCTCTGCTTGCCGTTTTGAAAATGTTCCATGTTGTTAACTGAATACGTCCTTAACTCCCTGAATAGGGAGGTTAAAATTCGCCTCATATTATCGTCCTCGGGATCCGATAATGGTGTGGAAGAAGGGGATGGTTGGATAATATTTTCGTTTTCTTCTGTAATAATCGAAGGACAAGTCGATGTATTATTCTGAACGTCCCCTCCGAAGAGGTTGGTCGTAGCCAACCCCAAAACACTACACGTCGTTTGGGCTTCTTCGTTGGTTGACAATCCAGAAAGACAGGAAGACGACAGAAGATCAACTTGTTCTGACGGTCTGTCCTCTGTCTCTGCCGCTGCTGCTGCCCACGGGGACATGGATGTGTGACTATTTGGACTTGACGATCGTCGTCCCCACAACTTGACATCATCAGCCATTGTTCTGTATAGGATTATAAGGAGAGAAGGCGTGTTTATGTGTGTGTACGCTTCACATTAGTGTTGCCACTTTCTGTTCGGTTTGTATCTAAAATTGACTCAAATTACATCTAAAAGTATCTAGATTTTCGTGCTATTTATCTCGAGAATTATCTAAATGAGATTATATATAAAAATTTTGAAATAAATCTTGATTAAAAATAAACTATAATTAAAACAATTCTTAAACTAGGCCAACTTTGCAAAGACGCATCATGTAGCCATTTTGATAAGGATGATTATTATGGCTAATTGTGACTGGATTTTTTAAAACGGCTATTTGGTAGGTTTAATTGCCGAAGTGTGTAGATTCCATTTCCACTGGATTAAGGTTAATTCTGAATTTCAATAGTGATAAAATCATGTAGGGTAATATTTTCAATGCATATTTGTAATTTTTTTAAACTTATTCATTATAAACCGTGAAGATATGGCAACTCTTAGCCATCCAAAATTGCTGTTTCAAAAATGGCCCATATCAAAATGGCTTAAAGATGCCTCTTCGCAAAGATATCCCTTAAACTATTTTTATTTACTAGATTAGGGTTATCTAAGCTTGAAGTATATATGGTTGATTCTTTCCAAGTTCACTACTCTAAGCAATGAGAAATGTCTCCTTGTTCAATTTTTATGGTAATTTTTATGAATTTCATAAAACTATCCAGAATCATCTAAAAATTTACATCTATTTATTATTACCTAGATTTGTATCTAGTATCTAGGCTCCTATTTTCATAATCTAGATACAACCTGAAATATCTAGATCTAGATATATATCTAGAGTGGCAACACTGTAGTGTATCTCTCGCTTTGTGTGTAGGTATGTATACGTGTGTGCGTGTGTGTAAAGGAAAGAGTTTGTGCGCATGTGTGATATTGATTCTGTGCGTACGTCTTGCTGTTCAGTAAGCTCCACCTCATCCTTTCTCTCTATATGAACATATTACTTCCCTCTCTGCTCTTCTCAATTGCACTCTCTATTATTAAAGTACATACATTGCTTTTTCTCTCCGTTTTTCTCTTATCTAGACACTGTTCTCTTATCTTTATGCAATATAGGATGTAGATATTTATTAATAGAATTGAAAAAACTTCTATATAAATATTAAACAATTTATAATTATAAATTAAACGAATAATAAAAGATTTGATTAAATAAATAAATTAAGCGAAATGGTTTATCCTTGCAAATCTAGCACTAAACATACTTGCGTAAATATTCGGAAAAGTTATCTCCCTTTATGACCAAAGTGGTTAGATTTTTTTCATTTCCAGGTAACTTCGTAAATAGAAAAAAAGTAAAAGAAAAGCTCTAAAAACCATACGAAGCTTCCTGAAATTGAATAATAAATCAAACGAAAAAAAGTGACTGTCGAACAGTCTTGTTTTTTAAAAGCTAGCGAATTTTTTCCTGTACAACTTCTCGAAAGTGGTCCCCATTGGCAGTCATCTGACATCACGCAGATATGCGATCTTTCGAAATTTATGTAGCCATGGAGGGTTAAGATTATTTTTTTTATTTTTTTTACAAACGCAGTCTTAGAAGAAAAAGTATTTTCCTTTCAATTTTAGGTGCTTTCAATCCATTAGATCCTAGAATCATCCAGAAATTTGTTGGTTTTCGAAAGAAAAGATTTTTTTCAGGTTTTACGAGGGGGTTCTATTTACGATATAGCAATAATGCTATAGTAAGCACTTATTTTCAGCCACTTTATCAGAGGTAATGCCAACCATTTCCGTATTAACACAACGGCCTCTACCTACAGATTGAGTCAGCTGCTCTTTGGAATTCTTTCGAAATAATCTAACTTTTATACCAGCAAATTCTTATGGCGCTTCTCCGTATTATGTTTTCATTTATTTCCTCAAAACTTTTTACAAACATAGCCCATACTTTAGAGCCGATTCAGTGTCTAGAAGTTAGGATTGAGGTGTGGATTAGTGTCAGGATAAGTGTTAGGGTTTCTTATTTTCCAATCATTTATCAGTGTTATTTCGTCTTCATGTTTTACCCCCGCCTCCTGTACTTACGGTCAGTTGGTACAAAGTGCCACCTATAGCATAATACGCAGTTATAAATAGAACTCCCCACGTAAAACCTGAAAAAAATCTAAACGAATCATAACCTGAAACAGCCACAATATGATTTATGCATTTACCGATTTTTTAGATTTTTTTCTTTCATGCTCCATCAAGTGTGAAAATTTCACTCTCACACCCGCTACGTGACGTCAGCAGAATTTCAATCAGGACCACCTTCGGTAAGTTGTGTCTTTGTCTTTGTGAGCAGATGTGAAAATTTCTCAATTTTGTATAGTTCGTTTGTTTGTTTGTTTGTTTGTTCTTGTTGTTGTTGTTGTTGTTGTTGTTGTTTTGTTTTTTGTTTTTGTTTTTGGGGGGAGTCTTACACAGAAACAAGAGACGCGACTCATTACTTTTTTTCGCAGATATGGAATATAGCTTTAGAAAAAAAAGCATGAAATATACTTGGAATAATATAAACAGTACATTTTATGTCAACATAAATCCTCTGTTCGAAGTTTTTTAATATTTTGTTCTTCGGTGCCCTTAAAACAATTATTTAAAAGAAATAATTTTCGGAAATCATTTCATAAATGTCTCAATCAGGAGCACTTGTTGAACTTAGTCTTGCACAACAAGTTGCGAAGACGGGAGTTGGCGTCTTCGTTTGTCTTTCTACGACACTCAACGTTTGTTACTTGTATTATTAATTACTCGTTATGTCAAGAAACGCAAAATTATTCCTGATTTTGTGAAAACTGGTGTCCAATCAACTTGAGAGATTAACTCTAACCCCAAGCTAAACCTAACCCAAGAATAACCCTTGAATCTAACTCTTAATCTTAGCCTATTCATTCATTCATACCCATATAACGCTATTGAGATCATTGGCGTTGTGACGCCCCCTATACTTTTAATCAAAAAATTTAATAAAAAACCCTACTTGGAGCTAGATGTCTAACACGTCACTTCTGACGACGACCCGATAAAAACTATGAACATACATGTTCAATTGCTTTTTTACCCCAGCGCTTCTGGCCAGTCTCTCTCTCTCTCTCTCTCTCTCTCTCTCTCTCTCTCTCTCTCTCTCTCTCTCTCTCTCTCTCTCTCTCTCTCTCTCTCTCTCTCTCTCTCTCTCTCATCTCGCTGCCTCCCGGCCGATCTGAAGTTTGCCGTTTTTTCCACCGTGACAAATCACTGTACTGAATGTTGCCCATTTTAGTTCACCGATGTCGTGGCATCTCACATACGCACAGCTAACTAACCCTGGTATCACCATTCACTCAAAACGTGTACACTCCTCTCTCTCTCATGAATGAAATAGCAAGGCTTTTACTTCACAATGGTCCGATGATCTGTCTTCTAATTCTCCTTATTTCGGGAAGCGCACATGGACCAAACCCCGTGTGTTTTCTGTGACTGACATAGTCTGTCAGTTGTGTATTTTTCAGCGTCAGAGAATAGCCTCCGAGTTGCTCACATGCGATCCCATATACATCGCCCCAACCAACAGCTATCACTACTCTCCCCCACACAATATAGGAACCATCACTCCTACAGCGTTTTAATAAAACCTGCAATTTTTCTTAGTTTTTCACTTGTCATTTTTACTGGGCGCCATCACAGTGGTATTGATTTCTAATGCATGTACATGGAGAGAGAGGGAGAGAAATGAAACCTGCTTAGTTATCAGGAACCATATATAATAAGTTTGACGTAAGTATGTCACACTTGAGTACTCATACATTTCAAGATGGATGAAAAATAAATCTATTATAACTAGCTGAACCCCCTCGACGGTCGTGATTTTTACAGCTTACTACGGTAGGGATTTCCAGCTAGTTCTTGCAGAGGGCCTAGGGTCTTTGGTCCTAGTGAAAGATTGAAGAAGTTTTCTCAATTTTACCTTGATTCTGTTATACTGGCTACAAGGTATCATTACGACTACTTGGAAGACATATGCACATAAGTGGAATCAATCTTTTTGTATTATTTAGTTGGATAGAAATCAGATCATTATTATTGCTCACTGGACCCATGAAGTATATGCATACCAAAGAATGTGAGCTCATCTGAAGTCGCAACAGTGAATATACACATGTTGCATATGTATGAAGAAGATGCATGTGAACCACTGGTCAACAAAGGCAGGGGTGAACAATATGCATAAGCGTCTTCATGACGACCAGGAGCCTGTCCGAGCAGGATACACAGCGTGTAAGACCCGGGAAGATCATGAGGGGAATTGTGCAGTGTGGGTTATAATTCATTCTAATACTTCTGGGCATACAATGTTTTTAGTTTGCTTCTAGTGACCTTTCTCTTGACATAACAGCATATAATTGTCCATGAGTGAACACAGGATCTTGTAAATGGACACCAGCGTGGTTTAATGAGTGTCTTTGAGCTTCGTACATGGTGAGGTCGTATACCTATATCACTAGGAACTGTAACCTAGCAATATTAGAGATATGTTTTCTGGTTGTGCAGCTTGGGCTTCATTTGAGGCGCGTGATGAATTTGTTGCTGATAATAAGCAATATGCTGTTCTGAAGGTTCAGCTTGAGTTTCTTTTTGAGACTCCAGATAGAGATGTTCGTCAATCATTTGATGAACATTTTCTTCTTGTTTATCGAGGATACGCTGTTGAGGTTCCCCTTGAGGAAGTAACAGCAGCGTGTGGTTTTGTTCTTCTTGCAACACAGCCTTATGGAAAATGTTTATTTGATGCCGTTGTGCGGAATCAGGAATAAACATACATACAGTAGCACAATTTAATGAAAATGCTATAAATGAAAAGTAATTATTCAGTGTTGGCCAGGCAAGAATAAAGCTATTGTTCAAAGCAATAGAAAAAAAATTTTAAATTACAAGCGCCCCAGTCAAATGATGGACAAAAAATAAAAGTAAATGGAAGTCATAAAGTATTGGTGGGGCTGCATTCTTACAATAGAAAAATTGACTATTTTAAGACTGAGAAAAAATTTTGATGTTCTTATGAGAGAGTTGTGATTTGAATTAATTTTAGATTGTAACAACCACCGCATTAAAATCACTCAGTTGAAAGTACGCCTTTAACAATAAAATATAAGTCTTTTGCAGTGATCGATCCAAAATATGTAGCATTTATTGAACTGAAATCGCAAAAAAATCAATTTTAAGTGTAGCTGGTAATTTTTATTGCAAATTTCAATAAATCTATCGTTGTTCCGCCAATTGAAAATAAAACCCACTTCAAAATTGGGTCGTTCTGATTTTAAAAAAAAACAACACAAAAACGTTCACACAATCCCTCGAGCGAATATATTTCTTTTTGTGAAGAAAAACAAAACAATGCTGCCTCCCCATTGTTTTGAAAGTTTCAATTCTCTTCCTTTCACTCACTCGTCAGAAAATTCTCCCCTCTATTCTATATTGAAATCATTAGAGACGCGTCGTATTTACGTCATTTTTAGATGGTCACAAAACATGTGTGTTTATTCCATTATATTATTTTTATTGTAAACCGAGCGCCCCCACAAATCGACCAAGAAGTCCTCGGTTCGATGTACACTAACATAAGATTGGTTGGGTGAATATGCAGGAGGTGAAAAACACAACGTCAGCTCGATAACCATTATTGATTTTGCCATACAGGGGAAAACAGATGAGCTGATTTGCATATATTTGTCTTAGTATACGTAAAGAATAGAATATCCGTACGTATGCATGTATGTTACCGTAAAATAGTACATCGTAGACTGCATTTCGTTAGTGCGTCACCTTCAAAATGTTACTAACTTGAAAAATCAAGGTTGATTTCTACTGTTACTTTAAGTTGTTTAGAGGCTTGTTCGTTTTTGTTTTTGTTTGTTTGTTCAGGTGGGGTGCGATGTAACTATAACGTTAAACTGGATATCGATTGAATCGCATTCATTCATCATTAACGATATCATCAAAATTATGTGTTTTATGCCCCCCCCCATCTCTCTCTCTCTCTCTCTCTCTCTCTCTCTCTCTCTCTCTCTCTCTCTCTCTCTCTCTCTCTCTCTCTCTCTCTCTCTCTCTCTCAAGCTGTTCCTATTTAAAGCAGTTGTAGAATAAATGCAAATTCAAGCGACTTTACGTCAGGTACTCTAAGTGACGCACGGTGGAGTTTGGTACTATTTGGCAGAGCTGATTCGGCGTGAGCATTTCGGCGTCCAACCTATTAGGGCGTTTTTATGTTTGAGGAAAATGGTGTTAGTCATCATCATTCGATGGCGGAGCCTTAAAACTTTGAATTCAACTTCATTGGAAAATATTTGTTTTGTTGTAAATAAAACTTGAACTTTGAAAAATTATACGAAGTTTTTTATTTAAATCTACTCACATGTCTGTTGTTTTAATTATGTGTAGGCGATTTTTGAATGCTTATTTTACTGATTTATTCACTCCAAACAAACTGAAAAGTCAATTTACATAAAACCTTTGTGTTATTTACAACAGAAAAATATTTTTTCAACAAAGTTAAATCTACAGATTTTATGGCTTTTCAGAGTTTTACCTTTGAATGATGACGAATCAGTCAACATTTTTTCTTGCCTGACGCCTAAATGTCATTCGCCAAAATGGGCTTACGACTAAATTAGATAACGCCCAAACACTCGCACCCAAACGCCCACATCAAATCGGCTTCGTTAAATAGTCCCATCCCATTCACAGTGTGAGATCTCCGTTCCAAAACCGTCGCATATTATTCTGCTTGAGTACGAAATGATAGCTATGGATTTATACGGCAGAATTTTTCCGACAGCTTTAAAACTGAGAGGAACGTATAATCCGTGTGACTACTCAATTTACAAACTAAATAAATACCATTGTCACTTTTCTGTGCTGATGTCCGTTAGCTTTTAACGCTATTCCAAATTGATGTATAAAATTAAGAGACACCACGAAGATTCGGTCGCTTGACATTAACAGACAGATGATATTCATATGAACTACCACTATGGAGATAAAATCATGTTGGACTTTGAACCTGACGTATAATCAGTCAGTCAGTCAGACAGTCAGTTAGATTGGGTATGGGGAAGCGGATATCAGAGCAGCAGCTTTTTTCTTTTTTTTTTTTTCAAATCTAGCCACTTTGACAAACAAATTATGGATTGATTGAAAAAGCTTACAATAGGCTACAATTACAACATATCTATAAACTTATTATTCAATTTTGTAAGTTTTATATTAGATACTTCATACCGTATTTACTTGAGTTCAATGTAATTTCAAATATATTGTGACTCCGATTTTTTTAAGCTGAAGATAAGTAATATATGGCTTCCCCTTATCGCTGGAAATCTTTAAAAAAATAAAACACAAGAACTAAAGAGAAAATAATTCAAACACTAAACTGGAATATCCTCTGCTTTTGCTCCGTAACTTTTTGCTTGAATTTACTGAAGATCAAAACTCTGTATATATCTTGGAATTTTTTAGATGAGGTATTATTATTATTTCTACTGATATTCGGACCTCCCTCATCTTGGTTGTTTTTCATACAACGTTTCGGCCGTTGCACTCTACGGCCTTCGTCAGGTATCATCTGGTATATTTGTGGAAGTAATCTACCAGATGATACCTGATGAAGGCAGTAGAGTGCAACGGCTGAAACGTTGTATGAAAAACAACCAAGATGAGGATGGTCCGAATATCAGTAGAAATAAAACTCTGTATATTTGTTGGTGTGTCACCATAATGCAGCAAAAATATTACCTGTCATTTTTGACGGGTTCTATTCTAGTCTTAGTATGATTTACCAAATGCCTGTCCGTCCGTCTGTACGCAACAACCTACTGCAGAAACCACGAAACGACCCCTCCATGAAAATTTCTGTGAGCACCAATGTGACCCTGGGAAAGGTTCTTAGCAAATTGGTTTTTGAAAATCGTTCCCTAAAATATGAGAAGGGGGATTTACGGTGTAAATTCACGCTAAAATAGTGCATTTTTTTTTTTTTTGTTGCTGCATCAGCTGGGTGCTGGTGAAAAACTACCTAATCGCTGAGCCAGTGGGGACTCCGTATCGTTTATAGAGAGAAGGGGAGAGTACGAGAGAAAAATCAGCTGCTGATAGTAAATGTATCATCTCGCTCACAGTGGGTACATTGATATCGTTCATAGCGAGGGGCTGAGAGCAAGAGGAAGAATGGATGTTTGTTTATTTTCTGTTTAAGCGGTATTTATGCACTTTTAATATTTTTCCAAAGATTGTAAAAATCTCTTAAAGCTCGAAGCATCGCTTAAAAAATCAATAGAATTAAACACTATCCGATTTACATTTATCTTTGAATTTTGAATTGCGTAAAATTATTCAGAAACTTATTTGAAATTATCTCCAGTCTTTACACGGATAATGTATCGCTCAATCTAGACAAAGTAAATAGAATAGACGATTAAAGAAAGTGGGGCTACTACAGGAATCGAACTTGTCACCAATAGGATAGCAGCTTCAATGTAGCATTGCTCTTACCGTTGAGCTAAGTAGCCGCCGGTGATGCAAGCGGGTCCAAATAACTGTTTTCACTCCTAATTCTCATCTCGTTCATTCAACGGTCTATATCTGCTCTATTCATTTCTTTCAACCCATCGGTCATGTATTAGGAAATGGATATATATGACCCGACTAAATGATAATAAACTGCATTATACTATATAGAAACTCTTATTTGAAATGATATCCCGTCATATATATATTAATTCTTTTTTTTTTTTCTGTCAACAATTAATCCCACCCTTTAGGGGGGCGCAGGAATAAAGCTAGTAAATGAAATAATGTCGGTGTAAGTTACGTTATGTAGTTTCGAAAAGAAGTGCGATCCCTGATATAGAGAAAGTAGTATCGCTTTTTTGCATCTCATACCCCAACTTTAAATTGCCGACCTTCCTACAGTACCACGTTATTTTAGGGAACGGCTTAGGGATAGATTTTGGTAATTCGAAACAAATCGCCGTCTTTCAAGTTTGAGATGCGAAAATAGAGCAATACTAATAGCTCAATCGATGGACCCCACTTCTCTCTCAGGACCGTACGTACTTCTTAGAGACTGCAATACTCGACTTGTACATTGACACGATTTCCCGGGTAAAAAACCCAGTGTTGAAAAGTAATACCACTCGTTCCTGTTGTGTCCGAATTGAATCGTCGATTTGACTGTCTAATGTTAATATTCATGTGATTTGAAATCACTCTCGGTAAATCTTTTATCAACTTCCGCAAAACCGTATCAATAGAGAAACCTTCTCAAGATGACGAACGGCGGGATAATTGAAAATGGTTTTGGTTCATACTTCGCTTTCCGCCCAAGACATTTTGGATCAAATAAGAAAACGTGTTTGGTTAGTCACCCAAGAGAAACCGTCACGTGACTAATGTCTTTTGGCGGCATGCATGCTCGGAGGTGATCAATAAAAAAAAAACCTAAAAAGGATGATCAATGAATAACTTACTTTTCATACGTTTTGTTGGGCGGTGATCAATAGAAAAATAGTCTGAATTTTAAAAAAAAAGAACAGATCCAAATACACAAACTAAGTCATCAATTTAGAATAAATTTAGATTGCAAAGTGAAGTCCCCCACTAAAAACTTATTTAATGATCTTTTGTTTTTGTTTTTCTTTAAAAAAACAAGAAAACTGTTTTTCAGCCCTCTAGCACCATTGCAGTGGCTTCTATGTGTGATACATGCATTCATACAAACATACATAGTCAGCCAGACCGATTTGAAAACTGAGGAAAACTATGTAGACAGTTTTGGTGACAGTGTTGTTTGATGTCTTTTAATCAAGAAAACAAAAACAAATAGCGAGCCCAAAATGGTTCAACCTTTCACCATTGTAGTTCTACAAAAAACAGTAACATTAAACCAGTCGGTAACGAACCGTATAAAAAACTAGACCACGGTAATGTGGGGTGAACTCATATGGGTGAACTACCTGAGAGAAATGATTGCAGGGGGTAAAAATGTTGGTGAACGAAGGAAGGGAGATGGACCAGAAGAAAAGAAAAAAAGTAGTTCTTCCCACTTAACCGCACTCAATCTTGTGTAATATGCCGGAAGACATATGGCTTACAAGAGTATTTAGAGGACTACCACTCACTGCAACTCGTCCTAGTCCCATAATCACTGTAGTTCCCTCACTATCTACATACTACAAAACTACTCAATGTTTATCTGTTATTATGCTCAAATCAGATGAAATAGCGCGTTTTAGCAATATATATATATAGGATCAAAGTACCCTGGGAACGTGTTAACTCAAAGAATGCGTAAATCCAGGTGGAATTGCGCCTCCAGTTACTTACGTTTTGTCACTTCTTTTTTAGCATTACACAGCCCAAAACTGTCCACATCGAGCTTAGGTTGATGTCCTACTAGCTATAATACCAGTGCAGAGGATGCAGTGTGATATTTGCATTTGTTTCCTTTTAATTAAATGTCTGTCTTGTATACTAGCATATAGGGTATGCGTTGATTATACTTAAAAGTGAGAGCGTTTTCTTGCTGAGTGGGATAAATTTTACGCGTTTTCCACCAGTGCAGGTGTTCGAGCCCAGAAAAAAGCCTCGTTTTTTAAAGCTTCTTCTTCTTCTTCTTCTTCTTCTTCTTCTTCTTCTTCTTCTTCTTCTTCTTCTTCTTCTTCTTCTTCTTCTTCTTCTTCTAATTATTATTATTATTATTTATCATTTATTATTTATTTACACATTTTTCTAACTTGGCTTAGTGTCGTTCTATGCTCAGCCGAGTAAAAAAACTTGAATGGGTTCATGCCTTCAGAGATGGTTCCAAGACATTTCCCGGTCGTATTTTCCGAGTCACATTTTACCACCGGTAATACCCCGGAATGATTAGAGAGAAAAGTGTTGAAAGCAAGAGAAAACAGGTTCGGTTAGTCACTCAGTAGAAACCGTCTTGCAACAAATCCCTTTTGGCAGCCTGCCGTGTTGGGGGTGATCATTTAAGTAGTTGGAAAAATAGGTGATGAATGAATGAATTGTTTCTTTCACATTTTGTTCGGCAGTGATCACTAAAAGAGTCTGAATTTTCAAAAAACAATAAAACAAGTGCGAACAGTGGACACAAAGTAAGTGACAAATTTAGCAAAAACTTGCATTGTTAATTGAACCCACAATAAAGACTATTTTCGGGTGGAATTTCCAAAAAACAAATAAACCGTTCCATTGACATGTTAAGGAGTGAATGCATAAAGTTTCAACCCTCTAGGCTCCATTGGGGTAGCCTGTACGTGCGACACATACATATATTGCCAGACAGTCAAACCAAATTAAAATCTGAAGAAACCTATGCCAATGTTTACTGTGTTGATGGTGACAGTTTTAGTTGACAGCATCTGAATGAGAGAAAAAAAAACTTGAAACAAGAACCATAAGTTCAATGATGCATCCACCATCCGTGGTAGTAGTAACAAAAGGAGTAGGAGGAGGAGGAAGATCAAGTAATCTTTCTTTTAAGCCAATTGATTCTCATATTTGTAAAATATTGCAATATGGAAATATTCTGCAAGTATTATTTTCCATAAAAATCGTTTATGGCCATTTCTGGCGTTTTTCATTTTGTACTTATTGGCTATTCTATCATGACATCATTAGCCGCTGGTGAAAAAAAATGATCGGAATAGTTCTCTTTAATGACATCACGCTTCCTTTCTTTCTATTTCTGTTGTTCAGCATAATTGGAACCAACCAACCGAAAAGTATCTGATGCGTAGATATATCTAAAACGTTTCACAGAAAATATAGAAAAGAGGTTAGCAGGTCAACAATAAGGCATCCAGCTAATTTTTTGCCTTTTTTTTTAATCTATGATCATATATAATGCTTGATATTAAGCCATTAACTGCGACAGGTTGCAACGAGTAATAGTCATACATTGCAAGATAAAAGCCTCTGTCTTTCGCAAGATAATCTATTGCACAATGAAAGAGCTGACTTTCAGACAGGACCGGGCAGAACAGGTAATAGGCATGGGCCAAATAGAAAATATAGGCCTCACCCATAGAAATGCAATGACTGAAATTTCTGTCATTTAATGTTGATAGTTTAAGATACATTTAATCATATTAAAGCTAAAAATAGTTCAACGATAAACATGGCTTAGTCAGAAAAATTGAAGTTCTGAAATATTTCCACAAAATTCCAATTTGTGCCTCAACACAGGATTATGCTCGAAACAAAATACTTTATTAAATCCTCAAACTATTGGCTTAACCTTTGCAAGACTAACCTACAACGGTTCGAATGTCAACTGTTGGTAGAAATTATGGTTCTGGATAATTCTAGTGGATCTTGTCGAAGAATGGGCGCTCGCTGTATTAGCGAGCCATGGGTGTCAGTGAAAAGGTTGATGAAGGAAAGAAGACGTACAGAGAACATGCGCACCAAGTACAAATGTGGACGCGGATATTAAATGGAGCAAAAAGACACATTCAAATATTTAGATCTGAAAAATGAGAGATATGTTACATGCGCAAATGAAAACATGGAATGGAAACATTAATACATTTGATTGCTATAAAATTCTTGCGAATACTCACATCGAGGAAGATAAGTGATAAGACAATGTATATACAGCCACGTTTAATGAACAGAGACTACGCCGGCCGAAAGTTTATGGAAGGGTATGGAAAGATAACCAGCTTGAGATGCTTGGGCCAAAAAAGCGAGAGAGAGAAAGGGAGAAATTAACAGGATTAAAAGCCGGGACTAAAAGGCTAGGAGTTGACTGCAGAGAGGCACTCCAACACTAGCGTTCAGGGTTTTTATAGAAAGAGGTGACTTTTAGATACTTGGCTAAAAGAAGTGTTTCGTAAATGACTAAATTACTAAGTCCCAGTATATTTCTGAAAGAGATCTACAGGACATAAAGCTGGATTAAAGCCGCTTGATGCCCTAAATACAGCCCCAAAATGGTACCCCCTTTACTGATAAAATTTCTGAATGATGAAACAGTCCTGAAAAAATGAAGGTTATATCCATTTGAAACACATCAAAATACGTTTAAAAACTTTCGTTTTCCATGCAAAAAAAAATTCATTCACTAAAATCTTTACCAACAAAACTTGTGCTTGTATAATGAACAAATTTCTACAATTGACTATTGAATCTTTTGGATGTTCGAATTAACTATGACACAGTAATTAACGCTCATCTATTCAGGGCTGACCACTCTTTAAGTGAGTTAACTCGTCATTTGTAAACTAATGCAATGCTCTTCCATAGGAATAGAGCACTCTGTTGGATGGGGAATTTAAGCTAAAATAAATATATCGCTTAAATTCAGCTCTACTGGCCGTCCAGTTCCGTGGCTCAGTGGTAGGATACCGGCCTCCAGGTCTGAAGCTAAGGTTTCAATCCTGCCTCGTGGTACTCGATGGGATAATGGATTGTCTATAGCCAAACTGAAGAGTTGTAATACAACGAAACAGTTGTCTGTGGATGTGCATGACATTCTCTCTCTCTCTCTATTTATCTCTCTCTCTCTCTCTCTCTCTATATATATATATATATATATATATATATATATATATATATATATATAAAAGAGAGGGAAAGAGAGGCACAGAATGAATTGAATTAAATATTTTATCTTTCATGTTGAACCATTTTAATGAATCAAACTGCAATAAACCTGTGGTACCACTTCTCGTTTGATACTCTAAGCATGTGCTCATTTTGCTTAATGGTTGTTTCAGGACTGATCTTAGCATCCATAGAGACCTTGGGATGTCTCAGGGGTCTCAAAAGAGTTCTAGGGATATTTTATCATTTGTTTAAATTCCTCTAATTTGCTGAAAGATTTTTTCTTTAATATCTTTTTGGTTTGTTTTATGATGATGATGATGATGATGATGATGGGATATCTCATGAGGCTGATGTTCAAAATCTCTCGATTTCTATCCCAATTGGTGAAATACAGAAGGGAATCATTGTATATCTGGGAGATTCTTGTAGAGATTTCTCAGTTGATTAAATTATCAATATCTGACTCCAATTAAATGCTTACATAACTATGTAACTGATAACTATTGAACTGTAACCTTACTACTCAGTAGTAGTATCTATCTCAGAAAAGTTAATCCATTAAGGGCTGACTGCTGATGATGTTAGTAGTCTTGTAGGAAAAAGAAGAAAGGTTTTACTTTATAGTGCAGAGAGAGAGAGAGAGAGAGAGAGAAGGGGAGAGAGAGAGAGAGAAAGATTAGACCCTATTTTTCTCCAATACCAGTTGGCACAAAAAATAGGAAAGCAACTTGCTGGTTAGTGATGCCAAATAAGAATAGTAAGAAAGCATCTGTTGTCACAGGGATCGAGTTTTGTAGAGAAAGAGTTATTTTTTGCGTAGAAGGAAAACAGCAAGTATGCAGAGAAGTGTTCGAGTGTGTCCCCCCCCCCTTTTGTCTAATTTATTGTTACTTTGAAGAATTGAGAAATATATCTTCAATAATAAAAAAGCAGGTGAACAAACTTTCTAGGTTTTGTTTGTCAATCGATATTTTCACTCTTTTTTATAAACAATGTATGATTTTAGAGACTGACCAAATTTGAAAAAACAGAGAACATGGAGTTTTATCCATGCGTATTTCTTGAAGTAAAGAAAATTAGGAAAGATTATCGTGACTATCGGATAGTAAAAAGCCTTGCCATTTCATTCACAAGAGTGAGAGGTATACGCGAAGTGGAATGGGAAAAGTTAGTACAGAGATAGGTCACGGTGGAAAAATGGATAAGATCATATCGGCTGGGAGGTCATCAAAATGATAACGAGAGAGAGAGAGAGAGAAAGAATAGCCGGCAACAAGCGCTGGGGCCAGCATAACCAGCTAGGGGTGCCAGTACTAATGAGCATTGGACAATGTGCCTCCAGGGCTTTCATAGGGGCCGTCGGAAGAAGTGACGTTTTCGATGTCTAGCTAGAAGAAGGGTTTCGTATTTAATTCCCAACTACAAGTATAGGGGGCACTACACTGCCATTTTCCGGAGCCGATCTGTGTTTGAATCCATTTGTGATGCTTTGATTTGTGTAATGGCCTGATTTAATTTGTGTCGGATGATATCATATCTAATGTAATATTCAGCATGTTAGTACAACTAAAATTACTAGTGAAATTGAAAATTC
>OY735221.1:44177954-44682954 GCA_963457665.1 Thysanoteuthis rhombus
CGTGCTAGATGGACCTTCAGTGAACAAAGAGAACTTGGGTAGACATTCTGAATCAGTTGCAAAAATATCTTAGCACTATTTTCCATAAGGGTGAATTTCCTCTGCGGTAAACTAGCCAGATAAAATATTCCCTTCAAATATGGGTATATTTTAAATCGTTGGGAAGGAAATTTCATGCCAAGTTGAGTTTACAGAAAAACCATATACCTCAGAGGAAATCACTTCGAGTTATTCACAATCAAATGCCATATACTTTCATTTTAAAGATGAAACATCTGTGTGGTCAGATAGCTATGATATAGGTGACGTACTTTTTGCTGGATCCATTGCCTATTGAACAATGTAAGTTTATGCTAAATAGGTCCCTCATGTTGTGACTGGCTACATTCTCACCTACGTGAAAATTTACTGTCATACCACAATTCATCAAATATCCGTCCGTCTGTTGGCAAAACTCAGGAAAAACAGTAGATATTACCAATGAATTTTCTATGTCTAACATGGGACCCCAGAGCATATTTTTAGCAAGTTGGTTTTTGAAAACTCAAACACTTTTTTTAGTGGGTGGTTCGATTAACAATGTAATTATTATGCTGAATTGGCCCCTTATTTTGTGTCCCTCCACATTCATGTTTAATCAAGAAAAATATTATTTTAATTCCCAAAATTACTGTCCATGTGAATAACTCAGGAACCACACAGCATATCATCCTGAAGTTTTGTGTGTATTAATGCAACCCAAGGCATATTCAGTCTTTGAAAGATTCGATAACTTATAATTTTCAGTCAAGGGTTGATTTACTCAGTAAGTATTTTGCTAAATTGGTCCCTTGTTTTGTGTCCGGTTGCGTTCACGCTTACCTTGAAGTTTGCTATTACTTTGATTCATCAAATATCAATCTGCCCGTGTTAGAATAACTGAAGGACAACTAAAGCTATAGCCATCAAATCTTCTGTGGTTACTAATGGGATCCTGGAGCATGTTTTCGGATATTCTTTGTAAATTCAATAACAAAAACAATGCATGATCTGTGTTTGCGCTCTCCTTGATAATAATGATTTGATTTCTATCAATCTATCTCCCCCCTTTCTCTACATATACATAAAATGAGTAAAGATTTTTTTTCCCAATGGTTTATTACAGATTGTACATTTTGTTTTGCTTTAAAAAAAATTTTAATTGAAGAAAATGAAAAAAACGAATCACTGGGAAAATCCTTATTCATTTTATAACCACTCTACTGATAGTATTGAGCGCTTTTTGAACTAGGATCCACCTGATGCATTAATGCATGTATACACATTCGTCATATATTCCATTATTGTTCTCATATATATATATATATATATATATATATATATATATATATATATATAGCTTTAAAAACCTTCAG
Source organism: Thysanoteuthis rhombus (assembly GCA_963457665.1). Classification (NCBI taxonomy): domain Eukaryota; kingdom Metazoa; phylum Mollusca; class Cephalopoda; order Oegopsida; family Thysanoteuthidae; genus Thysanoteuthis; species Thysanoteuthis major. Next base: position 44,179,349 of record OY735221.1, read on the forward strand.
GTCGACCTCTCTCCTACGCCCACAGATACTTACAACAACCTTCACTTTCATTCGGCACAACCCAAATACCGGGAAAACATTTTATTTTTCACAATCATTCAGAATTAAGAGAATTTGGTCTACAGATAGTGAACTTAACAAGCAAAACTGCAGCATTTCACTAAACGAGGATATTCACAAGAAAAATCAAATAACCAAATAAAGAAGGCCATTACGATATCCAGAGAAGAAACCTTCTCAATCTCTAACGAAAACAAACCTGACCACACATCACTCATAACCACCTTCCACAACATACTATCACCTTTTCACATATAACTAATAATAGATAGAATATACTTACACTTAAAACAGAACACAAAGAAATATTGTAGGAACCATGCACCATTGCCTACTGCAGATCCCCAAACATTAAAAACATGATTAGAAACATTATGATAAGTAATAAAGTCTCACATAACATCATCTTTGAAACATTCAATTCTTCCAATCCTGTAACAATAGAGATAGTATATGTTAGTTCGACCACTGACAAGACTTTTTACATCTAATATTCCAACTGCAGAAGCAAAAATGTCATCTACCCGCTAGAATATAATAAATGCAAACTGCAATATATAGGCAAGCCTGAGTGGCAGTTCAACATTAAAATTGATAACTAAAGGCACAGAATTAAGTCACCCAATCATCCCAATCTACTTCCAGTTGAAGTACACCTCTGCACCCGGTCATAATTTCGGCACAGATGTTACATTCTCCATTATTAGGAAAAAAAACATACTCCCTCGACATGACTAAAATTCTAGAACTACATAAGGATATTTGTATTGAAAACTCGAAACTCTCTCCTCTTACGGACTCGACACTAAATTCAACAACCCTAACCATCCGGATCTCTAACACCATAATCTTCTCACTCGTAATTACTCCATGCTTGAAAACACAATATCTTCATACATGCACATAACACCATACTTCTATCTAGGCACAAACACCCTTAATATACATGTACTTTTATTACCCACGACAACCCCACCTATACAATCTAAACCCCCACCTACATATAATGTTACAAACTTCTTACCCTATCCATATTGTCTCACGTGTCCTCTTTTCTTTCAGTTTTTGATTTCTTTTTCATATCTTTGTATCGAACATTTTTATCAAAATTTTCTTCAAATGGTTTATCCAATGTTTTATTGAGTTGATCAAAGCCATTTTCTCAATCAGATCCACCTCAAAACTGCCTCTTTTCCGTACCTGTCAGCGTGAAAACACAGTAGGAGCTAAATCACTTTTGAAAATGTTATTGCTAATTTCCATAAAATCATCCCTTCTCGAAAATCGCAATATTCGTCATCCTGGCGTTGTTCGGATCAGCGATATTTTCCAACCTGAGGTTGTTCGGATCAGCGGTGCTCGAGATATGTAATAAAAAATATGTGATTTAAAGATGGTCTTTCTTCATAGTTTCTTCAAAATATCTCCTTCGATTTCCAATCCGTGGAATTATCTAAATTTAGATTTTAAAATTTTGGCAACACTGAAGATGAATAACTGAAATATTTCAAAACCATATTTCCGTACGACAGGTGGTAAATTATTCTAAATGGCAATAATTAAATCCAATCCTGCACTTTTGGAACGGGCACAGACTTGTTTTGATAGTATTTCAATAAGGTAAATATTGATGGTTGGAGTCAGATTTAATTTTTCAATAACATGTAATATATTGCCTAAATTTTGGATATATATATATCTATAATTCGCATGAATGAATCATCATAGCTCATAATATTTCCATATTGCAATATTTTACAAGTATTACAATTCATTGTTTTTCTTCTACCGGCTACCACGGATGGTGGATGCATCGTTGAACTTATGGTTCGTATTTTACAAATGAATCCTTAGTCGCTTCGACTACACTACACAGAGCAATACCACACCTTATAAAGTAGAACCTAATCGACTATGGCATTATATCTGAGTCCGTCTGGTCAAAAACCAAGAAACTCAAGCTCGTACTTGCATAATGTTAATTTCATGACGACTAGAATTAATCTAAAGGAAAGATTTCTCATTTATCTCCATATAACGTGAATAATATGCTTATAGTATATCGTTTCATGAATTTTGATTCAGAATAATGAAGTTTTAGGAAACATTTTCCTGATATCTCTATGTAGCATGAATAATATCTTATCATAATTCACCAGAAGTCCGCCCGCATGTAATCACCTACTGCAAAAACTACTCAACATAACCCAATGATTTTTTTCCGTGGATATGGATGACTAATTAGTTTTTGAAAATCAGACCCTAAAATATGTCCTAGTGGAGGGGGTGGTGAAATATTTGCCATGAAAATTCAAATTGAAATGGTCATGTTTTTTTTGTGCTCAGGTTCTATCAACTACCATTGAGTGCTGCTTTTTTCAGCCATAGTCAAGAGGGGATTAGTTAATTTGTATCGTTTGTAGAAAAGATGGCAAAGTAAGTGAGTGGACTGTGGTTCGTTTAGAGAGTACTCGTGAGAAAAAGAAACATTTCCTCGGATATCGTAAATAAAAACATTTTGTATTTACACAATACAGTCAACTCAACATCATGAAAGTTTCAGTGTAAAAATGTGACTTTGGGAAAGATTTTCAGCAAATTAGTTTTCGAAAATCAGCCCCCAAAATATAACTTTTATTTGGGTGGGGGGGTGATTTACAATTTTGTGTGTGTCAGCTTTAATTTTATTCCCTAAAGCCAAAGCAGTATTTTCTGGGACCGAGAAAAATAATCTAAAATTCTAAGAAACCACACAACAAAGTATAAATAAATCAAACTTTTTTTACGCCATATATCTGTAGGATTTAGACGACATCATCCTATCTGCAGAGAACCTACAGGGCCTCCAACTAATGCTAGATGAACTGAACTAAGAAAGAAAGAAAGTTGGAGCGTTAACTTGAGGAAAACAAAGGTTATGTATAAAAGACATGTCAGAATTAAATGCATAGTGATCAAAATCGAAAACGTAATGCTGGACAGAGGAGACCATTACATCTAACTAGGACCTCAAAAGAAGAAGAAACCTAATGAAGAATCACTCTAGGATAGCAAGCCTTCGGTAGAGCTAGCTCAACCTTCAAGAACTAGAAAATAGTCCTAAAAAGAAGAATATACAACCAATGCATTTTCCTGATAGTCGTGTATGGTGCTGAAACGTTGAATCTAACCAAGAGACTGACCCAAAAACTGGGAACCATGCAACGTGCTCAAGAGAGAATCATGCTGAACGTCACATGGAGAGACCACAAAACAGCTCAGTACAATTGGGGAAAACAGGAGTACGAGACATCATAGAATCCATTGGAAAACCCAAATGGCAATGGGCTGGTCATGTTGCAACAATGGTTCATCATGGACATCACGACTCACAACATGGATCTCCAGAGATCAAAGCGGAACCAAAGCCGGTAGAATTTGAGATGAGGAGATGAACTCAACTGGTTCAGAAAATATTGGCTTCATAACGCCCACGATAGAGAGGTATGGCGAATCCTGCGGAAGGTCTATGTCCTACGGCGAACGATAAAAGACCGATGATGATGATGATGATGATGATGATGATGATGATGATGATGATGATGATGATGATGGTGGTGGTGGTGGTGAAAGAAAGGTTGAGGAAGAAAAAAGACTAACCATCATGATCGTTTCCTTTAATGCCTTCACTCTATGTTGTACGGTTATCATTTTAGAATTTACTACCCTACCTACCTCATCCCCGACTAAGTCATCAACTGCTTCGAGCTACAGATACGGAACCAACAATGTCAGTAGCTCGCTTCAGTTAGATGTCGGCAGCCTTTGATCTCGTCAAGCCAACAAAGTGCTCTATCTAACCTTGTCAGAACACCGAATTCGTGAAAAATTACATGCTTTCTTTCTTGTCTTCGCCTTCACCTCTCTTTCAACCTTTCAGTTATGATTTTTAACTAATTGGTAATTGTCATGCACGTTTCAACAGTTTACGTGGAAGCCTATACAAATTATAAATTTTTCATCGAAATTGGGGAGGCACACTTATCAAGTATTGTCTTTCCGTCTGACTGTCTGCACAATATATCCAAAAGTACAGAATGAATATAAAGGGAATTTCCTGTAAGGGTGGGCAATAGCGTGAGGGGAAGGTGGTTGAAGCAAAAAATGGTGGGAGTGAGTTTGCGTTTTTTTTCTCATACAATCATGTATACGCTCATATGTCATACATTCATGTTTACGCTCATATGTCTGTCTACATGATATCTGAAAATATTGTACATGAATTTCTATGAAATTTAATAAGAGAATGGATGAAACACTATGGAAGGGGTGATTCAATTTGGGGGCTAATCCAGGCACAATTACACCCCCTTATGTCGGAATTACATGTGCACACCACATGATATCACCAAAAGTTAATGTCTGTCCACTTGATACCTCCATAAGTTCATATGAATATCTACAAAATTTCATGTAAAAGTGGGTTGTGAGCTACGGAAGAAGCGGTTCAATTTTAGGGCAGATCAAGGCACAAATACTTCCCCTGGTAATTGGCATACGTATGCGCTCTCTGGGTGCTTCATAGTTTCTAAAAGTAATGAAAAAATATTTTTATTTTAATACAGTTATGATGATATTACTGAGAGATGAGTTGCTAATTGATTACACTCTAGACCAGCGTTCCCCAATCTGTGGAGGGGGGCCTCCCCAAAATATTAAAGGAGTTCCTGGAGGTTGTTGTGTGATAGAACTTTTTAGGTAATTTATGTTTTTAGTTTTAGCCCAAAAAGGAAGATAAATCAACGTCCGGCTATGTGTGGCACCGGACGAAGGAAAAAGTGCTCAAAGGCCAGACGGTCCGGCTTTTGAGCTTCCCATCACTGACGGAGCGTCTGTTTGTTCAATTCCATGACTGGGACAGCAGTCGTGTGTTAATTGACTATAAAGAGGTGAAGGATGGAATGCTATCTGTTTATTTCTTTCTTAGCCCACTTGCTCTTGAAGCGGTGGTAAGAGAAAAAATAAATTTATCCTCTGTGTGATAATGAAGAACAAAAGCCATTTTGTATCTGTAAGAACGGTTAATTCCTAGTTTCCGTGCATAAAATAGAAAAGCCCCAAGTTAAGTGAGGATTATCTCCCTTTTTCAACAACAGATGAACGACTTCATTTCCATACAAACGTTCAACGTTTCATACACTCGTCCATTCGATGTTTAAAAATGCTGCATAAATAAAATAGATCGAACTTTATTTTTAAGTAAACTTTCACACATTTGATGTTAAATAAACCAATAAAACAATTTGATTTATTCAAAGCAATAAAAATCTGTTTGTCTTTCGGGGGGGAAGGGTAATTTTTAGTTCATTTCGAGGCTAACAAGGGCTGTCTCCATTTTACGCATTGAAACTAGTGTAATACCACAATTGGTCAGGAGAAAGTTGACTTCGTGAATTGATTTTACACACACATCCATAATGAGAAACTTTGAGCATTTTGGATTTTAAAAGGCAGTTAGAACTCGAAAGAAAACCATGCTACCTAATGTTTTTTTCCTGAAAAATGAAACGAAACTCGAATGGTTGGAATTGGCCAAATCGATAGAAAATGCCAGGTCTTATCTGACTATTTTTAAAAACGAATTGTGGAACGAACGTTTATTTTGAAAGATAAAGAGATACGACTTGAACTTTTATTCATCCGAACTAGGCAGAATTGCGTAAGGGGTGAATTAATTATCCAGACCTAACATTAATCATCTCCCAACAATTCACCTGTTCAAAAATCTCCGATAAATAAATGTGAAAATTAACAGTCTAATCAGTTTCACCGGTAGTTTGCGATCAACGTGACCCCGTCTCAACACACTCCGGTGGCGACCCGACTTCTGTTGACCAATTCCCTCACAAAGATAGCTTCTCTGTCTGAAACCAGCCCTGCCCTTACCGCAGCTCATTCATAGAGCATATGTTCGCTTGAATCACCAGACCAGTTGTGGATCAGAAGTTAACGGTAAGAGTTAACTTGAATCTGTAACCCAGTCATAGATAAGCTTTTTGTTCGTGTTTCATCATTTGGAACGCTCGTTGTTCCTGTGTTTGTAATCAGTAACTCCACGCCGTAAAGATGCTTCCAGAAAATCTTTCGTTAGCGGACATTTTTGGATCTTCAAATCACAACGTGGGACACTAACGTCTTGGAAAGGTGGAAGCAACCGAACGCCTTGGGGCCTGTGGCTTTACACTCAGAAACTATTAAAAGAAAACATGTAAAGAAGAAAGAGCTGGTCAGAAGAGTCAGTTGTCAAAACCCTGTCCAAAACGTAGGAGGAAGCCTTGCTATTTGCAAAGGAACGCTGTTTGAAGAGAACAAGGAAGGGAAGTGTGGGATAAGAGTTGTCGAATTATCCATTTTCCGGCTAGATCTGGCTGATTTTCTTCTAATTCAGTCAATGCGAATCTACGGTAGCCATTTAGATATGATACAGATTTGATAAAAGTAAATGAACAGTTTTTGATAATAATCTGTCCTGGAGTATATAGCTGGAAATGTGAAAATCAAGCCGATTTTTGGTCATTTTTAAAGACAGTTATAGTTATAAATAACAAACCATACTTGGCAACACTGGGTGGGACAGGGAAAATATTTTCAAATTCCGTGTCAGATTTTGAGGTAATAAAGTCAAGTATCAAATTGATTTTTTTTCTACCGAGTTTAATGTTTTTTAAACCATGGAATTTCCACACGTTACTACTGATTTAATTGAAAGTTCATCAAATTTTTTTTTAGGAAATTGTCTTTTTTTTAATTGTACATGAATACTGGAAATTTTTCTGAGAGGGAATGGCCATGCCTTCTGACACAGGGTTGAAATAGATCAGGCATCCAAGGAAACATTTTCATTTACATTTTTCTACAACAATTATTCAACTAAAAGGTGCACAGGAGAGAATTATGCTCAACATGGCGTGATCACAAGACAGCACAGTATATAAAAAAAGGTGGCCAGAGTCAGACATATCTTGTATTCCATTATATAACTCAAATGGCTGGTCATTTGGGGGGGGGGATAGCAGACAACTGCTGGACATCGCGATTCACAGTGTGGATCCCCAAAGATCATGTGCGAAACTGTACGAGGTAAAAAAAATGGGATGGTGCGGCGAACAAAACACGCTTATGATAGACGCTCATGATAGAGAGGTCTGAATCATCGGGAACGTCTATGTCCAACGACGGACGATTATGATGTGAGTGTATGTGAGAGATAGGGAGATAGGAGAGAGGTAAAAGAGAAAGGAAAGAGAAAGAAGGAAAAGAGAGTAAAATGAGAGAGGGGAAGGAGAAAGGACATGGAAAGAGAGTAGAAAGAGAGAGGGGAAGAGAAAGGACAGAGAAAGAGGGTAAAGAAAGAGGATAGAGAAAGAGAGAAAAAAGAGTAGAAAGAGAGAGGGGAAAGAGAGAGGGAGAATGAAAGAGGGGGAAGAGAGAGAAAGAAAGTGAGAAAATGAGGAAAAGAGATTGGAGGAATAGAAAGAGGGGGGAAAAAACGAAAGTGGGGAAAGAGAGAGAGAATGGGACAAAGAGAGGGAAAAGAGAGAGGGGGAGAGAGAGAAAGAAAGAGAAAAATGTGGAAAGATAGAGAGATATGAGAGAGAGGAAAGAGAGGGAGAGTGCTCTATTAATGATGATGACAAATACACAAATATTCTGATATACAACATGCCATTTCATTGACATATTGCCAATAAAACAAAATTATTTAAAAAGTCAATTATTTTAATAAAAAACAGGTTTTGACAGCATGCTGTGTTGAGGTGATCAATTAGGAAAGTGGAAAAGGGAGTGATCAGTGAATGGATTATTTTTTCCCTTTGCTGTGTGGTGATCACTAAAGAAAGTATGAACTTTGATGAAATTTTTTTTTAAAGTTGCTGTATACAAAATAAGGGACAAATTTAACATAATTTAATTGTAAATTGAGCCCCAGCTAAGAACCAATTTTAGGTTACAGTTTCAAAAATAAAAAAATAACGATTTCTTGACGTAATAAAGACCGAATGTTAAAATTTTCAGTACTATAGCTCCATTGGTGCTACCTATACGCATGATTTATACATAGATAACCAGCCTGCTACTTGAAAACTGACGAAACCTCTGTTGACAGTTGTGGTTGCTGTTTTCCATTAACCAAGTGAATTTCTTGGCAGATGTCCGAGTTTTGTTGAAGGGTAAGATGCAGACATTCTTATTTTTTGAACTATAAATATCGTATGTGTATAAAATTTCAATTCATCTACATCAGAGAATATTATGTTTATTTGCCCCCTACCCAATACATAAGACACAAGGTCGGTTCAATGTGGGGCCACACGCACATGTGCGGGAAACGACAAAAATTGCCCAGTCTCAGCAGCAAGTGCCACAAAGGCATCGGGTGACCTAAGACCCTCCTCCATTAAGTGTAATGGGGAGATACTTACCCGAGGTAAGAATTCTAATATACATCATACGTCTGTGTACAATAATTATGCCTTTTTTTTTATTGCTCTGCAGTGAATGATTTTGTTTCTCTACCACAAGGTTCAGAGGTGATACTGTTGCTGACTACCAATCATTATTTGATGGACCCCCATTGGTCAGCGGACACCAGTTTCAAAACCACTCCTCTATGCCCATCAATGTTGCCGTGAGTCATGCTCAAGAAGTCTCTAAGGCCAAATGATGGTTAATGTGCTTGTTTTGCAAGACATTGTGACTTCGTTCTACATGGTATGCTATATCAATGTGTAGTTTATGTACTATACTTAGTTGGAGAAATATCGCTGCAAAAATTGAAATAACATAGAAACTTTAAACTAGTCATTGTTGTTTGGGGGGAACCGAAACTTGAACTATTTAAGATTTACAATATTTTTTTTTTTTCAAATATTACGGAAACTGCTCTCAAGTCAAGCAACACTACGTAACTTTGCATACGCATTCTAAAAGTCGCCCACGAAAAATGATTCAAAGAAAATCTCCACCCCAAAGTTCAACACCGAATTAACAGTCGCTGACTTCCGGAATAACTATATGTAAGGCTTCACTAATAATTTATTAAGTGCAACTCTCCTCAAACTTCGGTTCGTCTCGTGTGAAGATTATTGCAGAAATATTTCCATTCATGCGGTAATATTCCCGGGTAAAACGCAATTGGGAAGGAACGATCGAAGCATAGCTTTAAAAAGTTTTAGTAACAAAATCCAGTGTTCAGTCGAATTCAGAAGGGACAACCAATTGAAAAATGTCAATAGAAAGTGAAGTTCTCTTTAAAATGAGTCTCAGTGGACTAAGAGAATTTTCACGTCTTGTCGAGGATATCTTTCTCCACAAACTGAAAATCCGTGCCAAGTTTCATACGAAATATTCTTTTGAGGCCTCTGATTGGCTGAAACCAAAATATACAAGTTTCCATTGGCCGAAGCCAGAACACAAGGAAGAGATCACAAGTAAAAGAAAGTTCCAGAACCGAAAAACAAAGTTGGGTTTTATCTCCTCAATTTTTTTGCCTTTGATGATGTGACAGTTAATTTGGCACTTCTTAGTCAATTTTTCACTTAAAATGAACAAAGGTTGCAAAATTAATTGAATGTACATGAAGCCGACAATTTATTATCGCAAACGATTCTATAAGATAAGAAATACAATAAAACCATCTGAATGAATCATATTCTTGTAAGACCCTGGGTTATATTATTGAATTATCATTCGGGTTAGCTAAGTAGATTTCCTCATTTATGTTTCGTTACAAGTTTAGTGTGCTTCCTAAAAAAGTGCAGCCCTTCCTGCAGAGCTAGCATTATTGCTTTATTTTCGCATCTAGTTCTCGAATGATTATGTAGGAGTACGAGATATGAAAATAAAGCTATGCTACAAGGTTTGTTGGAGGGACTACACTTATTTTTAGGGACTGCATTACTTAACTCGAACCCATGTTGTTTCTTTCATGATCACTTGAAATGACCCAAAATAAAAATAATGATTCCGTTCGAACAAAATGTCGTTGATGAGACCCGAACGTTTCATTGTCATCGCAATGACACTAAAAGAGCGTTGTGTATTTGCCAATAGCTATAATGGAATTGATAACGTCAAGAACTTGAAGAAGAAAAACAGGTCTGGTTAGTTACTCAACAGAATCCATCACGTGACCAACATCTTTTGGCAGCAAGCTGTGTTTGAAGTGATTAATGAATAAGACACTTCTCTCGCCTTTTGTTTGGTAGTGATCATCAAAAAAAGTCTGAAATTTCAAAGAACGTTCTTGAAGGCTGACAGACTTGGAATAAGGAATCAATTTAGGATAGACTTACATCGCCAATTGACTCCCTCACTAAAGGGGGTAAAAAGGGCGGTAAAAAGAAACAGAAAAAACATTTTTTCTCAACATAAGGAGTACGTGATACATACATATATATCCAGCCAACCCGACAGATAATGGCAGTTTTGGTTGACAGTATCTAAATATACCGATGATCTCACTTTTCTTAACAGACGGAAATGCTCTCTCTTCATTATTTATTTTAGTTATTGCCTTCTGTAATTTATAAATACTAATATCATTAGAATCCAGAAAGGTACAATTGAGAGAGAGAGACAGACAAACAGACTGACTGAGAAAGAGAGATGGGTGAGAGGATGTTTTGCTCTTACAACCGATATAATATATGCTGAACAACCAGAGTGGCAATAACTAGTTTATTACATTTATTACTACCATAGCATCCGTAAAAATGGCGAGATTTTCCGATTATCCATGAATAAACTTAGTGACTATGGTCTTTGTATGTATAAATTATATTTACTCCGATTTAAAAAAAATTCAGACCATAAAAATAAAAAACCGTCATATATATCCAGTAATTCGGTGTCCAAGGACCAATATAACCATTTCCATTCTAATCAGTACAGCAATTACCAAGTTCAATATTTTACATGTTGACATATGATTATTTACTTATACAATGTAGAAAAACAATTCGATCGATTGTAACTCACCATGTAGTGAAACATGCATTCGCACATCGAACGAAAGAAGTTTTAGCTGGAATTAGTAATGAGGTCGATTGGCCAATGGCAGTCTTCTTTATGAAGAGTTTTGACTTGCCTGGCTAATCAGTTTAGAAGTACCTCTTCTCACTGGTTATCTCTTTGATCGAAGACACCTTAAACGACAGTGGCCGCAGCTGAGAACTTGGATGGTTATGGGCAGTTGGGTAGAGATACTGGAATGGTCACATCGCTGTCAGCCTGCAGCCAGCAAGCAGCAGACCAACCCTGGGGATGAGGCCGTGGGGTAGAAGTGAAAGATCGAACTATGATGTTGGGGACCATTCCATTCAATTTTTCTATCTCAGTGGAAGTAGCTGGCGGATTGTTTGTCCAGCTATGTATATGTAAAAAAATTTTCTTGGAAATTCTTTCAACGTCTCTATTTCTGTCTAATTTGAACCCTTCATTTCCCTCATCATATCTCAGTCCAGCTTTTGTCTTCGTACGCAGTTTTCATTCTTTTATTTTTTCATGCTTTTCTTGTGATTACAACGGAACGGTTTAATTCACAAAAGCAATCTCCTCTTACCTCTACGTGTACAACGATGCAATAGTTTTCCCACCAATTTCCATGGTGGAAACACATTTTCCATGTGTTTGAACTACAACCAACCCCTGGTACAATCTCTCCACCAGCCTATACACAAAACTCCGTTGAAATATATAAAAAAATAATGAGATTATCCAATTGAGAAACAGGAGACAACGATGACTGACACACGGAGTGAATGATAGCCACCGTTTATTTTTTTATTATCATTGTTGCCTAGTGTTGACTAATTGTCAAATATAGTATCAGACAAAACTTTTGTAATAACGCATTAGGAGAAAGGCCATTTTTAATCGATCGTTTTGAGTAGCTGAAAGAGCCCAGATTTGGCAGAAACTTGGTAAATTAGTTGTAATAGCGGTAGCAGTCGTATAAATATAAATGAGATATTGCCACCTCTGCCCAGAAATGAATTATCATAGCCAAGTTGCTTCATTTTTCTTGCAATAACCCCTCTCAGAGAGTTCTTATCTTTCTGTCACCTAAGACTTCCCCAACCTGTCTTGACTCGTTGGGTAGTGATACAAAGTGAAATAAAGCAATACATGACTTGCCGAGATCAAAGGCGCCGACTGACTGGAATTGTCAGTTTTCAGGGATCAGATGTAAAGTAACTTGTGGGATAAAAAAAGGATGTAATTTTGATTTTTCAAAAATGAAATTTAACCATATACGCTTTCCTACTCTCGCTCTCTTTCACACAACGTCCCTCTCTCACTCTCTTATACTCTCTCTATATATATGTTTGTATGTGTTCGTGTGTGTACATATTACCTCCATCCCTAGCATTCCAACCAAGCTTTTTTGCAAGCGCCTAAACGTATCATGAATTATAATTTAAAATCGAGTGGAAAAAAGACGAATTTCAAAAGAAAACCCTGTTTCAAGAGGGTGGCTACTTAACTACCCGTGAAAGTTTTCAAGGCTTTGTGCCAAAAACTTTGACCTGGAGCAGTGAAATATTTGCGGGCCGACTGAAAGACGAGTTGAAAAGGGTAGAAAACCTTTGGCTTTTTTTTTTCTTGGTTGGGTCAGTTATCATGGGTACGGGGATTCAATGAATATTTCTCTATAAATATAAAGAACAGCCCCTTTGTATCGATGATAACATTATTTGAACGCTTGAATCTTTAGATCGAGAATTACATTATTTCAACGTTAATATCTGATCAATACGTTGTATATTTATGCCTTTTGAAGCCATTGAGTGGTTTTTTTAGATCGTATATAGTTACCTGGAAATTAAACCTTCCCAATTTTTGTTGTTTTTATGTGTTTTCTTAATCTAGTCACTTTTAGCCATTCAAAATGGCTGTCCACGAAGTGCATTGTTGCAAAAATTGCCTTGATATGTCAGAATTTATCAACTTCAACAAGTATTGCTGAAGGAGTTTCTAATGCCAAGTGATTGTTAGCAGATATATAGCTAAGTATTACTAGTACTACCACTACTATTAAATCATTTTTTAAAAATAGATTGGAAGTAATTATTTACTGTACTGTAATCCATTATAATTTTTTGACTACTGTTTACCTTCATCTTACGTTTTTAGTTGCTTTTTTTAAATTTTTCATCACAACTTATCCAAGGTCATCAATTAACAGTGAATAAAATCTCTGTGAAAATAATCTTCTTTTTTTTTTTCATTTGTTGTGCTGTTCAAGAAGAAATATATGAAGGAACATTTTTCACTGTGTTGTCAAATTTGAAGTTATGTTTTCCCAAGTCAACGCTGGGTATCCCTGCAAGTAAACGATACCTTTGCCTCACTTCTCGCTGTTTCCCATTGCTTATAGTATTGTACCACGATCCATTTCATAACCCCGTCCTGATGGATATAGGTCATACTTCTCTTTATGACTCCGAAGTATTAGACAAGCAACAATCAATTTTGATAGGCGTTGCTCTTTTAATGAAAGTAAACTTTTTAGATGCGCTGGCATCTACAGTAGCATTTGCTGTCGCTGACTGACAACCAGACAACTCCACATAGCAAACGCCTCGCACAGAACATCAGAATATCGTAGACAAACGTGTGTCAGTTGCATCACTGAAATTCTATTTTACCACGATATCAGCTTGACAGAAGACATCTATATATTAGTACTTATTTTGTGTGGGTTAATTTTAACTACCCCATCTTTATTTTTAGATACACAAAAATCTTTAGTACCGGTTGCCGTTACTGACTGTCTGAAATACCGAAACAAAATTTTCTGATTGAGCTCTTTTGGAGCTGGATCTAGCCCCTCTGTGCATTTAGTTCCTTCCAGTCGCTGACCGACTGACACACCGAAAGTGAATTTCAAAGGAAGCTGCTTTTAAAGGAAGGAACTGTTAGATTAAGGTGCTTTTAGAGTAAAGGGCCTTTAAAGGTGAGAGTTTTGACAGGAATGGGCTTCTAAAGAAATGATCTCTCAAAGGCACTGATGATCGAACTAGTGCTCTTACGGTCTGAATTTCAGTCTTGTTTCAAACTAATTCAAAGTATATTCCACCACCAAAGGAAAAAAATAAACCAAAAATATTATTATAAGCATGGCTGCTGCAAGGTCAAAGTCCATTCCTACTTCTGTTCCGACTGAAGATGATTAATGCAACTTTCGTATTGCACGAATAATAAGTAAATCAAATTCTGAAATAGATATATTTTTAATACAAATGTATTATTTATCAGAATGGAATAAGCCCTTGTGTGACACTAGGGGGCCAGGAGTCCCCCGTGTCCTGAAAATTACTATGGCTGTTACCAAAAATTACTATGGTTATTACCAGTAATTACTATGGTTATCACAAAAGGAGTTATCTGTGTTAAAAGGGATAATGTGTTTTTCGAGATAATATGAGAATTGTGTGCTTCCAAGTTGGGGCACCTGCAATTTCTCAACCTAGTGTCATCTGTCAAATCTTGTGTTGCAAAAACAAATGCTTTTGGAAAAGGTTTTGTTCCCGATTCGATGACCAGATAAGGGCCTAATGTGTTTTTCGAGATGTCATGGGAAGTTGAGTTACCTGTACTTTTTCAATCTAGTGTCATCTGTCAAATCCTGGGTTTCAAAAACAAAGCCAGATATAAGGGCCAGTGTCTGGGGTCTAGAGAGAGAGAGAGAGTAAGGCTTATGAAAGAAAGGTTGTTTGCGGAGCCCTTGAGAGAGGGGGGAGACTAATTTATGATCTTGGACAGACCTGCGTCGCGAGATGAATGAAGGTCAATGTTGGGGTTTTCCGGAGAAACCGAGATAACAGGAGAGGGAGAGAAGGGAAGTCAATTACAAGAGATACAGTGTTGATACCAAGGGCTTAGATAAGAGGAATCTTCGTAACAAGTAGTCAGAGTAAAATTTGGGTTTGGAGAAGAGAATCGTTGCCGGCTCTCTCGTGTTAGACGCTGCCCTTAGTAACCGTCAACCGCTGCTACAATTCAGTAGACTACCGTTCGTGACATGAGAGACCAGTCGTCATTTTGACTTAGATAATAATCGGCCTCCTTTCTTTTTAACTGCGAATAGGCATTTCCCGTCTCCAGAGATATTGATAATCAATATTCTATATAAAACATATAAACGAAATTCCGTCTTGTTGCCTTCTTTTACTAACCCAGAACCACGGCTGGTTTAGTATAGTTTGTGAGCCCACCACCAACAGGAACACCCACACTTGCATATCTGTAAGATTAATTTCCTGGATATGTAAGACTTGTCAGATTGGCTCAGTCGGGAAAAGAGTCGGTCGTGAGTTCGAATGCCAGTTGGGAGATGGTAATTTCGTATATGTATTCATTCATTAGAAAGGAACAAGCCCTCACGTATTTCTACCAGGAATGTTGGCAGATATTGTTGTAAAATCATATCAATAAATCATTAATTATGCTGCAACTGATACTAACGACATCCAATAATACTAATGCTGAGAGACAATTACGTCCCTTTACTGTGACGTCGCTCACCTACCTGCAATGTAATATTGTACATATTTACTTAGTGAACACTTGCTTTTCTATGGTCTTGTCTCAATCTTCCATTTTAATCAAATCACAACTCACCAATACTCTGTCTATCAACCTATAAAAGATATGTTAGACAATTTAGATCAGTCGGTAAGAGACACGACTGAAAATCATTTGGTTGTGATTTAAAATCATAGAATTTTTACTCCTCCAATCTTAATGAGGATTGTTCTTGTTGTCTTTTTTACAGTAGAAACTCAAGGTTTGGACTGGATTTTAACAAAATTTCTAGCGCCCATTCTGGTTTTGTCATCACTACAGTTTTTCTGTCATTGATGTATTTTCCGTTTTACAACAGGGTGCAAACAGGGCATCCACCATCCCTCCAGATCAGGCCTTCTCGCTGGATTCGAAAGTTGGAGCCTCAAGGGGTTGAATGTTCATATGTTGATGGATAGTGTATGGATGAGTGGTGATTGGATTAGAATGGAAGATGAATAAAGACAAGAAACAAGCGCATATTTCGACTGAGGACATATGTACTTTAATGATTTGTGTTGTGTAACAAAGGTGACGTCACAGTCAAGGGACGTAACTGTCTTATTGTTAGTATTATTAGATGTTGCTAGTTGCAGTGATAGCTTTATTGGTTCGTAGGAGTATAAATATGATTCTATAACAACGATGGACTGCGATAGCTAAGGTCGAGTCACAGCCTAAGATTTCTTCTGTCTCGACAAACGATATCAGTATATAACATTTGACTTATAACCTTCGCCTTAGAAAAGTAGTAGCGAACGCCCATGCTCCCAGCTATATTTCTGCTTGAGAAAAGTCTTGATGCTTGAGAAAGTTTAACAAGTCCAATTCAGCTATAAATGAATAATTATGATTTAATTACATTGACACGTTTTGCTGATTACTTTTTATTAAAATTAACTGAAAGTTCTAGAACTTGACATTTTCCTGACACGTGAAATCTCATAATTATGTTGTAGCTCAAGATAGTTGTATCTTGCTCTATCAAGAGCGATTATGTACATTCCCAGTGGTTCTCAGCCTGAGCGCTAGAACCCCTAAGGAATATACGTTTGTTACAAAGGGGCGTTGAGGTGACTAAGGACCTTAAAAGGAGGTTCGACCTTCTAGAAGGGGCGTTGTGGATATTCCATAAATATCTACGATTCTGATTTACAAATAGCTATTGTTTGGTTATATCGACTTTGAAATACATTGACTTGCTTAAAAATGTTCCTTGATAAAATCTTTCAACTCAAAGTTGATGTTTCCTCATAAAGACAAGCTACCACGTCTCTAAAAATCGGTGTTGAGTACTTCTCATATTTAAACGACTAAGGGCGTTAATATGTAGATAAATGTTAGGGGGGTGGCTTGGGCCTGAAAAATGGTTGAGAAACTGTGATTTACTCAGACTAGTGTCCTCATCTTGGTTGTTATAGTCACAACATTTCAGCTGTCGTTTCCTCCAACCTTTTCAGGTGTCTGTTGTAGTTAGAAACCCCCTGAAAATTTCAAACCAAACCCTTTTATTCTATTCACGGTGGTATCTTGTTCTCATTCCTTTATCCATGCTAGATGATATCACATCAGTTGATTCTTCCGAAAGACACGATGGTGCTTGTTTGTCTCTTTCACTAGACCAGAGTATACGCATTACCAGATCCAGGGATTGAACTTGCGACTGTCAGGCAGGTTACTAGATACTCTTAACTAACGATTTTGTCGGCCATTACTTTCTAGGCCAGTCCAGGTCGCTGCTGGACATTTGGGTGCACTACCCATGATTAGTTTGCAGTGCTCTCTCCCCCTAAACTCACACAAATGCGACCATTAAACCTTTGCAAAAACATTAAAAGAATCCAATAAAATAAACCAAAGAAAAACATATTATTAAAGTTAAGCAAAGTGCACTTGAGACCCGATATTGGAGCTTTAGCTATCACTGGGGTAAAAATAATGATAATAGCCAATGAAAAAATTGCACTGAGCTTCTCTTAAAAATGTTCTATACAATAAAAGGAACATAACAAATGCAAACATGTCAGCACAGCTATGATACATGCAACTTGCTGCCGATTCTTTCAACAGCCTCAGCCTCAGCCTAACCCTACAAGTTGATTTCAGCCTAAAACTACCAAGTAAAGAGAGACCCAGCAAGCAAATTAGTTTATCATTCGGAAAAGAGAAGTAGATTATCAGTTTAATGGACAGCTGCTAAAGGCAAAGAAAATGTAAGTCAAAGTGGTAATCGGCGAAATCCGAGTCTTCCATGTTTTGTTTCAAGTTTTTTGGAACATCTTTGGCGATAAGCCGTGATTCCTGTCGTTTTTTTTTTCTCTCACTTCTATCGATGCAGTTCTAGTTTCTGTAGGTGGTGCTCTTTTCTCTGTATTCTCAGCCATGATGGCTATCTCTCTGCTCATGCTAACTATCCAGTTCTTCCTCTGTTTATACAAACCTCCTGTATCTGCTTCCAGAGACTGGTGTCCCAGCGGATTTGGCCAAGAAATATCACCACACAGTGGGTGTTTAGAACAAAAAATGTAAAAACTTTCATGCACTGGGTATAGACTTCAAATGTGCACGTCTTTATTTCCTGGGTACAAAAATCGTTAATTAAATCATCATGAAACAGATTGATAAAACAGTTTTTATTTTGATGCTGATGACAGCAAGGCAGCGTAAACGTCACTGTGCCACTGGTAAATGCAGGTATGTTGCGGTGAGTTCAACTTGCCCGAGATGATGGTTCTGGCAGGTTCCTGATTTCCTGTACCATCTCAGGTCTTTCAATACCAGCTTTTCCTTTCACAGTCAGCATATTTAGCAATGCTTTTGCGCGTCCACCTTGGATATTCCTGGGACTTTGCTGAACTCAAAAAAGAATTAAGCAGACAATATTTGAATACATCTGAAGATTTCTAGAACTAATCAGTTAAGTCTTAACACGACCCAGTTCTGAGCCACAGAATGCTTTTCGCTCCTCTCGCTAAAATCCCTCAACCCGAAAAAAAAATATTGGGCTCTCTTGAGAAAATACCTAAACTTTCCATCGATTTTGTGAAAGAATACTGGAAATTGCAGAATTCATAAAATATGTTTTAAATGCTCAAGGATATTTTTATTCTATCATTTTTATATCAAGATAATGCGGAAACGCTGAGTTGATGAAATATATTTTAAATAAACACAGATATGGATTTTTTTTTAATTATTATATTGTTCAGACACTGTTGTTATAAAAAAACAGAATTGTTGACAAAATCGGATTTTGAACTTTATGTCGTTGGTCCCCAACCACCGGTCTGCAAAGAATGTGCTACTGGACCGCAAAGAAATTATATAATCCGGTGATGAAATAAAAATAAATTAATTTCCTTGGATTTTAATATCAAATCCGTTAAATATATCCTTTAAGAAACAGAATTGAGCGTATTGGTCACTTATAAGTGACTTGAAGTTGACTTTTCATTTATATTGCAGCCGTGATTAATACCCTACCCCTGGTCGGGCGGTTCGCATAAAGATTGTCAATATTGAACCGGTCCGTAGCGCAAAAAGAAAAAAAAAGGGTTGGAGACCGCTGGTTAAGGAAACACTGGGTTTAGACAAAGTCATCATCATCATCATCATCAGTCTTTTAGCGTCCGTCGTTGGACATAGACCTTCCCCAGGATTTGCCACACTTCTCTATCATGGGCGTCACGGAGCCAGTACTTCCTGAACTTGTCTAGCTCGTCTCTCCATCTAACATTTTGCCGGCCTCGGTTGCGCATGTGGTCTCGGGGAATCCATGTTGTGAGTCGTGATGTCCATCGATTGTCTGCCATTCTTGCAACATGGCCAGCCCACCGCCATTTGAGATTTTTTATGGATTCTATGATGTCTCTAACTCTTGTCTTTTCCCAGTGAACGGGTTCAAATAAAAAATTAAAAAATCTTAGTTAATGAAATCAAATTATTTCAAATTAAAAAAATTCTCTTTTAATGAAAAAAATAAAACTTTTTCTATGACTTTTGCTTCGTGACCTTATATCCACCATTCTATATGTTTACTAAGGAAAAGCATCAAAATAAATAGAAATTAGTTGAAAAAGAAAATACTAAAAAAAAATGAGTAATCTTTTTTCACCAAAAAAGGAGCCTACATTCTTTTCTTTTATTACATGTCGATTTTTAACAAAAGTGAAACTTTTAGAAAAGTCTTACTAGGTTTCTCGATTTGAATCGAATTTAAAAGTTATTTTCCCAGTATTTTGAGAATTAACATCAACATACCTACAAGAGATGCACGAGCATCACCTCGTCTTTTCTACATTCTATTCTCTACCCTCGATCCTTGTTACCACTCTCGGGCCATTTTCCCAAACTTTCTGTCTCTTGTCTAATATGAGTGTCTTCCTACCTTAGAGCCGACAGGCTGAGTTTGGAAGCCGGCATAGATCGCAGAAAAAGCAGAGGGCACTGGGTACTTAATGAAAGAGGCTTGGGCCCCAGGATTCATTTTATTACTTCGAGGAATTGTGAATATCTTTTATAACATGCTCGTAATCGTTTAATGGGTCATATTTAGAAAATCTCTTTTGAATGGTTAGGATTTCTTGAACGGCCATTTTGAATAGCTAAAAGTGACTAGAATTAAGAAAAGGGAGGTTATTATTTCACTGACAATGCATGATTAACAACAACGTGATTTGAAAAATGGTATCTTGAACAAAGGTTTTATTTTCATTGTTTGTGAATAACTGACCAATACGTTGTATACACACACACACACACATACACACACACACACACACAATATTTTTATATACACATAAAGAACGGTATCTTTAGATCGAGAATAAAATTAGCGTTTAGTCGAAGGTAACGTTATCAAAACGTTGTCTATTTATTCTTTTGAGGGCCTTTGTGTGAGTTTTCGGAGGGTGTACTGTTCTTTGGGAATGGAATACATAATTTCAACCATATTTTGGAAGATCTATCCACTTTTAACTATTCAAAATAGCTGATTTAAAATGGTCGTTCAAGAAATCCACGAAACTGCGTACATCCAAGGATTGCCGAGAAAATGTTATTCTGTTTCCATTTTTCTCCTATGAAATTAATAACTCAATAATAATGAAGTTAATTATTAGCTGGAAGAAAATAAGCAAAGTTGTGGTAGATATAAAACTTTAAAGCGACGATTGTCTTCATCACAATTATTTCATTAATACTGTTTGGAAGAGAAACGAATAAAAAAGATTTGAAATAATTATAAATCGAATGAAATAATTACATGCTTTGAAAAAAAAATTAACTAAAAAACTTGACTTCATATCTACAAGTTGATTTCAGTCAAATTCAAGCCGTGGTGTAATGGATACGTCACCATCCTTCCTAACTCAAGGTTGGACGTTTGATTCATGGCAGGGTCGTCCTAATTTTATTGATCTGTCACATGCGCGTGCATGCATACACATAAAGACAACCAACTCCATGTATATCGGGATAAGAACACGTACTCCAGAACTACAATCGTACAAAACAATTATGCGAACCAAGAAAAGCTCATTTTTATTACCTTAGTCCTTTTTACTGCTGTTTTGTCTCAAGGCCAATAAGTAAAGACCAGATTAAGCTAGTGCAGGATCTGTAGCATGTTATATTGGGTCCCTAAATCCAGAAATTACACTTACGTTTTAAAACACACTTTTACTTGCAATGTAATTCAGTTTTTTTCATTTTCTAAACAGCCAGATGATACGACAAATATTTCTGATATTTCATTTATAATATTGGTTCGTTTTCACACCTATTTTTGTGCGGTTTGTGTGTCTTCAGTTTCAAATACCTTACAATATATAATATAATCACACAGATACCATACTCTCATTAATTACCATGTTGAAATGATAACACGAAGTAAAGAAGATAATTGGCTAAAAATCGCTAACCTTAAACAGTCATTCATCAAAGTTGAGGGCGGTATTATACAATAGTAATAGAACAAGAGCAGTGTCAATGAATTGGAATTGATAGCTTGCAAGCATTTTGGCGTGGGCCCCTTGAAATTGCGGGGCCCGTAGCACGTGCTACATAGTTAAACTGGTACTGCAATAAACGACGATTTTATTTGATTGACGAAAGTAACAATAAGATTCGGTGAGGTCCGGTTCGAATTGGGAGACGACAGTTAAAAAGCATCAGGGATGTGATTTTTCTTTTTTATATCCATAGTCAAGACAATTGTTCTTGGCAATCTTTTTTTTTTTTTCATGGCTTTAAAAACCTTTGAGACAATCATTGATTTTTGTCTACAATGTATGAAATGAAGTTCAGTTACTCGGAACAAAAGTATACAATATAAGAAATGATTGATTCAGCGAACTGATGTTATTCATTATTTATTCAGTAATATTAATTCTATCGTGCGTGGCATTCAAATTTTACAGTGCCGAATATTTTTTTCTTTTGCATAGTTTAGAGGGAACAGTAATTAAGATTAATAGTACTTTTTCGTAGAATCTGCGATAGTCTCTTGTTACCAGTGGTGGAAAAGAGGGGGTACGCGGTGGCACGGCGTATACCTACCTCTTCTTAATTCTAGAGTGTGTTATATGGTTCCAAAACAGCTATGAAATTGGCCATTTTTTTTTTTTTTTTGAGAAATTACTCACAGAGTGCTGACAATGCTCAGGACCTTCCGATTCTTCGATACAGGCTTACCTGGTGAAAAAAACAAAAAAAACCTTTTCCATCATTGATCGCCAAAAAAAAAAAAAAAAAACTAACTGAGCGGAGAGCACAGGGGTGGCGAATGCACCTTTTTAGGGACTTCGGACCTGCTTGAGTAAAATTATGAGACCATTTCCGAAAACTTGGGCAATGTCCGAGGTATTATTGTGCCAAGGGATATTTTCCCTGGACCGCCCTCTTCGTCCCCTATCAAATGAGATCAGTTACGCTAAAAAAATAGTGTCCAGGGACCCTCTCTGTTAGTGCGCAGAGGTAGTCTTTTTTCTTTCTTCAAGATTTCAAACTTCAAAATTTTGGAAATAAATTCATTATAAGACTGAAATGCGCAGAGCACTAAAATCCGAAGTCTCAATAAAACCTTATATTCCCTATGTATTTGGGGATGAAGAACTGATCAAGAAATATTCCAGTTAAGTGTTTCATGATTTAGGAGATCAAACGTGCGTGTGCAATGCTAAAAATGTGCTCGCACATGAAACCAATGTTCAATAAAGTCAACAATAATTAACCTAAACTCGTTATCCTGAGTATTCATAATTATTTTGCGATTAGAAATATATCTAGAACCATTCTTATCAAAATTTCCTGGGTGACCAGAGTTTAAAAATTAGATTTTTTGAAAAAGTATATCTTCGCTCTGTCTTTTTTTTATTTTTTATTTCTTTATTGTAGGTCATCATGAAAAAAAAACATTTCCTGGTGTGGTTTCACAATCTATATAATTCTCAAAAACTTCCGATTTTGGAATATTTTTTTTTCTCCAAAAAATTTGATATCCATAACCTACATCTTTTCATTTTATTTGTCAAAAAAATCACACAAAAATTAGTTTCATCATTATGCCTTTCTTGGTTACGGCGTCAGACGAATTTTACGGTATGCACCTAAAAGCGTAAGATCTGAAACCAGGGACACATGTCGCCCTATTGATAAACAGTTTACAGATATAAATTACTTTCTCAAGTAAGTTGCATGTTTGCATGTCATTCTCTCTTTTACTCTCTCTGCCTCTCTTTCTCTGTCTCTCTCTCACTTATTCACTCACTCTCACTCTCTCACACTCTCTTTCAACATTCGGTCTCCATTAGTTACATCGATTGCACCAAGTAATATTTTCATTTTTGTTTCAAGGATAACAAGCGTTCTAATTCCCACTCAAATTTCTATTGACTAAAACGGACGGTGAGTATTAGTAATACTTGATTTTCTGATCTTTGAAGTTTGTACTAACTATTAATAATTGGTGTTTAAATTGTGTGTTACTTTTAGAAATAGCTTTGTTAAGATTATAAAAATCGAAGTTTTCATTTCTTCGGAATATCATTTGTTTTTTTTGTTCTCAAGTATCAACGGCTTCCTGTATCCTTTGCTTAATCTTTATTGGTCGGTCGTTGTTATCTAAAAGACCCTGTCTCAAAGTGATCACGATGAGCTGCTTCTTGTGTAAGGTTCGAATATGGGTTTAAAAATTGGCGCATGAAGTTCAATTTTAGATCAAGGATGTGTAATCATTTGGAATAGGAAAGGTTTAACGACATGCTGATGTGTGTGCAAGGGAGATAATCCACGGAGACGCCATGGCTGCTACTGCTGTTGAACTATTACGGGGAAAAATTCGAATTGGCCATATTTGAATAGCTGAAAATGGCTAGATTTTTACCGATGTTTCAATTATGTTATTTCCTATTATATTTTCGATAGGGTAAGCGGGTAGGTTTAAAATTGAGTTTATTAGGTTAGGATTAGGGTTAACCCTGAATAGTAACCTTAAACCTACCTTTCCTGGTTAAATTTGATGAATCACAGTTTCAAATGTTCATACTTTTTCGCTTTTCTTCCGTAAAATTCCAGCCATTTTAGCCATTTCTTTCGTAAAATTTCCTCGACAATTTATCTTCTAGTTATTTCAAAGGGCCAGTTAGCAAATTTGATCGTTAAGTAAAAACAGCTATAGCATCTCCGTGGATTGTTAACTTATGATTACCCAAGGAGATATAACTTATTACCGATAAAGGTTTATTATTGATTTGAAAACTAAAATATCAAATGGGGGTAATATATTACGTTGATTGCTGCTACTAACGTATAGAGGAATAAATGTAAGTGGAAAACTTGATAATATAAAACTGTATTTTATCAAATTCAATTATTGAGGATATCATTTAGTTTTAGGGTTAGGGTTAATTTTAGGGTTGGTACGGCAAATAACAACGAAAAAATGATTTCACATTTTTTTCATAATTATTAAATGAAAAAATATATAAACTAGCAACTAATAATAAAAAAATCATTGAGCAATCCTAAACTAACCCTAACCCCCTAAAATTAACCCTAAAAGTAAATTATATCCCTTATAATTAAATTTGATAAAATACAGTTTTGAATGGTCACGATTTATACTTTCAATTGTTCCTTAATACGTCTGTATCAATAGCAGTAGCTGCCTAAGTCAGGGTTATTTGTTACCCCCCTTTAATATTTTGGTTGGCAAATTAGTAACGAACTTTTACCCTTGCTATCAATTATAGAGGTTGAAGTTGAGAAATAAGGGCTTATTCATTTTAGGGACATCGAGGAAAATATCATTCAGCCATGGGCGTTCGCTGGGGTGGGGACAACAGGTCATCTGACCTCCACCTCCCCGGATCAAGCCTACTCACTGGGAGAGAGAAGTTTGAAAGTTGAAACCTTATAAAGTCTGGGTTTAAAGGGGGTCGCTCTAAATACAGACAGTTTAGAACGACTCGCAGTTTGAGATCTCATTAGTCCTTTTTCTGACAACCGGCATCCGGGTGTTTTTTTTTACTCCCAACCGTGGATATATCCTCACCATCCCAGAAAAGTGGTAGCAGACGCTCATGTATCCAGAATCCCCTTAATTCATCAACTAATCAAAAGAAACAGGCCTGTTTAGTTGCCTAATAGAATCCGTCACGTGACCAACGTCTTTTGGCAAACGGGGGGGGGCAAATTTTTCAAAATTGAAAAAAAAGATGAAAAATGAATACTTTTCTACTCTCACCTTTTGGTTTGGCAGTGATCACTAAACAAACGCAAAAGTTGCCGGACCCGAAGGGATCAATTCAGCATTAACTCACTTTGTAAATCTTATGCTAGGGGGGGGGGGGACGTTCGAAAAACGAAATGAAACGTTTTCCTAGATCTAATAGGGAATAAATGTTTAGATTTTCAGCCCTCTTGCTCCATTGGTGCGGCCTCAGCGCGTGACACGTAGATAGATGGATCGATAGATAGCCTACCAGAATCTTTCAAAGACTGAAGAAACCCATTTTGTCAATGTCGACAGTTTTCAAATTGAATAAATAAAAAAATATCGTTGTATTAAAAGACAACTAATTCTCAATTGTAAACATCAACAAACGTGGAATATCAGATGTAAGGAGTTGGGTTTAAGGTGTAAAATCAGTTCCATTCAACTATCAAGTCCCTGTGGCTAAATGGTTGAAAGCACCCAGGCGAAAACTGGAACCCCTGTGGCAAGAGGGTGTGCTTCCGTTTCTCGCCGCAGGCTTGTTCGTTATTTTCCGAATGCGCGGTTTAATCGTTGTTATAGAATTGCAGTTCGATTCCAAGTTGTGATAAAAAGTATCTGATAGTTAGGATCAAGGTGAAAAGCCAGTCAAAATTAATGATAATATCTGATAGGAGAGCAGTAAAGATTTGTTTCTGGTTCGTAAACTGATATGAAAGGGAGGTAACGCTGAGTTATGCAGCTGCTGCTACTAACGTATTAAAGAACAAATGTAAGCAAAAAACTTGGCCATTTAAGAGTGCATTTTATTAATTATAAAGTATATAATTTAGTTTTAGGGTTAGCGGTTAGGGTTCGTGTTAGATTTATGTTGGTATTGCAAGTAACAAAAAAGGGTTAAACTTTTTTTCATAATCTTAGAATTAAAAATATACACTAGCTTCTAATAATGAAAATCCAATGAATGACCCTAAAACTAATCATAACCCCTAAAACTAACCATACAATTACATATCCTTCATAATTGAATTTAATAAAATATACTTTTAAACGATCACGTGTTCTGTTTGTTCTTTAGTTGCAACAGCAGCCGCGTAGGTCATCGTTATTTGTTACCTCCCTTTGATATTTTAGTTTACCCTTGTTACCAACTGTAAAGATTGATGTTGAGTGATAATTGCTTGTTCATTTTAGGGACGTCAGGGAAGGAATCATTTAGCCATTGGCCTTCGCTGGGTTGGGGACAAACATAATATTGATATCATTGACTGCATCATAAAAAGTCAGTTTGCGAACCAGTAACAAACCTTTAACCGGGAGCGCTACGAAATAAGTGCCTGGACTGGAGGCCCTCCCCTACGCTAGCAGACTGCTGCAGTTTGGCATACCAACTGTCGCATAAAAACGCGGAAGAGCTGATTTTATAGAAACCTACCACATCCAGACCAACCAACCAATCCACCATCAAACGCGCAGTCAACACTCATTGTCGTTGTTCCGTTAGTCCGAACAAGCACACACTGGACCTCTGAACAAACGCAAATACTAAAAGCCACAAGTATAAACTTCAACCTCAATTTTTCCCTATCTACACATCTCTTGGACGCCATAGAAAAAGTGAAAAGGAGAGTCACTGAACTAGTATCCCTTCTGAAGGACCTCCCCTACGCCAGCAGACTGCAAAAGCTCCAGTTGCCATCTCTCGCATAGAGACGCAGAGGGGCCGACGTGATAAAAATTTACCGCATCTTGACCAACCAACACTCACTGTCGTTGCCCTGTCTGCCCAAGTAAATACATACTGAATCTGATTCTGTCAACGAACACATATACTAGAAGCCACAGATACGAACTCCAAACACAACTTGAAACTGGTGCGAGAAAATACCAAGCACTGCAACCGTGACTGCGGGCTGTTCGAGCGAAGCCACAGTCAGTGCAGAGAATGTGGACACTTTCAAGTTTGGTTGATGGAAGGGATGTTCAAATAAAGACAAATGCTATTACACCTTTTCCAAGTAATCTACGTTAAGTAATCAATGTAACATATGCTCATCATTATCAGGCGAGATGCTGGAAAACACTGGAGGGAAACCTGTCAGTCTAATCACTACATAATGGTATCCACTGATCCATTCTTAGCAAGTAATGAAAACTGAATAGCCACTTGCTTATAATTCAATAGAGTTTCGCAAAATGTAGTTACACTAACGTGCGATGAGACAAGGAAATTAAAGAACTGGTTCTACGAACTTCTGATGTTTTAGTAACCGCCCTTTAAATCCAATCACTAGATACAGAGGTACAATAATTTTTTTTAAATTGTTCTCGCAGATGTTAGGTAGGGTAGCAGGCAGCCCTTCCTTCTTTTTTAGCATCTCACCACTGCACATCATTTATTTATAGATGGTTATTGCTTATACCCCACCCATTTTTATTTCGTTATAACTTATTTTACTTGAAAGATTGTGACAAATTCATTTGTTCATAACGTGTGTCGGTCAACTCATCAGTTAAAAGGTCAAGTGGTTATTGAGTCGTGATTCCTTGGTAAGTCCAGTATTTAAAAAATCTTGTTTGAATGCTGCAGAACAGAAACTAAGGGATGAATTTAGCTTAGATTTAAATTGTAAATTGAACCCTTCACTAATAATTTAGGTTGATTTTCAATATACAGAAAAAATTGTTAGTTTCTGCCCTGAAGCACTCATGCTAGATTTTTTAAAATTTCGAACTTATCCAGGGATCACGACCAAACAAGAGGAGAGAGTTGTAACTTATTCATCGACCTACCCCTTTTCCAATTTTTCTATCGATCACCTCCGACGTGTGACGGTTTCTATTGGATGACCAACCTGTTATATTTATCTTCAATAAACTATGACTCTTTGCGACTGAAGTTTGACTCACTATTTTAGCAGCATTGGAGAAATATAGTTTTAGCCTGACAGATTTAGTTGAATTTGATCGTGAGTACTAATTGTTTTCTAAAATAGTTAGTCTCAAGGTTGTCCCTGGGTACTGACAACACGGCCAGTCACACTGAGCACCAGGTGCTAGTGGGTGAGTGTCATGTATCTGAGAGAGTGGGACTTTCCGAATTCAAACGATGATATGAATAAGTCAAACAGAATAAAAACTGTAAAAACATTCTTATGTGTAGTCAGATTTTCCAGGGATATCTAACTTATGAATACTTTCTATTGTGATGAGACTAAGAGAAATTCTCATGACCGACGACTAGCTGTCAGGCTTTAAAGAGCACAAGGAACTTCAAGACCGACCCTGGTTAATCAACGAAAGGACGACAGGGACAAAAAAAAGTTTATTCATGTTCTTGTGAATATTCTCACAGATTTTGGGTCGGTGGAGGATTACCTGAATGTAGGTCAGGAGGCTTGACCGGATCCATTGTAACTACTTGGATAAACAAAAAACTACACAAACCAATTGAGCTTATTTTGTCATAGAATAATTACCCAAATAACTGAGCCATAACGAATTACCAACTTCTATTGTAAATCTGCAAATATCTTTCTCATGAACCACCTATCATTGGTAATATTTATTTTGTTTTGATATCTGATGCCGCCTTAACCTTCCAGATCAGAAAAAAAAATACTCTCAACCGTAGACAATAGCTAAAATACATTCCTATGAGTCTGGATTTTTAAGAGATGATATGTTATCCGGTAATCGCCGATCAAATACTGAATTATTTTTATTTCGGAAAAAGAGAGAAATTTCGGCTAATACTTTATTCAGTACATGTCAGATATTGCATAGAAGATGTATAGAGCCATTCGTCGACTTACGCTGGGGTAACGTCCCAAAAGTTCTGCAACTCGATCATTATTATCCTTGCTCTCGAAGAGAAAGCAACAAATGTCATTCATTACGTTTCTTTCACTAGGTACTTAGCTTAACCCGGCTCATTTTCTTTCTTCTTTTCTCCTTCCGTGTTTGAATTACTTTAAACAAACAAGAGGCATACACCGCGTTCTCTTCAGCAAGCTGACGATAAATTGTTTCAAAAGATGGGCAATATAACGGAGATTTTGTGTAGATATAGCAGACTAATTTCCGCTAATCGCAGTTGAGCCATAAAACTGCAATGACAGAAATTCTCTTCATCCGCAGTAATCGGGTTTTAAGGTCTTATGGGGACGCATCTGCGATTGGACGTAAGTTGACCGGACGTAAGTCAGCGTATGGTTGTATTCTCGGAAATCAAACCACAGTCCCTCGTACTTGGATCAATTTTGCGAAATTCACTATGAGACCAAAGGCCAAAATGTAGGTCATTTTATGTGCCAAGCATTGAAACCGACTTTTCCACAAGACGCTCGTAAATAAAAGCGGACATTAATCACATATATGTGGGTAAGGAAAGATGACTCAATACCCACTTGATCTTTGAACTGATGAGTTGACAGTTGACCAACACTTGTTGTGAACCAAAAGATTTTTGCTATATTTTAAGTAAAAAGTAATATTTTTTTCAAAATCCCGCTAATTATCGCCGAATCCTATTTTTGTACCGACTGCTTCCTTTTTGGAAAACTTTAAATCACAGATTCAACATATATCTGTTTGCAGACATCAATCATGGTGTAATTAAAGTAAATTTTGATGACAAAATGACGTGACTAAATATCGAACAGAAAACATCTAAAATCTACTTCAAGTACGAAGATGTATTTTTTAGAACTAACTTATTTCATTTTCTTGCAGATGAAACCAAGATAAAATCTCCAAAAGATATTGAACTTATTGCAGTATGTTTTAAATGTTTTATAAAAAGAAATCTGTGAGCATCGCTGCAATGTTTTTGGTATCTACGTAGTCGAAACGAGCAACATGATTGTCATACCATTTCATACAAACATGCTTTGGGGATATGTATGCAAAACATAAAAGGTGTATTTGGTCTACCCTCTTAGCTATGAACAAAAGCATTGCGTGACATGTTTCGTGCGTTGCAAAGCAACGGACACTGGCGTTTGTATGGGGCAGTGATTCCCTAACTTTTTTGTCGTAGAAACCTCATACGATATCCCAAAATTGTAGAACCTGTACGTTTTATTTACAGATAACCCCGCCACACTAATTTCAATAAGTTATTAAATGGAACAAAAATTGATTTTGAGATGGAATTTATTCATATTAAATTTATAATAAATGAAACATTAGAATAAAATTTTAAAAAGAAATTCTCTATTTTTTATTGTTATAGATTTGTATTTGTTGTGAAAGAATATTTTGATAGCTAATCAACGTTTTTCATTAAAAAAAAGACGTCTTATCTCGTGGAACCCCAGAATTTTTTCACTGAACGCTGGTTATCTACGCAACCCACTTTAGGAAACACTGACGTTGAGAGATCTAGTACATGGTGCCCGTAGTGGAACGTTGGTTAGAAAGGTAGTCAGCAAAAAAACCGTCATTGTGAGTAGATTGAGTTCTTCCCTCTCTTGGTAACTGGGCTTGTGCTACACTCGTTCTTAGTAAATTAGTTTCGATCCTTGCGCGCCTGTAAGCGAGACTCGCAGGCTGTTGTCCGCTACCTGTTAGTGAATTCTCAGTAAGTGTCCAACTATTGTGGCCTATGCTAGCTACACAACGCTCAGCTTTGTGAATAAATATTAGGGAGTTCAGAAAGTATTTGCGTATCTTCAAATCGCAATCGCCGTTGTTAAAACATTTAAACCACAGCTGGCGTTTACGAGCTTTCGCTGCATTAGGATACACTTCACGAATGTTTCTCATTGCCTGCATAACAATACAACCCTTTCAAAATTCATACAGTAAGCAATTGCGAATGTGTTACTGTTTAAAGTCTCTATCCTCCATGGAGTTAAGCTTTACTATTCACTATAAATTGCTGGATAGAAGAAATGATGAACTATATCCAGACGTCATTTCGTACCTTTTAACCCAGGTCTTGCCTTAGATGGTTGGCTTATAATCTATTGCAGTGAAATTCGTAATTACTTTCCGAACACGAAAATACGTAATTACTTCCCAAACATCCAAATACCTTCAGCAAGTTACTTTTCGTAATATAGTCATTCTATTACCCACCTTTTTCACGAGGAAAAGACATACCCATCAATTTTTCACTCATTTACGGTAAATGAAGGCCCATGTGAGTAAAGGCACAGAGAATAGATTCCGGTGGGACGAGTTCAATCTCCAGCTAAAACAATTTGTGTTCACTTCACACTAATGCCATGAGGAAAGCATGAATCCATCTAATACACCCCTGACTTATGATTAAAATGGTGCAGGGTGAATTGAGTGACACCACTTCGGGTACTTGTCGTCTCTAAGTCTATTTCACACACTGCAAACGAGTAAGTAGTTGTGTGCCGTAGCCAACGTAAACGCACTATGACAGAAACATTAAATCTCTTACAGTACTCTTAGGGAAGTATGAACAGTTGTTCCGAGCTTACGATCGATTTCGTGATTGATGAGTTCGAAAAACGTCTTCCATCTACGACATCACGACTACGATTGAAATGAATTGAGTCTTTTTTAGCTTAAGATCAGCAGCAGCTGTCGTGGTTGACGATTCAAATTTTCGCTCGAAAACGCGCTAATTTGATATCAGAAGCCTCTATCGACGATATCAATAAATAGCAAATGAATAATGATTTAAATTAAAACAAAATAGAAGCCAGTTTTGCTACCCTAGACCAATAAGTTGTGGCAACGTGCTAAGCAATGATTAAAATTGTAAGAATTGTACCATGAAAGATTAATGTTACACTGATGCACCTTTAGGGCCTGTGAGAGAGGGTGCAGGAAGTACATTGTTTGTGGGCCTCAGGTCTGAAAGGAACCCAGAGACCTAAGGTGGCCCAGGAATTTCCTTAGATCTCAGAAATTGTTTTTCAGAGTGATATCCCTGGTTTACGGTCGACTTTGCGACAGATATGCTCAAAAAACGTCTTCCATCTACGACGTCACGATTACAATTGGAAACAATACATTTTTTTTAGCTTGAGAGTTGCAGGATCTGTCGTAATTGATGATCTAAATGTTCGCTGAAAATGGGTAGATAACCCTCGATTTCCTGGAGATTATAACTAGCTTCACTCACCGTGGCTTCGCTCAGACAGTTCCAGTTCGCTGTCACCAATCCAATTGAAAACTGTTTCCTCGCACTGGTTTCAAGTTGTGTTTGGAGTTCGTATCTGTGGCTTCTAGTATATGTGTTCGTTGACAGAATCAGATTCAGTATGTGTTTACTTGGGTAGACAGGGCAACGACAGTGAGTGTTGGTTGGTCAAGATGCCGTAAGTTTTTATCACGTCGGCCCCTCTGCGTCTCTATGCGAGAGGTGGCAACTGGAGCTTTTGCAGTCTGCTGGCGTAGGGGAGGTCCTGCAATAGGGATACTAGTTCAGTGACTCTCCTTTTCACTTTTTCTATGGCGCCCTGGAGAAATGTAGATGGAAAAAAATTGTCAAGAGGTAATCCCCAGAAATGCGTAAATGCGTTTTCATCCTGCTTTTTGTTTGTCGAGAATTCCTTTTATATTGTGGCAACGTGCACAACAAGATATTTACAAAGTGTTCTAAAAGTTTGATGAATCATTTGACAAAGAAGTGAATATTAATATACATTTTATTTAGGTAACAAAGCAACAAAGGTAAATATCTTTTGGGGGGTTTGTAAGAACATGTGTTCGTGAATAGAGCCTTTAATGCAACCAATTGTATGTTCAGCTCACTGTTTCATATAAGGATGTATATCTCAAAATGTCTGGATGGTAATCAGCCTTCTAGAGGGGGCGTCATATTGCGTACGTGTGCATAGTAGTCGCAATATTATGTGTAAACTCGTGAAGATTTGTTTGGGCGAAGAGTACTCACAGGAAGTTGATGTATGCGTAGATAAGTTTGGAGTGAGGTATATTCTCCTTTACACGGACTGTAGTTGAGTCGTTGGTCGTGTGTATACTGTTGCAAAAGCCGCCCATTTTCTCTCAATGAGTAGACAGACTGTCGACTGGTCGACTGCTGACGAAAACTGGCTGAACTTTTGACTGGAACTGAAAAGAAAGTACCCAAAACTTATTTGTTAAGTTTGTCGGTTCCCTTTTATCTTTGACAAAGAGGCTCCCAGCGAAAGTTGATTTCGTTTGCTGGAGGCTAACCTATGATTGTCCATTTTAATTTTGAATGTTTTTTTTTCTTGTTACGATTTGGAGTTATTATTTAATTTTATCTTATTTTTCTTTGTACATAAATGCGAGTACTGATTGAACAAATCTTAATGGATTCAACGCATGAAAAACTGAAACCAATATGGAAAAAAAGAATAGTTGGCGTTCCCATCATTAATGAACTTCATAAACTTCTCGCGGAAACAAACAACGACAAACCTTCTACGTTTTATAGGTATTTATTCGCTTCCCCACGGGGCTGGGATGTGGAATTAAACCGAGTCTAAAGTGGAGGCCCTAAAGCGCATGTGTCAGTGGTACCAGAAATTGTTTAGTTCCCTCGGCACTTCCAATTTAGGGACAGCTCAGGTACCAAGTCAGATAAACATGCCTACGTGATAATGAAGGTTTTCTAACGTGACACAATGTGTACAAATATGTGTGTGTGTGTGTGTGTGTGTGTGTGTGTGTGTGTGTGT
This sequence comes from Thysanoteuthis rhombus, assembly GCA_963457665.1. NCBI lineage: Eukaryota > Metazoa > Mollusca > Cephalopoda > Oegopsida > Thysanoteuthidae > Thysanoteuthis > Thysanoteuthis major. Next base: position 44,213,387 of record OY735221.1, read on the forward strand.
GTGTGTGTGTGTGTGTGATTTTCCGAATTCATGTAAATTTATTTTTTTAGTAACATTTTGAATGTGTCTCTTTAGGTTTACAAGCTAGTTCTGCAAAACTTTATCAGTGAATTCGATCTTCACTGAGTGCCCTGTATTTGTCGCATTGTGACAAAACCAAAATATGCTTAGTAGATAACTTAGGGAACATATTTAAGCTTTTCTCTATTGCGCAAATATTCATACAATTAGATATAACTATCTTAATAAATTTTGTTATAACAATTTGGGCTTCTGTGCAAAACTAACGGCAAATTGATATATCTGTCATTCTTTGGGTGGCTTAGATGTAGCTGGGGTTTGGACCTGAATTAGGGGATGGTCATTTTATCGATATTCGTTCGTGTTTTTTTTTCCTCTAAAAATGCTAGCAGATGAGCATTGTTGACAACAACGTGACGTAGGTCGATAAAAATATCCGAAACTAGTAATCATGTCAATTTCATCGAAATAATCTCTGTTTTATTGATAAGAAGAAAGATCGTAGTAAATTTTCATCAAAAAATTATTTGATAAACAATATAACTCTGTGGTATCATGTATACCAAACTTTCCTATGCAATATAAACTGGCTGTCCTATACAAACAAACTGTGTGACAGTGCAGTCGAAATAATAAAAAATAAAACGTCTAAAGAAGAAACAAACAAATTTTTCCCTATTGAAAATTAGAAGGATTTTTTTTTTCGCCCGAAGCCGGAAGTAGACTGTTGACGTCCGCACTTTGCCACTTAATAAGCAACCAGCAGTGTTGAGAAAATAATTGTCGCATTCCTGTCACCCTTTTCATTCAGATGCGAACTAACCAGTATCAACAACTCTCCACTGAAAAGTTGTGACACTAAACACTGACGAATAAATTCTCGTCAAATTTAGTTCGTTTATATCTATGAACGCTACGGTTTACGAGAGAGAGAGAGAGAGAGAGAGAGAGAGAGAGAGAGAGAGAGAGAGTGAGTGAGTAAGTCGATAAAAAGGAATGTTGCCGACGACCAATGTCACGTGACCTATCCATAGAGGTTTTCTTTTGTAGAACAGATACAAAAGAGACTGATGAGATCATAGCACAACGGAATGAAACAAGGCAATTACGTATTATGTGTACACATGTTGCATCAGTGACCAGCAAGAGAGTTAGAATTACAGAGCGACATTTTCTGTCCGTTTTTCTGTCCATGTATTCCTCAAGAGCGTACTGATACTGCACTCTTATCCAAGGCTGAGGAGCTATCCTTTGATCCAACTTACAGCATCTCTTTATTTACTCTCCCACCAGAGCAAAATGCGACACAAGGTCAGGGCTTTTCGTGGGGAAAAAAGAGCAAGCCATCAAAAATAGTTCCAGCCGACGCGACTTTGGTTGCTAAACAACCACACTCACGAAAGTGTCAGGGCAATCCCGACCTGTCCCCTTTAGTGCAATGGGACAGTGCTATCCCGGAGCTTCGGATCCTCCGCAGCTGGGCTGAGAAATAATGGGAGAGCCCAAGGACGAGTCCAAAGGCTCTCAATGCGCGTAGCAATGCGCAGCCTCAGTATAACCTCATTGGTTGGCACATTGCACCGGCACACTTAGTCATTGATGCCAACCACAACACAATCTCCGGTCCATTCGACAGGCAAGTGTCAGTACCGGCGCCTCAGTCTCTGCTGGGGAACAGATACTACACTTTAATCCATGCCGAAAAGGCCAGAAAAAAGGGGGGCAGTAAATCCTGCAGTAGCTTCGCACCGGTGCAATACTGATGCTGATGATGGCTTAGCGAGGCACGGCATTACTAAGCGCATAGGCTTATGTTTCGTCCAGTGGCCTCAAAAATACCTTGCCCAGTCTCGGGGGATCAGTAAGCCCCAGGGAAGCACCTTCCCTTTGTACTAAAAGGGAAGGGTCGATCTCATCCTGACGCCTTCGTAACAACAGTTGCAAGGACCGGAGCATTTTTTTTTAACTGCGCGTGTACGGTTCCCCGTATATATTAAACCGACCTCGTGTCGCATCTTGCTCTCGTGGGTGGGGGGGGGGGTAGATGTAGATCCTTCTACACTCTGACCCTTGGACTGGTGAGCGATACTTTGATCCTAGGCATAGCGTACACTAGCAATGATCTTGGTTGGTCCAGTTGCAAAGTGAATTTACCACAGATCTTGATAACGCTGGTAATGACGAGAAATACCCATGTAAAGGTTCGTAACAACAAAATCGTTTAATTTGATGCTCTAGGGTTACAAACTTCAGTTCGCCCTTTCCCGGGGTGCCGAGGAGCTAAACGAAGATCGTCGATCGGTTAGGTCTACGGCTGATCAGCTGAGATCAAAATATGCAATCAGTAAAGATAAGTGAAGTTGGCATTGACATGGAACAACAGTATCAGGCTTTCAGTTATGAAACGGTCAGTCCCTCATCTTGTAGCTCTGGACTTTGTCGAGTAATCTTCAGTTGGGCTTTAATTGAACTGCAAACTCCACCGGTACTTCGTATCGTGGAGTCGAGGCTTCGCCATGTCTCTATTTGGCAGATCATGTGATCTGTGGATGTCCAATGTCTACCACATACTGGTGGCATCAGTATTTTAGGACAGATTTTAGAGTAAATTTATGGGAAAACCCCTGGTAAGGGTCGGGGCATGGTTTTTGGCTAATTACCCCGAGGTTCAATTCCCTGCATTTCCAAATTTGGCTTGACAGCTCTTTAGCTCGCCTCGACTTAACTACTCTTTGATTCCATGGGTTAGTTTCCTCACACAGCTTCTTCGAATGGATAGAACTATACAGATTATTTCATTTGCTTTTGATCATTGGCTGATGAGTAATTTCGTCATTTCGATCTCCTCTTGAGGAAACCCCATTTACTGCGCTTTAATTGATTAGAAATCTATACTTTTCAAAAACACAAATTTCTCATTTCGCAAATATAATCTATCCTGCCCATTAAATTCAACAATCCTGTTAATACAATTTCGACCAACACTCAAATCAGAAGTCTATTTTACCTGCAATTATTGTTTCTCATATCCTGTACAATTTCGGTGACTAACAATTTCTTCACTTGTTTCAGTGCAAAGCTTAATCCAACCTTTTCCCTTTTCCGGTTACTTTGTTTTATGTGCCCAGATAAAGTCTAGCGTCCTTTTTGCACTCTGAGTGGCTTCATACTTTAGAATAAACAACCACTTCGAATTGCGGTTATTTGTTTTTAACGAACTCTTTTTTTTTTTTTTTTTTTTATCTATTATTGGTATCCGTACATTTCTGTAACCGTTCCCTAAAATCTTCGTGGTCGACTGCTAATCTTAGATACTATTGGAATCCTCAGCCTAGTTATTTAGTATATGCACTATGACAGTCTTTAAATTATAAACGACCATAGTGGGGGAACTACACAATCAAACTATAATTGAAGAAAAATATACAGGCGCGTGCGCACTGCGATTATACAGCTATCCAGTGTGAGAAGTTGACATTCACCAGATGTATTAATCAACGCGCAAAGCATGGGAGTGTTAAGTGTGAAGTTTGTTTCTTTTTCATCGTCGGTTTTCAAGATATCTTACATAAGGCAGGTTAGTGTCACGTGTGATTTTGTTTAATTTGCTATCAGTGGTTCTCAAGTAGTTTAACAAGAATAAACAAAAAAAATTATAGATTATACTCTCTTGTCTTTACTTATACATCTAAAATATCGTAATTGGCATCATTGAAGAGAAGTGGCGAAAGTTCTGCAAAGCTGTAGTTATGTACGATGGGTAATTATTTACATCAAAATCATGGCAGGCTGCCCCACACACCATAAAATCCGGGCTCTTCCAAACATGCACCTTTGGAACATGCGCAGCCTTAGTTTATTTGAACACAAAAAATTTGAAAGTCACCTAGCATAACAACTCATCATCATAATAATAATCATCATCAGTCTTTTAACGTCCGTCGTTGGACATAGACCTTCCCCAGGATTCGCCACAATTCTCTATCATGGGCGTCGCGGAGCCAGTATTTCCTGAATCTGTCAAGTTCATCTCTCCATCTTGTGTTCTGTCAGCCTTGGTTTCTTATGTGATTTTTTACATTGACCTTAATTTCAAATTTAAAGTTCAATTTTTTTCATTTCTTATATGATGTATTACTTCATTTTTTCACGTTTTTGCACATTGCTATTTTCTACAATTCGTAGTCCATCCTTTATTTCATCATATATATACATATATATCATCATCATCATCATCATCATCATCAGTCTTTTAACATCCATCGTTGGACATATACTTTCCCCAGGATTTGCCACAATTCTCTATCGTGGGCATCACAGAGCCAGTATTTCCTAAATTTGTCTAGTTCATCTCTCCATCTTGTGCTCTGCCGGCCTCAGTTTTGCGTGGGATCTCTGGGGATCCATGCTGTGAGTCATGATGTTCATTGGTTGTCTTTCATTCTTGCAACATGGCCTGCCCATTGCCATTTGAGTTTTTTAATAGTTTCTATGATGTCTCAGACTTCCGTTTTCTTCCTTATATACTGTGCTGTCATGTGATCTCTCCATGTAAGGTTGAGCATGATTCTCTCGTGTGCACATTGCATACTTCTCAGATTGTAGGTCTATCTCTTGGTTAGGTTCCATGTTTCAGCTCCGTAAGTGACTATCGGGAGAATGTATTGGTTGTATACTATTCTTTTTAGGATTATTGGGATCATCTGGTTCTTGAAAGTTGAGCTTGCTCTGCCGAAGGCTTGCCATCCTGGAGTGATTCTTCACTTGATTTCTTCTTCTCTTGAGGATCTCATGGAGACTCGTTGTCCTTCGGGTAACGTAATTCCTAAGAGCGGTCTACTGTCCCCAGTTTTGCATCTTCTATTTTGACTGTTATGTTTTTATTCTCAACATTATTATTGCACATGATTTTCGTTTTACTGAAGTTCATGTGTAGGCCGACTTTTTTGCTTTCTTCGATTAGTTCATCTAGCATTAGTTGGAGGTCGTGTAGGTTCTCTACACAAATGTAAGTAAAAAAAAAAACAACAAAAAAAAAACATTAAGCCAGTTGATAAGACCCAAACCTGTCAATAATATTTCCGTCGTAGTGACGTAAAAACAAGAAACGGAGCGAACTCTGTTCAAAACCTTGGACGTTGTATACAGTTATTGACAGCATTACCATTTGGCAATACTTGTCTATCTTTATTTCTGCAGTAACACAAAAGGTGTTTCTAATCGATTTTTAAGAAGTTAATCCCCATCGAAAACGTTTGAAATAAGCTGAATAATCATTGTATCTAAAATAAAATGAAAAGTATTGTTAGAAATGCAACATAATTCATTGGAAAATGAAAAACTTATAAGTATATGTATGAAATTATAAACTCTTCCTTTTTGTTTGTATCTCTCTTTTTTGTATTTACTGTTGTTTTTTTTACCTCGAAAAATGATTTTTAAAAAGGAATATGACGTCATCATCGTCAGTCTTTTATCGTCCGTCGTTAGATAAAGACCTTCCCAAGAATTCGCCACATATCTCTATCGTGGGCGTCGCATAGCCAGTATTCCCTGAACCTGTCCATTAAATCTCGCCATCTGATATTCTGCCGGTCTGGGTTCTGTATTTGATCTCTGGGGATCCATATTGTGAGTCATGATGTCCAGCAGTTGTCTGCAATCCTTGCAGCATGGCCAGCCCATTGCCATTTAAGTTTCCTAATGGTTTCTATGATGTTTTGGACTCCTGCTTTTCCCCTAATATACTGTGCTGTCTTGTGGTCTCTCCATGTAATAGTCAGTATGATTCTCTCATGTCTATGTTGCATGGTCCCCGTTTTGCGTCAGGATCTATGTTTCAGCTCCATAGGTGACTATAGAGGAAATGCATTGGTTGTATACTCTTATTTTTTAAGACGAGTGGGATTTTCCTAGTGTGACGTAAAAAAAAATATTCCCCTTTCTTTGTGCATTTTCTATATCTTTCTCATACTTTCTCTTTCCAATTATTCCATTCTTATTGAGATAACAGATCTCTTTGTTTTGAACGCTATCGATCTCTCTTTAACCACTCTCTCTTCGGGTAACGTAATTCCTAAGACGCTGTTTACCTGTTCGAATGTGGTCTTGACAAAGAGAATTCTGCCGTTCTAAGGAACTGCGACCGACCTTCGTCGACGGATCCAAATGAGGTTCGTTTGAAAAAATCCATCTTAAAATGTTTTCTAAGAACACGAAGAAAACAAAACAAATCTGTACGAGCTAAAAAGATTCACAAAGGAAAATTGCCATTTTAGACTACAATATTTGCTGAAAGTAGCTGAGGGAGGGAGAAAGGGGGGCTATTTGAAAAGGTTCCACAAAAGCATCTACAATTATGATTCACCGACAACATTTCTTCTGACATAATATAATAACAAGAATATATTTGTACATACACAACAAGTCAAAACAAGCCTGGCTGCAGCAGGGTCAAACTCCTCGCTTATTTATCATCCAACTGAAGATCATAATTGCGACTTTTGTATTGTATACATAATAGATAACAATTATTAATATATATTTTTATCATAAATGTATTTATCAGAATTAGAGAACCGCTTGCGTATTTGTAACATGAGTTTTCACAGGTATGTATGACTTAAGTTTGACTCAGTCGATAAGAGGGCTGCCTCTGGTGATTTCAAATCACGGTCGGGGAATGTTAATTTTACATATCAGCTTAGTTTAATGAGACAGGATAGACAAACCGTTAAGAGCTCACTCCCCTAAATTAGGTGAGGATTATTGTTGTTGTTACAGTAGAAAGACAACTCCAGACTTAGTGTTTGACAATAGTTGTGAATAAGTGTGTACAGCAATACAGTCTTCTATTGCATGAACATTGCGTGTGTGTGTGCGCGCGCGCTCGTGCGTGTTAGTGTGTATGTGCTTGTGTGGATAGTTTGCAGTATGTATGTAAGCTTGATTTTGTTTGCCACAAGGATGCAATGGTATGGCTCAAACTCATTAGCAATTGCCTGTGGGCAATCTTGCTATTATTAATCATATCGGAGGTGCCTCAAAATATCCAAGATATCCGTGCCACCCATAAACGAATCACCATAGCCGTGCGTGTACCAAAACTAATTATCTAAATAAAGTAACTCAAATCATTTTGAAGAATTGATCCCATATCTAAAATTTTCTAAATAAAAAAAAAATACCGGAACAAGATTTCGGCATTGTTGACCCCAAAACGCACTTTTCTGGAAGAAAAAATGTTTTTAAATTAAAGTGTCTATTGGTGTACTCGTGTAAATTTTCAAGGTGTAGTTCAAAAAATGTGACCAGGTGGTATCTGGACACACACACACACACACATATTCACACACACACACACACACACACAGAGGTGCGCACGAGGACACACATGCCGCAATCACTCAAAGAGAGAAGAAAATGTCGGCCACTTCGCTACTTAGTCGGGTTTGCCATTTGTGGGGCTACAGTTATTCGATTGAGTCGGACACAAATCCTTAAAAATATGAAACCCAGAGGATCGAATCCCTGGCAGTGGTCTTCAAGAAGCTACTCACTATAGCTCTACGGTAAGCTCCCTTATTACCTTTGAGTATGTAACCTTCAGTGTGTGAGGGCAAAAAGAAGATATTACCAATCTTTCAGCAAACGAAGCAAAAACATTTATTAGCACATAAACCAGTATAGAGGTACATACACATGGGAGACATCAGGGTTGGGGGGTATACCGTAACAGTCGTAGATGGAGAAGAGAGTGAGTTGGAGGTGCAAAAAGAGATGGTGCAGTTTTTCCTATGAATGCCAAAATCACTTTCTTTGAGACCAAACTGAAAGAGGCTAAAAGCGTCCAAAGAAAGAATGGGAAGGAGTGGGCGAAAAAAGAGGAATATGTTTTCTTTTCTTTTTTTTTTTTTTTTTGTCAGGGTACGTCGTATCATTTTATTTTTTTTAAAAATCAGTTATCGAAGTAAAAATTGGGACTTAACAAAGCGTTCGTAATTTAAGAAGCTGACGTTTTTTCAAACACAGCTCATATCATAAATGTAGAGTTAACAGGAACATAAATGGAGAGATACTTGGAGACGAACGGAATTGTTGCAGGGCTCAACAAAACTTGTCAGTGACTATTTTCAGAATCTTATTTTCGAACCTGTAAACAGCTCTATCGTATTTTTTTAATCAATAGGAAACAAATAATTTTATTACAGAAACAAATATTGCCAAACGCAATAGAAAAAAAAATGTCTGTAAACAACGTCGTACGTTTTGAACAGAGTCTGTCCTTTTTCTTGTTTTGTTTGAAAAGTAGACGACATAATGTTACAGTGTTGTGGTGTAGGTAAAGTGGACTAAGGTTGGGAAATTAAACTATCTGAAAATCTGATTAACAAAAAATAAATTGAAATAGCAGCAGTAGAGTTCAAGAAGTGGGATATGAAGCTGGAACATTAACAGGTAAATAGAAAGACATGGACAGAGGGAGGTATACTATGTGGGACATGGCCACCCTAACCAAAAGGAAAATTTGAAGAGTAAGTTGGTGGGCGAATTTCAAGAGAAAGTGCGGATGGACATGTTATTTTACGAAGATCTGTTCGAATTTACCGTAACACAGCAAAAATGTCACTTCGTAGTTTTGTTACTCCTTCAAAATAATCCAACTTTGAGAAAAAATAATTCCGGGTGATTTCCAACAGTTACATTATATTTCAGAATTTGGGTTTGATTTACGATGTACCGACGATGCTAAACTAGACACTTATTTTGTGTCCATCGACTGTGACGTCGTAAAAGAAAGTTTCAACTTCATAAGAAAATGTTCATTCTGATCGCACTTTTTAAAAAGTTTCTTACCTGGCCTCATATTCTGATAACACTTTTTTTTTCCAAGTAGGGCAATATGTGAGGGGTAATATTTATTCTCTTTCACTGATCAAAAGTGTGTGTTGGGGTCTTTGAATGTGTCAAAAATAAGGGAAAACGTTGTTTTTTTTCCCTTTCTTGGGAAAAAATTCTTATTATAGAGTAGTTCCCCTTTTATTTCTATTTTTCGAATATAAATTTGATACAAAAGTGAATTTGAGGTGAAGATAATCTAGTTTACGCATGCCGTCAAAAGGAAAAATGCAATTGTATTGAACTTTAAGAAAACAGCAGAAAGATTATGTTATGTTGCATTATTATGTTCGGGCTCAACCAAAATGAACCCGATTTTACTGCATTTGTAGTTATATATATATATATATATATATATATATATATATATATATATATATATATATATATATATATATATGTATATATATATATATATGTATGTATGTATGTATGTATGTATGTGTGAGTGTGTATGTATGTATTTATGTATATATAGCCTTGAATACATATACAATCTTGAAATTTTGTATGAGTACACCACTAGGCACCATTTAATTCTGCTCTTTTTGTCTTTTTCAAAAAAAGTGCATTTCTTATTACTTATGCTCATTTTAGACCGATGAAGCTCAAATCTTGTGCTGGTATTTTTTTTAAAACTTTAGATGAAAGATCCATTTCCTACAGATAATTTCAGATAAAAGATCTATTTTTTAATGATAATCTTCAAGATAATTATTTGTAGTACACGTGCGGGCTCCAGTGATTCAATTAAGTGAGGTTAGGATGATATATACATACATACATACATATACTACTAAAAAGATGAAGAATATTCATCTGTTTCTTCCTCTCTTTCTAACGATGTTTTTATGAACCCCCAAATGGTTGCACACTACGAGCAGAAAATGTATGTGAAAGGGTAGCCTGACCCCAGGATGAAGATGGGATAGGTGAACATGGTCTCTGGTGACTTTTAAAGGTCAAATCAGTTTTAGCATTTTCAATTTTGTTCATTTTCAACCGACTTGAAGGTCTACGATCCCTACTTTGAGAACCTTTGATAGACGTTACTACGTAACCTTTAAGTATTGATCATTTTTTCCAAGAAACGCTGGGTACCCCAGGTGATATATATATATATATATATATATATATATATATATATATATATATATATATATATATATATATATATATATATATATATCACATAAAAAATAATTTCCATTGGAATCGTTTAAGATTAAAAATGTAATGTTGATGAGGTAGTGCTGTCTCTAAAAAGATTTGCAGTGGTCCTCTCCATGAAGCTAGTAGTTCTGCTATATTTTTGAATCTCATACTCCAATTACTGTGGTTCCGAGTTACCTATCCTCCACCTAACCCTAACTCTAATGTAGAACAGCAGGAATGTCGCCAATTTAGGTGAATAGGATGTGAAAATAAAGCGATGACTACGATCTTTGTAGGAGGGACCGCGCTTCTTTTTACGGACTTCACTTCTTGATCCCGTACCGTGAAAGGGAATGAGGGAGGAGAAATTGTTAAAAATGAGATTGGATTCGAAGCCAATTGTTCGGAAGATGAAATGTGTATAGTAAAGAAAGGTAGGTAATCAGAGAGAGGGCAAAGACGGAAAAATCAGCTGAGAGAGACAACATTTGAACAATATAATCGACTACTGCGCATGTACAGCGCGTGTGTTCGAAATGTGCGTTTTTATCATTGTCGTCGTAAAAAGATAACTGATTTCTTTAGCGATTCAAAGAATTTTCAACTTTGCACTGAAAGAGGCTAACACTAAATCAAAGCAAGGTTAAGTTGAGGTTTTACAAGTAAGCAAGAATTACTGTAGCCAACGAGCTAATTCTGGTCGCTAAAAAAAGGAGGAGCACAGTATGCCACTTTCTTTCGGTTTGTATGGATTTTTTGTGTTTAATAATCGATGGATCCCATTTCAATTAATTTATTCCACTTTTTAGCATTAACCATATACTACAGAAAAAAGCGTTCACTAATGAAAATGGATGATATCCTGTTGATGCTGATGCTAATGCCGTTTTTTCTGTCCTTTCATCTCTTCCCCTTGGGGTGTTGAGGAAAGTGCTGGAGTTCTACGGCAACTTGATGTCTCAGCCCCTTCAGAATCCTTTGCAAATAATCCTGAATGCTGCTTCGGGTGGCAAGGGGCTCGATTCTTTTATGTATCCATTTTTGTGTCAAGTGGGATCGAACCTCAGACTTCCATCGTAATCTTAAAAATCTTTAAAAACCATCAAACAAAACTATCACCAGAACTGTCAATATAGGTTCTTTCAGTTTTCAAGTTGGTCTGGCAGACTAATTATGAATGACACCTACAGGCTGCACCAATTGAGCTAGAGGGCTGAAATTTACCGAAAGATTTTTGTCCCCCCCCATACTATTTCAGAGGGATGGTTCGGTTCGTAATGTGAGTTTATGCTAACTCGATCACTTAGTTTGTGTCCGCTTGTTTTTTTCAAAATTTCTGACCGTTCAGCGAGCGCTGCTCAACGAATTGAGAGCGAAATAACTTATCCACTGATCACCCTTTTCCCCATGTTTTAATTGATCACCCCCAACATGGCATATTGCCAAAAAGACATTGGTCACATGACGGTTTATATTGAGTGACTAACCAGAGCTGTGGGTTTTTTTTCTTTTCAGCATTTAATTTTTTTTCTATTCATTTTTAGTGATTATTGCCCAACAAAGGGTGACATTAATAATTCATTCATTTATCACTCAATTTAACTCGGTGATATACCTCTAACACGACAATGCCAAGAGACATTGGTTACTTGACAGTCTTCATTGAGTGAATTTTCATTTATCGATTCAGAGCTTAATTTCTTCGATTAATTTTCACTTTACCTTTTTGTTAATTGTAGTGCTAAACAGCTTTGACACAAATATGAAGTCACATATAAATTTCTGGTTTTGATGTTTGAAATTTGTTTTCTTTTCGCGTATTTATTTCTAAAATATTTTTCTATTGTCCGAATGGAGAAAAAACATGTTCAAAATCCTGGTTCCACTCAGGATAAAAATTCAGATAATCCCTCATAAATAATTGAGATGATGGTGGTGGAGACAGAGGTGGAAAGGTTCAAAGAGAGAAGAATGGTTCAAGTGACTGGCGTGGTTGCAGAAGCTCTAACCCACCCCCTGTCTAGGCAAAGCAAATTTTTTTTACATATTTAGATGAAGAATTTTTTAAATTAAAAACAACCAAACTAATAATCTGATATAAGTGATCGTAAATCAATCTTAAAAACTTTATCGATTGTCTAATTAGACGGATTTGAACAAAATTAAAACCAATCCTTGCTAAAAATCCTGGACCACCCCCTGGTGAGAGAATTCTTGTCACTGATATCATTTTTTTCTCTTTTCTATGACCAATGGAATCGAATAAGATCAGAAGAAATGAGAGACAATGATTTTATCTTGGAGAGGACAATAGAATATTTTGATAAAAAGAAGCAGTATTCAAGCCATAATAACACGGACAAGTGAAGATAAGTTCAGAGTAAGTGTTATATTGATGCAAAATCAAGCTTTGAAGAGGAGATAGCATGAGAATAACTATTAGTAGTACTATTTGAATATAATAATGTAAAAATAGTATCTACCTATCTTTACGTACGTATGTTATGCATGAGCAAGAGGATGTGAGACGGAACGATAAGTCTTAAATGTGAAGCACGCGCACGCATAAACACACACACACATACACACACACATACACACACGCGCGCGCATCAACACACACACACACACTTATCAAAAACTTACAGACGCACACATACATGATAACCTATCTTCTTTCTTTCTCTCACACACGTACACGTGTAAACACAATAATGGAATAGAAGCAATCGGGAAGTAGAGATAGTGTTAATTATTATTCACTGATAATTTGTGAGAGAGTAGAGGGAAGTGAGAGATTCACGGATATAAGAGAGTGGAGACATGGATGGAGAGAAAAAGAGGTAGTATATGTGTGCGATAGAGAGAGAGAGAGAGAGAGAAGGGAGAAAGTGAAATGGAGAAAATAGAGAGTGGAGCCAGTGAGAAGAGGAAGAAAGTAAAAATTATTGTGAGTGTAGATGAAAGTGAGAGATTGAGGGATATGACAGGGTGGAGGCAACAATTAGAAAAGAAGGAGGAGGTGAAAGCGAGTGTGAGAAAGAGAGAGATTGCGAGAAAGAAAGGGAGAGTGAAATGAACTGAATGAATAGAGGGTGAAGACAATGAGAACAAGAAGAAAAAATTATTGTGACAGAAAGTGAGACGCTGAAGAACGCAGTTAGACATGTATCGCAGAGTGGGAGTAAAAACTAAGCAAAATAAGTGAGAGAGTGAGCTCAGTAAGAGGGGGGAATGAAGTGAGCTGAAATTAAAAAAAGCGAGAAGGTAAGTGAGTAAGTGAGAAGAAGAAAAGGGAGAAAGGGAGATAAATGAGGGGTCAAGTCAATTAAAATGGAGGAGTAAGAAATAACGGTGAGAGGGAAGGATAGAGAAAAGTAAATGAAAGAGAGAGTTGAAGAAAGAAAGAGTTATTGGGGAAGTTTGAAGATAAAACTGATTAGATCTGTAACGAGGGTTGCAGAGAAATAAGGAAGGATGACAGTAAAGCGAGGGATTGATAAGGTGAGAACAATGGGAAGTGATAGAATGAGAGCATTGACAGAGGGTGAAAGAAGAGAATTACTAAGGAGGGTTGCAGTAAAATAAAGAAGGAGGAGAGTAAAGTGAGAGAGCGAAAGGGTCAGCTTCACTACGAGAGTGAGAGAACAACAGGAAGTGATAGAATGAGAGCATAGACACGGAGAGAAAGAAAAGATTCAGTAAGGAGGGTTACAGAGAAATAAAGAAGGAGGAAAGTGAAATCAGAGACCGAAAGGGTGAGTTTCACTACCTGAGTGAGAGAACAAGAGGAATTGATAGAATGAACGCATCTACCGAGGGAGAAAGTAAAGAGAAGGAGAGGAATAAATAAGCGAGAGGGGGGACTCCGGGAGAGTAAAGAGGGGCAGGAGCTGGAAGCGTGCAAGTCAGGCAGGCAAAAGCACTAAGAAGAGAAGGTAAGAAATCGTCCATTTATAAATGAACAGAAAGAGAGCGAGCGAGAGAAGGAGATAAGCAAAAATAATAATGACGAGGACGGCGACGAAGAAGATGGCTCGGATAATAACTCCATACTAATATTATTAGTGTAAAGAAGAAGATGAAAAGATAAGAAAGGGAAAGATTGACTGACGGAGGGGTAGAATGAGTCGCTCCGCACCCACCTTCGTTCTAAAGCATGTAGGCGTATACAACTCCATACACACGTGCACACACATGTACAACTTACGTATACACTTATAGATATACACATATCTAAGTGGTACGATTATTAACAACAGCCGTCAGCTGGGTTATGAATGTTAAGAAGTGAAAGAAAAATCTCAGCTTTTTTTTTTTTTAGTGTGATGGCGACAAACTATCCTGGCTTTTTCGTTTGATGGTGAAAAGGTAGATAAATTAATTATCTTTTACTTTTGTTTCCCTTTTTTTTTCTCTCCCTACGTCCATCTCGCCTTTGGTTTTCTTTTCTTCGTTTTTCATTTGGTGGTCATTGCCAGCAGTAATTTTACTGTTTTTGTGTGTCCTACGCTCGGCTCTGGTGTTTGTTTTGATTTGCAACCTTGCAAATTCGGGGTTCACTTTTCTATGGAATTATCCTACTAAATCGGACCCTGACTTTTGGACCATCAAAGTAATGTATTACACCGATTCCTGACTTTGTGGCCAACAAAATGGCGTAAATGCATTCAAGAAGGAGATATGTGGAAGTTAAGCGAGTTTTGTAAAGGTTTGTTGTATTTGTTTCTGCTCTGTTTCCACTTGTGTTTGCCTAAAAAAATATTAGCTTCAATACGCGAAGATAATGGCTGTATGATTTTTCAGTGTCAATATATTTTTCTATTAATTACTCACCATTGTAGCCTCTATAGGTAAATAAATGTTAATGCCTATATACAGGATGGTCACAAACTGGGTGTTATTTTATAAGGTTGTTTTTGTTCAAAACTGATCATTGATTTTGTGACCACTTTGGAAAGGTTCTGTCTTCTCTCTTTATATGACGAGGGAGATTAGAAATATTGTTTGAGTTGATTCTATCGATAACTAAACGTTCTAGTCTCTATAGGTAAATGTTGATGCTGAAACACGGGATGGCCACAAACTGGGGGGTTGTTTTGTAATCTTGTTTTTTTTCAAAACTGATCACTGATTTTTTGACCATTTTGGAAAGGTTGTCTTTTTTTTCTGTTTTTGTTAATTTACCTCTCCGATATGAGTAAAAATTAATACCTGAATCATTTTTGTGCTCTGTTAGATTTATCTTTGTTTGCAATTGATTAGAAATATTGCAATGCAAGAGTTCATTTTTGACGACATTATTTGTCTGTCTTCATTTGTTTTTCTCCGGGTTCAAGTAAATAAAAATAGCCAGCCATTTATGGGTTTGTTTGTAATAGTATCTCTCGCCCTCTGTGTGTGTGTGTGTGTTTCACTTTAATGATGAATTTACTTGTTTTTTTTCTCCCCTTAATAACCTAATTGGTTTGGTTTTGTTTTTTTCTCTATTATGTGTTGCTTCGTTTTCTATATTCGTTTTAGATTTGCTTGAAGTAAGAAAGTTGTAACAAGGAAGACTATTACAAAAAAGTGCTTCTAGAGTTGTCCACTTGATTCATTTTGAAGACTAACTGGGGGAAAAATAAGCCTAACTTTGATTCAAAAATCAATTTTTAGTTTGCAGTAGAATAGGATAATTTAACAAAGGCCACAATATTTATTTGAAATAAGATATTCAGCTCTTCTTCCAGGCTTCTTAAGGCTAGTCTCGTCTGATGTTTTATTCTTACCTTTGCTTTTTTCATTTAAAAAAAAGTATCTATGTACACCATTATAGTCTCTTCCCTTTGCCCATGATTGATTTCATTTTATTTTACGGGGTGGGTAGCCCTTCGACTTCAGCTAGCCTTGATTTTTCAAGGGGATCTCCTAAATACATAGTGAGCATTTAAATAAATGAAAAATTCAATAAGATCCTTTTCACAATCTAAAATCCTAAAACTCTACTTAATAAGTTAAAAACTAATCAAATTACTATAAGCAGGGGTGGCTTGCGTTAAACTCAGCTGAGAGCTCATGCCATGTTTCGGCACCCCTAAAAGAAAAGCGTATATGACTTACGGCAGAGTTTTTTTTTTGTTTTTTTAGTTAACCTTAAATCTATACATAATTTTAATTTCGGGGGTTTCTAGAGGTGCATACTAAATACATCATATCATCTTGACTCGATTGTCTTGTCACCATCAACTTACTAGCGAAAAAGTGATCACCACAGATATCCCTTGTAATACCTGAACTATTTCATGCACCTTAATTAATTGAGTGTTGCCTACGTATAATATTGTGATGTAAATTAATGGTGGAGTGCATCAGTACTCACAAGTTTGTACGTGATTAGATTTATTTGTTACCAAAAAAAAAAGTTGTTTGGCTGTGCCTCGCAAAAAAAATTACTTATGATGAGACGTACAAGTAAATCATGTATAGCGTCTATAATGGTCACCTCTCTTTTTTGCGAACCTCTATCAAACAGTTACCAAGTTCATTATTTCTCGCAGTTGACATTTTTTTCTGCTGCTGTTCCTGTGTAAATATGCTTGCAATAATATTTTTCTTGTATATATTTTAAAAAAGGAATACGCATAATTTCATCAAACAACACGTGCAAATAATGGTGCTGATAGTACGTTCGTTGCAATGTGTGTAGTTCTACAATGTTGGGAGGATGACCCTGATTGTGAAGTTGCACTTATCATTGCACACACAAATGAAAATAGATAAAAGAATCCATGGAAGAAAGACAGAATTAAAATACATAAATTGTTGTTATTTTTGTTTTGCTTCGCTTTATGAATTTTCGGCAGATATTGTACACACGTCTACGTTACGTCAGCAAAATTCCAATCAGTACTACTTTCCCTACATTGTACCAATATATGTACATTTACAACCTGTACACATTTGGGTAATTTCTATGAGAAAAGCTTTTTATGTCTCCTTGCTTTCAGCTTTTACGTTGTTAATATTCGCTTGCATCATCGTTTCATGCACCTCATCGTTACACGTGTTTACGATGTTTTTAGTAAGATTTTAATGAAACAAAACTTAGTATTTTTGTGAATATATATATATTTTTTTAAAATTCTAGCTTCTTTACTTGGATTGCAAACTATTTACACTTCTCTATTCTTGGTTATAGTACTCGCATTACCACCAGCATCGCTTCCTATTTGCAAAAGCTTGTTTGTTAGTCTAAAAATACACCCAAAAAGAAAAGAAATTTTTGTTTATTGTCTTAACTACGTATTATGTTGCAGCACGTAGGAAACAAAACACATGCAAAAACACCACATGTAACATGTAGACATAAAGATCCCAATAACTAAAACATAACAACAAAACAACTTCCTCTCCAATATCTGTTGTTACTTGTTGACCTAAAGACTAAATATCAAAACAAAACAACTTCCTTTTCAATTCCCATTATTATTAGCTAACCTTTTCTTTCTCGAAAGAAGACTAGCACATATATATATATAGATAGATAGATATTGCGATCGTTTCTACCCGAACTGATGGAGTATTATATTATTTCATCAGATCTATTTTGGTGGTCAACAGCCTCCTCCTCGAAAGGCTGAGGTCTCAGACCTACATGGCTGCTGATAATAAAAAATCCCGTTCACGCTTAAAGCTCGATTACTTAGTTCGATCTAATTAAAGTCACCTTGATGATCGACTGATTTAACTGTGCAAATTTACGCCCTGTCGTCTTTTCCTTTTAATTATTAAACTATGTTAGCTGTGTCAGTGTTGTTTACTTTTACCTGACTAATTTCTTTGAAGTAGCCATATTTAAGTGACCTCCACCACTACTGTACAGATGACCACGTTGTTGTTGTTGGAAAACTTTTTTCAAGTATCTTATCGTACGTGATAAACAAAGTAGAAAGTCAGGTATATCTTATGACTCGAAACTAGTTTTTTGTTTGAATCTACGATTTGTTTGAACTCCATTTCTTCTAACTTGACCGAATTTCCTTGCAAATTAGAAATTTGAAAAAAAAATACTTGTATAAATATTGAAAAAGTTACCTACTTTTTTGTTTTAAAATAGCTGAAAGTGCCTAGATTTTTTTCAATTTTTCAATTCCAGCTAACTTTATTGCTAAAAATGTTCACTCGAAAAATTGTACGAACGTTTCTGAAATGGCATTTATGTTCTAATTTATATTTCAATGGATATATTTTGGGAGCATTTGGAATTAATTTCTGAGCCTTCGTATGATTCTTCGAGCGAACTTAGGATTTTCAGCTATAAAGTAAGCTGGAAATGAAAACATGGGAAAGAACTAGCCACTTAGATCGTGAAGGGAGATCTGATATGCAAGGATAACACTGAAATTTACTTTTGAACAATTAACAATTAACTCTTGATAAATTTAATTCAAACTATGAAGCATTGTCAACACAATTATTAATATCAATACGGATTTTCTATGAAAAGCAATTGAAATTAAGATGAAAGATGAGATGCATAGCGAGTAAAATTGTTTTTTGCACATATTTGTGCTTGTATCTCGTTTTCTGTTTGAAGATTTTTGTTATTTTATTTGTCTTTTTCAAAAGATTTTATTTTGGTGTAATAGTCATATTCATTTGAAAAGCTGTTCACTGTTCTGGCTTCTTTTATTCCCGAATCTCAAATTACTAAAATGGTCAAACTAACTATAGTATACTTTTGCTTGATTGTTTTCTTTACTTGATACTGTTGTTGATCAATGTAATACAGTTTTAATTTCCCCATTTACAACTTTTTCCTGATATTTTACGGCGTGACAGATTCATTTACAATTGATTTATATTCAATTATTGGTTTCTATACAAGGCTCTACTTTGGTGTCTTGGAGTTCCATTATAGCTTCGGAATACGAGATGAGATTGCCATTTTTCTCTTCTTTTGCTCTTATTTATTTCACGTTTTCTTCTTTAAAAAAAAAATCTAAAATCTGTCATGAAGTGAATTTGATGCCTTGTTAGAAGACAGCAACGATTACTATGGCTGAAAAAATCCCTCTAATTGTACGATATTGATTATTAGTTGAATGAATCTTCATATTTTTCCATACATATGAAAAATTCGATTCTAGGTATTTGGTAAAAATGGCAAAAGTGAATGAATATTTAAAGTACCAATGATCTTGAAACATTGATTTAGTAAGATAAATCAAAGTGTTAAATGATATTTATATAAATTCAATAACTATGTCTGATAATGTCTTTAAAGTATTGTTATAAGGCTAAAAACGCCACATCAACGCACCATAGGAGATAAATGTATTCTGAACTAATTCCTTACAACCTGATGAAACAGAAGCGAATAAAATCATATTCATAACAAACTCTCTAAAAGAACTAACCCTGTACGAAATAGTAATTCTCAACTTTTATTTATTCGTAGTTTTAAAAAAATCTTCTGGATTAAATAATCAGGAAAAAAATGAAACGCCAGCACAAGATCGGGCATCGTTTGTCCAATATGACCATAGAGCCCCCAAAACGAACTTGAAAAAACAAAACAAAAACAAAATCATTTTTACATGGTGCCGATTGGTCTATCCATGCGAATTCTCAAATCAAAGCAAGCCTTTTGAAGTAAAGTTGACACCCCTTTTGGCAGCTCCTGATGCCAGAAGTATAGCTCCTTGCTCTCTTCTGGACTACATCACTGACAAATCGACATGGTTACACACACCTCACAATATCTCTATGAAGCATTCTCTTCCACTCCTACAATGAATCTAATGTCACTTCAGTGGCCTTTTATTTTTATGTCATCAGAACATGGAATTCTATTCTATGAGTACAAACACGTGTCAATAACATGAATGAAATTCTATTTTTCTAAGATATTAATTAGTGCTAAATAAAGGAGCTTAAGAAGGGAATAGGTTTTTGAAGGAAGGGACAAAAGATCAAATTAGTTCATCTAAGATCTCTCAGGCTTGTTTTGGAAGTGTGGCTTGTTTGCAGACAAAGCAATCTAAAGTAGATGTTTCTCGTAATATGTTGTTCATTGGGGCTTTTATTGATCAATTAGTTCACTCATGCCATCCAATGATGACAGTATTTGAAATAATTTTGCAATTGCATTGTACTTATAAAATATCAAACATTGTTACTCTACATTTCTTGTTTGTGTTCAACTGGAATGAACCTGGATTTTTTTATGCATTGGGAAAATGAGGGAGACTACTCTATAATTAGCATTTAATAGTCATCTTCCATAATGAATAGTACAGATAACAAATGAAGACTTACAAGTGGCATATTATATAAGTAAATATCAGTAGGATTGGCTTCTTGAGATGTCGAAAGTAGTTTTCTTTGTGACCCAGTGAGCTAATCAGTTTTCAAGCTTTTCTTTAGCTGAAATCTCACTATTGAGAATATTTCGCACTAGTTGTGCAAACAAATTGTGCCAGCTATTTTGTAGGTGATATTATAGGTTTAAAATCATTATCTATCAAACAATAATTCAGTTTTTTATCAATTAGATTATTGGCAAAATTTAATGAGTCAGCAGCCATCAAAAATGGATCAGAAGATGAGGCTGATTTGATTGATCACAGGTGAACCAGCGAATATTTGTTAGTGCCGTACTTACCCTATTCTCACAAGCACAATCTGATCTCAATTATCACTTATGTAGCAAAAGATCAGTAATCTATTATAATGTTATTTTTACACTCTACTCTTATACAAAACTAACAAATTTTAGCTTGTTTACTGGTGATCTCATCCATTTTTGATGATTGAACTTTGCCAGATGATTTATATATTCACCCGTTGAGCTTTATTGTGAGCGGCAGTTTAATTCTAGCTTGGAACTACATTTTGCTCTAATAGAAAGAAATAATGCAACATGACCCATGTAGTTATCACTATGACTCCCAGCAGTTTCTACTGGATTATTTGTCTCACTTAAAATATCCAGTGGCGTTAATCCTGAAGAACATTCAAGTTTTAGACAGTTTCTGTCAGGAAGCAATTATTTTATTTATTTCTTGCTGAATATCGCCCTATCGGACCTTCCTGTTAATTCCTGTGGGGTCACAGGTAAAAACTCGTCCTATCGGCTAGTATATATATATATATATATATATATATATATATATATATATATATATATATATATTGAATAGAGTAAGCGGTCAGTTTGTAATTATAATTACATAGTAAATAGAACCACCTGCTGAAACCCTAAGGAGAAATTTTCGAAAAACCAAATGGCTATAGTTCTTCCCTTAGGTCCACTAAATATGCATACCAAATCCAGTTTATCTGTGCAACTTTTACTCAGACTGTCAATCTATGGCAGTGAGTAAACTGCATATTGGAAATTAGGAATAGTCTTCCAGTTAGACTTGAACTCACATCTCTTTATGCCAGAGAGAAGCCAGGTTAATGCCCTGCTGCTCTTCGATCAGCGGGAACTAGCTGGCTTGCAGAAGTCCAAATATAACCCTTAAACCTACCCTCTATCCTGATCTCGTTGTTGGGTAGAAGGTAGGTTTAAGGATTCGATATTACCTCTCTGGCATCATAGCTATGTATGAATGGATTTTCATTCGGTTTTTAGTTGGTGTATGGCATTGACAGAGAGGTATGCACTCAAAATTCTTTCTAATATTCTCTAGTAATTCTTTTCAGGTCATTAACATAAGAGATCTTTTTTGAGAAAATTATTCAAGTTACTTGAGTGCCCTGTGACTGGTCGCCTCATCCTTTGAGAGAAAATCAGTGCAATGATGTGACAAAAATGAACCTGAATTTTTTTATGCATTTTCAAATAAAGAAAACTACTCTAATTATGATAGCATTTAGTAGTTATCTCCTTTGTTAAATCTGTCATTATGATATAGGGATGAGCATGAATGCAGACCCCACACTATCATTATTCAGTTACATATCAACCCAATATTTTCACATAAAGAATTGAGTTTGCGTTATTTACGGATACCTTTGGCTACTTACAGGTCATACACACACACACACACACACACACACACACAAACAAAATCAGATTTTTTTTTTTATAAGAAACTGTCAATATATGTTTCTGCAGTTCTTGATTTGGCTGGCTTTGTATGTTTGCATTATGCTTATGGGCTGCACTAATGGGCTAAAAAATTTCTACTTTTACTCATGGCTTCAAAAGTACGTTTCTTAGTTTTGTTTTGTTTTTTTACCAACCCCCTATGAGTTTTTAGTGACAAGTTCAATTGGTGATATTAGTCTATAATAAACTGATCCGTTAGTTTGTATCTGCTGTTTTTTTTTTTAAAAATTCAGCTAGCACTGCCCAACAAATTGTGACCAAAATGATTCATTCATTGATCACTCCCAACATGGCATATTACCAAATGACATTGGTCACATGACTGTTTATATCATGTGACAAACCAGACCTGTGAATTTTTTTCTC
Source organism: Thysanoteuthis rhombus (assembly GCA_963457665.1). Classification (NCBI taxonomy): domain Eukaryota; kingdom Metazoa; phylum Mollusca; class Cephalopoda; order Oegopsida; family Thysanoteuthidae; genus Thysanoteuthis; species Thysanoteuthis major. The sequence goes on from OY735221.1 coordinate 44,235,930, forward strand.
TCTTTTTCTTTTTCGAAATTTTAATTTTTCGTTTATTCATTGTTCAGCTTTTATCCCATATTTGAACTTGATTGTTTTGAATATCTGTTTTCAATTATTTTGCTGTGAAGAAGCTGCCAGTATTAAACTTCGCCTTAAGCTAATCCTGTGTCAGTCTGCAAGTTGTGTGCTACAAGGTTAGAATGTTACAGGAAATAAATTTTCTCTCAAACATACAATACTAGATTTGTTTGTTCTCTAATAATTATATTGTTGAGGGGGGGGGAGTCAAGAGATGGCTGATTTTTTTTCTTTTTTTTTTTCTTTCTCTTTTCTTACTAGTTCTCCCATTCTATCAAAAATTGAAGGTGGTATTCAAATAATTTTCCAATTCAGTTGTTCTTAGGAAATATCAAATGTGTTGCTCTGCATCTCTGGGTTCAACCAAAATGAACCTGGATTTTTTACACATTTGTGCAAAAAAACGAAACAAGTGAGACTATTCTGTAATAATTCAATAGTTATTTCCCTTGGCAAATGGTATAGACAAAACATAGATGTGTGTGGTGTATCATTAAGTAGATGGTTTGATCTTTTGCTCTGATATTGGCTATGAAGAGTGATTTTTCGAAAAGATTTTGTTGTCGTACATCACTGCTACTGGGGGTAACAACTCGAGGGGGAAATGTCCAGATTGATTTTATAAAAAAAATTTTTTGAGGTCATATCTCGTAGGCGGATATTATGTACAGATCCAAGATTCTGTAACCATGTTTGTAAGTGCCTATTCTGGGTCAAGGCCTTCCCAGGGTGGGAGTGGGTAAGTTTTCTATTGACAATAGTGTTGATTAAATCAAATGTAACAGTGAAATGATTGGTTGTTGATGGAATCTGAATCTCTGACTCTTGCAAACTTATTAAAAAAATCCTAGTACACTTGAAAGAGAACAATTTTTTATATTGGTTATTGCACTACATCTGGTGATAGCATAGTACCTATAAAAGATGACAGATTATTTACATATGGATTGGCACTGCTAGCTGGGATCAGAGTGTAGTATTGGTGCACTCTGCTTTGGATTAAAGTATCGCTCTCAGATATTTCTGCCTAGAATAAGAGTGTAGTATCTATGCACTCATTGAAAAGTATTACACCAACTCAAAAATATATATATATATATATATATATGGAAACTGATTGCATTTTGTATCTATGAATTGTGACTGGAGTAGTTGCTCCCCTTGTTACCTTTGTATATTTTTGTCATATCGTTTTATAAAAATGAATATCAGTTTCGAACATTTACAGAATATCTACCATTAAGTTAAGTAGGACTTAGAAAACTGTTGATTATTTCACCTTAGCTGTCTGGCAGTAGCCATCACTCTTCTTAGCTTTTAGTATCTTGAGTAAATCATAGCAGCTATCATGCCTCCTCTAATTATCACTGAGGATTGTTCTGTAAATCTTGTGACCTTGAGTTTAGTGCTCCAACCACTGTCCTAACATGATCTGATGATATTAATAAATTACCTAATCCATAATATGAGATGTGACTCTCAAGATGTACATTGAGGCAGTCAGTTCTAAACACACTTAGACATTTTCTGCAGAAGTGTGTAGCTGCTTTTCTCTCCTAGATTACTTCCTTTGAAGTCAATATGGCTACATTGTTTTTGTTCTTTCAACTACCTTTACATATATGTACATAAACTAAATGTTAAGTACTCTTATGTTTTTTTTTTCTCTCCTGTAACGCCCTGCATTTGTAAATATGTAAATAAATTCCATTATCTTGAAACTTTGGGTTATGTAGGAAGTAAGTTTTTATTTTAACTTTGAAACTTTTACTATCAATATATTCATCAGTTTTCTCTCTGGCATCTTTTCTTCATCCATTTAAAAGTTGAAATTTTTAATACTTTTTGCTTCTATGTCTCCGTATCCACACATCTTTACTATTAGTAGAATGTTTTTTTCTGTGATGTATATATTAACCACTAAAAAGCACATACCTCTGTCAATGCTGTTAGAAAATGAAAATCCCTTCATGTATAGCTTCAGTGAATGTTGGGTAACAGTCAGTTCTGATTTTTCAGCTTTTGGTGTTATCTTAATAGATGAAAAAAATATCTAGATTAAAAAAAAAAAATTTTTTTAAATCCTTGAGCCACGCCAAAATTTAATCCATTCTTTTTTAGCTCATAGCCCACCCCTTCCAGGATATATTGAAATTCATTGAGAACTTCTGAAGATATTGTGTGGACAAACAGGTTGACCCAGGTGAATACAGATACCTCTGCCAACTTAGTAGGCAGAGCTAAACAATCCATGTATTAGCAATGGCGGAAGCTAAAAGAGAAATGATGTATGTTCAGTTTATGTTATTTACTATGATTGAACAACAGAAGAAAAAATTGACCCTACTTTTTACTTTTACAAAATTTCCGTTGGAATTTGTGTTCTTTGATAATGTTATTTGAATTCAATATATCAAAATTGATATCCCAGGGGACCATTAAACATGTACCACTTGGACAATCACATCTTAAAACAGCAGATTGCTTCTAAAAATTGATTTTCAAGTGTATAAGGCTATGCTGAGGTGGTTATCACCAGAATAACTTCGGATGCTTGTAGGTATATATTAAGAAGAATCCTTTTGCTGTTTTTTGGTATGAAGTCAAAACTTGACTGAATTTATTCTGCATTTGATTCCTCCCTTAATTTTGATTTTATTTTAATCTCTCCTCAAACTTGACCTTTGTGATTTCATCATGTCTTTCTCAGGATAGAAGATAAAAACAAAAAAAATTTTTCATGCATTGGTTTAATCTGATACAGTTTCTTCCATTTTTGTTTCCTTCTTGGCTCTATATTTTTGGTTAGGTTTATAATTTCTAGTGATTCTGATTTAAAGACATTGATCCAACAATGAACCTTCACATTGTCTTCGGCCAATTTATGCCTAGTGAATATGTTAGATATCAGTGTATGGATTGCTAAAAGAAAGATTTCTTCTCTTAGTTTGAAATCTGTTCAATAAAGTGGTTTGTAAATTGTCTTGTGTGATAGAAATTGATCTCTTAGCTATTTATCTGCTTCTCAAATCAGTAAATGTTGTAGAACTTCATTTTCCAGATACATGCATTAGTTTTATAAAAGGCAATTGTCTACTGATCAGAACATTGTACATTCCTGAATCATTTATCCAGCTCCTAGAAAACTGACTTTTTTTTCAAACTGGCTAGTTGAGAATCTGGTGGATTTTGTAGTAGTTCACCAGTCAGTTACTTTTTGTTAATTTCATGATGTGGATTAATCGTCTTCAGGTGAAGATCATTGAATCAATATTGATTAAACAGACCCAACTTTTGAAAGGGGTTAATTTGTATGTTTATAAAAAGTTTCATTCTTTATTTCTCTTCTTTTATTTTGCATGGTATATTTTGTATTTTAAGTGGGTTAATGGAGACCCTGCTTTTGAAGTGGATTAATTTGTATGGGTTACATGCAGTTTTGTTCTTCACTTTTCTTTCCTTATTTTATTTTTTGAATATATATTGAGCTTTCATCTAGAAAATCTAGAAATTTGGATCATCATTGGTCCCAAGTTTGCCAGATTAATTGTGTAGTACTGCAGCTTAAAATATAACTGAAAACTAAGAATGATTAAAAATCGGCACTAAAATCTTGAAAAGCTTTTTTGTTAAACATAGCCTTGCCTCACCACATCCAATCAAATGAATGGTCTAAGAGAGAAAATACCTCTGACAATTTAGTACAGTCTCTTCTCCTATTAGTTATTTGCTTATACAAGAACCTCCCTGATTAACATGGTTCTGATTAGTGCATTTTCAATTGACACAATTTTTCATTTTTTCCAAAAAATTTGATTATTGTGTAAATTAGAGGCTAATTGAAAATAATTCAGTTTGTGATAAAATGCATTTTCTATTATTCTCTATGTTCTTCCAAATCATTCTTTACCGTAGTGTGTGTGTGTGTGCACTACAGCGACGGGAAACCGAACGAAGATTTTAAAAAAATCTACCAAAAATCAACTAATATAAAAGGGCGCTTTCTATAAATACATATTTCTCTGGAACCTCCACACTCAAGTACTCCACTTGACAAAAGTGCATGAAAACCTGCGTAATCATTGCAGAAAAAATGTAACACCTGTTGAAGAAGAATTGGAAATAACTGCAACTTGCCAATAGTTATTTACGTAACACAGGACAGGAGACACAATTACAAAGTGTATTTATTTTCTGAGTTCATATAATTATGTGAGTCTCAGAACAAGAATTTTTTTTTTCTTTTTTTTTAACTTATTTAAAACCTACCAATCTTTGTAAGTTCTGCATATCATAAGGTAATTGATTCCAATGTCTGGATGCTGTGTAGCTAAAACTCCTGCACCCCGAGTCATGTTCAGAAAGAAAAATTGTAAGGTCAAATCAAAGCTGATCATTGTTCAATGAAATTTCTAATGCTCATTCAATTATGAGTGAATTTTTTTTATGAAAAGGATAGAAGCAGCCGAATTGATAATTAATAAAATACCCCCAGTAAAAAAAAATAAATAAAATGATCCTTTCAATAAATTTATAATCCTGAAACTTTTTAGTGTCTAACTTCTGAGTTACCTTCATTTTCTCAACCTAACAACAATAGCAAGTTCAGACTCCTGGTTAAGACTTTAAATGATGGATTGAGAGAGGAGAAAGATTTTATTCCTATGTTTTCGATCAACAAAAGGCAGAAAGAGAAAATGGAAAGTTCTGAATGCTAGATTGAATTATCTGGTGTCACTAAACAGATTCTCTTAATTAGAATTCATACTTTTTCTTTGCTTTAAAAAAAAAATCTATATTTTAATTCTTTTTCCTGTACTCTTCTCAGCCATAACCATCCATTCTAGAAACTGGAAATTTTGCTCACTCTGCTCAATAAGTTGGGAAAACATCTTCATTTTTGTTATTTGAAAATACTCTTTAGTGGTTCAAATGGTTGCATTAAGAATGGATTTTGTCCCTGAAGCAACCATTACTGTTACTCTTTGCTGTTATGTATTGAAAAATTGTCTTGAAGTTTAGAATTAAATAATTTCCTGTAGGTTTTTAAATCTACCAACCTGGTACTTTTTGTGGACGATGTGTTGATTGTGGGCTTCCTGTAGGTTTTCTGTCCAAATTTACCTTCACCCATCTGTTGTATGTTACTTTAGGCTCTTTATTTATAAGTCACAGCTGTTGTATCCAGCCTTCAACTTGATTTCCTCTGAACAGGTAATTTGATATCTATGGGATGATATTACAAGCATTTCATGTTGATATTTTGAGAATATTGTTATTTCTCTGTCTTGTATCTGTTTGTACTTCGTTTGATCTTGGACTTATGTTCGGAATGAACCCCAAACCCAACTCCACCTTAGAAGGGGTAGGAAAGAAATGCTATTCAATATCTATTTTAGGTTACACATCTTACCTTGAAATGTTCTGATCATGTAGTGAACTTCTATTCCAAGAACTTATTGGCAGATACTTCCCCAACTTCTGACAAAAAAGTGGTGCGTAATGAGAAAAAGCACTTCTATTGTAAGAAATTTTTTTTTCATACATAAGAATGAATGCTGAATTATTGTTGTATAAAAAAGATTGAACTGGAGGTTTTTGTCTTTGAAAAAAGTTGTTTATGTAGTATGAACCCTGGGAAGTTCCAGAAAATTGGTATGTAAATTTTTTTAAATCAACCAAAATTAAATAATCATATTTTGATAAAACTTTTTGACCTATTCAATTTTGAATTTATTTAATTATGGAAGAGATATTTTTGAAGAAAAATTTGAGTAACTATTTTTCTAACTTGATCACCCCCTTCCTCCGTTTAATTTATAATATCTCAATCAAATATTCTGTGAATAATGAAAATGTCTTTATAGACTATAAAGATGAGTCCCCAGGGAAATTACATCTGTTGAAATTGTGAAAGCTTTGTTCATGTAGAAATTATGATCAGAATCTTGGAAAATAAGACTTGAACATTTGACTCTTTTCATATAGAATATATTGTAAGCTTTAAGATTGCACAAAAAAAAAAATATTTACTCAAAATATAATTTTTAAAAGAATTATTGAAAGCAAGATGTTTTATGGATAGCTGTCTTTAAATACTTGAAAAATCTTTATCCTCCATGTATAATCATGAAACTTGGTTATTAAATGAAATTATTTTGGACAATTTGAACTCGTCTCTTCATCTTTGAAGATGAAGAGTTCAAATTATCTGAAACAAAGTTATGTTTATAACTCTTCTCAAAGTTATAGACAATAAACAGAACTGTTTTATTTGAGAATAATAAAGTTTAAAGTCTTATGAAACTGGAGATATAAAATTCATAGTTTTTTTATTGTGTACATACATGAAGCAATTAGTATGGGAGATCAGTCAAGAAACCAAACAATCTAATTTTTTTTAACCAAAAGATTTTTTTGAATGGATTAGAATGTGTTTTAATTGCATGCAAGTAAATTTTCTCTTTTGTGACTAACTTGAGGCTATTTTGTGTAGTTAAATCTGAAATTGAACCCAAGAAGATATCTACATGATTTCGAGCTTTTTTTCTAATCACATCACTTTCTCATCAAAAGTGAATAGTACTCATTGAGAATTTGAAGAAAAAGAAAAAAACTAGTTTTCAGTTTGACACTTCACAAGTGGATCTTGCCCTATTAACTGCTGATGACTGCGATAATTTCAGTCATTGCAGTTCTATGGCTAACTCAAAGAAATTTGTTTTATTGTGATTGATGGCAACTCTTTTCTATCTGCGAGTCAGGACTTTCATCTTGTAATGGATAAGTACTGCTTTTCTGCCACAGTCGATGGGTTAAAGAAGCTAGGATAAAGATGTCTAATAAAAATACCATAAAGATCGGTTTGGCTTGGTAATAAATGAATAGATTTTATGACTGGAATAAGTGTGTTTTAAATTTTTACACCAGGAAGTCTAATAATTTTAATCTGACTTTCTGAGGATTTCTTTGAAAAGTGCATGTTCGTCATTTAATCAGACACTGACCTACTTAAACTTTCCAACTGGCTATGTGTCTTTGTGTATTGGGCATCATCAAGTACAACTATTTGTTCCCTTGACAACAGCATTTCTAAAATCCAGATCTGCTGGAAGAGACTCAAAAACTCCAACTGCTATTTTGAATTTTTTTCCATGGAAGCCTCACAACTAATAGAACCTTGAATTTTGGTGTCTGCCTGTTATGAGGGGTCCATGGTGAATGTTTTAAATTCAGATCACTGAGAAATAATTAAATCAAGAATCTCGAATGTTGAAGAGAAATTTGTTTAACTCAATAATCGACTTGAAAAATATTTGTTAACAAACCTCAATGATGCTGTCACAGATCGAGTCTGTTATATCAAAAGATAATTCTATTAAATTATGAATATTTTAAGATAAGGAAAGATAACTCTATCAAATTATTAATAATAATAATAATACAACACTGCCTTGATATTTCCTGCTTTGGTCCTGAACACTGAAAAAAATTACTAGAGATTGCCTCCTAATATACCATATGAAAGTAACATATTATGGGGGGGGGTGCTGATCATGGATGGCTGAAAGTTGAAAAAAGAGTACATCTTCTTATATATAATGAACAGTGATTTTCTATTTGTGTTTTTTTTAACAATTGACTCTTCCACTAAAATGTTGCTCCTACCAACCATTTGAAACAATGGACTCTATCATTGAATGTGTGTGTGGTTGCTTTTCTAAAAAGAATAATCTCATAGAAATTCAAATATTTCTATTTTTTGTGGGGATTAACTAGTATTTAAATGATACTTGGATAATTTATAAATAAATTCTAAAACTTGGAATCTACCAAATAACCAAAATTAAAAGTTACTTATTTTAGCTCAAATTAACTCATTCAGGCCGGGTGCACTTTAAAGATAGTGGCCATTTTGAATACATAATGTGGTCATATGACCGTTGTATTTATGATTTTTGTCTCAAATGAAATTCATATCTTATAATCTTCAAAAATGATATTACCGTCAAGGTTTCTTGGAAAATGGGAACTTGAACAAATCATCTCATTGGTTCATCATCAGTCTTTCAACGTCCATCGTTGGACATAGACCTTCCCCAGGATCCGCCACTCTATCATGGGTATAGCGGAGACAGTATTTTCTGAATCTGTCTTGTTCATCTCTCCATCTTGTGTTGTCGGCCTCGGTTTCTTATGTGATCTCTGGGGATCCATGTCGTGAGACATGTTGTCCATCGGTTGTCTTTCATTCTTGCAACGTGGCCTGCCCATTGCCATTTGAGTTTTTTAATAGTTTCTATGATGTCACGGACACCCGTTTTCTTCCTTATATTCTGTACTGTCTTGTGATCTCTCCATGTAAGGTTGAGCATGATTCTCTCATGTGCACGCAGTATACTTCTCAGCTTGCAGGTTTGTCTCTTGGTTAGGTTCCATGTTTCAGCTCCATAAGTGACTATCAGGAGAAAGCATTGGTTGTATACTGTTCTTTTTAGGATAATTGGGATCATGTGGTTCTTGAAAGTTGAGCTTGCTCTGCCGAAAGGCTTGCCATCCCAAAGTGATTCTTCGCTTGATTTCTAGTTACCCTTAAATAAACCAGGCCTGAATGATGGTTATTTGATTCGTATGCTGTAATTGCAGAAAATGAATTAGTTGATACTAAGCCACTATAAGGAAGTTTTTGTTTTTCTTAGTTACATAGGAACTTAATATCAATACTGTTCAAATAAATATATTAATCATACAAGTTCAACTCGTTATAACACATGGTGGTGGTATGGTTTAGTGATAGGTTTGGTTTTATTTTTCTAAAGCTATTTGCAGTTCACTGTAAAAAAAAATATTGACCATGATGTGTAAAAGCATATTCCTAAACTAGCTAAATTTCATGCAGAAAAGATTCTGTAAATTGGTCTCTCTGTGTGACATGGCAACATATTGACAGTTCATTCATGTTGAATACAAGATGCTTTTTATTCATTTATTTATTTATTTATTTTGCATATCCTTTTGTTCATTTTTACAGATTTCTATATCAATGAGATGATTGATGTCTTTAATTATAATTTATTTCTTTACTTTTTCCTTTAGTTGCTTTTATAAAACATTTGGGTTCTTTACTTGAGTGTAAATTACAACATACAAAGAGAAAGTTGTTGTTGATGTTTAAATACTGAAATAGGATTCAAAAGCACTTGTATTATCATTAATGCTTTTTCTTTGTCTGGTAGTAGGAGAATTTTTTTCCTTTTATTTCACACTTTTCAATCTTGTATCTGTAGCAGATAAGCTCAAGGATTTTAAGGTTACTAATCCTTTTCAGTTCGATTTGAATAGAGTCTGACTGTATCATTCTGAAGGTTACTCTGTAAATCTTGGTGTGATCAAGTGTAGAAATTCATTCTTAAACTCCTAACTTGACTTTTTTTTCCTAACCTAACAACAATGACAATTTCCAACTTCTGGTTATGACTAAAAAGTATAAGGTTTAAAATGTTTGAGAGAGAGAAAGGAAAAAAGTCAGATTCTATTCCTACATCATCAATCAATCAATTAAAGAAAGAAAGGAAGAGAAAATAGGAAGCTATGGGTATTAGATTGAATTATCTGGTGTTGCAAAACGGATTCTTTTAATTAAAAAATTTATCACTTTTTTTTTTTTTTTCCTTCCTCTTCATGGCTATTATTGATACATGAAATGAAGAGGTATAACATTCATGATCACTGTATATGGCACACTATAAGAGAAATGGTTTCTAAAGGTGGAGGACTACTGCTCACCTCAATTCCTCCATGCCCCATGACTGTCCATTCTGAGCTTTGGTAGAGAGAGCCTCCGAGTATTAATACCACAACAATAGACAGTGTGTGATATTTGCATCATTTCTTTTCAATTAAATGTCCATCATATACTGGCCTACATGTTAATAGATGTTTTTTCCTTTATACAATATAACTGAATCTGCCCTATGGCTAAGATCATTGTGTGTATTCTGCTGTTGGCAGAGATTATTTGAGCTCAAACAAAAGCCAGGAATGCAAAAGCTGATTTTCAAGGCAAGCAGCTGTCTATGTAGAATCGTATTGTACCGAGATAAGCTTAGTTAATATCGGTGCATTATACGTGGAGTACTTTGGAATAATCGTCTGCCCGTTCATGCAAAACTCAGTAATTGCTGGAGGTATGGCCACGAAAGTTCTGTTACTAATTGGGCCCTGGAGCAGGCTTTTAATGAGTACTTCTTGAAGATTCCAACACTTTTTTCTTTTTTTTTTTTCCCCCTCCAAGAGACATTTACAATGTAAATTCATGCTGAAATGAACCCATTTTTCATACAGGGAAAACACTGGGTACTTGAGTATCTTTCATCGAGAGGTTGAGTGTGAAAGAGATTGACTTCATTTATCATCTGTTGAGCGAACATTCACATACATTAGACTGTTCACTAAATGCTGCTGAAAAAAAGTCAATTCACATAGCAAGTGGAGAGTTCATATAGAGACATGGGATAAATACGAGGGGAGGACGGTGGGTACTTAGGTATTGTTCGTAGATAAGGGCTGAATGATTTTGTTTATTTTCCATTGAGCATACATACGTGTATATTTTTCTGAGATGGTGAAAAAAAAAAAACTCTTATAGTCACAAGTATCACTATCTAAAAATGACGTAAGCATTTTATGCTCGGTCATTTTTACTCCTCGCTTCTTCTTGACGATTTTGGGGGTGAAAGTTACCAAAAATAAATCCTTTACCTGTTGAATGAGGCGTGATATTTTTTTTTTTTTTTTTTTTTTTCTCTCCTGCTTTTCAACATATTATATTGCAAATTTCTTTTTCTTTTTTTTCTTTTTTTTTTTTAATCAAGTGATAAAAATGTTGAATTTTTATATCAAATCATGTTATGAGTAGGATTTTAAATTCACAGGGAAGACTGTAACTTGGCTCTGCAATTTGTCTTTTAATCCCCAATCTCATTCCTTGATAAGATCTGTGTTGATGAAGTTGCTGTCCAAGTTGCTCAATTTCTTTACTAGATTTGCTTACCCTATGTAAACCCTTTATTATCTGACTAATGGGAGGAGGTCTGTTAATTCTAGTTGTCTGGTATTAACAAATTATGTACAAGAAAACCAAAATAACCCCCCAAATGAAGAAAAACACAAATGCATACGTGACATGGTATATTGATATAATAATAGCCATATATGCTAATTTCTTCTGTGTTTGTTTGCACATCGATCTCATTGGTTAATTTACCTTCCTATTATAACATTGAAGATTATCATAGAAACTCTTAAGACTTTGTTGGATCACACTTCAACAGCTTGAGTTGAGACTTGAAGAAAAAACTTAAGATTAGAATACTTGAATTATTGAAAATAAATTGCCTGATAAAACAGCTTCAGACTCCTTAACACTGATCCATACATAATAAGCACTATGATATTTGTTATGAACAGATTTTGTCTGGTATTTCTGGAAAATCATTTATACAAACAAAGTGAAGCAGAATAGTTTTGGTCTGTCAAGTAGCAAAGCTAGTTTTATTTACCTGAATTGCTGTATATGCCACTGCTACTTATCCAAGCCCCATAACTGTCTATTATACAAAGCTGCAGTAGTTCCCCCCCCCCCCAATCATGATAGCAGTGTATTGGACACAGTGTAATATTTGCATAGTTTTTAAAAACAAGAACCATAACTCTGTGGTGGTAGTAGTAGTAGTAGCAGGAGGGGGGAGAAGAGCAAGTTGTCTTTTAAGTCAATCAATTCTTACACTTGTAAAATATTGCAATACGGAATTATTCTGCGAGTATTATTTTGAATGAAGGTCAAAAACGGACCTTGTACATTATATTATAACATCATTGTAGCTGGTGCCCCCCCCCCCCCCCGAAGTGATTGGAATAGATATTCTCACACCTTTTCCTTCCTCATTCTGTTGATAAATGTAATCAGAACCAAATGACGGACTGAAAAATGTCTTATCGAGATGTTTGTACATATCTGAAAAGCAAATTTCATCTTTTATACCGGTACAAATGATATAAACTTAGGGGCAAAGACAATTTTGCCCCCACTTCCCCCATCTTTTCTTTCCTTTACAATTTCAAGCATTTCATAGTTTGCACAAAATCTGTGTGCAGAAATAAGTTGAAAGATTGACAGAGATACTAACTAAATTCAAGTCAGTTATTAATCTTCAGATTCTTCAAAAAAATTGTTCTTCACATGAAAGAAGCATTGCTGTGTGTATCTTAGAAATATACGTAATAATTTGTTCATGAGATGATCAGTCTATTCAACCCTTTTTATTTTTTTCATTTTTCGTTTTGCTATGGCCCCTTCAAGACATCTCTTCAGGTCCCAGGGCCCCCTGTCAGTCAGGAGTAACACAAACAGATACAGAAATTCATCGTTCATTCCAGTCTGTAGGCCCTCAAGGGGACCTTATGGACCTCATTGAGGATGGCTGTTCTGGCATACCAGCAACAGGATAGTGAATCATCAAACGTAATTTCTCTTTTTGCATTGATAGACATGTAACAAACTTGCCATCACAGTGAATAATTGGACAACCATAGAATCAGAATTTGGAGTCATGAAAAAATTTCATTGCTGGCTGTTTCTACTGGACAACATCTGAAACAGTAGGGAAAAAAAAAAAATTGAAAAGAACTCTCCTTGATTCTAGAAAATGTAGATGTTATTAATAAACTATACCCATCGAAATGAGGTGCAAAAAAAAAAAAATAAATAAATAAAAAGAGGTGGTTGAATGGAGTACTGAAGCCAATTTTTAAATTCGTAGATGAAACAGTATGGTCAGATGCACTTGAATGAACAAACACAAAAACGTATTCACATATGAATAAGAATAGAACCCTTTTCCATCTCTGATGGCTACAGCAGTTCAACTACCATAGAACCCTTGAAAAATGGCAGATAACATTTTTACTGTATCATAATAAACCAACAAATGTACAGAATTAGGATCAAACTCAGTTCGCATTATATTGAGGTCGCATTGTACTTGAGGTATTATAGTAATATCAAATCGATAAATATTTTGTAATTTTAGCCCATTGTATGATTTTCAAACCTTCCTGACTTTGCTTGCCAGATTGATCAATGATTTCTGGTGACTTATTTTCGTTTTTTTAATTTGTTTTTTTTTAAAATTAAGCCGTCTGTCTAGTAACTTTTACTGCTTTGATATCCACTCCCCCCCCCACCACCACCATAACAGATAACTGGCTGACAATGCTTGAGGCTTGAAATTCTACCTATTCATTTCCGTAGCGGTAATACATGTGTATGTAATCAGTCTATGAAGATCTATGCCATGTGATCAAATGGCAGTCGTGGTATTCTTAATTTTGTATAGATAAGAGTGTGTGTATATATTGCTCGCATCTTCATGGCATCAAAATCAATGTAAATAACTAAATTCTTAATGTCTTGCTGTATCTTCAGCTCATCCGGTATATTTTTAAGTGCGAGGAAAGTCAACAGTTTTGTGAATGCAGTATTATTTTTTCTCTTTTCTCACACCAAGTAGTATTATTCTTTTTTTCAAAAATCAGTTCACAAAATTAAATCCTCAAATTTAAATCTTCAGTAAGTAGAAAAATCTGACATGAGAAAAAGCGTTTGTAATTTGAGAGGCTGAAACCTTTATTCTTACATCTTGTATTGTGAGCATAGAGTGAAGACCTATAACTTATTGAGAACACAAATAGATACACACTACATGGATACAAATGTAGCAAGACTCCAGAAAACTACTTGATGCCCATGAATCTTTTGACAACTTCACATCCTTCTTGTTTTCTTTAATCTTATTGGAGACAAATAGTTTATCATAGAAACAAATGTTGCGAAGTGCTATCAAAACCTGTATAAACAATGTTACTGGATTTGAACAATCTTTTCTATTTTTTGGGCTAGTCAAATTTAGCAATTACTGGGTTGCAGTGACGTTTAGCAGTCAAATACCATTCTTATCTATTCAAGCCAAATATCTTCATTTTTATTTAGAGAGGAACTGATCTCTTAAAGTTCAGAAAGAATCAAGTAACCATCAAAGTCTTATGACAAATTAATTTACAAATTACTGATTCTGCTGAGATAGAATGTCTTGTTGATGAAAAAAAAAAAAAAATGGAAGAATTATGGTTGTCAATTCTCAGATGCTTTCTGTTCATTTTTTTTTTCCATCAATACCAATATACTTATTTAGCCAGTCTAAGGGTGAAGCATTTTGTTTATTAAATTTACTTCTCTGATCTTGACATTTTTTCTTTTTCAGTCAGAAACAAAAGAATTTGGGTTTACTTCAGGCTCATTTTCTTTTTTTTTTCACACTTCTAAGTTGCCTTCATTTTCCTAACCTAGCAATAATGTTCAGACTTCTGATTATGACTAAAAAGTGAAAATTTCAGATGTTGGATATAGAGACAGATTCTATTCCTTTAACAGGAGAAAGAAAAATGATGAGCTATAAGCTTAGTTAATATCGGTGCATTATACGTGGAGTACTTTGGAATAATCATCTGTCCGTTCATGCAAAACTCAATAATAATGCTTGACTGAATTATCTGGTGTTGGTTAACACATTCTTTTTATTAGAAATATTACTTCTTTTTTTTTTTTTTTGCCATCTTATCTTTTTCTTTCTTCTCTACACTTCCCAGCCTTAACTATCCATAGTTGAAAATTGAAATCTTGCATACTCTCTCCCCTCAACAGACTTCCTTTTTTTTTCTTTTTTTTTAAAATTTGGAGTGATGGATGAAATGGTTTTGTTCAGAATATTTTGACACTGAAGCAACCAGTCTTGTCTCTTTCATTATTGCTGTATGATTTTTATCTGAATGCACGTGATACCTCATTGGAGGTGCAATTGGTGTAGCAGTTAATGGTATAGACACTGGAATAAGTAAGCCACATTCAAACAC
The DNA here is from genome assembly GCA_963457665.1 of Thysanoteuthis rhombus. NCBI lineage: Eukaryota > Metazoa > Mollusca > Cephalopoda > Oegopsida > Thysanoteuthidae > Thysanoteuthis > Thysanoteuthis major. Next base: position 44,250,960 of record OY735221.1, read on the forward strand.
GAGTTTATGTTCACACTTGTGTTCTTTGGAAAAGCATGAATCTATCTCTTGTTTCCTCAGCTATGGGTAAAGTAGCCGGGATGACTTGGCTCTCTAGCCTTGGGAAGACAACATTTAGAAGGACAACTTTGATTCCAAACCTGGGAGCAGAGCCCTCTTAAAACTGTTGGATGCCAACTTGGATGTCCTGGCGGCTCCTCTAGTTGAGCCGATGCCAAACATATTGCACTTCACCTTCTTTTTGATTACATCAGTGAGGCAGTGAGTTGGATTCTCTTGACTGGATATCCCAAGATCTCCTTATGTTTTGTGCAGACTATTGCCTTGGAGAGGTCATGACTTGCTCTCTATATGCGCTGACCAGATTAACCAATATTTCAGAACTCCCGCAGGTTATAACTTGCTTTACGTACGCTTTGGCAAGATTAACCAATATTCCGGTCTTTCCACTGGTCATGACCTGCTTATTAAATATAGCTCATGATAAGATGGTTTCATTGCAAACACTCGCTACTTAAGATAAGCAAGCAGTGCCCTTATGCTGGCTATGGTTTTGCTGTCCCTGCTTGGGCTTCACCTATCATGTTACTACTTACTTGGCCTGTTTGCGATTTGTGGAAAATATATGTGGAGGCGACAAGCGCTAGAAATATCTCTGCTCACTCCACTCTGCGCTATTTTACTCATTGCTGAGGGAGAGATATTCATGCCTTTCCCAAGGGCACTGTTTCAACCAAAGTTTGAACTCTGCTCACCAAGTCCATTTCCTAGGGTGGCACCTGAGAGAGAAGAAGTGGATGGGGGCTGAAACACGAAGAGAGAAGGGGGCCACACCAGAAGAAAAAAAGGGGGCTACCTTAAAAAAAAGATTGTCTACATAAGTTGCGTTAAAAAGCGACCACAAAAGGAAATTCAAGAAAATACTAGTGAAAGATTAATAATGGTTAGTAGTCATGTTGGCTTTTTACCTAGTATTTCATCAAGAGACCTTAGTGTGAACTTCTGTATGTAGCTTCATGAAACTTGCAAAATCCTTTTGATAATGAATATTGAAATTGATATTGTGGCATTCTTAGCACAGCCTGCCATTGGTAAAACAGGCTTCAGCTTTAAAGTGGTTATTCATATCTCTCTGGTCGATCAGTACATGTTATTTAAACATCTATAACAGGGGTGGCCAAACTTGCTTAATGCTTGAGTCATGTGAAGATAACTCAAGATTTTTGAGAGATGGACGACAAAATTTGCACACACATTTTTTATTGTTACTTAGGCAATTTGTAACAGTTATTTTTATGTAAATGTTAATAAATACATGTATGCAGTAATATTTATTCATGTAGTATATTGATAGATGGACATGTAATCCAACAGAATATTCATGGATATGTTATATTATTTGAAACTCAATTTGATATGACTTTCTGTTGTTACACGGAGAATGAGTCACTCAGCCTAGACAGGGTAAATAGAAATAAACAAAGAAAAATTTGGCTGCTGCAGGAATCAAACCTGCGACTGATTAGGTAGCCCTCACTATTTAACGAAACAGCCTTACTTAAAGGCCAAGGCCCAAATAACAACTTCATAGCTAAATAATATAAACGCATTCATGAATATTCATGTAGTATGCAGTTTTTTAAACTGTTTGTGTTAGTTTCAGTAATCCCAAAATACACATGAATACCCCTCCCCATTACCTCTGACATTTTTTTTGTGTGTGTGTGTCTCTCTCTCTCTCTCTTAAAATGTGTGTGTCTATCTGTGTGTATCTCTGTCTATCTGTGATATCCGTGTTTGTGTATCAATCTACCTATCTGTGTGTGTGTGTGTGTGCATATGTCTCTTTTCTCAGTGTCATATATATAAATACATAATGCGTGTGTGTGTCCCAATTGTGTGCTGCCATTGTTTTAGTTAATTTTAGATGAAGTTTTTTTTGTTTGTCAATTTTTTTTTAGGTAATTATAGATAATTAGTCTGATACAGCTGTGGGCTGTGGTGATTCGTTCATGCCAGGTTTGTTTAAATCCTGTAGGTTTGCCTTTCTTTATTTATTGAGAATCAAAAATTGAAATTCTTTTATGAGCTTAATTATTTTCGTGAATTAATTTACTTCAGTAGTTCAATTTGACAATTTATAGTTAGCAGGAATAAACTATTGAAGTTGAAACGATGTATTACAGAAATCGAAATTATGAGAATTAGTCTGTTAACTAGATATGAAACTATTCATTGAAATCATTTATTACTTCGCTATTATTCATTTAATTGGTGAATGAACCGTGAAACTATTTATCAAAACCTTGTCTTTTACTTTGCAGTACATACTATATTTTATGGCAGAAACACTGTACTAAATTTTGTCACTTCAGTAGCTGAATGGAATGAGTTTGTGAACAAGCAACTGAATTTACAGTTGGAACAATCTACCTCCAAATTTGAAATAAGAAATAATTTCAATGTATTTTTTTTTTTTTTTTTTTTTTTTTTTACAAAAAATTGTTTAGTACTGTGATGTTAAAAATATTTTCATGAATTATCATATAATTTACAAGGTTGCCACAGTCTCCGCATTTCTGAACAAAAACATGCAAAGTTGCGATTGAAAGCTAACTGAAAAATTAAAATGAAGTTGAATGAAAAGTGATTAATGATTGTTTATGAAGCATTTCAGTGCTGCAGTACGTACAAAAAATAAGCATTTATTAAAAATACTACAGTAACAAAATCAAAATTGATATATATCCAAATCAAAAATATGATTTTTATATTTCAATAAATAGTCTCATATTTTGTCCTCAAACTAATACCCATCAATTCAATTTGATACCTTGATTAAAAAAAAAAAATTTCTATTATAACTCCATGGTTGTTTCTAAGAGCTATAAATTATCAAATTGAAATACTGAGGTAAATTAATTCACTATAATAATCTAAAAAATTAATTTTATTCCATGGTTTTTAGAGATTTTTTGATGAGATTTTTGAAGGTTTTTGTTGATCCTTTTTGTGCTGAGATGCGCTCAGCTATATTTGTAGTGTTGTCAGTCAACCAGTTGATGGGGTCCAAGAAAGACGATTGCATTATAATCAGTTGTAAGATCATCGATGAACGAAGGTGTTTTCATCATGAAAATCAAAGAAAGTATGTTAAACACCATGTCGTTATGATAATTGATTGCAAATTGAAAATGATTTAATATTCTAGTCATATTAAGTCTTTTGAGGAAAATCTGTTTTTATTTGGTTTTCCAAATGAGTGGGCGGTAATATAGACGAGCGTGTTGGGTTCCATACTTCCTTACCTCAAGTCACTCATGTTATTAAGCCTAGTCTGGTACAAGGACACACTAATGGAGCTTCTATTGGGGATAGGATTAAACTCCCTAGTAATTGATTGTGAAACAAACTTGTTAATTCAATATTGATTATTGATGCATTATACATGACTTGATTTTTTTTCAAACTAATGTGTTGGCTCTATTTTCCCAACCTTACAAGTTCAGACTTCCGGTGAAGACTAAGATGTAAAAACTTCAAAATGATGGATAGAGAGAGAAGGGAAAAGACAGATTCTATTCCTACATCATCAATCAGCAAAAAGAAGAAGAGAGATTGGAATACTATGGACGCTAGATTGATTATCTGGTGTTGCTAAACAGATTCTTTCTACTAGAATCTATTACTTCTGTCTTTTTCTTTTTTCTTCTCTTTCATCTTTACTATGATTCTTTCTTATTCTCTTATTTTTTCAGCCCTAATTGTCCTTAGTACGGACTTTTAAATTTTGCACCCACACTTCCCTCGAATAGGGACAAACATATTTTTGTTCTCAGAAAATATGTGGCTGAAATATTTACATTCAGAGTGGCGTTTGACCCCTGTAGCAATCAGTCAGTCTTGTTTCTACTGAAAACAACATTATTTAATGACACATTTGTTTTTCTATTCTTGTAAAACTGTTTGAGATTAGTTTTCATTCATTTTATTTGCTCTTCTGTAACTTGTATATGGGGCATTAGACTGAGAAAGAGTAATAAAAAGTTATATATCTTTTATCTTTATACTCATAAGTTTTTCATTAATTTTCATTTGTTTACTATCCACCCATTGTAACAACAAATTTGTGATAATGGCACTCTTAAATTCCCAATGATACCGTTATGATTGGAGTGTACTGTACTTATTTTCATGTATGGGAAGGGAAGCAAAATGCTCGGAACATCTTTTGATTTCTTACAATTTTGCAATGTCTGGTTTGCTTAATTTTCTCTTTGATGAATTGTAATTTCAAAACGATTTTTCTTTTTCTTTTTTTTTTTGTGTTTTATACTTGGCAACAGCATCTTATCTATATTAGGAGCACTTTTTACACATTTTATATCAAGAAGAGTATAACCTTGTATTATTTTTGGCTAATTGCTGATGTCACTAAGTCAGACACCTATTCAATGAGGATTTCTGTCTGAGCCTCTTCAATAAGCAGCCATTGATTACGTACTTATCAATTGGTTTCTTAATTTAATCATATATGAAGACAGTACCTAGTAACTATGCAACACACATTGACTGATAGCAGCTTGATTCTACCTGTCTAACCACATAAGCTTCTTTCTTTTCTTTTTGGTCAGAAAGTAGTACTTGTGCTTATATCTAGATCAAAATTAAGACTACCTGATCTTTCATTAAGTAGATGACCACAAGTCCACCCTGTGTCAGTCTATCACTATTATTTTGAACTCTTGAGTAATTTTGTTTATTGTCAAACCCCTACTATCAAGTTTTGACTTGATTTTCGTATATAGCAACAGTGACCAGACCAAAAACTAGTAACGTTTTGCACAAATAAGTGACTCGGCAATGTATGGAGCAACTAATGAATTCATTCCCACTTCTAAAGCCCAACTTGGGTTGATTTATTTTGCCAAGTCTCATTTACAGGAACTACACCAGGAAGGAGTTGAAATGGGACACATTTAGAATAATATTGTATTTAGAAATGAACTCTGTTTTGTTCACCTTTTTAGATTTTAATGAAGTGAGGGAGTTTGACGCTAACACAGCCAAGCTTGTTGAGAAATGTAATAGATGTCAAATTCAACTATCTATCGACTAATATGATGAACAGGTTGATTTTTGTCTTTGTATTTCTGCCTGTAACACTGGACTCTTCCATTTAAAGCTAATGGTTGCTTGAGCTAATTCACCATCTTTTATTTTTTGAAAAAATCATCTGATAGAAATCCAAATATATCTATGAATTTTTTCACGGAGATTAAGTTTTTTTAAGATAAATATTACCATGCAAAGTTGCATACAATGAATTTTGAGCGATAGTGTTATCTAACTATAATTTGAGAAATCTGTGGGTAGGTGTGTGTGTGCATGTGTATGTCAAGATAACTTGACAGCTGGCCATTGTGCAAAGTTGATATTTGCAATATACACTAGTCAGCATTCCAGGCATTACAGTGTTCAGTTTGAAGTTGTTTGAATCCATGGTTCTCGAGAATTCCAATAAAAATGAATAAGAAACTTTGGATTTTATCTAAAATTATAGCTCTAAATTTAGATGGAAAAATATCTAAATTGGCAACAGTAAAAGAAGTAAACAAAACAATTTGAATATGCAATCTTGTGTGATGAATGGAAAATCATTTTACAAGACAATTATGGCAGACTGCTCCACACACCATGAAATTTGGGCCCTCCTAAACATGCACCGTTGGAACAGGTACCGTCTTAGTTGTACTGTCAACATGGAAATAATATAAATAGTATGTAAAAATGCAAGTAGTTCTGAGGCTAATAAGAATATGAGCAAAACTAAGTTGGCAATCACAGAGTGATGAGTTTATGATGTTATTTTGGCTTCTCTCTGTCGGTAAGAGCAGGGTTGGTTAAAAAGTGCTCCTACAAAGGGTTTAAGTTCAAATCCCACCTAAGGTTTATTCTTTATTTTTCGATCAACGCAGTTCACTCACTACAATAAGTAAATTGGTTTAAGCAAAAATTCTGATCCTTAATCATACCGTTATCTGTAATTTATGCAACTTTAATTCAAAACCCTCCAGTCACTTTGAAGACTATCCTTTGCAAATGGTTTATAATGAGTATTTATCAGGAATACTGTTGCTGTTAGGTTTTAAAGTTTATCTATTACTCATAGAAGTTTTGCAATGTAATTATAAATCTGTGTATGTGTACAAGCACACACATGCTATATTCTCACACTTACACCATTGAATATTTAAAAATACTATAATACCCACAACTAGATTTTGTCTGCCACTTGGTCATTTTTATCTAAAATCTAAATTTGCTCTGAATTCATGTTGAAATCAGAAGTAAATTCTTTTTATTTTGGTACTTAGTTCAGTGTTTGGTTAGTTTTGATAACCTTCTTTGTTGATCGTTTATCAAATTTTTCAGATATTTCAGAGCAGTGTTTCTCAGTCTCGGGTCACATTCCTCTCCTTAAGATCACAGGTTTCCTCAATTCTTTTCACGTTTAGAATTGTCATCCTTTCACTTAATACATTTCTACCCAGAATGGAATCTCTTCCCAGGGAGTCGAATGCCTCCCCTTTGAGAATCACTGTTTTACAACCTTGTAGTAGGTACACTAATACTTGAAAAAAATAATATAATATAAAAATTTTGAACTATAGGCTATTATATTATCTACAATAATGACTTAATAGCAAGAAAGGCCCATTGTATGCATTATGATAAAGTTTACTGAAAAATTGAAAAAGAGGAGAAAATAAAAAATAAAAACATTTTGAGAATTTTTAAAAAAAAGAAAAGAAAACTAGCATTCCAAGAGACATTATGAATCACCGCCACCCATATATGCTGAGGGTGATTAATTTTGATCACCCTCAGCATATATGGGTGGTGGTGATTCATAATGTCCCTTGGAATGCTAGTTTTCCTTTGAGAAAAGAGGCGATCAATCAAGAAGTTACTTCTCTCGACTTTTGTTGGGCTGCAATCACTAAAAAGCTCAAATTTCCAAGAACAAGTGGGCACAAACTAGCGACCAACTCAGCATAAACTTATTTTGCAATTTTTAAACTAAGGAACAGTTTAGATATACATAGTTGTATAAAGTTTATTTGAGGAAATGGATGAACGCTTATATGAACAAGCTCGAGTAAAACCTTGAAATAGGTTGTTTCTTTAGATAATGAGTGTTTTATTTACCTGTTGAGAAATTAATCCAAAATTACTTATCTTTCTCACGTTAGATACATCTACTTTGTTTTCTGTTGAAAAGTTTTAATGGAATAGAAAAATTGAATTATTTGAAAGATTATTAGCCATATTTTCAGAGCTGTTAAAAAATTACAACTCTTGAAAGATTGTAGTTCAATCTAGCACACTAGGTATTTTGACTGTAGTAGTAGCCGTACTTGAGTAATAGTTAAAATGACTTTGGTTAAAAAGAAAAGGGGAGGGGGAAAGTACATCAAACAGCCAAGTATTAGTCTTTGTTATAATTCTCTTAACTAAGATCATACTTGGTAGCCATTGTTAAGTGGATTTTTCTGGCAAAGTATACAAGATATCTATATTTATTTATAGAAGGTTAACTGACATCACTAATAAGAAATGAAGCTCCTTTGCCAAGCTGAAGGGTACTTAGGGAAAACAATTTTTACTTTTTAGTAAAGTTGGAGGTGCTGTCATGATTTTAAGGAAAAATCATCTCAAACTACAAACAGCTTGATAATAGTTGAGCAACTAGCCATAATTACTGTCTCTTTATATGCTGTTGTCAACGTCCCTCCATTATTATCACTGATACAATGGCGTATATCCCTCCAACATTCTCTTATAGTTGTACTGATGTCCCAACTTTCAAAATAATGATGCTTTAGTTTAGTTGAAGTTTGCCTTTCACGGGCAGTTTAATCCAAGGATTTTTAATGAAATATTAATCTCAAGTCTTGGTTTATCAACAAATTATTGTCATTTCGGGTGTGAGGTTTTTCTTTGATGTTTTCTTTGAAAACTTGGAAAATTAACAATGTAGTAATTTACAATATACTTTTATAATCTGCCATGTGTATGCCTATATTTTTTGTCAACAGAGATTACTATTAATGCTAATTATAGTTGTAGTCTCCTTTTTATTTATTTTCTTTTTACAAATGCATAAAAACCTGGGTTCATTCTGGTGTGGGTAAACTAGGAAGATTGTATTTGTTGCCATGGAAAGTGACACTTCCTGGTACTGTTTTAAAATCCTTATGAAATATATATATATACATATAATGGAATTAAGATTTATTGTTTAACTAATGCACCTTTTGATTATCAATGTGCTGAGCTCACAGTGTACTTAATCTGACTGAAAAATCTATTTGAGCTACATGGTATTGCCACTTACTACAACATTTATAACTAAGCACTTCGTAGTACATAAGTAGGAACTAAATTTTTTTTTTCTTGTGATACATGTACATACAAGATAATTTCAGATTTCAAATCCAAGTGATACTACCTTTCCATATCAATGACTTCTGTTGAAGCCTATGTTAAATTCAACTTATACATTATGCATTGTTAATTACCCCCTCCACACACACACACACAAGGATTTTATTGGGAGGGAGTGTTAAAAGAAGAAATAGTTTTTAGACATAAGTAGTAACTGTTGAAACTTTCAGCCTTCTGGCTCCATGGTGTGGCTTGTGTTCACAATACATACTGAATCACTTAGAAACTGAAGAAACCCATGGTAACAGTTTTGGTTGACGATTTTTTTTTCATACAGACTAGGATAGCAAAATCATCATCATCATCAGTCTTTTAACGTCCGTCGTTGGACATAGACCTTCCCCAGGATTTGCCACACTTCCCTATCATTGGCATCACGGAGCCAGTACTTCCTGAACTTGAATTGAAATACTGCTCAAGTCAGGCACACATATGCGGAGTAGGTTTCTTTTGAATTTAATATCTTTGTTGTGTGTTACAGAATAACTTTTAGTAAGCTTTTTTGATGATTCTTTGCAGTTAATTAATTTTTATATGGATACTAACAATTATAAGCTGCATAAGTTTTTAATGAACTTCTGACACTTGATCAAAGAACCTAAAGCCGAGTGATATTTAGTGTCACCATTAAAAACAAATTAGTTACATTGGCATTCAGGTTTGAAAACTTGCTCAAGGTTTAAATGACTATTCAAACCATTTTTATTTTTATCATGATGAGGATTTATAAATTGTACTCTAGTGATTTTTCGGATCTAATTGGACTATATTTCCTGCCATAAAAAGTGCACTGACTTCTAACATTAACCTAGGAAAAAATATCAATGTGTGTCTGGCTTTTTTTTTTTTTTTTCTTTTATAAATATGATAATTATATTAGCGGAAAATATCGTAATTACTCATATTTATCATTGCCTACCTGCACCAATATCTCCTAATTAACTTGACCTGCATTTGTAACTCAATGTCATAACCCTTTGACCATAACAAGGTGGGTAACTTCATCCTTTGACCATAGTTTGCTATTATACATCTTTTCTACCTGAATACCTGAGTTAGTATTTTTTCTCCCTTCTCCTCTCAGCCTTGACTTATGATTCAAGGTGGTATTCATGAGTTATCAAGTTGTGAATGAAGCATCAAAAAAGAAGCAGGCAGCAGGTCTGCCTTGTGAAATGTTATTTTCTTTGTTGGTAAGGAGACCTTGGGGAAATCTCCCTCTGTTACATCATTCTCTTTCTCCTCCTAAACAGGTTGCCATTTTAATACGAAAATTAATGCTTATAACTAGTATTTGAGAGTATATCAAGCCTTTCTTGCTGTCGCTTGTTACTTATTCAGCTCTATGGCAATTGAAGTGGGTTGGGAGGGAGAAGCAAAATATTTGTGTTGGATAATAAGGAATTAGAATGTATGTTTATGTGGAGGGATGGTAACCTGATCTATCCTCCTCTCTCTGGACTTTCAGTTTGCATGTCGAACTTAGAGAGGCTTCTGAGCTTCTCTTCCTTTGTTGGAGTTCAGGATTCTGCCTACTTGCTTGAAGCATCACAAGTAGACAGTTCTAGCCTCAAAGCAAGAGGTTGAATTACTGATTACTCAATCCCTGCTCTGAATCTAACAATTGTCCCAAAAGTAATGCCCAACTTATCCAAACAGTAGTTCTAAGGGAAATAACTTCTCTGATGTAATATTCATCATGCCAATATGCCAAATATTTCCAGTGAAATTCAAGACTATTGCAAATTAATTGGATAAGTAAACAACTGATGAAATGAAAAAAAGTAATTTTGGTACAATTAGCAAGAGTTTTCAATTTTGCAAGTAATTTAACGACAACCATAAGTTCAATGATATGTCCACCATCTATGTGTCCGTATCTGTGATTTCCAATCTCAAAGGGATCCTGAACAAAGTAGTTGTAGCATTACTAGATCTGGTAGTAGGAGGAGGAAGAGTAAAGTGAGAATGGTTCACCAATAAATCTGGCTGTAAAAAAAAATAAGAACAGAGTCTAAATTAAAGTATACAATTTTTATTAATAATTTGTTATGGATTCTTATGGTTATTTTATTTGATAAGTGGGCCTTAAATGAGTGTTTATAACATTTTAAAGTATAGAGTTAGCTGGAAATCAAAAAGTTTAGCCATTTTTGCAGACAGTTTTAGTTGTTAATAACAAACAATACTTGGCAACATTGTAAAAAACAAAAAAAAAACAAATACTTGATACATCATCTATTGATAACATAACACCTTGTGTCATAATAGCTGCTGGTAAATGAAACACAAAACCCCTTCCTTCCTCTTTCTGTTGTTTAACATAACTGGGATTGACCGACTGAAAAACGTCTTATAGAGATGTATGGCCACATCTGAAAAAATTTTTTCATGTCTGATTAATTAGCAAGAATTTTCAATTTTATTTGTAATTTAAAGCATTCTGGCATGCTGAACATTAAAAAGCTGCTTTCTTTTGAGCTGATATTACAATGGAATAAATTTAATGTTAGTTTTCGGACACCCTGTGTTACCTTAATTAATTTATTCAAAAGTTCACAAAAAGCTTTACCATCTCATGCTGAATTGAAGATTTTTTTTCTTTAATATTCTAGGTAATATTATTTTATAGCTGCAAGAATTTGTGATAGTGAATGTGGATGGCGATAATTTCAAAATTCTATCTACAAGTTCAATACATCTTTCATTAAAAATGAATGTCAACGAGCATCTTTTTAATTTTTTGCCAATCTTTTCCTGTTTTTTATACAAGTGAACTAATCTTTGGTTCCAACGTTTATAGATATAAAGCATTTCCCCGCAGCATCTTCTGCCATTTTCAGTATCTGGGTGGAGTTCTACTGTTTAGTTTAATGATAGAATTGTATCTTGTTTGATGATATTTTACTATTCAATTTGGTGTTAGTTCATGTTGGTTGTTATTAATATTCCACTTACGTCATTCAGTGATGTGTTAGCGTTAGAGAATTCTTTCTTTTCATTTACAGTTTTTCTATTATCAAATGTAATCACTCTAAACTAAATAAATAATTAATCACTTGCCTAACTAGTTATTAATAACATTTAATATACCATTACCTTGACTCATGAGTATATCATCTAGTGTGAAACTTCATGCTTGATTTCATTATAAGTGCTTTTATTTTTTGCAATCTATTAATGCTGTTAATTTTATAAAGTATTCGGGTATTATCTACAAGTATTTTACAAATGGGAGTATTATCGTTCGTTGGTTTGTGTGTTTAAAATATTGCAATTTGATCTGAGAGGTGGCAGGTTAGGCATAGTGATGATGTTCTTGTTATGTCTTTTATATGAACTAGATAGATGTTTATGATGATGGACACAATCCCTCAAACGGCAAGTGAACTCTTATGATATTAGTCTGGCTAATTGAGGACATCTCACAACATAGGTTTTTGGTGATAACCAACTTTAATGTCTTCAATTTTTTTCAATAGATTTTTCATTTTATTTGTCTTTTTCAGTTGGAGAAGGGGTATAATGGACTCATCTTGTTTATACTTGTGCATTTGGTTGCAATAGAATAAATTTGTTGTATTTCTATTGATTTTGTTGTCATTAAGGTTTATAGTTATGCTCTCTTGTTTTGTATGGGATAATTTTATTTGATTGTCAACCCATATAATTTGGAAAGTCATTTTTTTTTTTTTTTTTTTTTTTTAACAGTTATTTCCATTGTATTATGAACTGATTTTCATTCAGATCTAAGTCAAGTGTATAGCACTAGAAGAGTTATTTGCTCTCTGAGTGTTTTTTGTAGTTTCAAAAAGTGAACTTCAATTGTCTACACTTTCTTTCAATGAAAGTTCCATTGTGTATAAATAGTAAAATTCTATTGGATGAAAAAAATAATTCTTGATTGTTAGCGAATGTAATATGACTCTTAATACTGGAAGTATTTGACGAAAACTCTTGAAGATTTAATATCGAAAGCATAATTGATTATTAACTTAACATAAACTGATTTTTCACCTTGTTTTTTTTTTTTCATATCTTTTCAGATTTAACCAATTCCAAGCACCATGTTGAAAGAGTGGAGTGTCCTAGGAGCCTCCATGTTGTCAACTGACGCAGGACAGTTGTCACAGGCCACCCTCTACTTGACCCAGACATTCTATATTTAACTTGTTAAATATTTTCCTTTTTTTTTTTTTTTTTCTTTCTTTTGTTATTTACTTCACCCTCTTTCTTTAGTCATCTTTGGATGGCATCCTTGTATTGTGTGTGTAAATAGATTGTTTATAGTCGAACTTTGAACATCTGAGCAACAATGGCTGAGTCCGGGCTTCAGATGGATGCAAACAACTGTGATGTTGACGACAGCAACAGCAATAACCATTGCACTAAAGACAAACAACTTTTGGACTCTAAAAACACCACAGACAACCATGTGAGCGAAGAAAACCAAAATTACAAGACAGGTATGAGTAGCCTGTCTTCCAAGAACCCTGGTCTTAAAATAGACCTTGAAGAAAGCCACACTGAGGATCTCGAGCTATCTTTGTCATCTCTGAAAAAAGATGACAGCGGAGTGGACTTTGAGAAATCTCCTGCTAGCATGAGTGCCCATGAGGGTACCATCCTTTCAGACTGTAGTGAAAGTATAAGTGAGTCACTCACTGACAGTGCCGCCTGTTCTTGTACAAATTCCGTAAGTGATACAAAACTTGAAGAGAAATCTAAAGCTAATATCTCCGATGATGACCAAGATGACTTTCCCTCTCTGGACGTCCAGGACAACAAACTGGATAAAGAGGAGTCGTCGAGTAATCTACAGCGCACTGCTGAAAAAATGGACTTAGATACTCAGGGCGTCGACGACAGTAATTCCGAATCCAAGTCCGATTCTGCCGAGAAGCGGAAACTAAGGTGTGAGCTCGTTGAATCCTCCAACAGTGATAGTGACATTGAGGATAAAGATGACGACGATGATGATGACGATGACGAGGATCTTGATGCTGATGATGATGATGACAATGATGAAGATAACGATGAAGTAGGCAGCAAAAGGCTCTCCTCTGATTCTGAAGAGGAGACAGAAATGGACTATGATAGCAGCAAGATGCCAAAACACACGTGGAAAGCAATAAGTGACCTCTGTAGTAGGGAGTATGGACACTCAACAAAAACTCCTGCAAGCCTCTTCAGGGAAAAGGTCACTTCTAGTTTACAAATGGTGCAACGTTTCTGTTTGCAATACAAAATGGTGTACCATGATGGTTGCGTGAATGCACTTAATTTCAATAGAATTGGTGAGTTGACTTTTAATTCCTTTTTTTTTATAATATTCTTAGAGTATATGAAGAGAGACAGGATTGTTGGTATTAATTTAATATCTACCTGAATGAATCATTATCATGGATTAATCACTAAGAATTGAAATGGGGTAATTTAAAGTATTTATGTTTCATACTACACCTAAAGGAGAAGCACAGATTCTGTTCAAAACCTGTGACATGGTATATAAAATCAAATCACTGTAGTCCTATCAATGGCCTGCCCAACCAACTAACCAACTGGGCTATAAATTCTTCTCTCTTAGCTTGTGTGTGTGTGTGTGTCTCCAGGCCCTCCTGGTCACATTTTTAGGGCCACGACCTTAAAAATTTGCATAAGTACACCACTAGGCTCCATCTAAAATTGTTGTTTTCATTTTCCTCAAAAACTGTTTTCTGGGGGTCTCTATGGTCATTTTGAACCAACTGTGCCCAAATCTTGAGCTGGTGTTTTTTTTGGGGGGGGGGCCTTTTTCTAGATGATAATTTTAGATAATTTTTTAGATAATTAGCTCAGGTACGCATGCGAGCTACGGTGATTCATGTGTGTGAGGTATAGATATTTTTGCATTTGTTTCTGTAATAAAATTATGTTTCCAATTCATTTTTCAAAGTTGATCTCCATTAAAAATGTCCAAAGCAAAAATAATCAATGCATCAAAAATAAAAAAAAATATTGTAGAAAATGAAGAAGTTATATATATATATATATATATATATATATTAGTCAAATTCTCAGTGTGTATAAATGCATATATCTTTGTCTATATTTCTGAAATAAGGAATTATCATTACTCTCAGGCCTTCGAATGTTTGTTGTTGTCAGTAAACGTAATTTCAAACTGAACCCTCAATTCAATTCTTATATAGATTGTATGAAAAAATCATACTCTGCTCCAGTTGAAGAAGCAGACAAGTAACATTAGGTTCAAGGCTCTGAGACTGCGACACCTGATTGTCTGTCTTGAGGGGTGCATAAATAGGAGCGTTGGTCAAGTGTATCTAGAAACCTTCCTTTGAGTTCAATCCCTGGGCCAGATGATGCAAAAAATTTATCTTCTCTGGTTCAGTGAAAGAAGCAGACAAGCAACATCAAAAAACTAATCAATTAGAAGTAATTAATTGATACGAGATACCCACATGGATTGAATAAAGGGTATGGTTTAAAATATCCAAAAGGTTACCGAACATGACAAACACTTGAAGAAAGCTAGTGGGTAAAAAGGACAATTTTGTGACCAAGATGACCAAATCAGGAGGTATGAACGATATGGCTGTACTCTCACTGGGAAATCCCCCCCCCCCTCGAAATTGAAAATTCTTGCAAAAATCAGTGTATTGATCGATATTTTTTTTTTTTTTTTCTTTAATGAAATTTCCTATACTTATCTAGTAAAGGACGAATATTTGAAGAAAAAATCTTATTCCAAATATTGGGTGGGAAAAGAAAAAAAAAAATTTTTTTTTTTTTCCCTCTGATGAAAATTTTGTTCATATTGTTCATGCTTACAAATCTGTGTATGAAAATGGATTAGGCACATAACTGCATCGCCGGTTCAGTGTTGCCAATAAGGCAATGCTGTTCCAGCACCAAGACCTTCCTTTTTTTTTTTTTTTTTTTCAAATCACCGCAAGATTAAAAATATTACAAAATTGAATAGAAAAAGACATTTAAAACAAATGTCTGTAAAATAAGAAACAACTTTTAACAGTAATAAAACTTCTGCTCAGCAAAATTATGCTAAAAATAACTGTTTAACGTATCAATCTATAAAAATGGAGTTCAAGTATCATTCTGAAAAAGTGATCGATTTCTTTATTTGAATATTCAAGATGGATAACATGGTCCTCAAATTTTATTGTAAAACATTTGCCATTCTAATTTCAATAAATCGACAAGAAAAATCATCTTGAGTGAATTTGTTTTTATGAATGAATGAAATATTGGTATCAATGGTGCTAGAACAGCATTGCTGGACTGCCCCCCCCCCATGTAAATATCCTTTCTACCACAAAATCAAACTAAACATATTGATAATCTTAATTTATTTTATTAATGTCTTTATGCAATTGATGGTAAAACCATTAATTGTATATCTATTGTCTAGCATGTCTGACATATCATTTTCTTATGTCTTTTAGTAAATTGTGTTAATTTTGACTAAACGGCTTGTATTGTAGATTTATAATTTACTTTTTATATATATATTTAAATCCAAAATTAAAAATATTTCCTTCTCTACAAGTCTTTTCTATTATGGGCAATATTTTTCAAGTTTAATCTCTCGGAAGAAAAACAAGAAAAAGAACTCTGTTCAAAACTTATGACGTTGCTTATACAATTTTTGACAGCATTTTGAAACATTTCTCAACATGTGTTGTAATAGTAATAATAACTATTTGTTTCCAATTAATTTTTTAAATTGATTTGTCCGAAACAAAAATAATCATTACATTAAAAATAAAACCAAAAAATATAGTATGAACTGCAGTATAATTCATCAAGATTTGAAAAAGTTACGAATATCTATATAAAGTATATCATTGGTTAAGAAAACTGTATAGTCAGCATTCTTTCTTGTACGTACTTTTTGTTTTGAGAATTGATTTAGAAAAAGGAATATGATGTCATGTGACATAAAGAGAAGAAATATTCCTCTTCCCCTGCCCTTTTTTTTGTTAGGAATGCTTTGAACCACTTTTTGGCCTTCATTGACTTGTTGACATGTGTTACCGGCTAAAATCAAACTTCATTTATAACCGAGATAGGTCATGACCTGGAATTGCTTAATTGTCAAGATCTTGATACTGGAAACTTCTAATTATTGTCAACTCCTAATTTAATATGCATACTGCTTCAAAAAACAACAGTTGTGCCAGCAACAAAGCCTTCATCTGATGGTGACTTTGGGGTCAGGCAGGGTTTCAAAGCCAAATTAAGTGTATGAAATTACATGCCTTATACTCTTAGATGCTTAATTGCTTGGGAGGGGATCAGATTAAGCAGATGGCTAGTAAATCTGTTTCTATGTAATGTGGGGGGGGGGGGTTAAGCCAGAAGGAGTAGGGAACTATGGCCTCCAACACAATTTAGAAGGATTTGAATAAAACAAAGCTATTAGAGAAAGATTTATAGTAGGGGTGGGATGGGCACATGGGAATTAAAAATATATGGTATTGATAGGAAGAAGCAAATTCTTACGTTTTCAAAGAAAAATCAAACTGAAAAGTCTTTTGATGATACAATATACTCCCATCCCCATTACCTCTGTTTGGCAACTGCTCTACTGATTGAGCTACTAGAACTCTGACAGCTGCAGAAGATCAAATCTAGTGTAGAGCTTATTCTTTATTTCCAATCTGCTCTGTTTGCTAACAATCTGAGTAGTTGCAATGGAAAGCAACCAAAATCAAGATGAAAGAAAATGCTTGTAAAAAATGAATGATGTTCAAAGTTGTATGTTGATAGTGTCTTCATTGTAGAAGTGTTTTTTGTTAAGCCAGTCATGTGAATCAACCTTTAAGTTTAGTTCTGTGCACCTTGATATTTCCTTTTGTCAATATATTATGGCTCATTCAGAAGAAAAAAAATTCTGTGATATTCTTATGAAATGTGCTTTAATGAAATTCGAATCATGATACAGAATATGATTTGTGAGTTCAACACTTCCCTGCTCAATATCCTTTGATAACTTCTCAGTTTATAACAGATGAAGTAGATCATCAGAGGGTCATAAACTAATGAATCCTTCAAATAATTTGGAATTTACTTGTCAGAATATGAGAAGATTAATATTAATTTTTTGATTTGGTATTTGTGAAAGGAAATATATATCATTTACTTTTCTCAATACATTAACAAATTTTGGGAAGTGAATATGACTGAGCCAACCAAATGAATTATTATATCAATAAAGCTTCTTGATTATTTGACATTGTATCTCTTTATTGGAATTTCAATTTTTATGTTGTAATTCACTGACATGTATCTTTTCCTTCTCAAAGCAGTTGATAGAGTAATTCAGATTTTAATACAAATGCCAAATTCGTGTGTTCATCTTTTAAGAAAGTTGGCATTCAGAGACTCTTAACCTATATATGCCTATAGGCATGTATTTAGTCTACCCTAAAAAATTGCTATACAAAATATAATTATCCAAGAATGCGGATCAAATTACATATGAACACATCCAAGATCAGGAAAACTCTTTCAATTTTTTCTACAAATGAACTTGCATTACCATACTAATACTTTCATTTACCCTATATTTTTAAATATACCAAAATTAGTGAAAAGATCTGAATTTAGGCCTAAACTTTGTATTTTTGTACCAAATATGAAATGCTCTGAAATATGCAAAGCAAGACTTCTTTCTTATTTATCTTCTCCTTTTCTATTTTTATGTAATTTACGAGACAATCCTTTGACCCATTTGGTCACATTTGTTGGAAATTGAGTACAATCTGATGCAACCAGAATCAACCAATTCTTTTTGTTTTTGACACATTTGCAAATAAATGAAGGAGACTACTCCATTAGAGCATTTTAAGTAATGTCACTTGACAAATAAGTCATTATAATATAGATGGGGGTGAGTGCGAATGAAGACCCTGCACTATTGTTATTGTTAAATTGCAAATAATCTGGATTTTTTGTGGATTTTATAGGCATCCTAATTCAATACCTCCTGCCAGAATAGGCCATTTCAGCTACTAACAAATAGATAATCAAAATCAGAATTTTATTATTGCATAGGTACCTTATGTTTTATTGTTAAGTGTAGTGATCATGTATTTCTTTTTCTAGTGTGTGATGGCCTTTATCATCTAATAATTCATTGTTACTAGAATCTTTTCTGTAGTGGTAGTATAATATAGGTTGCAAATCAAAGTCTTAACGTTTTGTGAAGCCCATAACATTAAACAGATTTGATTGTGAACAAAGTTATAAAATGACCTTGCCCTTTGCACAATGTAACTCATTGCTATTTATTTTTATTATTTATATTTGTTATTTTTTGAGAAAAAAAAAAACTGATGTCAAGTGTTTGAAAAATCGATTAAAACTTTTTTTTTTTTTTTTTTTTCAAATATTTAAAGAAAAAATTGAATTTATAGCTATTTTCAAGCTTTAACCACAGTTGTATGTAGAGTTCATTTTTATGGTACATTTCATCTCTTTTATAAACCTTACCATGTGAATTATGTTCAGCATAAAGGTAGTTTATATTTCTGGTATATCTTGATTATCTTTGGAATTTTGATAAGCTCTAGTAGTGTATTGTAAATACTGAAACTACGTTAGTCTGCTCAATTTTGCAGACTTGATTATGCGTGGGTTTTTTTGGGGGGGGGGGTTGTTTTTTGTTTTTTATTTTTTTCATCAATATAGAGTAGCTTCTTTTTAAAATTTAAGATGAATCAATTGTTTTTTTTTTTGTTTTTTTTTTCATTCTGCCAGAAAGAGAAGTTGAAATATTTGTTTGAGGGGAAACAAATTTTCATTAATAATAGTATAAAATGGGCCTGTTTAATTCAGTGTTTCTGTTTGTAATGTGTGTTGACAGTTCATTGAAAGCATAATTAAACATAAAATCAAATTTAAACTTCATTTGGAGAAAGCACAAGTGATAAACACTTGAAAAACTTGATAAAAGCTGTAGCCAAATAGTGTCTAAAATGACCCTTTCAATTAGAAAAAAATTGAACAAAAAAACAAAAAACCAGCATCTCTAAGAAGACTTTACTGTCCTTCGATACTTGGAAAAAAGCCTCTATTGGAAAAATTAAATGAATAAAATACTTCCAGCATATCATTCTTTTTTCACTGATTATATTTGATTAATCATATCATTGCATTATAAATAGCAAAATCTCTGAGTTGGGAAAAGTAATCGAGTTACTAACTACACGAGAAAATAATTGAGGTTCTAGGTTTGTCAGGAATTTTTATATAAAATATATATCAGTGAAAATAAGTTTTACTACTTATATTTTGTGGTGTTGATATTACTTGAATATTTTAACTATCCAGCATCTACAAAATGATACATTTTTATTGAATGATAAGAAAACACTACATTGATGTCAAGTGTAAATAATGCAAACAGCTTGTATATTTTTTTACATTCATTCAACAAATATATGTAAATAGAAATGGAACGTTATGAATATTTTACTATTTAGTAAATGACTTTCATTTAATCTTTATTTATAGTCAATGATTGTAAAAAGCACTGTAATGCTTAATAAAAAGTCATTTTTACTAGGCATTAAAATGTCAGTGGAGTCTGCGTTGATGCCTTAATTCTCATTTTCAATTTCTATTTCTTACTTATTTCTTCTTTCTATTTCCCTAATCCATTAAGTAAATGATTAAATGATAATCATTTGTACAGTTACATCAGTCAGATGTTAGTGTCCAATTGTGTGCAAGTTTCATAACTGTACAGCAGAGTGTTTGATTTGGAGGTTCCAAAAGTTATTTGCAGAATTTCAATTTTGCATGGGATCTGTGCCCCCCTCTACAAAATTTTAGGGACTACTGTATTTGTGACCATGATTAAATTAAAGAAATAAGACTTTATATTGCATGTGCTCGATAAGTTGTGCGAGGCGCATATTTTGAGTGAATTGTTTTCAAATAAGTAGTTTTTGGGTTCGAGCCTCAGTATTCTGGAAATGTGGAAAATTAAAAGTTTTGTTTATTTTTGTTTTTTGGGGGGGAGGGGTTGTTTTTGATTTGAATGGCAAGTAGTATAATTTTGTTATTTATCGATATCAAGCCAAAATATTGATCAATTTTTCAATTTTTGTCTTACAACTTTTCTATTTTTAATTAGTATAGTTAAATATTTCTTTTTATATTTTCCATTTTAATGAGATGCTACTGAAGTTCAAAGAATTTAATCATAAAAAAAAAATTGATTAACACTGGCTCACAAAGAGTTGCTCCAACAGTCTGTGCTGCTTTCATTTACCACATGCTGTTTTATTTCCGCAAATTTGTAGGTAGAAACTTGTATCTTAAAAAGCCACCTTTTTAACTGGTTTGATAAGATTGAAAAATTTACATCCTGTTATAGAATATCAGGTGGCTTATGAGCCCAAACTTGACTTTGAGTTTTTTTTCCCTGTCAGATTGGGCTTGTTGTTACATTTGTCCTTTTTTTTTTTTTCTTCCTTCTCTATTCTAATTCTTTGCATCTGTTGACTTCAAAACTTGCTATTCCTTGTCAGATGATGGCTTGCCAGAATTTTCTTAACTAAAATTATCCCAAACAGTTTAGAATACTTCGCTAAATAATGAAGATTGAATTTGGGTAAATGTTTATGATGGAAGATGACATTTTGTGTTTTAACTGTTTCCTCCCAAATTTATATTTGACATAGTCAGTTGAGGGACTTACCAGACCCCTTTCGAATTGTCTTATAGTAAGCCTTCACGAAATCATTTTGGTCTCAATAAGATATCAGTCATACATTCAAGTTATTCCTGTGTATATCATCAAGGATTGTACTTGGACAGAAATCAGTAATAATTTGCAAAAATTGTAGCATAATATTTGTGGATGCATTTAGTAAAACTACTGAAATTTTTACTTTTACTTATAATACATTTTACTGCTTGTGACTGATAAAATCAGTTTTTGAATTGAGATACCTTGCTATCAAAACATTTATATATCCTGAAACATAATTTTCAGTCTTTGTAAGGACTGATAAGCATATTTGCATGAATATAAATTTTTAGAAACTATCAACTACAAACAAACCAAAAAGTTTCTTCAGTTTTTTAAGTGGTTCTGTTTGGTTGGCTATGTATGTTTTACTTTTGCCAAATCAATGGATTAGAGGGTTGAAAATTCCCCCTTTTTAGTGATCATTATTAATTGATTAACAAGTTGTTGGGTAACAAACATGGCGTCCATTTCAACATCATCAGAGGTACAAGTTTATGATTGATTACTCTTACCACAGTGTAAAATGTTATTTTTTTTACGAATTGTTATGAAACTTTCATATAGTGTCAACTTGAAAATGTTTTTCATGTAAGTGTTGATTTTTCACATATTGATGTTATGTACCTATATTTTTGCTGCTAAAAGGTGTTGGCCATGTGACAGTTTCTATTGGGTGACCAACAAGATCTGTAATATATATTCTTGAAGAAATATCGGCATTGAAAACATTTCTGCATATTTTGTGGGGAATCTCCCTTCACTTTCTTCTTGAGTGAAAAAGGATCCATACACTGTGGTCTGTATTTTCTAATTTTGATTAGTGTACAATTATCATAAATAAATTCCTATCTTTGAGACCTGCTGAAGATTTTACATAACTGTTTATTGTAATTGGATTAGTATTCTTTATTTCTATTTATATGTATTTTTTAGGTACCCTTTTGGCTAGTGGTTCAGATGACTTGAATATAGTATTATGGAATTGGGTGCGTAGTCGTCCTGCTCTTGTATTTGACAGTGGTCATCGTAGCAACATCTTCCAGGTAGGTAATCTTTTGTGCTTCAAATCAATTGTAAGATTTATACTGGTTGGACATATTTGATGCTCATTTAAACACTCATTTGTCACAGGAAAAGATCTATTGGTTTCTCTGTATTGTTGAGTTTATATTCTTTCAACTTGCCTGCTATTATTATTTTTATACATTAGCTCTCAGGGACTTGAAAAGAAAGATTTGCCACATTTTGTGTATGCAGTTATATAAGGACATTTTAATTTTTTTTAAATTTTCAACTGCATCCAATGCACTGGCATTTTGACAAGGGGGCTCTTCTACTGAAGTTTGATATGGACAGTTAGGGGGCTTGGATGAGTTGCAGTATGCGGTAGTTCTTGAAATATCCTTCTTAACCGTTGAGACCTTCCAAGTCTTGCACAGAACGTTCTGCATTCTCATACACATGGAATGAAAATTCTCATGCATTTTATAAAAAGTATTAGATTTATTTAGATTGGTTCAGATTTCTGATTAATATCTTTTCATAGATGAAGCATGTTTGTTTTAAATAGATTTATAGTCAACATTTATTTGCAGTAGCTGATATACCCTAAAACACAACTTTCGCTAATCTTGGATAAATAATTTTGAAAATTTTTTTTTGTTGAGGATGTTTCTAGAAGGCCCCTGCATCTGCAAATTCTTTCATTTTTTGTGTGTGTGTGTGGGGGGGGGGAGTCGTCACATGAATCTCATTCCTTCCTAACATTGAAATTTGACAGGATTGAACCATTTGTCTGTTGGGTATGTATGATATTTACATTGTTTTGTTTGTATATGTCTACATGTATGACAAGTTTTAATTTTCACTAAAATAGAACTATTTTTGGTTTCCAGTATTTCATATTACTTGCAATAAAGCTGCAGTTATTGAGGATAATTCTTAGATCTTTCAATCTAGCAAATTTTTCTCATTTTTTATAAATAAGGAGGGAAATTTATTTTATATGTATATCGATGTATATCATATATTATAATATCCACTCTAATAATGAACGTTTTATTTTGTTTTGTTTTTTTTTAATCTATTTATTTTTATTTAAAAATTTTTTTTTTTTTTTTCGGTTTTGCTGAACTTTAACATCTTAATGTGAGAAGTTTACTGATAAAAATACCTTCTACCACCATCTGAAAATATGGACTCTTCTAGGCAAATGAAATTAGTATTTTCTTTGTCGAAAAAAAAAATCTCATAAAAAATACAAATATCTCAGATTTTTTTTCACTGGGTGTAATGAGTAGATAGTATAATTTTAAAAAAAATGAATCTGGATATGTTTTATAATGATAGTCAGCGAACAAATTTTACTGTCTGTTGCTAGTGGGTTTGATCCTCATCTCCCTTCATCAATGGTCTGATACCAAACTGCTATGTTAGAAGATACGATCAGCAAGCTAATCTTGCAGGCTTTTGTTGGTGGGTTCAATCCTCATCAGTTTTCCCAGTATAGATGTTCTGAATCCAACTCCTGCTAAGTCAATATTTAGCCATATAATGAGCTTATATTTTAGTTTCTTCTGCTTATTTGTTTGTTTGTGCTCAAGTGGAATGATCTCATTGGTTGATTTACCTTCCTTTTATGACATTAAAATAAAGATGATGTCATAGAAATTTTTGAGACTTCATGTCCTATCATCGCACATTAAAACAGCTTCAGATGAATTGAGACTTTGAAAAAAACTTAAAATTAAGATACTCGAATTATTAAAAATGAATTTCCTAATAAAATACCTTCAGGCTTCTTAGTGCAGATCCATATATAAATTACCTTGTCATTTCTAGTATCTATATAATAAACAATGTTACCTTTTTGCTTTTCACTGCATAGCACAGAACCCGTCCACGCAAGTAAAAATTTTGCTGATAAAAATACCGCCTTCACAGCATTTGAAACTATGGACTCTCAAATTCATTTTATCTTTCTCTCTCTTTTTTATTTTTTATTTTATAGAAATTATTTCAGAAAAAATTAAATATACCAGTGACTTTTTTTTATGGTTATTAATTTTTAGTTCTATAATTCATTAAAATATTAATCCCTGTTGTATGTAAATAATCAGATCTTGAATGATTGGATCAAATCTTCTTTTTGCAGTGCTGATAACAATTTCAAGCATAAATGTAATACAGTTACCTCCCTTGTTCAACTTGAGCAGACGCTATTTTAACCAATGTTCAAACATTTTCAACTTGGATTGGGAACAAGTTTGGCTGTGCTGAGGTTAAATTCCCTTGCTTAATTGAAATCTTAAAAGTAAACAAAAAAGAATCAACTTCCCCATACAATGTTATTCCAAAACTACATGTCTCATTCCTACTCCCTTCTTAAAAGTTCTTGTAAATAAGATTTGCTGACTTCAGCAGAACAAACTTGGCTTAAAAGAAGGATTGGATCAGTTTTTACGTACTTCATAGTATCACTGTTATTTGTGTATGACATCTCTCGTTTCTCTTCTGATCATTGTCATTCATCATAGTTACGTACGAAAATAAGTCAAAACTCAGTAAGAGTTTGACAAAAGAAAGAGCCCACTCAGCCTAATAGTTAGTTTGCCACTCGTGTTGCAATGAAGGCAGGAAAGGCCTACTCAGCCTATTGATAATAGAACACCCTAGACCATTGGACCACTGGAAAGCACTTCTGAAAATAGAAATTTATTTGTAATCATCAATTTTTCAGGCAAATACCTCAAAATCACAGACAAATATCTACTGCCTTTTATAAATCATGTTTCTATATTGTTTAATGGCTCTATTATTATATTAATGTTTTAATGACATCCTTAATAGCAAGGTGATTTTCACCGGAAAGAAAAATTGAATAAGATAAGTATACTATATACTTATGAAAAAAAATTTTAGAACAAATTCAATGTTTACAAAAAAAAGATACTGAACTTTGAAGCGCTAGTTGACTCGATGGAATCACTCTTCCTTTTTCATATCTTAAATTTAGGCATCTTAAATTCAAGGTCTGACTAATTGAGATAATAAAGTGAACTCATTGAAAATTTGACAATACCAAAAATATTGAAATATTTGATCAATTATGCTATGTACAGCATCATTTTACATATATATGTAATAGATTGATTTAAAAAAGTTTTTTTTAATTTTTTCGTCTGCCTTTTATTATGACTCATTGTTGAACATAGGCCTTCCCCAAGTGAATGTTAGATGTAGGGAGTGATGGGTGTCACCGCAAACTACCTCAGCAGAAGTTTGAACTCAGCTTGCATATCATATTTTCAGTGCCAGGAACCACTTGGCCATTTGCCCCTTCTGATGTGAAAAATATTATCACTTTGTTTTTTAAATTCATTTTTTATATACATATGGAATTCTCACAGAAATAAATTCACATTTAATGAAAATGCAAACTTAATGACCAATTAAAATAAATCAATGGATCAAGGACCAAGAAAGATGGATGCTAAAATAGTGAATAGCTTTAAAAACGAATGATTATTGCACATAATTACACAACCAACAGAAATGTTTTTTTCTCTCAACAAGACAAAGAAAAATCTCAAACACAGAGCGAGATACAAGTACAAATATGTTCAAAACATTTTACTCGCTGTATATCTCATCTTAACCTCTATCAAGGTTCTATTTTGTGATTTTCTTCACTATGTAACTGAGAACATTAAATAATAGCCATGAAACATTATTACTTTGAAATTTGAAAATTATTTCTAAGGTTATAGAGCTTATGTATTTTAGCACCTTTTCATTCTATTAAAGGATCACGAGTAAAGGATAGAGTTGTCTCCCTTTACTTTTTAGAAGTTGAAATCTTTTCATGGATTAAAGTCTAATTTTGTTAGTCTATTTGAGAAATTTTTCATCTATCAATTAGATCAGGGCTTCTCTAAATAAGGGTTGCATCCCCGAGATGGGTGGGTGGGGGTGTCACAAATATTTTTGATAGTCGCAGAACGTCCACAGAAAAAAAATGTCGAAGAGGGTGAAATTTATTTTTTAAAAATTCCCTGATAACTTTGAAAAAAAATTCCGCAGACAAATTTGAAAAAAAAATTCCACTGACAAATTATACTGTGGGTAGACAAATTTCTGAAATTAGCAGTGACCAGTTTAAGCAACTCATTGGAATGATTAAAGAAAGTTCGAACCTTGCAATTATTGTTCAGTTATTGTTAGAATATGACTAAGGACTAATTGTATACTGTCTTAGTACCTACTGCTTTTATGCCATTGAGTGTGGGTTGTGAATAAATTTGTCTGATTCAAAAAGGTCACAAGTGAAAAAGTATGGGAAGCCCTGAATTAGATGACCCTGATTGTGAAAAACTTAATTTTTCTTATGTTTAATATTCTAAAGATGGATCTGATCCTAATGTAGATGAGGAAAAATTCTTTGTTGGTGCATATTGCAAAAGAATTAAGATAACTCATAAACACATTGTAACTAATGCTTAGCAAAGTATAGCAGATGAACATTTACTCCTTTACAAATTTATCTCATCAATTGAGTATGTACACTGCATTTTTAAAAATGCCACTTAAAATATCTTGTCTGATTTTTCCACATAACTTTTTTAGTTGTTATGGGAGGAAGCAATCCAGTAAGCTGAGGAAAAGAGCAAGTTCAAAGGGTCATACTTTAATCTGTATTTAATCCTAATTTCAACTCCGCCTTTTCTTTTTCCTTGTGATTTTATTTAGACTTAAAAACACTTCAGTGTAATTTATTGTAATATTAGGCTTGTGAAAACTCAGCTATGTTATTTTAAGGAATATCTCTCAGTTCAAATTTTGATTCTTTTTTTTTTTACTTTTTTTTTTAATGGTCACACTCTAGTTAATCTTGAATTTATACCCCCATCCTTATGAGATTAAACTCTCCACTGTTTGTGTATCCCGTTGCATTAAGCCAAACTGATGTATGAAATTAACACTTCCCTCGTGTGATTTGAAATCACAAGCGGCTTTCTTAGTGCCAACTGAGCCAAACTGACCAGTCTTATATATCTAAGAATTCATTTATGATAAAGACAATACAAAAGTTGCTGTAATCATCCTCAGTTGGAATAGAAGTCAAAGTGGTGTTAAACCCTGCAGCAACCAGGCTTATTTCACGCATACAGGCCACACCAAGCTAGACTACTAAACATTTGAACATTCACTCTTCATGTCTTCAAGAAACTTTTCTTTTTTTTTCTTTTTTTTTTATTCCCTCCTCTCTAAATCGTTTTTCAGGGGAAGGAGGCTCAATCTATAATGTAAGTTAATGCTGAATTGGTCCTTTGTTTTTCGAAAATTCAAACATTTTCAGTGATAGATATAGCTATTTGATATGGGCAATTTTAAATGGCTTAAAGTGGTTAGATGTTTAACAAATGTACATCATAAATGTGACCCTTTAATAATTTTATGGTCACTTTTAAAATTCAAAATTAACATTACTATTATCAACATTTAATGTAATGTTATCTGGCAATTAAATCTACCTGATAGCCATTTTTCAAAAATCTGTCCACTTTTAGCCATAAAAATTGCCCTCATCAAAATTGCTACATGGTGTATCTTTGCAAAGATAGTCCACCTTTTTCAAAATTTATAATTAATCCACTCCAATAGAGCCTGCTGCAAAAAAACGTTGTTAACGTGACAGTTTCTATTGGATGACTAACCAGACCTGCATCCTTTTTTTTTTCACTTATTTGTACCTTGAATCATACTGAAAAAGACTAAAATCTTGAAAAATATCAAGTACTTTCCACACTTACATAGCCTTCTGTCATGAATGAACCTTTCTTCTTTTTCTTTCCAGGCCAAATTCATGCCATTCAGTGGTGACTGCCATGTGGTCAGTTGTGCACGGGATGGCCAAGTACGTTTGGCTGAACTTTCTCTCACTGGGGTCTGCAAAGGTACAAAAAAACTGGCACAGCATAAAGGAGCAGCACACAAGGTAAATCTTTGAACCCTGTTTTCTGGGAAATAATGTCTAGTAATACCTTGGTTATCTCTCTAGGTACATTCCTAGGAAAAAATTCAGCGTTGAACAAAATGGCACTATTTGGGGATCAGTATAACATAGGATAAATGGATTGTGCTGGCAATCATTTTGAAATATATCATGTCGTTGAGCCTCAACAATGTGGGATTGATTAGTTCTATGTATTTCATCTGGTAGCTACTTTTTGGAGCTGGTGAAATGTCACTATGTGTCTATGTATATCACTACATTGCAAATTATTGTGTGTGTGACTATTCTTGTACACATGACTCATTAATCAAAGTACACAGTATAAAGTTATTTTTGGATTCATGATGCTGTCTTCTATCATTATTTATTTTAGAAATTTACCATCACTAAATCTATGAAAAATATTTGAAGAGCGCTATAGCAAATCTGTACTAAATTGGGTACTATTGTAAATGACAAAGCCAATAACTCCATTGGGGGGGTGTCCATGACCAAAGTGTGATTGACTAGCCTGTCTATACATCATGTAGAATTTTTTTAAATCTACCCTCATATTAAACATTTGGAATGAAAAATTTCCATTTGAATAATTTAATTGGAAAAAAGTGTCCGAATAATTTCTTCCTTTTTTTTAAATTTTTTTTTTTATATATTATCAATATATTACTTCAATCATCATGTATAGAATTCATTCCTCATCACCACTTTATGCTGGAAACATATAAAGATACAAATTTGACTTAAATCATAGTTGGAGGAACATAAACCTCAGTATACTAAGTCTGTCTGAAAAGTGTCCAGCATTTTTAAATATCTCTATAACCTGTTGCATAGCTTTGATGTCTCTTGGCAACTAGTCAGAGGCATCATGATAGAACTGAGTTGATCTATCACAACAAGATAGAAATTGAGAGTTGGCCATGTAACTGCAAAGATGGAAGCTTCCATCATCTGCAATTAATGGGTTAACTTGATTAGATTATTCCTTTGTCTTTTGAGGAATTCCTGTCAAAATTCTTCTGTACATGATGCATAACATCAGTGTGTTGGAAACTGTCAACATTTATATCTATCAGTTTTTCAAGTTGATCTGGCTGGCTATGTATGTATGATGCATACATGCCGTACCAATTTCGTTAGAGGGCTGAAAATTGAAACATTTACTCCTCATTATGTCTCCAAGGAACGTTTGGTTTGGATTTTTTGAAAATTCCTCTTCATAACATAATTTTTAGTAGATTGGGTAAATTTTGCTATTTAAGTTTATGCTAAATTGATCTCCAAGTTTGTGTCTACTTGTTTGTTTTGTTTTTTTTTGTTTTTTTATGTTCTGATCTTTCAGAGATCACTGTCTGATAAAATGTGTGCAAAGTAACATATTCATTGATGATCTCTTTTTTGAATTGATCACTCCCATAAGACATTGGTTTAATGATGGTTTCTATAGAACTTTGTTTATTCCAATTTCTTTGCAGTTGGCTCTGGAGCTGGATTCTCCACATGTTTTTCTCAGTTGTGGAGAAGATGCAATGACTTATGAGATTGATCTTAGACAGGAGAAGCCCAACAAGTAAGTTGACATAAAATGAATCAAAATTCAGAGTGAATCTTTTTTGTTTCTTGTGACTCATTTCAATTTAAGTCTTTGTTATATCACAAGTTTTTTTCTTGTTGCCAGTTATTGTATCAGCTCACACTTCTGGTTACTTGAACTGTAACTTAATCACTATGTGTCACTCAAAGAACAACTTATATTTTCTCTGTCACTCATGAATGACTTGCTTCTTGATCCCCTGCCTCCAATATGGCTTCTCACGTGTTGTCTCCAGAAAATTCTCATATAAAATGTACTTCAGGTAAAGATTTTGCTCATACGAAACTTAGCACTCTACTGATTGTACGGTAGTAGGGGGAGATGTCATAGCAGTAGTAGCTCCAATAAAGCCTCTATCAGATGACCCTGGAGTCAAGTATGGTTGGGGCTAAAGTATCATTACTATTAACCTAGGGTGCCAAACAATACCACACACTGCCATCAGACATTGTTGGTTTCCCATCAGAGCTGTAATGGAGTACCCAACAAACTTGAATATTTATTTTTTGTGGAAATGCCATTCCTCTATTTTTGAAGATAGTATTTTATAATTGAACACATAGTGAATATGGCTCATTATTTTCAACTAACATCGTCTTCTCACTTATTTTTTATTTACAGTTATTGTTCGCTTATACAGGGTCATGAAGGTCAATATTATTATTTAATCTTGTGCAGCTTTGTGCTCAAGTTGGAGTTAATAGACTTGTTCAACTTTCCCAGCTATAAAATAAGTGACTATCAGATAAGAACAAGAAGTGTGTTCATGAAGTGAATAATTTGGCCAGGCATATTCTGGCAGCAGCAGTAGTATATTTCTATTTTTGTTTCTCTGTTGTGTTTGGTAGATTGAATTGGCACTTGGATTTGTGAATCTTGGGTTTGTCCAGGATGCAGTACTTAAAATAACATTGAAGAAGGACTCCACTTATTTGTATTAAACTAACAATGACCTCTTTCTACTAAAAGCATTCTTAAGATGTATCAACAGCCTGTATGCAAGTTTAGATTAAATCTTTCTTGTTTGCAAGGTAAAGAAAAATAATTCTGTCCAGATCCAAAAGGAACTTTGTTTGCTGTTTATGTATAATTGTTTGTATATGTTTATTGAAGCATTTTTTTTTTTCCATTTTGCATCTTATTTGTTTTGGTTTATTGTATTTGATATGTTCTATTTTTTTTTTTTTTTTTTTTTTAACAATTATAATTAAAAAAAAAAAACTATTATAAATATGCATGTGCATACACCAACACATATGCATTTATACAAAATATTTTGGCTATTATCCAAAGATTGTATTTGTTGTGGTTTATTTCAGATTAGTGGCCACCAAAGAAAATGACAAGAAAGTGCCTCTTTATTCCATCCACTCGAACCCTGTCAATTCTTTTGAGTTTTGTGTTGGTGGCAGAGACCATTACCTCAGGCAAGTTACTCAATACATTTCTGATTTTCTTTCTGCGTCCAGTCCTGCGACTCTTTCTTTCTGTGCAAGACAAGTAACTAATTTTTTTTGATCACCCCTTTCTCTGATTTTTTATTTTATTTGATCACTCCCAACAGAGTGTGCTACAAAAAGATGTTGGTCACATGATGGTTTTTATTGAGTGACTAACCAGACCTGTTCAAAACAGAAAATTGAAAGAAAGCTGGATGATATAGCATCTGAAATATTAGGATAAAAAGGATGATTATTCAAAGGGATCATTATTTTATAAATTGCTGACACTACCATCACGAATGAAGTATGTTTTGTTGAACTAATGGTTCTTGTTCATAATTTGAAACATCAGCAATTATTCATTTTTTACTAGTATTCCTTCCATCTTAATTTTAGTTGCTTTTCATTGCAACTACTCATACCATCAGTTTACAACAGTGAGTAAACATTGCTCATTGGAAATGAAGAATAAGCTTGAGATGGAATTCCAACTCCAATCCCTGACGTGTGTATAAAAACAACAACAAGTATGGCACTGAGTGATCGGGGTGGGGGAATGAAGGATGAGTATCAGGTTAGATTTGATCTTCTGCCAACTATAAAAGTGCTGGGAGGTCAATCGGTAAAGCAGTTGCAGTACATAGACAGGCTCTCCAAGGTAAATGGATGGGAATTTGAGTTTTGCCTTGAGCTTATTCTTCATTTCTGATCTACCTTATTTACACCCTGCGTATACTGGCGGTCTGAGTAGTAGCAATGAAAAGCAACTTGATTGAGATAAAAGAAATACATTCTGTTCATTTGAAGAGTTTTTTTGAATGATTGAACTTCTTGTTGTATATGACGTTTAAGCCAATCCATTCTACAGCTTTCTTCTGGTGCTAAGAGATCAATCGTCTGAAACTCTTTTAATGTTGATGACCCTTCTCAAAACTATAAATGGTATCTTTACATTCTGTGTATTTCTTTAATGCAACTCAAGGGTATGAAATATCCTTCCGGTGTCATGCCAAGGGAACTTTGTTTTTTGAAATGTTCTTTATCCTGAAAATATCTGTAAAAAGACAATCAGTTGTAACACTTTGGTTAATTCCATTTTTTTTTTTTTTTTTTTTTTTTTTTTTTTAATCTCTTCAGGATTTATGACAAAAGGAAGATTGCAGACGTAAGTAGTTCATCTTCCTTCATCTAGTTTACTCATTTATTTCAACTAAATTCTATACCTGTAATACATGTAGCTTTTAGTGTGTGTGAATAGAGTGACTCTATCTATACCTGGCCAATTCAATCTTAGGTGTATTTAACAAAATCTATAATCACCAGGAGCTTTGTACACCTGTGCAATTTACTGCAAAATTTAAACTTGAATTATCAACTCAGTAGTACTATTGTTGGACTTGATGATTCTTCCGAGTCTTGTATGATGAATTCTTCAAGAGATATTTCTCTGTATAAATTGATTAGTTTTGGTCACCATTGAAATGGAGTGTTTGTAATGGAAATGTAAGCATAATTTTAGAACTGTTTGTATATAAACTCAAGTTACATATAGAAGTAGAATACATGCAAAGTAATTGATAGACAAAACATTTTTCTATTTAAAAAAAAATCAAATATTCAATTATGAACTGGTGTTTGAGAAATCAAATGTAAACTTGTATGTTACAGTTCATCGGTAGTACAAAATATTTGATGGTAAACACAAGAATGAATATATCGTTTATCATTTCTTGTTTGTTTGTATTGCCTCTAATGTTTTTCTTGCTTTCTTCCTTCTTCTACCAACAGAATATCAATGGTGGGGTTCTCAAAAAATTCTGTCCTCATCATTTGGTAAGTAACTTGACATAATCAGTTTTTAGATGTGTCCAACACATCTCTCTTAGATGCTTTTTGATCGGTTGGTTCAGTTTATGTAAAAAAATAGAAAGAGGAAGAAATAGAATGTGTGACATCATCAAAAGAATATCTATTCTGATCAATAGATGACATATTAAGCATTTGTTATCCAGTGTTGCCAAGTATTGTTATTAATAACTAAACTCTTCTGCCAATTTAACAACTAAAAATGTTATATACACTCATTTAAAGCCCACTTATCAAACATAATAACCATACACTAAGACTCCAGAACATTGTACACTTGATTTAAACTTACTAATTGTGTTTTTTAACAGTCAGTTTTTTTTCAGGTAAACCATCCTCAATTTCCTCTTCATCCCTACCTCCTGCTGCTTCTACCGCAACTAGTAATAGTACTTCCTCTGCGTTTAGAATCCCTTCAAAATTGGGAATCACAGATATGGACATAAGGAAGGTGGACACATCATTGGACCTATGATTCTTGATAGTATAATTGATTTTGAGCATTTTATGCATTTAATCCAAAATGTATCCCTGCCCTAAGATGAGATGTAATTATAGAAATATATGTATACCTTTGAAATTGGGTTATTTACTTATGTTATGTATCACCTTTCTTGGTGTCCAACTAAAATATCTATTAGGTGTATTGTTTTCTGATTGTAATACAATTGACACTCACCCATATTTTGAAAAATTTGAATGAATTACCAATAATTGATATATATCAGCAAGTCTACATATGTTTGTAGTGTGCATGTCAAATTATTCTGCCAATGTGTTATTCCCTTCTAAATTCTACTAAATGGAAGAATCTTAATAATTATTCATGTATAAAATAAATGTTTACATACCATTATTATGCAATGCCTGCAAATATTGAAGTTAGATATTCAAGGGATCGAGAGTATGGGATAGTTTTTTGAAATTTCATAATTTTTATTGTTCCAAATTATTAAGCATGGGTAGAAAACACAGTTAACACTAATTATGTATAGATTACATCATCAAATAGCACACAGAATTGAGGAAGTCTAAACAAGCGATGAAAACATTCATGTAATACTGAAGTCTATAAATTTAGAGCATGCGTTTTTGAATACAAAAACTCAGATACAAATCATTTACTTTGAAATGTTAGATATCTACGTGCAAATCACAGGATCAGCCATTCATTCAATCAAATTTTGAATTTTTTCTTTCGACTGTAATCACTGCCACACTTGTCTGAATAGCCTTCCATAAGTATTCTCCATAAGCAAACTGATGCCCATTTTCATATACTTTCCTCTCTAGGATGGACCGGTGAGTTTCAATTTGGTTAAAATCTGGAAAAGATGATGACCAGTCCATCAATTTGATATTTCTGAAACCTATTTTAGTCGGGTAGTTGACTGTTGCATATGCTCTTTGCAAAAGGGCATTGTCTTGCATTTGAAGATACATTTTGTACGTAGGCCGAGAGACTAGTTCATATAAACCAGGGCTGAAAATTGTCATTGAAAAATTCAACATATGCCAGGGAATTCATTTTTATTGCATCTGATGCACACCACAGTCCAACCAACTTGTCTCCTACAATTCCAGCAGAAAACATAACACCTTGCTGATACTTAGTCGTACAGGACATTGTTTGCAATGCAGCCTGCACCCCATCCATTCGGTCAGCTCAGCACTGGTCAGTCAGCCCGTTCCAGACATTTCGCTTTGTGTCTAGGCGGTCAAATATCAGGCCTGGTACAATCTGCAACATAACAAAGAATTTGGTATCAAGATGATTTGGACATTTACTTTGATCAACTTCAAATATAGTTTTACTGCTCAGGGCTGGTTTCTTTTTCTTTTCTCTCTTGACAGTTCACTTGATACAAGACACTGCTGTGTTATTACTTGGCCATATCTGATGTTCTACATGATGCACTGGGGTCTTCAACATATTTCTACACTGCTTGATGGTCCCCGTTAATCAGTTGGCTATATCATGGATTGTATGGCCTTTTTCAAGTTGTGTGATGATAGAATTTTCCTGTCTGTGAACTTGTATTTTGAGACTTTTGTTGTGGTTACCTAATAATTTGACTCTCTTAAAATGCAAGGTTACAACAAACATAGCTTCTGTTTGTTTACGACTGAGTAGAATGTCTTCACTTTTATGTTGGCACAGGTTGGGGTTGCCAATGTGAGTGTCAAATTATTTCTTTCTTTTATGTAAAGCTAAATTTACATAAATGTAAACATCTTTAAATTCCTATGCTTATCTCTTATATTAGTAAAGATGAAATATGTATATTTACACCAGTAATTGGATTATTCTCTTCACTTATGTGAGTTGCACTTGCTGATGAACTATAGTCAGCAACCTTGTCTCACTGTCCTAATCTGATACACCTCCCCTATTTTAGCTGTCCAACTAAGCTGCAGTTATCATCTTTATCTATATGGCCTATATGTATATCATGATCATCCATGCTTGGACAAATGATTTTTTTTCTTTTCTTTCTTTTAATGTGTGTCTCCTCCTTTCCAGATTGACAGCAGCATAAAAGCCAATGTTACCTGTGCCTGCTACAACTACAATGGAACTGGTGAGTCATATTTTATTCCATTTTCTCTTCACTCAAGGGGAGGAAACTCCTGACGCAGAACCTATCCACCCTTTTCACAAGGCTCAGCTCAGATGATCTTGCACGGAACATGAAGCAGTGGTTTCGTCTCCATTTTTCAAATGATCCATGAAAACCCAATCATTATTTGTAGCAATTGTAGGTTTTTATGGGGCCAGGGTGCTTGCCCTATGACTAAGATGAATTGCTTTACAGGGCCAAAGTACTGTTTGATTTTTTGGAAATTTTCATTTATTAACTGTTTGTTTCTTACAGTTATTTAATTTTAGAGAGGCAATAACTTTAATAGGTAAAATGTGACATACTAGATTATTTATGGTCAGTTTTATTCAATTTATTTGGGTGAAATGTCTAGTTTCATCATGTTTGTGGTACATATTCATTTGATACTAGCAGAACACTACCCTATTATGCAGTTTTCAACTAGTTCCTGCAGGAGCCTGTTTCCCTTGGAGGGGTAGGAAAGAGCAGAAAACCTGCCAAGTTTCCAGCAAGTTGGCATAAATGTATATTGAATGGAAAGTAAGGGTTCAATTTAACATTATAGTTGAATTGTGAATACATCATCCAAGTTCTTCCCCTATTTCCACTAAACTGAGTGGTGCCAAAGCCAATTGTTTCATAGAGAGATTTATTACTATTGACTATAGACGACCAAATTTCAAAAGAATAATTATTTGGGTTGTTTGGGCAGACCTTAAAGTGTGCCACTGTTTGTCAAAGTATTGCATGCTTTTTAAGAGCATTTTCCTTTTTTACTGCCTGCAATACTTACTGTCTTACATGATAGTTTTTCAGACAAATATGCGTCTGAATGGCATCCAAAGAATTTTATACCTTTGAATTATATAATCAGTCATTGAAACCACAAGCAGGGGGGGGGGGAATCTGCATGTCTTCCACATCAGATCACATTGAAGAATTCATAGAAGAAAATTATCTAACTCTTCAGCCATGGATTGATTTGTGTCCAGAAGATACAATGACACTTACTTTTATTTCAATACCGTAATTATTAAAATTTAAATATTTGTCTTCCAAATTGATGACTTGCTTTTTCTTCTCTGGTTGGGGGATAGCCAACAGAATATATACCAAGAAAAAACTAGAGAACATCATTTCATGCTTGTTTCTCATATCAAAATCAGAAAAATGTTATACAGTTTTTTTGGGGGGGTATCTTTGTCTTCAGTCTGGTATACCTGCCATTGGGGGTGTCAATTTATGTATTTTTTCTATTTGGACTGGTAATGGAAACTTAATTCATGACCAACTTAAATTTTATCTTGCAGCGGTTCTTAATTCATGACCAACTCAAATTTTATCTTGCAGAGGTTCTGGGTACGTACAATGATGAGGATATTTATCTTTTCAACAACTTGCACTCGGATGAGGCCGACTATATCCACCGCTACCAAGGACACCGTAACAATGCCACAGGTATGTCTTTCAAATAAATTCAATCAGGTATACTCAATAAAAACAATATCGTAACACCTATAAGAATCTATATATTGCATATAAAATTATTTGGTTTTCACACATTCTGTACTTTTAGAAAGAAGAATTACAAATTTCTATTGAAAATTATTTTTCCCGTGTATAGAACGAGAGATTATTTACTTTTGTTCACGAAGGTAATGTGTTTGATTGGCTAAATAGGTAAAGTCAGTTGATTGTCCAAATGAAAGTTGATTTTAACATATGGTAAATGAACCATGACCCTTAATACACAAGTAAATAATTACAGGAATACTTTGAATTGTGTAGTTTTGATTAGTATAGTCAAGGTATTGCTGTACAAACTGATGAAAATGACTCAAATTATAAAATCTTGAACTGTGCACAGAGCGATTTATGGAAGGGGAATGTCGTTGGAAACTCAGAAAAATCAAAGAGGTAGTTCACATTGACATGTCGAATGAGTGTTCAAGTCAGACAAGTTCCGAGTTCAACCTGATGTGATTTGAACTACTCAGCGGGGATGAGGTATGGAAATCCAGGCCTAGCAAGAAAAGATGTCACCGGAATCCAATGTTATAGCATTGCTACCATTGGAAAAATTCTGTTTACCACCATCACATTCAGATAATATACCGGTAGAAGGCCGTAGGATGGATTGTCCAAAATGTGTTAATAACCGGGAGTTCAATAGTCTGATAAAATCTTTAAATCATGAACTTGTTTTGAAAATTATTCTCTTACTTTGGATTTTGTTAAAGCCTCACTTTTAGCTTTGGCTGCACCCTTTTGTGAACAAAACTGCCTGGGTCAAGGCCACTTCATTTTGATCTTATTTTAACCTTTAAATGCTGGGGCAAAGTCTTTCTTGCCAATATTCAGATAAATTCATATTCTTGATTTTATTTTATTTTTTTTTTTTTTAATTTTTTCTTTTTATTCATCACTTGCTCAATTCTATTCTTGATTTGTCCTTTCTAGTTAAAGGTGTCAATTTTTATGGCCCGAAAAGTGAATTCATTGTCAGTGGAAGTGACTGTGGTCACATCTTCCTCTGGGACAAACAAACAGAGTCCATCGTCCAGTTTATGAAAGGAGATGAAGGGGGTGTGGTAAGTAGTACAACTTGAAAAATTTCATTTGCGCTTTTAAACTAATTAACAATCAATGCATTAACCCTTTGACAGCACCTCATGTAATTGTTTGTCATGATCT
The DNA here is from genome assembly GCA_963457665.1 of Thysanoteuthis rhombus. Lineage (NCBI taxonomy): Eukaryota > Metazoa > Mollusca > Cephalopoda > Oegopsida > Thysanoteuthidae > Thysanoteuthis > Thysanoteuthis major. The sequence goes on from OY735221.1 coordinate 44,289,469, forward strand.
CATTATTTATGTATCAAACATTGAATATTGTAGGATACTTTCCACATTTAAACCCGCTACTTAACACAACCAATGTTTATCATATTGAGATGATCAAGTATCCTTACCGGTCAGGAAAAGCTCTTTCTAATAAAGCCCAGAGTGTGGAAGAAGCCATTGATTTATAGAAAGTGATGGAAATGTAGTTGATTTAGATTTTTCCTAGGAAATTGATGGAAGATCATCAGTTGAAAGTGTATCGGACAAGAATTATGGGGTTGAAGTTTTTAACTCTGTATAGATGTTTTCAGACTTGTTCTCCTCTTGGTTCATCCCCGGAACACATTTCAATTGTTGTTCTCAATGGCTTTCTTCAGGTGAGTGACATGGGTGGTGATATTTCGGTAAGCTAAGACAGGATGTCGTTACCATGAAAGTTCGAAGGCGGCATTCCCCCATTCAACTGTCTGAAGTAGTTGTATGGTCAGATCAATGCTGTTGACCATAAATATGTTGGTGTGCGAGGTTGTTGCCACAGAGGCGTCATTTTGAAAGGGACCGTTTTGGACCTCCATAAAAATGCTGGATATAGTCGGCCATCTCTGGATTATGAAAAAGGGCAAATGATTCTTACCTCTTTCTCTGGAGAATGATAAATAAGGTTATAAAACATTGTGTTCAGAATATGAACCAAGATAAGGACAACAATCTGAAAACTACTGCTACTACAACTACCATCATTATTATTATTATTGATCATCATTAATTTCTGATAGATATCTGAATTTCTGAGATGAGAAATTATACTCTGATTTACTCAAGACTAGTATCCTCATCTAGGTTATCATAGTCCCAACTCTTTCGCTCATATCCTGAGGCTTTTTTCAGGTGTCTGTCATAGCTTGTAACTTTCTGGGAATTTTGAACTGAACACCTTCATTCAGTTCAAAGGGGTGTATTGTTCTCATTCTGCTGTCAATGTTAGAGGATATCTTGTGAAACTTACTACAAAATTATCAACTGATGCGAGATATCCCATGTATCAGTGGTCTTCAAACTTCAACTAATCTGGTAACCCCGTTCAATAATAAAAAATCTCTAGGGAAACCCTTCAAAAAACAATTTTCTGTTATATTTACATATATATTCAAGTATTGAATTTGGTCCTTTATCATGGAATTATCTGAATGTTTATAAACTCAAATAATGAATATTGTTGATATTGATAATGTTAATTTTTTTTCTTGTATAATGTTTGTGCTGAGAAAATTAAATGAAAACCTGAAAAGGTTGTGAAGGAATCATTGATGTAATGAAGACTTATCAAGTATTTTGTAAAAATGTCACTGTGTCTCGTTGAACCCCTAGAAAAGTTACATTGAACCCTGGGTTTCCATGTATCACAGTTTGAATACTGCTGCTCCAAAGCTTTTACTTAATTTTTTGCAAAATATAATTCATCAGTTGAGCTAAAGGGTTTAAACAAGTCTTTATAAGCTTTAAATTGAATATTTTTTTGTATTTCAGATTAATGTTTTGGAGCCACACCCATTTGCACCGTTCCTGGCCACCAGCGGTTTGGACAGTGATGTCAAAATTTGGGCTCCAACTTCAGAGGAGCCCACCAAACTGAAAGGATTAAAGAAGGTAAGATTAATAACATTTGAGACATCATTTATGTTCAGAAATTCTGTTCCTTTCCATCATCTTTTCAATTAAGAATTTTTTATGTGATTAGTTGATACATATGACTTTCTGCTTTCATGTTGTTATTGGGAATTTTGAGCTTGGGACTCTCCATCACCCATGAAAATTGAATACTTTTTTTCAAATAATTACGCATTTGATACTAGTAACGTATAATCAGTATATTTGTGAACACATTTTTGCAAATATATTGACCATACATTACTATCCTCTGAAGAAATATGAACAATGAAAATTAACTTTTTATTGGATTGAGATTCTGAGTTGGAATCCCTACTGTAGAAACTACAGATGTGCTATTATTTTTTTTCACAATATTTTTTATGCTTCGGTGATCATAGAACAATTTGAAGAAGCTTGGTGGAAAATGAATTTAAAGTGTTTTCTTTTGCTTCTCAGCACACAGGTAAGAGAGGGTCACCCTTCTTCCCTTGGACCCAACATTACAAAAGATCAGAATGTTTCATTTGATTTTTTTCAATCTGGTAATTGGATGTTATGTACAGGAGTTGAATCAGCTTGTGCAGATTGATACCTGCTCAGTAACTGGCTCTAGTTCCTTCCCAGCATGAACCAAGCTTTTTTTTCAAATCGTTTGTGTGGTCACCCAACTGAGGCATAAGATCTCAAATTTGGTGGAAAAGTTTTGGTGCATCTGTAGTTTCTTCTGTGGAAATTTCAGATCAAAATCTCAATGCAATGAAAATCTATTCTTAATTTCAATGTATCTATTTTTCAGTACATAATATTGTTCGACTGAGAAGTAAGAACAAATGATTGTTCAAAATTTCATTTGATTTATTTTTGTGTATGATTTTCTTTATTAAAAAAAATCTTTGATTTACTTACTTTTTTTTTCTCCTTAGACAACAAGAATGAACACAAAACAGCGTGAAATTGAAAGAGTCCAGGAGCCAGATGTGGTAGATGGCCAGATGTTATGGTTTTTAATGCATCTACAGAGGAGAAGAGTAAGTTTGTCTTCACTGAATAGCTAAAGATTTTACTTCTGGTCAGTTTGGACCAACACAATGCCTGAATCTTGTGCTGGTTTCTTTTTTATACCTTTTTTTTTCTTTCTTTAATCAGATATAGTAATCCATTGAATTTGGCAGGCTTCGGAGCATAGACCCCTCGCAAAATTGGAATTCTACAAACAATTTCTGATACCCCCATTCCTCCCTTACACACTCTGCCATATAGTAGTACAAAACTTGTAAACAATCTGATACAAAACTGACTGATGTAATGATGATCATTTAATCGTTTATTTAGTGGATTGGAAAAATAGGGAGAAATGAATAACAAGAGGAAATCATAACAACGGATTTGGCATCTACGTGGACTTTGCTGACATGACACACTTTCAAGAATATTGTTACCTTACAGTAAAAGGAAAGGCAAAATTGTATAAAACTTGATTTTATCTTTGTAATCATTGTCATAAGTATGAAGGAAGTTTGGTAAAAAAATATGTGACAAAAACTGTTTGCACTCACCTGATAGAACCAGAGATATTCTTTTATATAGATAGAGTAAATGTGGGTACATATGTAAACAAAACATTTGCAATAGAAATTTGCATTGGAATAATTTCCAATTATAAAAGTTCAAGGTTTGTCAGGAATTTTCAAATCAAATTAAAATAATTATATTAGCAAAAACAAGTTTTACTACCTTATATTTTGTGGCGTTGAATAGAATATTTAGTCTACTCAATACCTACAAAGAAAAAAGATTGATTTTTATTGAATGGAAAGAAAACATTGCATTGATGTTGTATGTAAAAAATGCAAAAAAGTTTGTATATTTTTTACAAGTTGGTTCATTCAACAAATATTAAATAAAAATAGAACATTGTGAATCATGAATTAATATTTCACAATGATTTAGAAAATCATTTTCATTGAATTTTCATTTATACTCGACAAATTTAAAATACTGTTAGATATGCTGTAAATGAACTTTTTCTTTTTGGTTCTGGTATTGACTGTAATGTCTCACTGCTTCCTTCCCTTTACTCTTCCTTTGTGAATTATTGCAAATAGAAGGAACTGAAATTTTGTATATAAATAAAATTCTGTAGCAATTTCAATTCTTTTTTCTCTTCCCTTGTAGGCTCAACAAGGTTTTGATGAAGAAATGAGCTCCAGTGATGATAGTGACTTGGTGTCTGATGATGATGAAGAGGAATCTGAGAGGATCCAGTGTTCTCAGTCTTAGACTGACTCCCCAAGAACCAGAGTTCCCCTTTGACCTCCTGCTCCCCTCTTCCTCCAGTAATTAGAAGTGATCCACGTGCAGACTTAGCCAGACTCTCGCCAATCACACTCTTACCAAAATGCCAAAATGACAGTCCAAGCCTGGCAACAGTAGCAGAGGCAACGTTTTTGCCATTTTTTGTTTTCTCTGGGGGAGGGGAATTTTTTCTCTCTATCTCTCTCTCTCTCTCTATCCCTGTCTGTCTGTCTCTCCCTCCCGTGTCTACATCTCTCTCCCTCCCGTGTCTACATCTCTCTCCCTCCCGTGTCTACATCTCTCTCCCTCCCGTGTCTACATCTCTCTCCCTCCCGTGTCTACATCTCTCTCCCTCCCGTGTCTACATCTCTCTCCCTCTCTCTCATGTGTGTGTGTTTCTCTCTCTCTCTCTCTCTCTCTCTATCTATCTATCTATCTATCTATCTATATATATATATATATATATATATATATATATATATATATATATTGTGTGTCTCTCTCCCTATATATATTGTCTCTACCTCTCTCTCTATATCTCTCTCTCTCATGTCTCTAGGGGAAGAAAGAAAATAAAACAGGAAAGCAGCAGCTAAATTTGATAAATGACCGATGAAGATTTTTTTTCTTTTTTTTTTTCTTCTCTTTTTCTCCCCGTCCCCCTCTTTGGATCCTAATCTGCTTGGTAGGATCATTCCTATCTTGAAGGCGTTTTTTTTTTTTCACCTGTTCCGCAGACTTTGGACTTTGTTCTTTAGGAACCAGGAAGAAAAAGAAAAATTTTCCACTCTATTTATTTATTTACCTTATTTCTATTTTTTGTTTTGGGTTTTCTTTCATTTCTTTACAATCTTCCCCCCTCTCTATCTCTCTCTCTCTCACTATTGGTTTTGGTCATTATTCCTTTTACTTCTTCAGATTCTTACCTTTTCGTCCTTCTACTTCTACCCTCCTCCTTCTTCCTCTTGAAAATAAAGGAAAAAGCAAGAAAAGACAAAAGAAAAATTTCAATTCCACTTGATTGAAAATTGGATCGTTGTTCCATTTGCCAAGACAATGCACTACCAGCTCACAACTGCCAGCTTGCCCTCCCTGGTGGTGGCAGAATGAAGCCTTGCTTCTTTAACAAAACATGTTCAATTTATGCTTTAAAACAATTCCTTGAAATAAATTGTACAAACTGAACGATAACAACTTCTTCTCCTCCTGCACACTTCTCTAACTTCAAATTTGTTTAAAGTATCCATTTGGTTTTTCTTTAACAATTTGTTTATTCATGAAAAATTTTATCAGAACCAATTTTCAAAGATAATTGCTAATAAAACTAGCTAAGTCTATTCCCTATTCTTCTTATAATTCTTTAGTTAAAAGAAAAATTTAAGTTTTTAATAGGTCCATATTGCTTTAATGATGTGGATTCTCTCAATTCTAGTATAGATAACCTCTTGGTTACTTTTTCTTGTCCCCTACCCCCTATTGTTTGACTTTCAAATGTTGTAAGTTGATCATCTATTTGTAAGTGCATTTCAATCTAGTGATATAACCACTAGATACACAACTCAGTGGCAGAAGCGGGACAGTTATAGTACCAGCACTGGACACATTCAAGGCTCAAAATACATCTTTGCCGTTTTGGAAAAATTCATGTGGCAATGTTTGAGAACCTCTGTACTGAAGTGAAAATGATCTTTCTTTTTTAAAGTGTATTCAATTGTAATTCTGTGGTCTCATTTGGAACGGGGCTCCTCAGCCTTTTGGCAAAGAGCAGAGAAATATTGGTTCTTATCGGCTTGATATCTGATACATCTTTAATGTTTGATAGTTTAAACCACAGTTGTTGTGTAAAGGAAAAACAATTTATTTCAAGTCAAAGAAGAAACATAATTCAATTCATTTGAGGATTGAGAGCCTTAATGCACAGCACTCAAGTAAATACTCTCATTAACACATTTCTAACCCGACAGAATGCGAAGGGTTTGGTACCACTATAGTTATGCCAATTAGTTTAATATCATTGTTCCCACATAAGGGACGTATCAGATATCAAGCTGATAAGAATAGATATTACACTTTGCTCTTAACAAAAAGGCTGAGAAGCCACATTTCAAATGGGTCCACAGAATTACAGTTGTACCAAAAAATGTTTAATGAAGAAGGCTGAACAAAATATCAGTAGCAATATGTTTATTGAAGCAATAAGCACAAAAGCATTGGTCATAGAAGAAAAGTAATTGAATACAATGAAACAATACAAAGAATTTGGAGCAGCAAGTGAAGTTCTACATGAACTGCTTGGTCTGACGCACCCACAGCTGAGCTCAGAGACCACTTAGAAAAAGAAAGTGAAAATATTTCTGAAGAAAAAATTTCTAATATAGCAAATGTATTTGATTAAAACCATCCAATAGATGGAAGGGAGGAGTTGCAAAGGGAAATAACCAGCGATATCATTAAATAATGAACAGTAATCATGGTATAACCTAGTGTTTGCTAAGCAATTACACATTGAATTGTAGGCTGAATCAGGTTTTTATGGTGGAAGGTAACAAAATGCATCTAATCCTATTTACTATCTCCATTCCATAAATCGTTACATTTAGAGAATGAAATAACGTACAAATCTGATGACTGATAGGGACAAAAGTAATCCCCTCCCCATCAGGTAAATACTTTTTAATATTAAACTTACATGCATTTTCTATAATTCTATTTCAATCCAAAAAAATGAATTTTGAATTCTCTCCTTCCAAAATACGTATCCTTAGTAATATATACTATGTTTGTTGTATAATAAGGAACTTGAATTAATCAGAAGAATTTCTTTTTTTTTTCTTGAACTTGTGAATTTATATCAAATCTCCACTAGAGTTTTATAGAATTATTGCTATGTTATGGGAAATGCAAAAATATTGAATTTAGGAGATAAACTTTTTTAATTTCCCCCCTATGAAAAAAAAAAAAATCACTGAATATACAAAAACATGGCTGTATATTTTATAATTCAAATACAAATATACTTTTAATATTTGATTATAGACAGACGTTCCCCTTTGGATTACTGAAATTAGAATAGAGCTGTTGATAATCTGCAATAATATTATGTTCTAGGAATTTCTGCTTGGATTTTTGTGTCACTATACATTCATCTCTACAGACTATTGTCCTCATTTACACCCTGGACTAGTGCAAGACCACACCTGGACATAGACAGTGGAACGAAGACATTCTGTCCCCAACATCGAATGTACTGTCTCAATATTTAAAAAAAAAAAACAAACAACATTTATGATACGTATCTGTAGAAGGCCATAGGGTACAATGGCTGAATCGTGTAAGAAAGAACCAAGATGAAGACAATAGCCCAAAAAGATCAATGTATAAGGTTGTTAGACTTTGATTACAAGGAACTGATATTGATTTATTAATAGTTTCTATTACAAACTTGGAAAATTTCATAAAAATATTTTTGCCTTCCACCAGATAATCAAGATTCATAGAATTTCCATTTGAAAATATTTCTACTTTTTTTTTTTTTTAATTTTTTTTTTTTAACCTTCAATTATACAACTAAGTGAAACAGTTGAAAATATCAAAATCAGATAAAGTATGAAATTGGAGGCTTGTCTTTAGACATGGCATTGTATACAATTGGTTAGTGTTAGTGTAAATACCACAGCAGTAATAATCATCCTTATATTTGAGAAAGCACTTGACAGCAGAATCAGGTGGTAATATTGTTCCCTTAACAGATTGACCCATGTGAATGATACTGTATATATTCATTTAATGTTAGTTTTCAAGACCAAATTTTGTATTTATAATTAAGGGGAATCAAACCTTGCACAAGATATGCTTTTGAAACTGTAAAGTTTAGGCCAGGTGTGTCTGATCCCCTAATTTTAGTAAAAAAAAAACTGGTCTCAAAGTCTGTATATACTTGTGTAATATTCACTGAGATATTCCTTTAAAAATAAAGTTCTGTGCCTTGGCAACCAAGAATAAGGGGTTCTGCTGCATAAACTTCTCAGGAAAAGAATTTATCCACCTCCCAAAATAGAAACTGTATTTTATAATCTTATCTTGTCTAGTGCAGATTGCATAGGTATCCTCACATTTCTAACGTGTCTTGTCAAGGTGGAAAAGATGACTGGATAAATCCATTGAAAATTACTGCCTGTCCTGTAATAGGTGTTACATTTTTTTTTTTTTTTTTTTTTAAATTTTTTTTTACTATGCAATTGCAACAAGAAGTTGCAACACTAGCCAACTCTTATGCCTGTCCAGAGAACTTGTCTAGCTATGGTCAACAGACAGCTAAAAAAAGGTTCACAAGACATCAATCTCATAGCGGGGAGTTCTAATTTCTACATTGCATACACAACTGCCATAAATTGAAAATAATCTGACTGATATGTGCATTTGTGGGTCCAAATTATCAAAGATAAATTGTCGTCGTGACATGGAGCAGCAATACAATGTCTCACAGAACTAAAATGTGCGAAGCAAATGGTACAATCACGGTTAGCACCATATTTGCACTGAATATTTATCAATAATAATATCACAATTATCAATGATATCACTAGACGTGCATGGACAATATATCACTTAAAATATCAAACACGGGTCGAATGGTGTTCAGTCCTCTTCCAACAAGAGAACATTGAATCATATCACACACCAACTTTATCTCACAAAACCAGAAGTTAGATTTAACCTCTGTCCCATAATAGTTGCTATATTTAGTTGTGTTTTTTTTTGTTTTTTATTACTATTATATGCAAATATTATGGGACAGATAATATTTTCTGATTTTGTGGTTCAATATTTCTCAGACAAAGTGGTCTTGGAAAAAATATCAGTGGCCTTAACATTCATTTCCTGGCTGTGAAAGGTTTCAAGGAATCAGGAATTGTTGAATTGGGTTCTTACCAACTTTGGATTGGAAGCTGGTGAATTAGGAAAGAAAGATACAAATGCCCCATTAACACTGGTCCAAGGGAAGAAGAGATGTTCTGAGATGCTTGCAAACTAAACCAAACATCAATTCAGTTTGGCATTGAAAGGAGCCATCATCTACGAGATAGTTATGGAGAAGAGGTGGGAAGTTGCCAAGATGGGCTGACCGAAAATGCTGTTCTTCCCTGACTAGCACTGACCATTTTGTGAAAAATTTTATTTATTCTTATGTAGATTAAGTATTGTAACCCAACATTAATTTTGACTACTTTTTACCTTCAAAATTTTTAGTTGTTTTTATCACAACTTTAGCTCCGGTCATCAATTTCTAGGGACATGAGTACGATTCTCATGGAAACTTGCTCTTTATTTCCTTGTTCAGATCGTGCTGTTTGCTCGTAGCCACAGGATGGTGGCCTGAGTTATAGTTGTTATAATAACTAAAAATTAATATTGGAGTGAAAGGGGGTCAAAATTAATTAAATTTAGGATGAAGAGTTCTAATTATTTTTTTCTTTTTTTTTCCAGTGCAAGTGAGGAAATAGAAATTTATAAAGCATATGAATTGATATCTTTGAGGAAATAATCATCACAGATTGTAAATTTTGATTAATCTTTAAAACTAGTATAACACCAATACACAGTGACAGAGGATAGAGGGGCAAAATGGTTTCTTTGATAGCATTTTGTTCTTTTTTGTTTTATTTTTTTGGTTTTTCTTAGCAGTTTGGTCACATAAAGTGATTTGATCTACTGTAGTGAAACTAAGAGTGTCAGTACACTTTCTTTTCTTTTTTTTTTAAAACTGGGCTTCATCTTAAAAAAGATGTTAGCACTTTATCATAGTTAAAAGATATTTGGAGAAAAAAAAATACAAAATATACATAAAAAGTTTCAAAAAATGTAGAAAATATGGAAATTGAACAAAATTTTATACAATTGCAAAAAAAGTCTCTTCAACAGTTTTTTTTTTTCTGGTTGCAGCAGTACAATTGTTTCTTGAGCAGGTGTCAGGAAAAGTCACGGAGAAAAAAAATTGAGTGGATAAAAAACAAGAAAAATGTATTTTTATATATATATATATATATATATATATATATATATATATATTCATTCTACAACTTGGAAATATGAACTAGTGAAATGACATGTAAAAACTGTAACCAGCTATAAGATGACAAGAAACCCATCGTTTCTTTTCATTTTCTATTTCCAACAAAAGTCAAAGCAACATTTGCATGTTTCATGATATAAAAAAAAATACAAACTTTGTCCCATAATAGTTGATACATTATGTAGGTATTTTTCATATGAAAATTTCATAATCATTATAGGACAGGTAGTAGTAAAAAAAAAAAATTAAGGGGCAGACGATGAAAAATAAAAACGAGAAAAAATATCAAACAAATAAGATTTTAATATTTCAAGTATTTCTTCAGAATTAAATAGAGCAAATTGTTCACTGATTGATTAGAGCGAATCGGTTTTATTCTGATGATAAATGCTTGGCCCAAATACCTTCCAACTTTTAAAGTGTCAATTCCTTCAAATATCACCTTGTCATCAGAATCTTGTCTGCTTAGTTGTTTTTTTTATATCACCTTTTCTTTATTTGTTCTAGAAATCCACAGCATATATCACAGTTATTTGAAAATGACCACAGGAAAAAAAAAGTCCATCCGCAGCTGCCCTCAGTATATGTTTCTATAAACAGGGAGCAGCTTCACATTCATAGACGACAAAGCTACAAGACTTCGATATAGATGTAGGAAAATGATTGAAAAATAAGAATGGATGAAAAGGAATTTTGATATGATAGTAACTGAAAAAATGTAATTAGATTTCAAATAAGAAGCACAATAACATCATTTCAATGTAATCTCACTTATAATAGTCTAAAAAAATTCTGAAAATATTTTTAAAAATTTCCAATAAGAAAAAAAATGTTCAAAACCATAATGTTTTCAAACTCAGAAATTGTTTCTAGATGAAAAGTGATGCAGACGCAAAGCCACATACGTTTGCAGACTGTTTACACAACTCTAGCAGACCAATAGCTTTCCATTACGAAAGGGTAACAATTTCAAGGGGAACTATATATTTCAGACCAAATTTACCAGAAATTTCTTTTTTTTTTTCCTTTCAAAGCATACTTCTCTAGCCAAGATGAACAGAAACAGAAGTACCTACATACATGAATGGAATAATTTATTTGTTCAGAAAAAGTTGACATGAAAACTTCCAAATGACTTTTAATGGAGAAAAAATAAAATGTTTAAAAAAAGGTTGGAGCTTACTTTCATGAATGGATTCTTTATATACAAAAAAATGTTATTTCAATTCTTTCTTTGTCTCTTAATTTTTGTTTGTAATCTTACAAATCAGGAAAGAAGTACTAGTTCAATCTACTTATTGATTCTTTTCTTGGAAAAAATGTAGAAACATATTTTGTCCATGAAAAACTGTCAAACAAATCAGGGGAGATAACTCTGCAAAACCTTTCAGACAACTAGCTTTAAATCAATATTTAGAATTCGGCATTTCGAACATTGTTCTAATTATAGGCTTCCATTGCATTACAGAAAAAATTACTGATTTGAATAACTTGTGAGAAATGTCTTCATTGAAAATTGTCCTTTAAACAGTGCAAAAAGTGGTGATATTTTACTATTTACATACTAACCAAACACCTCTCTATATTTGAAGCTTAAAATAGTTTTCTTTTAGAATGCTGATTCTAATTCTCAGAGAAATGTTTCAACTGAATCTGCTTCCTATAATTAAAGATATTATGAATTGTTTTCCACCTATGATTTTAGCATGAATTAGATAATATTAAGGATACAAAAGTCAGAATGCATAAAACAGTACAGACACCATTGAAAGGTTTACATTGTCAATATGAGGTAAATTTGATAGGTATTTGTGGTAAAAGGAAAGGAAATAATTCATTGAGAAAAAGTAGATTGATTTTCTGTATTCATTTTTCTTCTTTTTAGTGTCAACTAGTATTATTTTATGTATATATATCTTTATCCACCATTTTTTTCAAGTTAAATTGACAAGATATGCTTTGCATGCAACTTGATTTGAAACTCCACAACAATGTTGTTTTTTTTTAAGAATAGTTATAGAGAAATTGTCATCTGTTGAATCATTTTCTATTACAACCAATTTAACTCTCATTTTCTCTTAATATGATGAGCATTTCTTTCATACTTTTGAGTATTTTAAGAAATGTAAGTACTTACAAAGAACCGGGATTAATAATTTTGACTATTCAATCATAATGTTTATCAATTTCTTTTTATTTTTGGTCTTAAAAGATTGAAAAGTTAAAAACAATGTATTTGAGAGAATTTTTTGTGCTTTGAACAAAGTGATAGAATGTGTTTTATTTATTGTACAATTACACAAAGAGAAGGCTGGTTCATATACACCACAAATAGCATACATTTGATATGTATTGGTACGTAGATATTAAATGGCTATATATGTATATGGTATTATCATTTATAAATACAAAGACAATTAAACAATAAATGAACAAAAAGATAGCACAAATTGTGGTCTGATAGAACATCCTGAATCTATGAGAAAAAGTTATACTTGATGATGATACTAATTTCTAGCATAGCCAGGCTAATTGAGAAAAAAATTTTTCATGTCTACCATTTGCTTACAAATTAATATGTTCTTCAAAGAATATCTTATTCAATTCTGACTTTTTAAATAAATTTACCTTTGAATATATTTTCAATTCTGATTTTTATGGAGATGAATGATAATGAGATTTTTCTTGCACAGTAAAAATACATATTGCCTTCATTTATGGTCTAAATTGTATTGGCAATTGTCACATTATCCACAACAGTACTTGAGCAAGTATGCATCAGTACAGGACTATTACTTCATGATGTTATGTATATATCTTATGTTATAATACTGATTCCAGACAATGAGCTTATGACACAAAGTTTTAATTCTAAAAAAATTCTAATCCAGGAAAAAAATTTAATTTATGTGCAAGTTGCTTAAATCTAAAATATTGCCATTCTTAATTTCATAGAAGAAGCATTATTTTTGTAAGTAAAGATATTGATAGTGATTTAAGAAAAACAAATATTACTTTTAATTCATGTGAAAGATATGAAATCTTGTCTCAACTAAAGTAACTTTAAAATGCTACAGCATAAGTACCAAGTAACTGTCATATAGTCCTGCTTATGACTAACTTACAACAAGGTTTGTACCTTTTACTTATTTATTGTCAGAAAATGGATTTAATTTATTAAGCACAACCTTTTTGCTCGAGATCCAAGACAGAGTAAGCGTCACAGCCATGTTGGTGCGTGCTGGGTGCAGAGTGTCATGCAAACTTCAGTCAGCTGTCACAGGGAACGGCTGGCTTTGAATCACCATCTTGGTAGAGTGCCATCCCTACAGGGTCTCTTTGGAGTAGCATTGCGTGCTTCATTTACTCCAAATTCTCTTTTCTGTCGTTTTGTCAGGTGGCCACCCTCTGCCCCTAAAAGAGAACAGATAGGTACAGTGCCTTTGTAGATAGATCTCCAGATATGAACAAAGGCATGTGACAACAACAAATAACACACACACACACACACACTCATACACACAGATATAAGAGGAAGATCCCATACCTCTAATAATGAACCTTCCCATGATCCCTTGAAAATGAATTAACCAATCATTTTCTTTTATTATTTATTCTCATCATTTGATGAAGTATTGTAAACCATTATATCAATTTTGACTACTATTTACATTCATCCTTATTTTCTAATATAAATTTTCACAACTATTCAACTTCATCTTAGTAGTAACATAACATTATCATGATGATATATGATATAAGATGATAATGATACAAACCATAGAATTAAGAGAAAAGTAAATAGCAGTCAAAATTATTATAATCATCTAATATTTCATTGTCTTTTTTTTTATTAATCTATTTCATTGATATCAATTATGTCAACAAAATGGATTAATGACTATTAAAAATGGTTTTTGATTCATGTGAAAAAAAAGCTAAATATTGTAATTGAGAGTCAAAGAATTTCAGGAAATTTGATCAAAAAGGGACTTTGATATGAAAGGGACTTACGGTATTACAGAAAGAAGTTTACTTACAATTAAAAAAAAAAGATTATAATTCTAAATTTTAAGAGATTCTCTTGTTTTTAATTTTTTCAGACTATCACTATCAACAAATGTACATAATTTAAAAAAGAATTGTTTTCTGAACCATTGTAAATGTTTATGGCCCTAGATATTGTGCAAATATAATTATGATGTTTGCGTGTAGATACAATTGTATACTTTTTTCACACTAAAATTGATGTTCTAATTGTTCAAGACAATATAATACAAGAAAAAAAAAGATCTCAAAGGCTAAAGAGATCTCATTTTTGGATAAGGAATTATTTGATAATTTTGAATTGCATAGTGTGTTAGTGGATTGAGTAAGCTCTATTAATATAACAAGAAGAGGTTCCAAGATTTTAGTAGAGGCACAGATTGGAAGTTTTCAAGTCAGAAGTCAATTGTCAACAAAAATATTTGAAAAGTATTTACGGAGAAAAGTAAATCGAATAAAATCTGATTTGTGAATGCTTATCAACTTTTGCAGGCGGAGAAACTTACTTCACTGGATAAAAAGCTGTTGTTCTCATTTACAAAACAAAACAATTGGAATCGCTTCCTCTGGAAACATTAAATTGAACTTAGTAAAATAAAAAAAACTCTTATTTTCATTTATGATTAGTTGTGGATATATAATGATAGAGAAATGATGATGATGACTACTGTGACCTTTGTGTCACACTTTGACAGAAAAATAGTGCTATCTGATGTAAACAGAATGAAAGGACTACTATAGATTTGCTAATGAATAAATAAGAGAGATTACTCAATAACTAGCATTATATAGTTATCTCCCCTGAGAAACTTTTTTTTAAAATTATATTTTCTTTTAAGGTGGTTTATGTAGAAGCAGATCACACACTACTATTATTAGATTGCAAATGACCTTAATTTTTATAATGAATTCTTCCATTTAACGCATTTTATGGAGTACATTAATTCCAGATATACAGCTACAATGCATGGTTTCATCTAATTTTTGCCTTCTGAGTTCTTCAACTATAAACTTGTTGAAAAAGATTTATGAAAAACATTAGATCTATTCAAGATTAGCTAAGCTTATCAAAAGAAAACTGACTTCCATTCAATTTAATTTTTTTATATTAAGTGTCCCTTGGGACAAAAAAAAATAGAGTCCCTTAAAATATTCACAAAAATTATTAGATATCTAGAAAATTATTGATGATTAGTTTTGAATTATGATACAAATAAATAAATAAATTGTTGTTAGCTATTTTTATAATAGTTTGGTACTCATACAAGAGTGAGGTCTAACAACTAAAACCAAAAGGTTATTCCCCTTCAATGATTCTATTCATTGTAACTTTTATTCAGGCCAGTTGGAAAATTAGAAAAAAACTTGAGAATTAAACTGAAGGTAAAAAAATAACTATGAGAATTAATAAAGATTATTTATAATACTTCATTGAATGAAAGTAAATGGAAAATGACAGACCTGGAAATAACAACAGTCTTTATCACACTTTGATTTAATTATTTTTATTTGATTTTAAAATTGAATAAACACACACTAAGGTGTAGGATATATTTCTGCAATATGTACCATTATGTTTTTATGGGCATCTCCCTTGTATCAAGAGGAAGATATCAAAATAAAATTTTTTCAAAAAATTCTTTTTCAAATCATTTAAGGGAAAACTTTTTAGCTTTATTTATTGGACCCCACTCTTGTATGAGAACCAATATTTTTATGCAGGGGTTCCTCAAGATGTGAAAGTTATTTCAAAGGTCCCTGCAGTCTAAAAAGGATAAGAAAGGCTTCTTTAGATAAAAAGCTTACATCAATATCAAATTCTAGTTAATCATGAACAGCTATACATCATGAATTATTAAATATGTAAAGCTGCAGATCAGTTCTCCAATGAAGTGAGTTCAATCCTGGCTAAGTGTGCTGATATTGTGGCATTGTATCAGACTAAGCTAAGCTTAGGAAATACTTCTGTCCCATAATAGTTGTTACATATGAAATGTACCTGCAAATGTAGCGCGTATTAAGGGGCAGAGGTAGTAATTACTAAATATGTAGCTTCATTTCCTAATTGAGTTATGTCCCTTGCTAAACTTGAATAATGGAAATTTTTCTAAAAAATTAGGATTTTTGAGAAAGATAAAATAAGGTTCATATTCTTAATCTATGTTCTTAAAGTTGGCAAAACTTGAGCACTGCTGATGAGCAGTCACAAATTAGAGCAGCATAGAAGAAATAAAAACAGGAAAGTGTCAAGGAAAGTAATATACAAGGTGTCACAAGAGAAAGTTCCTATTTCAAGGGAAGCAACTCATCTGATCATTCAGCAAAAGTGTCCAATTTTACTAGTAATTTTAGGCCTACTTGCCTCCCTTAAATAGAACTAGCATTAATGCCATTTCTATATAATGGAAGCAACTCAGCTTAAAATTGCCAATAAAATTGAAATCTTTTTGCTCGTTAATTAGAAAAGTTGCTTCCCTTAAAAAGTGGACTTACTTTTGGGACACCCTGTATATAAAGATAAACAAATAAAGTAAACGATTATTGCATTCATTTTTGACTACTATTTACCTCCATCTTGAAATTTAGTTGTTTTTATCACAATTAAAATGAAGGTAAACAGTGGTCAAAAATTGATACAATGGTTTACAATACTTCATCTAGTAATAAAAAATAAACAATAAAAACAATTATTAATGAGAGAAGAGTTGACAAGAAATATGTTTTAAAAAATAACAATAATAATGATAATATTCAAGGTAATAAAAGTATCACCAATATTAACAAGAATTATATGGACATATTTCGGTGGATTGAATGAATGGCATTCAAGTGGGAAGCAGGATTTTGTTACTTGGCAGAAAAGAAAAGTTTGGACTGGGAGGCGTCATAGCAGAGGGAACTAGAGGCTGCCTATCAAGTGCCATATGCCGAGGAAAGAGACGCTCACACTGAGGACAGCGGAACCTCTTCTCATCAGCAAATGCTAATAAATCTCTGTAATGGTCATCCAAGTCAAACAGGTGTCCACAGATCTCGCACTTGGCCTGTTTGTCTATTGGAACCAAAGTCGGCTGATTTACAGCCGAACTTTCATGGTTTTTAGCGTGACTGACCAGGTCTTCATACTTGGTGAAATATTTCTGGCAAATTTGGCACTGGTGGGCTTGGGGGGGACCAGTACTGTGCATGCGGGTGTGCATTGTTAAGTAATTACTCTGTGTAAATGATTTCTCGCAGTAGGGGCACTTGTAAGGTTTGTCATCAGAATTGACCCTAAGGTGCTGATTTAAGTGACCACGCTGGGTATAGATTCGACCACACAGCTCACATGAGTAACTCTTCTCGTTGGAATGCAAAGAAATGTGTTCAGTCAGGTGACAATTGCGGGCGAAGGCCTTTGTACAATATTCGCATTTGTAAGGTCTGCTGATATTGTGAATGCGGCGAACATGTGCGTTGACATAACGCTGATGAAGGAATGTTTTGCCGCATTCTTCACACTGGTAAGACCTCTCACCTGAAACAAGAACGAGTAATGAGAGATGACAGGAAAAAAAGTCGAAAATTTTATAACCCAGACGAGATATATTTATTTATTTTTTAAAACTATTAACATTTTAGGGTTGGGGAAACCATTCACAATACATATATATATATATGTTTATATCCACATAGTGTTGACAAAATAAAAGTGAAACGTTTCAGATTATCAAGATAAATACAAAGAATGTTGGTTTTAAATCCTTTTTTTTTTTTGCAACACATATTTTGTTAGAAGCAAGGGTGCAGGGCTGCCGGATCTCATCCGGGATACCACTCTGGCACCACTGTTACGAAAAAAAAAATAGTCAAAATAAATGAACGAGACAGAACACATTTCCAATTCATGTACCTGTTCATTTCATGTACTTCCTTACCCCTTTTATGAAATATATATGTATATATATATATATATTTCCTCACTCCTTTCATGAAATATATATATATATATATATATATATATATATATATATATATATATATATATATATATATATATATATACATATACAGAGAGAGGATATAGGTATTGGAAAGTGTTTTGTCAGCTCCAGCACCTGAAATATTAGCACTGCAACCTTGTTAAAAGGATGCGATCTTAGGTTAAACCTAAAAATTCATTGGTCCAATGAATAACTCAAAGGTCTTATTTTCTATTTCTAATGGCTCTAAGAAATCTAATCCATCAATTTGTTAACCCATTACCTGCGGCAGGTGGCGAAGAATAATAGTGATCACTATTATTTCTACTAGGACTGAAGTTTCAGTCATTCGCAGTTAACATGTTACTGTGACAATTTTATTGACTTTCTGCCAAGTGAGGAATTGTCAATGCATCTTCTTTGAAAAGGTGAAGAAATTTAAAGCCATTTTTCAAATGTTTGTTTTCTGACATTTTAAAAGAAAATGAACATTCGCTAATGGAATGAACAGTATTCATTTTACTACCTCTGTCCCATAATAGATATTACATCAGTATTTAAATCTCATACACTAAATGTACCAGTTATTATGGGACAGAGGTAGTTCTCAAAAGAAGAGAAACACAGAAATGATTAACTATTGACTACACAAAGAACTCACACTCACATACAACCTACCATACTCACCTAAGAATATTGAATTTTAATTACATTTATGATTACATTACATTTTCATTTTTCTTGAAGTGAGACTGACACTTGAATAATTTTTCTTAATGTGCCACTTCTGAATGAGTGGTTTATTAGTTGGGGAATATGTATGAAATGATTGTCTTTAAGTTTAAACTGATTGTAATATGAATTGAAACATGAATCTTATGAGCAATGCTCCCTCTAAGCTGCATGGGGGTGCAGCCATACACGAGACAAATTAAACCACTCAATGTAATTTTAATGCAGTGCATGAATTTTCAAATAGAGATAAAAGGTTCATTATTAAAACTACGTAGTTGATTAAGCAATCGTCGAGTGGCTTTTGCTTTGAGAAGCATATTTTGATAACAGCTTTATGCAAAGATTATAAGATGAACAAATTGTTGCATAAATTCTGTCACTCAGCTGTCTACTAAGAATTCACCTTATCTAATGGAAAAATAATGAAGAAAAACAACTACACTGAATAAATCATTTCTTTTATCATACGATTTTTGATATGAATAACTGCAGTGGTAGACTGGACCTAAAATCTCTACCAGGGAAACGTATAAAAGGGCCCACCTAATCCTAACATTTAGCAGAGGAATCGAATAAAAGCAATAGTTTGAAGATGGTAAATAAAAAGCTACATTTTTCTGATG
Organism: Thysanoteuthis rhombus; assembly: GCA_963457665.1. Taxonomy (NCBI): domain Eukaryota; kingdom Metazoa; phylum Mollusca; class Cephalopoda; order Oegopsida; family Thysanoteuthidae; genus Thysanoteuthis; species Thysanoteuthis major. The sequence goes on from OY735221.1 coordinate 44,308,833, forward strand.
TTAATGTTAAAAAATATAGATACTATAAAAATTGAAATCTGAATCATAAAAACAATCAATGTATTTTTTAAAGCACAAATCACCTCGACAGTTACAAATCTACATAGAAAACATATCTATCAATAAATATCCTTCCATCAAAGAAGGGCCCAACTTGAATGGGCCCATCAGGAGATTTCCCAGTATCCTGGTGAACCAGTCCACCACTGAATAACTGACCTCTGTTTCATTAACTTGAAAAAAAAAAAAAATCAATGATCATCTCAAACTAAAAATGTTTTTCTACACACTCCACTTCTGTTGCTGCTCACAGGCTTTTTGGTCCCATTATGACCTTGAAATAATTAGAGGGAACATTGCCTATGAGTCATATATTCAGTATTACCAAACAACCACATATTACTTCTAATTTTATGAATTTGTCTCCAACAAGTTCAAGTTACCGTGTTTTGATACTAAATAACTATGTTATATCAGTGACTATTAAATACTCATATTCTAAATTCTAACAAGTAACACTACTTTACTATTACTATTTTCTCATAATCACCATAGATAGTAAATCTTAAGTACTAATTAACATCATTTATTAGTACCAGTGCTGGATTTAGACATGAATTAAATAAGTGAAAACTAAGAGAGTCATAATCCACAGATACCTTAAAAAAATTTTAAATGCATGTATGTTTACAAGTCTTGTGAGACCTGGCATAATTTTTCAACAAGGGCCCTCCAAGTTTTATATTGTATTGGGCCTTACAAATTCTAAATCTGGCACTGACTGGTACAAATCAGTAATGTTTATTTCTTGGAAATTTATTTAGTATGTAAAAATTTTGTGTATTTTTCCAAGAAATTCTTAAAGCTTTACTTCACAATCGAAAAACAGTTATGGTTATAGATAGTTATCTCCTTACTAGTTCGATAAAATATTTCTGATTGTAAAATGTTAATTGTTATAAACTTCCTGTGTTTGATATATCCAGACATAATGACTTATTCTGTTAAGCATCTTTGCAAGTTACTGGAAATTAATATTATAGTTTTTCCAGGCATTAATAGTTAAAGAAATGTCATTTTAAAATAGATATTTATTTATCATATATTTAGTAGAAATCATACTTTTAAGGTTATATTTTGTGAAAAGAAGAGAAATTTTATTATTTTTGTGTCAATATTTATATAGCAAATCTGTTTCTGATGATGATTATTACAGCTATGAATTACAATAAGTCATACTACATAGATAAATGAAAATTAGTAAATACTTTATTCAACTATAGAGTTTGGTAACACTACATTTATATTCATCGTATTTAATTTATACAGACTAATTAAAATACTAAAATTTCAAAAATATATGAATGTTTACATTATACTATAATATTACACTAACAAACACATTTAGGTAGATTTATATATAAGTTAAATTAACATATTTGATGGCATATAAAACCCTTTTTTCCCCTAAAAAAATGGCTCAAAATGTAAATGTAACCTCCTTTGTTCTGCTCCACATTGGCCAGAAGTAGGGGAGGAGTTAAAAAAACAGGGTGATAAATGAAAAGAATTCAGGGAAAGGCAGATTTGTTTTTTTCAACTGTTCCTTGCTAAAATAAAGGTGGGGGGTCTTCTATGCCATCAAATATGATACAAGTACTTTACTGTTGGAGTAAAGATAAATCATTTTAACTGAATTGATTGTCAAGTACAAAACAAACTTCTGTGAAGTATAAACAGTAAATACAGATTTTTTTTCTCACTCTGACTGGTGCAGTCAATGTTTAAGTCTTCTATTTACAACTGAAAATAATTTCCAATAAAGTAGAACAATATAGAATCTATTTCTTTTCATTACAGGATGAGCTTTTGGGGAAAAAAAAATAAAAATAAAGACTTAACCAAAATATTTGAAAAAAAATTTTTTTTTTCCTTTTTTTTTTTCCTCTTTTTGATAAGAAGCAAACATTCTTTCACCAGGATCCATTTTATGACATTGCACCGTTCTGTGGAACAATTGGAAAACCAGGAATATAAATGTTTGAATAGGTTTTTGTCATGAACAGGGGAAAGGAGAAGAATTTTCTCCTGATATTAAAAAAGAGCAACAATTTTGAAATGAGTCTTTAGCCAAAAAAATTTTCTGACATTCTTCCGTAGATGAATCAGATGGTTGGGCCTAAATTCTATCGATGAAGATTTGGATGGAGAAAAGTTGACCAGACATTGCTACCCATTCAAGTCTTCTCTCTGGAATGCATAGCAATGTGTTCAGTCAGGTGACAGTTGTGGGCGAAGGCCTTTGTACAATATTCGCATTTGTAAGGTCTGCTGATATTGTGAATGCGGCGAACATGTGCGTTGACATAACGCTGATGAAGGAATGTTTTGCCACATTCCTCACACTGGTAAGACCTCTCACCTGAAACAAGAAGAATGAGCAACAAAGATAGAAAAAAGACCAGACTCTTCCAGAAATCAGTATTCAGTGTATCTATTCATATATATATATATTTATACAGTGAGTGCAAAAATTATCTGATAGATTTCAAAAAGTTCATTTCAACATCCTTATACAGGTTCAAAATTGACAGAATTTGGACCAAAAATTTAAAAACACAAAAATGAAGAAAACATTAGACCTTTGAGTTATTCATTGGACCAAGATTGAATATCAAAATGTTCTGTGTAAATATCAGAAATCTATGGTCCAAATTCTGTCAAATTTGAAGCTGTATAAGGATGCTAAAATTTACTTTTTAAGAATGTATCAGACACTTTTTGCACACACTGTATAAATATATATCGGAACACAAACATGTGTGTGTGTATGTGTAAATACATGGGTGTGCATGTACATATATATGTGTATAAATACATATATATATTGATAAATAGATAGAGGGAGGGCGGAGACAGAAAGAGAGTTGGGGAGAGAGGAAGAGAAAAGGAATGGGAGAGAGGGAGGGAGAGAAAAAGTGGGAAAAGAGAAGTGAATGCATTTTTTAAAATGTTTGAGAAATGTAACTGGACAAGTATATATATATATATATATATATATATATATACATATATATATATATATATATATATGATATTAGCATACATATAAAGTTGTATGCAGCATGTATTAATGAAATACAAAATTATATAATTATATATCTACTTAAATTTATTTTGTATTTTGAATACCTATACTCAGATCTCAGATTATGTCATTAATTTATGGACAATGGAAATCTCTCTATTTTATATTGCAACAATTCATCTATTTTCAGTTAAAATTAAATACAGGAATGAATAAGTATCAGTTTTAGGTACAAAACCTTAAATCTAGCCACATATGCAATACATCACTTACTTTATCTGAGAGAGGGTATACGTGAGTTCAGGTCTTTTATGGACGGTAGATAAAGAGAATGTAGCAAGATTTAAGATGTTCTATCTAAAGCTAATACTCATTTATTTTTGTATTTAATTTCAATTGAAAATAAACGAGTTGTTACAATATCATACTGATAAATAATTTACATTCAATTGCGGATAGAGTTAGGACATTCTTCATTACATACTAACCGCTGATGAGTATGTGGATACAATATATCTAACAATATGTATTAAGCTGACAATAACGAAAAATAGTTGCATTTAAATCAAATTTATTGAACTAACATGGCTTTGTTATCAGGGTTAAATTCGACATTGATAAGGACCTATGCATAACATTTCTTGGAGGTCATTCTATTTTTGTATTTAGATATCATTTTCAAGCAAATCAAAACAAAAATGAAATATTCATAAAATCACGATGTTTAATTTGACATAAAGTCCACCATGGTTCAATGGAACTCAGAAAAAAATTGAAAATAAAAAATATTTTTCAAAACATATTTTTGGAGGTCTCTAAAATCTTAGGGCTCTGTGCAGTCGTACAGTTTGAACTGCCTTAGGTACGGGCCTGACTGTTAAGAATTTCAAGACCTTTTAGATACTAGTGCATCTAAAGCATCGATTGCCATCACTAAATGACTGACTGACTGACATATTGACCTAGAAAATGCCTCACACCATCTCCACAAAACATTTCCCTTCCACTTCTATGAATCTGATGTCATCTAACCAACATTTTATCAATATGTCATCAGAACATGGAATTTTATTTTACCACATTAGAATACAGGAATGAAATCCTCTTTTACTACAATATTAGTAGCATATCATGAAGGTTCTTTGAGAGGAATGGGCTTTTAAAGGTGGGAGCTCTTTGAAAAAAATGGGCTTCTAAAGGAAGGGGATTTTAAAGGCACTAAAGATCTAATGGCCTTGTTTTTTTTTTATCTTGGAGTTTAATGCTTTCTCTGTTTAGAGATGACAAACTTCCATTGGATTGATAACAACAGGTAAAATATCTGATCAGTAACAGCAGATTTGACTAATGTAAGAAGGAAGTGTAAAGACTGTAGATGACAAATACTAACTTCAACATCAAGCTAGCTTTCAATAAAACAAACATTTTTATCAGATATAAAGCATATGTCTTTGAAACAGCAGAAGTTGAATTCTTTTAATTCAAACTACTCTGCCATCTGTTGTACTGCCTAAACAACATGGTAGGACAGATAATAAGCCTTTGTGCTCCTGGATATGCGAAGATAAAAAGGTGTTATTAAAAATGACCCACCACGCAGATACTGACACTTCAAATGGGGGATGAAAATCAACTCACAATGCCTCAAAGAGTACAAGATTAACTACAGTGAGCTTGACAGGTGAAATGATTTCTCCAGGTCTAGATGTCCATACCAGCTTTAAATCTACATTATCATTGTATTAGGTTGTTCCACATGAAATGACCATCTTTTGCCATTTGTTTCTATGATTTTAATTTAGATAAATTTCCAAAACAGAAAATGTAGTAATATATATTTGACTGATTATACAAGGCTAGCTTTCTTCAAAATACTCAACTTATGATCCATAATTTGATATAATAATCCCTTACTTTTGCAGATGTTATCCTCAGAAGAAATCAGACTATTGTTTTTATATGAGTTCAAGCTCTGTGAAAATACTGTTTAAGCTCTCAAAAACATCATTTGCCCTTTTGTTCTGGTGGTAAGAGCCTGAATAATGACCTTCGAGGACATCCTCAATTAGTTATTGATGACGAGGATTAAAGAGATGTTGTGGAAACTGATGTTGTAGAGCATCACCCAGCATATTTTTCCCTTCATAAACGGACATTTCATGTAAGAGAAACTAAGAGAAGAAGATATGACATGGTTATTCCATTTTTCATTATTATTTCTGATTGGAAAGGTAAAGCATTGGTTTGAAACCAGAATTTCCTTTATTTAGCACTTGGGATAGAACCTCAAAGCTTCTGTCTACAGTGGTATCATTTGAGCAAAACCCATTAGTTGCATAGTAAGTGATGATTAAAAAATGTTTTGTTTCCATTGACTTCAAATTATGAGAACCCACTCTCAGGATAAAATGTTGTTTTCTCTGAATGTTTATAATAACAACTGGTAAATGCCTGTTGTTTTGCTAACAGTATGCCTTAAGTTATATCTGTGTCAGTATGTTTACACAGTAATTTGAAAGGTTAACACAATATATTAAAATTATACTGTACTTTAAATATATAGGTGGGCACTGCTTGTAAAACTTTAAGCCTAATTTGTACCATCCTCACAAAATGTTGTATCAATTAAGAAAAAATTCATCATTGATTTGTGATTCTTTACTTGGTGTAATAAAAATTTATTCTATTCTCTTCTCGTATTCATTTTGGGCAAAAAACGAAATGGACACATCTGCAACCGTACCAGTAGTAGTAGTTGCAATTATATTATCAGCAGCCTAGCAAATACACAGTAAAACAGCATTTGGATCAATGTGTTTGCTATACCCTGCCCCTTTCTTTCTGTTTGTTGCTACAATCAGATTGAAAAGTCTCAAATCATATCGAAGATTATAGATGACAGATATCGTTATTTTTTAGCAGTCTAACACAGTCATCATTGCATAGCACTTTCTCCTCCTATTGAGCCTTTGGGCGAGGATCAGAGTGGAGTACCTGATCTCTCTTGGTCATTCATGTCCAAGAGTAAGAAACTGTATAGTTCTAAGGGACCATTCCCTCAGGTTACACCTCCCTATTGCACAAAGAAAGATAGGGTCTAGGTTAATCTCTGATGCCAGAGGTGTGCCTAAAGGCATGTGCCGTGGAAACCAGATAATTTGTATTGTCATCCACTTGTAAGTGTATAAGCCCTCACATTAAACCTGACCTTGTGCCATATTTGCCTTTGTTGGAAAGTGGATAAATACCCTGCACCATGAAAGTAGATAATTGAATAAGCAAGTATGAAAAACATTTAGACTAAGCTGGTACCCTTGGGATGGAATTGTTATGTTACAGCAAGATTGTGAAACTAGGTTTTTCTGCTTAAGTTTTTAGTGTATATATAGCTGACTGTGAAACTAGGGATTTCGCAAATTCACTAGTTTCACAATCACACAAGAATTCTGATCCTGATGCAAAATTGAACAACCCTAGCCATCAAAGATGGCGTAAGGTTCTATTCTTTTTCATATGTGCATATTTGTATTTGTTTGTGTGTTGCAATGTTCCTGGCCATACCGTTTTATCTACAGATTTGAAAAATTGCATCAGAACTCCACTACATCCCTGCTAAAAAATTTTCTTTTTATTTTTGGATAAAAATCTCTTTTAGACCTTATTTCGAAAGGTTTATTAATAACATCTTGATACTTCAGAATCTAGATATTTCTAAATGTTTTTTTTACTTTTTTTTCAGATGTTTTCCAGTGGAAAACGCCAGTGATATTGACCATATCTATTCATTGGTAGATTTTTTAAAACTTTTTTTTTACATGATGTCAAATTTTGATACTACGATAGTTTAATCATTGACTTTGATGGTGAGTTTATCTTATCATTATACAAGATTGTTTATGATTCCTGTTATGACCATCAGAATGTTAACCAGGATTTTTTGGATTGCCATCACAGTGAGTAACACAACTGAGGAGAGTAAGGAGGTTTTCTCTAATATTCCTACTAGAATATATAATTGGCTTGATTCTATTTTGTCCAAAAATTTGGTTTCATCTTTTTCAAGGTATTTTCTTATTGTCTTTGTTTTACCAGGTATAATAAGATATTAATCATTGCGTATATGGTCAGACTATTTTCCTGGTCTATATGTTCATAATGTTCTGGCCGTGTACCCTCCGTTCAGCATCAGTCGTTCCTGTTTTTAGAATGTGGAATCAATTCCTAGAATGCAAGCTCACACTCAAGCCCAATACGGGTACATGTTCCAGGAAGTGATTCCACATTCTTGAAACAGGAACACATGGTGAATGGCATAAGGTACAGGGATGAAATGTTGTGAACAAGTGAACACATAGACAAGGAAAATTGTCTGACAATATCATACACAATGATTAATACACCTGTCTAAGAAAATTCAGATAATAAACATCAATTAGTTTCATAATGTATAGCTTTAAGAATTACTAAACCATGTACTGGAATTTTCCTCTTTTTTTTATTCTTTATAGATGTATTTATACAAGTTTATATTTCAATATAGTGGTCCATGTTTGGTCATGTACTATCGATGCCCAGAGAAACACATACACAAAAAGCCCGGGGTTCAACAACTATAAGGTTCGAAAGGTCTGTCACTGCACAAACGAGCTTAATAAGCTGCAAGTAGACCTCAAAGATGCAGGACTGGAAACATTAAGATCTGGCAACAGAAAGAGAGAGCCAAGAATGCTCACCAGGGAGAAGACACAGTGGCTCTAAATGAGGAAACCCTGAATGCTGCTGCAGGATGTTTCAATTACTACGGCTGCTGAATACAGGCAATCATCTTCTTAGTTCAATCAGAGATTTTATTTGAAAAAAATATCATTTTCAATGCATAATGATATTCAAGAAAAAAAAAATGGCTTATGAAATGCTCTTTACTTAAGGTTGAGATTCAGAGTGGTGTAATATTTATCAGCATAGACAATGTAATCAGTAGACAGAGTTTGAGTTTCAGCCAAGGCTGCTTGTGTTCACTTTGCGCTAATGCCCTTGGGAAAGGTGTGAATTTCCATCTCCCCCAGCTATGGGTAAATAGAGTCCTTCTGCCATGTAAAGCAGTCCATCTAAGAGAAGGTCAAACAACCTGCAACTTAGCACTCACCATAGGTAGTCTTGAGCCCAACTGAGATATGGGGAGGGGAGGTCATCAGGCCGGTACCCCAGCAAAAATGAAAAATTACTATTGCTACAGAAACAATGAATAAATTTCCAATGAATAAATCCATTAGTTTAAAAATGTGACAAAAAAAAAACTGTACTGTTGCATAGGAAGACCTATCTATATATATGAATGTATGTATTTGATAGGCATATTTAGGACTTTCTGAGTAAATTTTTGTTACGATGAATTGCGCAAACTTAGTATTAAAAACAATTCATCATTTGAATAATATTTTTACACAGATTTTTTTGTTGATATATAGAAGAATGTATTGCTTTAACGAAACCAAGTGTAAAGTGGACAGCAGAACTATTTTGTTTTCAACTATCTTATGAATTCAATAGAACAGTGATTCCAAAACAGGGGGTACTTGGCTCCCAAGGGAGGAATTTTCTAAGGGGAAGAAATTTAGCCAACGGAAGAACTTGGGGGGAATTTCACTCAAGGAATGGCATGTAATTGAAAGTATAATAGTGAAAAAATTACTTGGTGTCAATTTAAAATGGGGGGGGATAGAGTAAACTTGGGATTGTGAGGAGAGTAATGTGACCTAGGACCCTAAGAACCACTGAAATAAAAAAAATATGTAAAATGTCTATTTAGACAGCGGAACTATCAGATTGAAGTGGATTTAAAAGTAAAGAAGAGTGCAAAAATTTGAACTCAACAGAGAAAATTTTGCCGAACAAAACTTTCAAGTAGTCTGATCCTCTAAAGGTAAAATGTTTGTACCTTGTCTTCATAAATCGTATAAACGGGTAAAAATAGCAAAGAATTGGATTCACATTTCTTGAAGTATTAGGTATGTAAAAAGAATGTACATGTGTGTGTGTGTGTGTGTTTGTGTGGAGGGATGAGAACAAATTTGCTCACAGAGAACACGTCACTTGAAGATGATTGAAGAACAATATTGAAACACAATGATAAAGTTATATGTAATACTTAGTTAATAGACAAGAACAAAAAAAGCAATATAAATACAGGAAGAATATAATCAGGAAATAAAGTTGCATAATACCAAGTAGTATTTATTCCACTGAAACCTAACCTTATTTCAGCTTGAAAACCTTAGTGTGTTTGCCTTGGGTATAAATTAAATTTCCATTCAGCTCTCATCTATAATAAAATTACAGACCAAATTCTATGTTTCTGGACATTTCTGCAAAGTACACTCAAAATTAACTAAGATCTTCCTCATAATCCATCAAAACACACAATAAACATTCACACTCATATAACACTGGAATAGTTATTTACATGCTTTTTAAACTTTGATTTCTCGTAACACTTGCATTTAACTCTCTGACTTTACATACTGTTAATTTTATGACATTTACAAATATAAGTATCATTGAAAATCACTAATAAAAACCTCTGATTAGATTTTTTTTCTCTCTGAACTAATAAGATATCTATTTTCATTCAATTCATTTAAAAATGAGTCTCTCATGATGTTTTTTTTTTAATACAAAAAATAAAGATATTGAGCTAAAATGTATTTTTCCATGATTTATTTTTGTGTTTCTTTTAGAATTGATGTATAATGTTTTCATGCTGGAAATACATCTATTTTCTCACTGATAGATGAAATAGTTGATTGAGAAGTTTCAACTGACAGTAGAGAATTGCTTATAGCAATGAAAAAAAATAATGAAATGACACATTTTATAGTTTTTGTTTAAATTCAAACAAAACATTCAATAAAAAACAACAGTCAAGTTCAAGAGAGCAAAAATAAATAAAATTCTTTTCAAAACTTCAGCATTTTGATAATGAATTAACACATACAATCATTGCATCGTCTAACAAGAACCATAAGCAGGGTGACGCTTCCACCATCCATGGTAATAGTTGCAAGAGAAAGGAGAGCAAGTAATCTCTCATTGAGTCAACTCATTCTAATACTTGTAAAATATTGCAATATGAAATTATTCCCAGAGTATTATTTTCAATGATTATAATAAATGACCATTTTTGGCATATTTTTTTTTGGTCATTTTTGGCTTTTTAAAAATACGAAAATGCCAAACTCGTACTTTCTATTATGACATCATAGCAGTTGGTTTCCTAATGATGTCACACCTCTTCCTTCTTCCCTATTTCTTAATGTAACGGAGACTGACCAACCAACCAACCATCATCTCATTGAGTATGTGGAAACATCCAAGAATGAACATTTTCATAACTGGTGTGAATAGATATGTTACATTTATTTCATTGACCCCTCCTTTTTTTTTTTCAATGAATATTTTTTAAAATATGTAGACCAGTGGTTCTTGACCTTTTTATTCCATGCACCAACACAGCAGCTCAAAAAATTTGATGTTCCCCTTCCTAGAAAAAGAATGCAATTATATACCATGCAGCAAGAACAACTATATCTCTATGTCTCTCTACTTACTATGGAATCTATAGAGAGTTTAATAATGAATAGTATATTGTATTTAGAAATTAATCAGTTAAACTTCAACACAACTCTGCTTTGAGCCACAGAATGCGTTCCCTCTTCATACCCAAAATCAAAATTGATGCCCACATTCAAAGTGGTTTTGAAACTTTGGAAACTGAAGGACCCCTTCTATAAAACAAAATAGTTTGGTGGAACCTCTATCTTAAGCATTTAGGTTTTAGACTGTACTCAATGAACTACAATAAAAGCAATTTTTGACCTTTGAAAATCATATTCATTTAAATGGATCACATTTATTTGAATTGTGATGTATGGTGCAGGTCTGTGTAAAATAATTATCTCTTTTGATAACTGTGCGATGGATTAATCTCTGATGAAGATTTATAACAGGTTAGCAGACTAAATTATCAAAAAATAACACTGACTTATACTGCTGCTCTTACTTCAAACATATTAAGAAACAGATGAAAACAAAGCCTTACCATTTAAAACTGTATTTTATTAAATTCAATTATAAAGGATAAAATTTAATTTTAAGAATTGATTTAAGGGGTTAGGATTAGTTTTAATGTTGTTGAATGAATTTTATTGTATATTCTTTTTTTATTTCATTATTATGAAAAAAAATGTTTAATCATATTTTATAATTTGTTCCAATACCAGCCCTTAAAACTTACCCTGACCCCAACCCTAAAATTGAATTATATCCTTCATAATTGAATTTAATAAAATACAATTCTGAATGGTCAAGATTTCTGCTTTCATTCATTCCTTGATATGTTAGATGCAGTAGCCATATAAGTCAGCATTATTTGTTATCTCCCTTATCCATCTCCTACCCATAGGCAATGCGTCATGAGCCAGTATAGTAAGGTGAGGCCCATTAACCCACCTTCCCATGTCTTATGACCTTGAGGAAGGCCCATATCCAACAACCAACTATAAAAAGCTGATAAAAAGTGTCATACAACCAATGCATCCTCCCGATAGTCACCTATGGAGCTGAAACATGGAACCTAAACAAGAGACTGACCCTTGAACAGAGAACCATGCAACATGCACATGAATGAATCATGCTCAACATCACATGGAGAGATCACCAGACAGCACAATATACATTAGGGAAAAACAGTCCAACACATCCGAGAATCTATAAGAAAACTCAAATGGCGATGGACTGGTCTTGTTGCAAGAATGGCAGACAATCGCTGGATATTATGACTCACAATGTGGATCTCCAGAGATCACATGTGAAACCATGACTGGCAGAAAATAAGATGGCAAGACAAACAAGTTCAGAATATTGGTCCACGACGCCCACGATGGAACGGTCTGGCATATCCTGGAGAATATCCGCTAAAAGGATGATGATGATGATGATTAAGATTACTTGCTTAATTTTGGAGTTGATAAAAAAATCACAGTTGCCAGTTGTTGGTTATTTGTATGTTCTGACATTTATATGTATCTATCTGGACTTTACCAAGCCTTAACCATTCGTAGTAGAAACCTGACACATCTCTCAATGAGTAGAGAGAATGTTTTTTTCTGTTTTTTGAAAATACTCCTCTGAATAGGTTTTTAAGGTGGGTCCAATTCACAATGAAACTTTATTTCTAATTGGTCCCTTAGTTTGTATCCAAAAAAAGATTTGTACCTTGTAGTGATCACAGCCCCCAAAAAGTAAGAAAAATAAGTTTCTTTTTATCATAAATTTATGATTCAAAACAAAGCGGCAGTGTTTTCTCCAAGGAAACTTGATTTTACCACCACTGCTGCTTTATTTATGAGGTAAAAAGTAGCATATATGGATGGCGATGATTCATTATTTCCCTTGGAATGCTAGTTTGTGTTCAGTTTTCACAATTTTTTCCTATCATCATCATCATAATCATCATCATCATCATGGCTAGCTTTAATCCAATCGGACCAATTGCTCCCAATTGCCAATGGGGATTCTGCGCTTGGTTGATCTCCTCTAATCTCGTCAAATACACACAACAATTCATTGCAACATACACCTAACATCACCTTGCAGGTTTTACAGAGAACAGTGACAATTTTAATTTTCTTCTGAAGTCATGAAAATTCCATAGTGTTTGTTTATATTGCTTATGCTTTGAAAATCATTTTTTACAGCACTTGAATTGAATAATATTTTATTTGATTAGAGAATGGCGTAAAAATTCATTTCTCTGAAATTTTTAAGCAAACACTTTTGATTGCTGTCCATTCAACCATGAAGATATAAAGTCTATAAGCTTTATTCACACCTCTAAGATTCTACAGACCTTAGCAGCAAACCTGGAGCCCTGCAAGAAATGTTTTCAATTGAGCCCCACATTTCCTAAGGTCAGCCCTGATCATCATCAGGTGACAATACATTCGTTAATTACTTAACTGATTACATAAGTAAAGCTTCAGGTTATCAAATGAAACTTAGAGAACACAAATTATGTCACCCAATGACTGGAGAATGGATTGGTCAGAGCATGATGAAGACAAAGTTAACAGCTACCCACTATGATCTAAATTGAAATGATTTCTGTCTGCTCAGATGGTCTATTGGTTAGCATGTCTGCCTCATACACGGAAGGCTGCGGGTTCGATTCTCTGTACAAGCAAAGAACATAGAAATTAAGACAGATTTCCCAATGGACTTAGCTACTAATTAAGTACCAATTAAGTAAGCTGTTTGATTAAGGTGGAAGACATGTACAAATTATCTTACCAATCTCCCCAGGACGAAAATGAGCAAGCCTTTGGCAGCTGGAACTAGGTGTGACTATGTGTCTTTTCCTGCCGTGGGTGACATCAGTAGTGTTAAAAGATAAAATGATAATGATAACTGGCCTATCATTGTGGAAGAACTTACCTGTATGTATCATCTGGTGCCGCTCAAGGTGGGTGTTGAGAGAAAAGCGTCTCCCACAGTCGCGGCACTCGTACGGCAAATCGGAGCGATGCATCATCATCTCGTGGGCCGTGAGGCTGCTGCTGTAGAGGAACGCCTTGGAGCAGTGGGAACATTTGAACGGTTTTTTGTCCAGTGGAACAATGCCATGGTTCGATGGAGTTGTTGTCGATGTGGAGGCCGGCGCTGTGGTCGATTTGGGGTCAGGAAAGACGTTTGGCGAGAAGGACTCGTTGCCACGCATAAACATGTAAGGATCATCGGTTTGCATCATGCTGCTTCCAAAAGGAATCCCTGCAATGACAGCGAATTGGTTCTGCGTAGTTTGGCTGTAGACTTGCTCAAACGAGAAGATGAAGTAGTCTGAAGAGTTCACAATGCATCAATGAAAATGTCGCTCCAAGTTTCTCTCTCTCTCTTATGTGAAAAATCTCTCTCTCTCTAGGTCAGCAGCAGTAAGTGTGACATCGGCCAACTACAAAATTCAGAGAAGCAGCTTGCGTGAACCTGCAATGAAAAGTGAAGACTTTCTCTGATGATATTTTCTGTTTCAAAGTAAAAGTGATGCAAAGCCATGAAAAAAAGAAAACAAGTCTGTGCATGCCATGTTGAGGATGATCAATTAAAAAATTTGGAAAAAGGTGTGATCAATGAAAAAGTAAATTCTCTTGCCATCTGTTGGGCTGTGATCACTAAAAAACCAAAAGTCTGAAAGTTTCTGAAATTCCAAGGTTTCTGTTGTAGCATAGGCTAAGACAACTTTAAGGTACAATGGTGCTATCGTCATTAACACAACGAATAGCCCAGAATTCAAAAGTACCCTAAATTAACAGAATATTCTTTTAATTTTATGGTATCTCTATAAAATATCTTTGTACCGCTTCCAAATGATTACATACACTTTCTGATTTTACAAAAAAAGATATGCAATGGAAATTTTTCAATGGCTTTTTAAAATAATCGATGTTCAACTGCTTTTGAAAAATTGTTACTCAGAAAGAATAGCATTTTACTTATTGATAAATAAAAACTTTTATAAAATTTAGTAATCATTCAATTCTTAAAAATAGTTGGGTTTCTGATGTTACTGAGTTTCTGAAGTCCATGTTGGTGATGGTCAACTGTAACATGGTCTCTTATTTAAGGATCTATTTTATCTTTTGCTGATTCTGTAAGTGAAATTGGAAGGGAATTATGTATTCACTAATGTTTTTCTGTCCACACAACATCCCAAAAGTTCTCATTGAATTTCAATGACATTTTTTGGAAGGATGAATCATGGGCTAAGGAAGAATTGATTGAAGTTGCAGGTAGACCCAGGAATGTTTCCAGTTACCTCCCATGCATTGTTGCCATATGTCTGTCCACACAATATCTCAAAACGTTCTCAATGAATTTCAATGACATTTTGTGGAAGGGTGGGCCATGAGCTAAGGAAAGTTTTATCAAATCATTATGTTAAGAAAAAAATGTTTTTTTCCTTTTTTTTTCAAAATTCTTCCCCTAAATAAGTTTCCTGTGGAGGGAAGGGGGTATTTGTAATATAAGTTTATTTTAAATTGATCCCTTTGTGTCCAGCGGCATTCATCCTTTTTTTTGGAAAATTCAGACTTTTCTAGTGATCACTGCCCAACAAAATGCAAAACTAGAAAAATTTTTCATTGATCATCCCTTTTTCCAACATTTTAATTGATCACCACAACATGGCAGTCTGCTTAAGGACATTAGTTATGTGATAGTTTCTATTGAATGACTAACAAGACTCATTTCTGTTTTTTTTTTTTAATCACTGCTTAATTTACGAGGAAAGAGGAGCATATATGGTGATTCATAATTTCCCTTAGAATGCTAGTTCTTATTATAATGATCTTTAAAGAGTGTAGGTCAAAAATTAATTGTCTTATTTTCCTTTAATTCATTAAAATTTGGAAGAGTAACCACTTCTTTTGCATCCTTTATTTTCTTGGATTTTATCTAATAGTTGAGGCATCCCATATTTCACTGGTATTAAGGTGATCAAACCACTGATAAGATGTGGCGATTACAAGGCTTGAAATAAACAAACCATTTTTTTAAACATAAGCAGAGAAAATAAATCCAATGTTCAATGATGAATATACATTCTCTTTTGCAAATATATAAATGTTTGGATGACAGTGATAAAAAAATGTTTGCATCTGAACTTTAAAAATTATGACAAGAGAACAATGCAATTTCTATCAGAAGAGCCTTCTCATCTGAAACAGATTAATAACATCTTCTGGATAAAGAATTTACATACATTCACATGGTATATGGGACCAAAACAGCCTCTTAGTCTTGACTAACTTTGTATCTAACAAGGATTTTTATTCAGGAAATTTCAAAATTTCAGAACTTTAGGGAGTCCCACCCCAAAGATGACTTCAAAAATATTTTTCTATCTTCAATGTTTTTCAGTGTTCCAATTTGTTTAAAGATTTATCATGTTATATAGAGATAGATAATTAATCCATAAAGGATTTTAGTTAAATTAGAAATCATAATTTTATAATTCATTTTTCTTTTGATTTGTTTGAAAATGATTGCTAAATACAAGGAATAAAAGTGCCCTCGAGGAATACTATGCACTGGGCTCCCATCAATGTTAAATTTGGCCTTGGTCCATTGCTTATCTCGAGTTTACAAATGTAGAATAAACTGAATAAACTGATCTGATTGGTCACTCAATAGAAACCGTCATGTGACCAATATCTTTTGACAACATACCCTGTTGGGATGATCAATCAAAAAATTGGAAAAAGAGGTGATTGATGAATAAGTTATTTCACCCATATTTTGTTGGGCAGTGATCACTAGAAAGTCTGAATAGCAGACACAAACTAAGGAATTAATTTAGCATAGATTTACATTGCAAATTGAATCCCCCACTAAAAACCTACGAGAAGGGAAATTTTCAAAATACAAAAAAAAAGACATGATGTGGAGTAAATTTTGAATTTTCAACTCTTTAGCTCAATTGGTGCAGACTGTACGCATGATACACACATAGGTTTCTATCAGTTTTTAAGTTGGTCTGGCTGGCTATGTGGACAATTTTGGTGTCTGTTTTGGTTGACAGTTTTTAATACATAATCTGAAATTTGTCTTGTCTTTTCATCAATTCTACTTTGGCCAGGGCAGAGCCCGGGGGATCATTTGGCATGGGCCTATAATTTTGAGGGGGCCTACTCTCCCTAGTAGAGACAAAGGTGGGACCTTTTAGCATAAAATATAAATATTTCAAAGAAGATTCAATAAAAAATGATACAAATAGAAAGTAAATATATAAATTCTAAAAACTGAAACTAATGTATATTCCAAATTCATTGCATGTGTCTTTATTCAATTTCAGGAAACTTGGCTTTTGAAGCAGTTGAATGCTTCTACATTCAGTAGCTTGAATGCATGTTAATAAAAGGTACATTATTATGTTTTAAATTAATTGTTTCATATGTATTTAGCCCTGAATAGAAAAAAATACTTAACAATTTGAAATGGGGCCTACTTTTCCCATCTGGCCTAGGTCTATTACCAATTTTGCATAAGCCAGATTCTATAACAACTGCTTAGCTTTGTGCAGTGGTTTCAAAACTTTGAAAACACAAGAACCCTTTCTTCAAAAGGAAGTATTCCTTCAAGCCTCTTTTTTTAGCATTTAGTTTTCAGATCAATTAATGTACTACAATATGAAAAAAAATTTTTTTTTTACCTTTATTACAATCTTATGTATGGTACCAGTCTGTGTACAATAATAATGTTTTTTTGATAGCAGTGCAATAAAGGACATTCTTTTCTCTGCCACAAGATTCACAATGTCAGGTTCAGCAGATTTATCAGGAACACTGCAAAACCTTGAACATTATTTGACGGAACCCCACTTATCCGTGGATCTCAGTTTCAAAACAACTGGCTTTCACAAACTGCAAACATGCCAACCTATATACACAAGAAAGTTGATTATCTGAACAAGATAGGTGGGGAGTATTTTGTTCAGATAATTGATTGTTTGGAATAACTGATTTGATCAGAGAAAAAAAGCCATACTGAACAATGGTATGTAAAAAAGCACGTTTAAAGGGTTTAATTTCATTTGATTTTCACTGCCTTTTCACCATGTTTCAGAAGCTGTAAAATATCACCTCTCCGTCAGATTGTCAAAGGTGTTCACTTTCTCTTCACAGACATGACAACAGCAATAAATTCCATTACTTATAACAGACACGAATTCAGGACAAGGTCGCGTGAATGAAGATACTAATATTTTCCCTTGCTTTTAAAACCAGCAGGTCACTTTTCCACGTGTTAAAATCATTTCATCACTGTTCAAAGACTGACTGCCAAGAAAAAAAAAAAAAAAAAAAAAAAACGCCCCAAAAAGCCAATATACTCAAAATGGTCAAAAATAAGTCAAAAAATGTCCAGAACATTTTCAGCATCACATTCACATTCATATTCATTGCTGTTCACGTGTCTGTGAAGAGTGAATGGTTGGCCGCTCACTCTTTACAAACATAAAATTTATTTGGGACAAAGTCATAAAATCAAATATTCACAGGGTCTTGATTGGCAACCAGTCTAAGAGATGGACAAATCTGATTCCAAAACAGCCTGAAAAAGGATAGGCTCTGACAGGCTGTTCCGCCCCTGACACACACCTCAACAACTTGGTACTAGGTTATGGGTTGAAGTATTTAAAAAAAGAAAAATACTGCTGATATATCAAAGTGTACAATGATTGGTATTTGAAAAGTTTGACTACTCTTAGAAAATATCTTATCAATAAAAAATGATTTTTTGATGATAAAAAGAATGATAAAATATTTAAACAACTAAATCTGACTTTGAAGATCAAAAATAGTAATAAAAATGATATGTACCAGAGAAAAAGTTGAAAAACAAGAAAAAAAAACCACACGAAATGTTTTATATATACATATATATATATATATATCAATTTTGTAATAATACCTATGGGTATAATCATATGTAACTGATTGCATGAATATAAAAGTTTTCAATTTTGATGATTTAAAAATTCATTTAAAAACTAAGAAAACTTAATTCTTTAAATAATTAGGAGGGAAGAATCTAATTCAGGGAAGGATATATTGGGGGGGGGGGATACATTTGAAACATATCTTTGTGGCAACTTTGTTACCAGCGTGAATAATTTTTTTACGTACATTAATTTGGGGTTACATAAAACAATTGAACAGCCCTTTTACCCTATATTGATTATAAGGTTTCAACTTTCAAACCCCCTCACCCTTGGTGAGAAAGCCTGATTTGAGATGGGGGTCAAACGCCTGTTCAGGCTCATGATATCCTAATCTGAAACCTGATGTTCAGTAATTATATTAAAAGATGAATTTTCAAAGCTGTAGACACCATTTTACAGAAAGCAATGGATAATCAAAATTATTCCATAGAGTTTAATTCACAAATCAAATTTAGGAAGAAAAAATAAAACTTGAGTATTACAAGAAAAAGCATTTCTCCGATAATTATGAAAAATAAAATTGAATTATTTCACTATCTCTGTCCCATTATCTTGCTTACATTTGAATGAATCAAATCACCTCATTTCAGAAACTTTTCCCAGATCACCCTTTCAGATTCCAATGAAAAAAATCACAAGAGCTCCTACGACAAACTTGAGAAATCCGAAATATTACGTCTGTATCTCTAATAGTTATGAGATCAAAAATCATTGAAATTTCACTCAGTTTTATGCACTTTGCCGAACAAGCCTTTCCACCCAAACTCTGACATTTATAGCCTCTTTGATATGGCACATACAGCTTTGAAACTCAGTGACTAGAGCTAACTTTTTCTATAGAATTCATAAGTGTTATCAGATTAAATATATCTTATTGACTTTTCTTCTTACAATCTTCTGAAAATAGCCAAAAATTCCAAACATAAAAAGACAGTGTCCACTTTGAGAGCTTCTTGCATGCTAAATATAGCACTGATAGTTTTCTCTATCATTATTATATTATGCAAATGAGTAATTCCATATCAAATCACTTGGTGCTCTCCAGGTCATCCTCTAGAATTCCGCTGAAAAAATTAGACATGCTCCTCAATTAAACTCCAGGAGAAATAGTTTTGAAACTGAAAATCCTTGAAATTTTACTCAATTATATGCATTTTGCCAAACAAACCTTCCATCTAACCTCAGACTTTTATAGCTTCTTTGTTATGGAATATACAGCTTTGAAACTTAGTGACCAGGGATAGGTTTTTCTACGGACTTCAGAAATCATTTATCTCATGTACTTTCCCTTCTACAAGGCACTGATAATTGCCAGAAATCCAAAATGTAAAAAGACTATGTTTACTTTGAGTAAACAGTATGCTAGAAAAAGCACCCACAGTTTTCTTCCTGCCAATTATAACATATTAGGTCATATGTATGCAGTAACCATATTTATCATAGTTAAAGAGGTGTCAGATTGATTGTTTATCCTCAAAAAAATCCTATTTTAATGTTTTCATTTGACCATGTAGGCAGTTAATTGTCATTATCAATTTTTTACCATGTAATCTTACATATCCATGAATGATCTGACAATGGTTTTGTGTTGCGGCGGAGCTTCTTTTTGAAGCAATGAATTTTTAATGTATATAAGGGAGAGGGGGTGCTGAAAGGTTCTCAGCTTGTGAAACAATGTCAGTTCTCAGCCTGACTCACTTCATAAAACCTGAGTATTATTTTGTCGTCGTAGCTGGAAAAATTGATCTATATTGTAAAGTGTCAACTTGCAAGATTTTTGCGCTTTTTAAAAAACATTTGTTTTTACATTATTCTTTCTTGGTCTTGGTTTCAGCAACAAGAGCATGAAAACTCCAAAAAATAATAAAGTAAGAAGCAAGCTCAGTAACAAGACCAAATCTTTATTAGATTATCTTCAGATAGATTCAATTTAACCAGAATAATCAAAGTAATTTTATTTCAAACATCTGCTATTTTTTATATTTTTTATTTCCATTTATTGGCATCAAAAAAAAAAAATCACAATTTTGAAAAAAAATTATTTATTAATGATGGTCACAGAAAATGAGAAAAAAAATTTAAGTTGATCCAACAAAAATTTGGTCTTATTGCTAAGCTCCTTCCTGGAGTTATTATTTTTTACTGGAAGGATCTGAAATCATTATTTTTTACTGGAAGGTTCTTGGTCAGACAAAGAAGGGAATAACCTATAAACAATGTTTTTAAAAAGTGCAAAAAACCTACGAATTGGGTTTATACAATATAAAAGAATATTTTTTCCAGCTCCAATGACCAAGTAATGCTCAGATTTTGAGAAGTGAGTTGGGCCGAGAACTTTTCAGCATGCCCCCCCCCGTATGCTTTAGAAAATCATTGCTTAAAAAGGAAGTTCAGCAGTAGCAGCAAACTTTCATCAGATCATATTAAAATATATAAAATTACATGGTAAAAATATGAAAATGGAGGTCCACTGCCTACATGGTCAAATGAAGACATGAAAAGTGGCCATTTTGAGGGAACCCAAAAATCAAGCACATTTCAAACAATCATCCTGACATTCCTATATCAGTAATAAATATAGTTACTGCATACACATAACCTACGATGTTATGAATGACAGTAAAAAAAAAACTATGAGTGCTTTATCTAGTATATTGTTTGAATGTGAAGCTCTTTAAGTGAGCATCATCTTTTTACATTTTGGATTTCCAGCTATTTTCAGAGTAGGAGAGGAAAGTACATTAGATACACATGATCTAATTACATTATTGAAGTCTACAGGAATAGTTAGCCCTAACTATTTCTCCACAAGTTTGGTATAGGAGCACCTGATTTTTTTGTCAGAATTTAAAAGGGTGACCTGGAGAGCACCAGATGATTTGATATGGAGTTACTTATTTGCATGATATAAAATGCTTTTACTGGGAGACTTTGTACCATATACTGAAGCTAATTTCCTTTTTTTGAATTTGCTAATTGAGTTTCTTTGTTCGCATTTATGTACATAATGATTAAACTAAATAGGTTGCTTTTTTACTTTTAATATTTGGGAGTTGGGCGGATGAATACCTCTAAGATAAGACCACATTCTCCTAACAGTGCAGGTCTTCTCAATGTCTGTTCCCAAAAAGAAAAAAAAAAAAGACATTTTTTTTTCAACCACTTCTATAAGTGTACACGTAAAAGTAACAACTATTATGGGTCAGAGGAAGTATTTAGTTTTCATTAATTGAAGTACTGTACTGTAAACAATTACTGTAAACTGGAAATCAAAATTGTCAACATAGGTTTCTTCAGTTTGTAAATTAGTCTGGCTGGTGGGCTGACTATGTATGACCTATACAGGCCACACAAATGGAGCTAGAGGGGTGAAAATTGAAATATTTACTCCTTATCATGTCTTTAAAACACTTTTTGTTTTTTTGAAAATTCCCCTCCTAAATAAGTTTTTAGTGGGGGTTTAATTTACAATGTTTATGCTAAGTTGAAGACTATTTTGTGCCAACCTATTTTTTGAAAAACGGACTTTTCCACTGATCACTGCTCCCCTCCCCCAAAGTAATCTATTCTTTGATCACCCCTTTTTCAAATGTTTTTCAATTCATCTCATCATATATAGCAGGTTCCTGAAAGATGATAGTCAAGTGACAGTTTCTATTGAGTGACTAACCAAACCTGTTGATAATTTTGATTACTTTTTACATTCATTTTAATTTTTTTGTTGTTTTTTCAGCACAATTCGACACAGGTCATCAATCTGTTAATTCACTACGGTAGACTGATGGCCGGAACCGTGATTAGAAAACAATTGGGAAATAGAGTTGAACGTAAATAGAAGTCAAAAATTAAACATAAAATTTGACTACTTTCCTTTTTTCATTTTTACATTTCTTGTTCTAGTTGGTGAATATTATCAGGATTAAATTATTCATTCAATTTTTCACGAATACCAGACGTGGGAAAGTGGTCCTAGGGTTCCAGTCCAGTCAGCAAAGCACCATTAAAAAATTTTCTATTTAAATATTTAGTTCAAGAAATTCAATCCCAAGTAGTCATAAATTATACTTAAAACAAAAAAAAATCATCATTTTGTCCTTTCATGTCTTCCATCTTATTCTTCATAAATTTTGTATCCATTGATTCTATGGTAAATTTCTCCGATTGATCTTTTCACTCGACTCTTTTGTCAATTCTTGTGCGAAGAAGCTATGACTTGAATGTAGGTGAAAAAGGACGGATCACCAATTACTTTCTGATTTTTTATGTTTGATTTGTTCTCTTTTACGCACATTTATTTGTAAAAATATTTTTTTCCACTTGGAAACACCCTGAAGTTTGAAAATTTTGAGAATCATATATTAAAGATTGACTAAAATTGCATTTCAGATCATATCAGCTTCTGAAACTAAGAATATTCTAGAAGTCTATAAAAAGAACATGTTTCAAAGGTTTAGGATGTGATCTTTCAAGATAATATGAGCTCTAATGTTCTATAAAATAAAACGTACAGAATAAATACAGATATACAATCAACAATTATCAATAAAAAGTTTTTCCATTTCAGGAGTTATTAGAGAAGAATTTTATCAGAAATCTAAACCAATTTGATAAATCTAAATGAATCTAACTTTTTTTTAATAAAATGCGTGAGAATTTTCCTTTCATATGTGCGAGTATGAGAATGCATCACAATGCATGTATCATGCAGAATGCTTGAGACTTGGAATGTCTGCCTGCACAAAATTCTAGTTCCACCCCCAAGTTTAAGTTCACAATTCCATTTTTGAAATTGTCTTGGGTATCAGACTGGGTTTGAATCAATAAATGATCATCGAAAAGGGAAAAAGAAAAAATTATTTAACATCAAAACAGTATTAATAAAAGACTGGAATTACATTTGAATCACAAAGTTCCAAAATATCAACCAGAAAAGGGTTCACAAAGATAAGTGGATCAAGAACGTAAATACACCAACCACATTCTCAACAAGCATTAAAGTTTACATAAAGAAAACAATAGTATAACCTCTAAGAACAAAAAACTTTTCATGTCCATATGAGATAATCTGTTAACATAATTAATATTAATGTCTAAATATAAATCAATATCAAAAGTCAAATGCAATGAATTCCCAATAAAAGGAAAACCAAAATACACACTGACAGACACACCTACACAAAACTTTTTTTTACCTGTACAAACTTTTTTCCAATGAAAATTGCTAGAGATAATTCAAGTTTCTTTTTTTTAAAAATTTAACATGTTTGGAAAATAAACGCAATTCAATATAGTCAAAAGAAAGAAAAGAAAACAAAATAACTAATGTAACTAAAATGATAAAAATTGTGACAAAAAAAATTTTAAAAGACGAAAAAAGGATGTCCACTCAACAAGTTATGCCTGACTAAAAAACAGAACTTCACACTTTTAGTATGAATGAAAATAAAGTGAAAATAATTGGTCGAAAGAAGGAAAAGAAAGAAAGAAATACAGTCGCAGTAAAATGTAACGAAAAAGGAAAAAAAAAGAATAAAGATAAAGCGAACATTAAGAAGGGAAAAAAAACTATTCTTCAAAAAAAAGAGCAAGTTGAGAAAAGAAAGGAGCCAGTGCTCTTCCCCATACCAACGATCGTTTCTTCTCTTCTCAGCTTCTCTGACAGAGCAGCGCCAATGACCAGAGCTAAAAATAGCTGATTGAATCATCAAATATGCCTTGCAAATGTTATTTCAAAGGAAAATTTTTCCAGAGAATTTTCCAGTTCCTCTTCTCCAAAATGTAAGTAATGGGAGGCGTATGAGAAGGGTGTGTGAGTGCAGAAGACTGTGTGATGTGTAATAAAGCACACTAACACCCAACTACTATATCACTCACCACAGTGCGTAATTAATTAGCATAACAGAGGAAAAGACAACATAGTGTTGCCTAAAGAATAAATTTACTGATGTTTGTTTTAGGAAGAGAAAGTCTTTAGAAATTTCTGCAAACATGCAGTGGTACGTATTGTATAAGTCTAAAAAGGCAATGGACACTTCAGGGTTAAAAGGCAATTTTAAAGTAAAAGTATGAATGATAATAAATTTGAAAAAAAAAATTAAAACGTTAAAAGTTTTCTCCATCATAACATCAGTTGAGCAAGGAAATAAAACTGAAAATGAAACCTCTTTTCCTGTGTTTTTAATTTTTCTCTTTTTTCATTTTCTTTTTACTTCTTTTTTTTTTTCGCAATTAAAACTTTGCTTAGTAGAAGTAGAAAATGTTAAAAAGTTGTGTTGTTGAAAAAGACGGAATGATGAGAAGAGAATAATGAAAAGAAACTTGTTTTCTTACCGTGGATATTTCTTGAAGGTAAAATAATGAGAATAATGGACGTGACACAGATATTTTACATTATTAGACAAAAGGAAGTTTTTCATGACAGTAGTAAAAAGGAAAAGCAACAACAAAAATTGTAATTTTTGGAAAAAATAAGTTTTATTGGCATCCTTATCTTCAGGAAAATAGTTGGATTTTTTTAACGTTATCACCTTTTTTTTGGAACGAAAAGAAGTTTTGTTTTGTGAATCAGATAACAAGAAATACCAAAAGAACTATAAGAATTATGGTAAAATAACAGCTTTTTATATTTTTTTTCTCATAAGCTTCTTCAAAAAGGAATAACACAGCAGAGATTATTAATTCTGATTATTCAATGTGCGGCTTTTTATTATAAAGCCAACAAGGGACATCACCATGTTCGCACTTACACATACACGCACAAATAGACGTACACACACTTATAGATAAAAAGAGTGTGAGAGAAAGAGAGAAAGAAAGAGAACGGCAAATACGGAGGAACGGGACAGAGAGAGTGAAAACGGGCGGGGATTTTTTTTCTAGACTCCTCCTCCAAGAAACCATCAACAAAGCCGCGGCACAAATCGGGCAAAAAGAGGCCGATTTTATTTTGCAGTACATACACTGAGTGAAAGATACATTTTAAAAGCGACACAAAAGATTTTAATATCAATTGTCTTGGAAGCGAATAAATGAACTTGAAGAGGTTAGAAATGTTAGTCGAGAAGCGTTGAGGTTTTCGGGCAAGAGAAGAAAAAAAGAGAAGGAGGCAGGATTATAAAAAAAATGCGCGGTTGGTCGGTCGGTCGGGGCGAGCCGTCAAGGGGGAGGTCCAAGGCGCACATGTGCGTTTGACGCGCTCAAACACAAAACATTTAGAGAAAACCACGCCAGGGTGAGAGACGGACATAAAAAAAACACGATCTTCTAAGAACCATAGAATCATACGCAAAAGTGAAAAAAAAAAAAAAAAAAATTCTCGTGGTTTCTGCCAAATGCCCGATGACTTGAAACTTGCTGCATAGAGAGAGAAAAGGAAAAAATACATTCAAACACAAGACATGGAAAAAAAACTTTTAAAATTCGCTTTAAAAAGCACTGGAGACCGTGGAAAATGAGATATTTTAACGCTTTTTAGGCGTACAACGCAATGAGAAAAACTTTTTTTTCACCCAATTATAACTATTTTCTGTGATATTTTTGATCTTGTGTCGGGGGTCGGTTTGTATTGTTAATAGTTATAAATAAGTAAAACCTGTAGGTTTGGTTAAAGTTAAAGTAGGTAAGGACCAAGGATAAATGCAGGTGGAGACGGACATCTTAAATGTCAATGTTGCACAATTTCGTTTTAACTCTTTTATATCCAATAAAACCTCAAATCGAGATTCTGCGTATTATTACGTAAAAAGGAAAATCTATGACGGAATTTTAGTGTTGGGAAAGGTATAGAAGTTAAAGACAATAACGATGTTTAACAGAAAATAATCTTTCTTTGCATTCACTAACGAAAAAGGAACATTCACTGTTTTTTTCTCCTTCTTCCTTGTTCGTTGTTCTCTCTGTATGATAATGAAGTATGTGGTAGCGTGGAAGAGCCTTCCTTACCTTACTGATTAATTTTGTTAGCTTTTAATTTCTCAAGTAAAATGAAAATACGGGGGCTTTATTTTAGTTCTAACTTCTGAGGAAACATTACAAGAAGAAATCTAGTTATTTTGACAAGAGAGAGAAGTTTTTTTCTTTTCCTTTTTTTCCGTAGGACTTTAACGGATCTTCTGGAATTTTGAATTTCTGCTGCCCAGAAATAATAATTTGAAATTATTTTTTCAATTTTTATTCTTTGGAAAATGTCTTAAAACATAAGAGAAGCGCTAAAAAAATTCCCTGGACGATTCGTTCTTAAGTCTAAGTTCTAACAGGAAAATTTTCTCCCTGAAATTCCAGCAAGTTGCTGGCTCAGTGGCTATGAATTAGCGAACTAGTCTGCGAAAACAGAAAGAAGGGGCGGAAAAAGTAAAGAAAAACATTTTTTAAATTCTTCTACTTAATTCAAACCGATTTCTTCAAAGAAAGAAAAACTATTGCATGTTTTCGTTTGGATTACGACTTTGGAAAAAATTGAGAATGAATGGATATTTTTGATTAAAGAATTTAATTCACCAGGATGATCGTCTTTGTATCAAAGAAACGAAAACCCCTTTCGAACCTTAGGGAAAAAAAGGGGCCACATTTTTTTTTTTGTTACACCCCATAACATATTGCGTAAAAAAATTAATTAGAAAAGAAAACCATTCCCTATCTCGTCGGAAAAAATAAATAGATGGATTAAAGCTGAAAATATGATAAGAAAAAAATAAAACAAACCCGGACGAACGGAATCGTACTTGATCGTTGTGGAAGAAGGAATCTTCACTTTGGTCTAAGTAAATAAAAACAGTGGCTACGGCATGGATAGTTGAATGGAAACCTCCTGGAAAAATAACTGGTTTGTCGTTCTGGGAGTCAGGAGAATTTGTTGGCTCACTTCAGTGCCCCACTTTTAGTAAAGGGAAACTGTAGGATCAGACATAGATAGAAATCTGTCTGTCTGTCTCCGGTCTGGGTCTGCTGAGGGAAGACAACACGGAGCTGCCAGTAGCCAAACTGAAGTCTTGGAGAAGGCACCAGGCAGACAGACATACAACGCGAACCAAAACTGGGGGATCAATTTACAAGACACCTAGATTGAAAAACAGACCCCCAGTTTACGCCCATCCTGTACCAAGATCTCGTGGCTTTTTTTCCTAACTTTTAAATGCTAAATCAAATCCGACTGAAAAAAAGAAAATACTTTTTTCGCAAATTAGCAGCAAAACGTTTCCATAGTTATGCAAAGGTTATTTCTCAACTCAGTTTTATTTTTTGTTTTCAAATGTTAGTTTTAAGGAAAAAAATCGTGTCCAGGTTTTAATGGTTTTTACTGTCATGTGTAGAAAGAGAAGAGAGGAAGAGTCCTATCGAGGTGGTGGCGGGGGGAACACAGTTCTAGACCCTCCTCCCACTCCTACCACGTATATGCTACTTCCTCCTCCTCTGACTTCCAATCTCTTCCTCCCACTTCTCTGATGCACTCAAGGCCCCCTCCCACCATGTCATTCTCATGTACTCCTCCCCTTACTCAACTTCATCACTCCTTTTTTTTGCCCTCCTCCATCATGAAGTCTTTCTCTCTCTTGCATCCCTCCTTTATAAAGTCTTTCTCTCTCTTGCACACTCTTTGATGAAGTCTTTCTCTCTCTTACACACTCTTTCATAAAGTCCTTCTCTCTCTTACACCCCCACGTCCGCCATATAGCAACTCATTTACCTGACCTACATCTACACTTTCCAATGAACACTCTGCAGCTGGTAATGCTCCATCAGACCAAAAACACAACCGAAACAAACTGAAGGCAAAAATCTAAAAACTTGATATAAAAAGTTATTTTTTCACTTACCTTCTCGCCCAAAACAGCGCAATTGACATTAATGGAAATATGTAAAAGTGAATTCAGTGTCAGCCCGAAATGTGGACTTCCGCTTTTAATAAAGGTCCTTAGTTTTCAAAAAAGTGAATAAACTTTTTAAAATGACTCATTTCGTTTAGAAATTTTAGGTTTTCTGTTTTGAAATGATACTTTTGGTCTTTTAGTTATTGAAAACGTTGTTATGTTTGTTTGGATTATGATATACTGGACCCGAATCACTGGGATATTCAAAAACCTGAACTGGAATTTGTTAATGGTAGACCGTCTGCTATTGATTTTTAAAAATGTTCGCAATTTTGGTGCTTTTACGGCAAATCTTTCAATTTAAGCTGCACGATGCATTTGTAAATTAACTTGCAACCTTCTGAGTAGCACTGCTGACGTCTGTATCAATTCAGTTCAATAAAAAAGAAAGAACCTTTTGATAGTGTTACTTTTACCACGTTCTCACTCAACACACAGACAAATTTATAAAAAGTTTTGCCAACAAATTTCCATGCGTTTTCATTTGCTACTGCTGAGAAAGGAAGTTCTAATAATATATGCATTTGAGTGAAGTAATCGGTGCAAAAGTGAAGTAGAGCCACATTCCAGAAATGGAATAAAACTTATATATGGATCCCTCAGGATGAAAAATAGACACCTCCTCTAATATAACTTACCTTGATGCTATATTCAAGTAAAATGAGTTATAAATTATGAAGTAGAAGCTATTACAAAGGGAAAACATGAATTTTGAAAATATTTTGTTGAAGATAAAAGCACACTACACCATAATTCTATTATATGTGTGTCAAATTATCTATTTATTTATCTATCTATTTATCAATCCAATTTCATCCACACAAAGATGATCTTCGAAGATAATCAATAATTTTGAAATGCCGAACTCTATAAATCTAATAAACAGAGGCATGACAAGAGATTGGGGGGGGGGTCCTTGAGCCCCCCCCCCCAATATATCATGAGAAATGTACTAGATGAACTACTTAAATAAACCTTTCTGAGCACCCCCCAAAAGGGGACTGGGGGGGCATTTTCAAATACCCCCCCCCCCTCAGCTATGCCTCTGCTAACAAGGTTACAAGTAAAGTATGATCAATTCAACTTCTTTATTGCTTTATTTCAACTAAATGTTGAATGTAAAGAGCACTTTATGAAATAAACCCGTCACACATCGGATATTGAATTACTGATTTGAACTTGCGTATATATATATATATATATATATATACACACATGTATACATATTTTTATATATATATATATATATAATTATATATATGTGTATATATATATATATATATATATATATATACTTATATATATATGTATATATGTACATATATATATATGTGTATATATATATATATATATAAATATACAGTTACGTTAGATGTAATTTGCTTTGATAAATGAATTGTTATTGAATGATATCCATGTATATAATTTGCAGGCATGCTTATTACTCCTCTATCAAAATAAAAAAAAACTATATATACAAATTAAAATTACCTAAATACACCTACTTTCTCTCTCTTTCTCTCTCTCTCTCTCTCTCTCTCTCTCTCTCTCTCTCTCTCTCTCTCTCCTCCCACTCCACTTGACGATAAACTGATATTTTCAATTTCTCTTTCATCAGGAAAAGGATAATTATAACACCTGCATGTTTTTAGTAAGGCCAATCTGACCAGTAAACTAAAATGTCATGGTGACATTTTTTTCTGTTTTTTTTTTTATATATAATTTTTTTAAAAGTTGTGACTGACCCTAACTGATGACTATCACCCAACTGACTGTGAAGCTTTGTTAGAAGATAAATCAGCAGTGAGGGAAAGGGGAGAGGGGTATTGTTGACCCAAAAATCAATATATACTCAGTTGTCAGTTCTCTGACCAAAGTCGAGAAAGAAACCAGCTTCTCTCTTCCAGGTCAACATGACATTCTTTGCTAAGATAGGAGGTTGACCTATGAAAGGACTGCTACTATCTCTTTCTTTCTTCCTATCTTATTTCTCAAAATACTAATTCTCTCTTCCCTATAAAGTTCTTCTTTCTTTCTATTTTCAATTTACTCCTTTCTTTCTTTCTTTATTGAATTTACTCCTACCTCTCTTCCTTTCTTTTTTTTCAAATTCATGCTTTTCTTTTTTCTTTCTTTTTTTGAATTTACTCCTTCTTCTCTATTTTGTTTACTCCATTCTATCTTTCTTTCTTTCTTTATTTATTCATTTATACAATGATGATATGTGTAGTAAGGAATTAATAGCAAAACATCAAGCAAGCTAGAGAAAGGGAGAGAGAAAGAGAGAGAGAGAGAGGGAGAGGGGGAAGAAAGATGTCTCCACATCTCATTCCCTTTTTTTTCATCCTTCTATCTTATTATCTCCCTTATCTTGCTGTCTAATCATTCTCTCTTTCTTTTTCCGATGCGTTTTACAGGCTCGAGCTTTGTGTCAGTAGCTGTGCCATCAAAATACTGCCAATATTTTCACTGGTTTCTGCAAAATATACCTTTGTAATGGATTATGAATCAAGAGCATTTACCTAACTATAAATTGTAAGCTTAGTATAAAACATATCTCAAGCTACAAAAAAAATTATTTTGAACTCCTGATGATGATATATTTACCAGAAATCTTTGGTGGAACAATTATAAAAAATAAGGATATTCATTTTTCTCATCCATAGCTATCCAGATTTAATTATGAGAAGAATTATATACATTCAATTACATATACGGCCACAAATTTAAATTAGAATTAATTAAGGATGGTTATTTGGCAAGGAATAATAAAGCTTTTATATATTTGTATTATTTATTCTATAAATTTACCAAATAAGCTTGTTATTCAGTACACATGCTTATATATAAATTTAAAATATTTATGAGTTTATACAGAATATATAACATCAAATATATTGTATATATATATCATTTACGCATGATATATATTAATGATATATATATATATATATATATATATATATATATATATATATATATATATATATATATATATATATATATATATATATCTTATATACATATATTATATTTATGTATTATATAATATATATATCATATATATTATATACATAATACATATCACATGTATTATAAATATATAATATATATTACATATATAGTAGACGTAATATTGAGTATTATATGTATAAGATATACATAATACATATAAATATAATGGATAATAAAATATCATATATATTATATATAATACATATTCAGAATGTATAAATATATATGATATATTATATATATATAGTATGGATATAATATGATATAATATATATATTATATACATATATAGTATAGATATAATATGATATAATATATTTATAATATATATTATGCATATATATGGCATGATATATATTATATATATGACATATTATATATCATATATATCATTTATAGTATATATATTATATATATCATATGTATTATATATCATATATACATAGAAATACATGTATAATATTGAATATTATGTATGATATATATACATATCTTATTTATATATATCATATATATATAATACCTATATGATATCATATACATTATATATATATGTATATATATATGATATATACATATATGTTATATATCATATATATATAATATCCCATATATCATGTATATAAATTATATGTATGCATATATATATATTTATATATATATAAATATAAATATATATATATATATATATATATATATATATATATATATATATATATATATATATATATACATATACATACATATATATATATATATATATATGTATATATATATATATATATACATATGATACATATATATGACATATATGGTATTATATATGCACATATGTATACATATTATATCTACATCACTCTGTATACATATATATATCTACATTTGTATATATATATATATATGTATCTATATCTAAATATACATATATATCTACTTATTTTTTCATGAATGTATATATTCATTTTTCTTTCTATCTCTCTCTCTATCTATATATATATATATATATACATATATATATACATATAGATGTGTATTTATTTTTATCTATCTATCAATATTATATATATACATTATATGTATATATACATATATATATATACATATATATTTATATATATACATATACATACATATGTATATATATATATATATATATATATATATAAATATATATATATATATATATATATATATATATATATATATATATATATATATATATATATATATATATATATTTATATACATAGAAAGCTTTAAAAATTAGATATATGAAAAAGAAATTCCAAAAATCTTGTGTCAATTCTGTCAATTATTTCCAGATATCTGTTAATTCAATTTATGTAAGTTTCTCAATTTTGCACATAAATAGATATTGTACTATCTATGAAAATTTTCTCCAGCTGGTTACCATGTAACTGTTTCGGAGATTTTAAAACAAAACAGTTATATTGATATGGCTCCCTAGCAGTGTTGATTGAACACCACCTCCCCATCAGCTGTTTTTTTATATAAATCTTCATCTTATAATTTTTAGGATCATATCATAATACATGTAGTTTGTATTGTATATTCAATATTTGAAACTGTAAAGACATCTTGACTATTCATACATATATATATATATATATATATATATATATATATGCATGTGTATATATATATGTATGTATGTGTATATATATACATATATATATATATATATATATATATATACATATATATATATATATGTATATATATATATATACATATATATATATATATTTATATATCAATATCTATATATATTTGTATATATGTATATATATATACTAAATACATATATATATATATATATATATATATATATATATATATATATATATATGTATATGTATATATATATATGCATATATATATGTATATATGTATACATATATACTAAATATATATATATAGTGATATTCAAAATAGATATCAACAAAAGAATATATAGATTTCTGAGTTTCATACCCTAACCTAAATATAAGGTATTTTTCAAAAATCATGATTATATGAAAATGTATTCATTTATTAGATAATTTGAGAAAATAAAAGATAAGTATGACTTAATCTTTTTTTAATAATTAGAATTCGAGTAAAGATGAATTATGACAGGTTGAGGTTTTCAATCACATTAAAACCATACAATCCAAATGAAATATAAATGAGAACCACACTGATAATTTATGCAGTTATATACACAAACAATATCAAATTATTATGACACTTGGGAAAAAAACGTTATGCCTATTCAGCTTCAGCAAAATTGATGTTGAAAAACAAAACATCGTTTCTAATGAAGCTGAATAGTTGAAATGTATAAGATAAATTTTCTGAAGTGTCATAATAATTTAATATCGTAGAATTCTGTATCAAAATCATAGACATATACATCTATAGAGGCTGGTTGCAATATAGAGGGATGGATCTATTAATATAAATATGGTTGGTTTATGTTCAAGCTTTTGAGCTTTTATAAAGGCCTTAGGCAAAATTTTAACGTCTCATTTGATCAACCCATTTGTATGCTTATAAAATTCAACACACCCAATAAAGATTTCATAGAAATCATCAATCTAAAATATCAACATAAGTTTCTTTAGTTTTCAAGCTGGTCTGGCTGGCTGGCTAGCTATGTATGAATACATCTCACATACAGGCCACACAGAAGAAGCTTGAACATTTATTTCTAATTTTGAGTAGAAAAAACATATTGTTGTCTTTTGACTCCCCCAT
Source organism: Thysanoteuthis rhombus (assembly GCA_963457665.1). Classification (NCBI taxonomy): domain Eukaryota; kingdom Metazoa; phylum Mollusca; class Cephalopoda; order Oegopsida; family Thysanoteuthidae; genus Thysanoteuthis; species Thysanoteuthis major. The sequence goes on from OY735221.1 coordinate 44,343,112, forward strand.
GTTTTTTTTTGGGGGGGGGCGATTTGTAACGTAAGTTTTTGCTAAATTAACCTTTCAGTTCATGTCTGACAGCATTCATGCTTGCTTTTTGAAAATTTGGACGTTTTTAGAGATCACTGCCCAACAAAAAGCATGAAAAGTATCTCATTCATTGATCACCCCAATATGGCATTATTCTGAATGTTACGTTATGGTTTCTGCTGAGTGACTAACCACAATAGTTTTTACTTTTTGTTATAACTGAAAAGTAACTTTCATATTTTTGCTGTTTTATTCTTTCGGAATACAACAGATGTAGCTAAACTTAAATATTTCCTGTTCATGATAATTTTAAATAGAGAATTTCAATTTCCCTTTAGTAATTACAATTATCTAACCAACATTGATCAAATTGAAGCAAAACAAAAAGAATGGTTATTTGATTAGATATCTTTCATTTTCCATCTTTACTTGTCTTTCTTTCAAAAGCATAGCTAGAGATTTGAGGAGATTTGAGGACCTGGTAGGACTTACTCCTCCAGAGGGGTCCCTTTTAATTTTTAGAGAGATTTGTTGGTAGAAAAGTACTTGGTGAACTACTATTTATAAAGCTTTTGGAAGCCCGGGGTGTGTTTTCAAATAGCTCCCCCCTCAATAATGCTTATGCTAATTTTTTTCCCCCAGGAATTACCAAATGTAAATTGCAGAAAACACCATTCAAAAGTTGATTTTTAAAAAAAAATTTTTTTCTATTCAACTCAAAACTTAACTGTAAATTTTCTCTCCATTCATGAATCTGTTTCTTGGTTCAAATTTTTTCTCATGGTTAAGTTATTAGGTTCAAGTCAGTTTAATTTTCTCTGGGCTACACTTGAACAAGAAATAAAGATCTTTCTCTCCTCTTTGATGTAAACCATCAACCATTACTGTAAACATAGGTTTCTTCAGTTTTTAAGTGGATCTGGCTGGCTATGTAGATATCACACTTGCAGACCACACCAATGCAGTAAGAGGGCTGAAAATTTTCACATTTACCACCTATTATGTCTAGGAAAAATACATTATTTGTTTTACACTCCTCTAAGTAGGTTTTTCAGTAGGAGATTCAATTTGCAAAGTGAGTTTGTGCTAAATTGGTCCCTTAGTTTGTGTTTGGCAGCATTTGTGCTTGCTTTTTTGGAAAAATTTTGACTTTTTTAATAAGCACTGCTCAAAAAAAGGCGATAAAAGTAACTTATTCACTGACCACTCCTTTTTTCAAATTTTTTAATTGATCATCCCCAACACGGCATTCTGTCAAAAGACATTGGTCACATGACAGTTTCTATTGAGTGACTAACCAGACCTGTAATATCATTATATGTGAATTTAAATACATGATCCCAACACATCTCTTCTCCCCACCAGTCTCTACCCATTTCAAAGTGCTGCTCATATACATTTAAGCTTTCTGTAGTAGTTGACCTTTTAAATGCAATTACGATACACAGGCATGTAACCCTTTACCATATGCAGCATACGGGTATCCACAAAGATTATAATGTCTCCTGAATTATCTTGCAGCAAGATCTTCCTTCTTCTCATTTTTTTTTCTTTTTCATTTTCTTGTTCAGTGTTTGTGGAATAAAGCATGACGCAATACGGAGACATCGAAATATTCAGTGAGACAGTTGCTTCTTAAAGCCTTTAATAACATTTACATATGAAAACCAAAAATGGGAAAAGGTGGTAATATTAAAGGAAAAGAAAAAATGAAAACAATTTTCCACTGATAAATGAATAAACTCAAAAAATGATTATAAATATAAATTGAATCCTTAGGTTCAAAAAAATGAACTGAAAGATATAGTTCAGGTTATGTAAGCTTGCCAGATTTTCAAGAAGGCTTTTACTTTTTTTTTACATATACATACTTACATTCATATATGTATTAAGTTCACAATAAAGGAAAATAGTTGCATCTGAACTGAATTTATTCCACTAATGATTTTCCCATATTGCAAATTTAATACATACTGTTGGATATATTGTATCCACAAAACTAATCATATATATATATATATAGATATATGTATGTATGGGTGTGTGTATAAATATGCATATACGCATATATATATATATATATATATATATATATATATATATATATATATATATATATATATACACATAAATAATATATATATATTTATGTATAATATGTATATATATATATATATATATATATATATATATATATATATATATATATTTATGTATAAATATATAAACTATCCAATCTAATGATATACTTATATATTTATACATACATATATATATATATATATATATATATATATATATATATGTATGTATGTATATTTATACGTATATAAATATATACACACTCATATATATACATGGGTGAGTTTCTATTTATAAATATATGTATGTAAGTATGTATACATATAAGTTTTTTCAACTCATGATCCTAAATCCTGCAACATTTTTTTCTTCTTTTCAATTAAAAAGTATTTATTCTTTTTCAAATTTAGAATTGAGAACTCATAGGACATTGCAGTAAAGCATACTATGTAATATTAATATATATTAATTTATTATTAATATATTTAAAACCTTGGATACCTCAGGTAAATTTAAAATTACAGCCCACATAAGGAAATTAATTTACATTTTAAAATATTTAAACTGACGGCACAATTGGAAGGGAAAGTAAGAGGAGTAGCAGAAGAAGGGGGAGGAGGTGGAGACCCAAGCTTTCTGTTCTTCTTTGTTAAAAGACAACAATCTGTATGAGAACTACCTACCAGGTATAAACAGCGCAGTTGCAGGTGGAATACGGGTGGCTAACTGAAGCAAGGGTGGGAGAGTACCGATTGGCCTGTATTTCAGGCAGAATAGTTGCAGTGTAGATCTTGAACAAGTTTTTTTTGCTCTTCTCCTGAAGTTCACCTTGGATACTACATATGTAGATTTATAAATCTTGAAATACCTGAAAAGGATGAAATTTAAAATTCTTATAATACCAAACGAGTAAGCAGAAACCCAGGTTTTTGATAAAGATAGATAAATGATAGCAATAAAGATTCTCATGTATGATTAAGATTTATTTTTCTTAGTTTTGCTAACCGATATATATATATATATATATATATATATATATATATATATATATATATATATATATATATAAATAAATTAAGTCACAATATTCATGCCTGTACCCAAAGTGAGAATTCCTGTTTTTATTGTAATTTTTCAGTAGGATATTTTAAATCTATTACAATATATTAAAATTATTTAAAATATATTTACAACAATCGCATCTATTTAAACTAGGAGAAAATCCGCCCATAGACTTGGATTTTTCTGCTAATCCCCTGGGGAAGCCTAATTTTTTGACCAGAAAAAAAAATGTATGAGATAATTCAACTCGTTAATTACTTGAGATAAGAGATTTATTCAAAGTACATATTCATTTAATCATACCTTACTTGAAAAATCATCACTATCATGAACTCTTGAATATATATGTATATATTAATGTATGGATAAAAAATCAAGAACATTTTTTTCACAAACTTCCATCAGATCCACTAAGTACGCATTCCAAATTTGGTTGGGTTGTGCCCATGTTTAGGTGGTTTCTATAGCATGAAAGTCAAATGGATCCAACATATATATATATATATATATATATATGGGGGATGTAAAATTTTAGATCATATTCAGAAACAAATGTTGCATAAGTCATCTAGTAAACAGATATAGAGACACAAGGAGATGTTTATTATATATAATAAAAGATACAGATATATACACACAAGGTGAATAAATCTAGTCAGGGTTAAAATGTAACAATTTGATTATAAGATTTGAAGTGAAAATTCATGTATGTGAGTGTGTGTTAAATAAATGCATTAACGAAGGTGTTTAATATTGGCAAGTGGTTCTCAAAAAGAGAATCAGGAATCTTTGTTGGTCGATTTTATTTTCTCAGATCCATTTTAACATGAAGAACTAATATGACGTGCTACTAAATGCATGAACCAAATATGGTACGGAGGTTTGCCACTATCTTTTTTGAGTAGTACCTTATATATTCCTAAGAGGACTACTTTGAAGAAAACGTTGGGAACTAGATGTCAGGATATTTTTTTTCATTGTCAATTTCTCCAAACTTTTGGATAGCCCCTCATACATACAACAGAAATGGATACAAGGCTGGTTGCTGCAGGGTCAAACACCTCTCAGACTCCTATACCGACTGAATCTGATCACCACAACTTCTGCATTAGATACACAGTTTACCTCTCTTAATGAAGACAATCCATTCCACAAATTATCTTATTGAATGACAATTTATTAAATGAATGATTGAACCTGTGGGATTTCAATAATTCATTCCAAATAAAAAAAATTGGACCCCCAAACCTTAATCATAACCTTGTGAATAATTTGTAATATGATAATTTCTTTCTAAATATTGAATAAAAACAAACATGTAATCTTATCATAATTCACCGAAAGTCCATTCATCGGCCTGTCTGAAAATTTACTAGATACTAGATATAAATTAAGATAATTATAACTGAAACCTAGATGATTTAGGATAATTTATGAAATTTTATTTTTTTCCTTCTTGCCAACTGAAAATATTTTGCTTAGAAATTCTTTTGGCAATTCAGACCTCTCATTATGTGAAATTTTGTTACAAGTATTTCACTATAAGAATAAAAAATCATGAAAATATATATTTTTAAGTATAAATTTATTCATTAGTATAAACTAAGCCTGTGCGCATCTTTATAGTAAATCTTAATTAATATATAAGACTTTCCAATTTAGCTCTACTAGTAAGATAGCCTCCTGGTGATCAGTTGGTCGAAAGTTCAAATCATGGTAGTGGAATATGGATTTTACTACTTTTCCCATTTATAATTAACATTCTTTTCTGAAAATTTCAAGCTGAAAAATCTATGTATGAAAATTATTGTTATATGTAATTGTATACACAAGAAAATATACATAATTTTTAGATTTAAGCTCAATTGGAGGAAATGGAATATCTATAGTAGGAGATTATACATAGTAAAATATAGTACATATTGCTCAACACCTGTTTTGGTGAGGATTGTTCTTTTTGTTCTTGTTACAGTAGGAAAACTAAGTTAACTCCAAAACGGAGAAGCAAAAAAGAGATACTTCAGCAGAAATTATTTTTCTAGGCCTTTTCTGAGGTTAAAAAAATGGGATATAGCAATTTCTCATAATTTCAGACTACAAAAGTGTGCAGAAAGCAACTTCTTATCTTGATTTACAAATCCTAAAATCATATACACTCCTGGGGGAAAAAAAAATGAGCCAATCCCTTTCCATCATATAAAAGATCAGTACTTTACTGAATTTGGTCATAAAACATGCTTGGCTATAGTTTTTCTCTGCAATCTTATAACACACTTTTCTTTTAATTTTACCTCCTCTAAAGGGACCATTATCAAGACCAGGCTTTTTTTACCTTTTTTATGCTTTCCCTGTCATTGTTACTTGGGGGATTTTAATCTTTTTCTTTTTTAAATCTTTCATCATCATTATTAGTCTTCTAGTGTCCTTCATTTGGGAATAGACCTTCTCCAAGATTCGCCAGATCTCTCTATTGTGGACGTCGCAAGGCTAGTACTTCGTGAATTTGTATAGTTTGTTATACCATCTTATATTTTGCTAGCCACGGTTCGACATGTTATCTCTGGGGATCCACATTGAGAGTCATGTCCAGTAGTTATCTGACATTCTTACCACGTGACCAGCCCATTGCCATTTAAGTTTTCTAATGGATCCTATAATGTCTCTTACACCTGTTTTTTTTCTAATATTTTGTGTTGTTTTATAGTCTCTCCATGTGATGTTGAGCATTATTCTCTCCAGTGCATGTCGAATGGTTCTCAGTTTGAGGTTCAATATTTTGGTTAGGTTCCATGTTTCAACTCCATAGGTGACTATTGGGAGGATGCATTCGTAGGATATAATTGTAATTAGTTTTTAACCTAGTCCTTGAAAATTTCTACTATTGATGGCAAATTGGTATGCTCACTTACAAGTTTAGATCCCAATACCATAAAAAATATTTGGATCCGTATTAAGGCAAAATTGGTTACGGGAAAATTTGAGAACATTCACCAACTGTGGGAAGCAGTCAGAGATGAATGGAACAACATTGAAGCAACACATTGTAAACAACATTCGGACAGCTTGACTAAGTGGCTCAGTTTTCTGAAGTAAAACAATGGAAGAGCTATCCCATACTTTGCACACAAACACAGCAAGTACTGTTGTATATTTCATCTTCTTCAGTTAGGATTAAAAAGTAATCGCAAAAGAATCGATAAAAAAAGCTTGGCTGATTTTTTCCTTGGCTGTGTATGTAAAAAGAGCTGTGTCTGTAACACTTACTGTAATAATCATCAGCCCCTCTCTTTCATTTGATATTCATTGAAATTTCATATTTTGAATTTAAATAAATTTTTGAGCATTGATGTGTTGTTAGCTGTGTGTATAATTTCTTTATTCAGGGGCTCTTTGAGGTATGAAAGATATTTCAAGGGATCCTAAAAAGATTGAGAAAGGCTGATATAGCTGTTTGTTGGTGTAAGCTAATTTTGAAAGGTGGCCCCATATCTGGCTAGAACACTCAGTGCGGAACCAAGTAGTTATAACTAGCTTGAGTCTACCTTGTTTAGAATAACATACCTTCCAGGTCTCAAGAATTCTACATGAGACACAAACATTTTGATACATTCTCAGACTCATACGCATAAAAGGAAAAATTGTCAAGAATTTTATGAAAGGGTGTTAGAATTATTAAATTAGTTTAGATTTCTGATAAAAATTTGATCTTAGATGATATAGGTTTTGAATAGACTTTCAAAGAGCACTTAATTTCAGTAGCTGATAATGCCTTGAAATGCAATTTTAGCCAATCTTGAATACATAATTTTCAAAATTTTCTTGGGTGGCATGACTTCCCTAGAAGACTCCCCCAAATTTCCCTCCGTGAGCTTGGAAACTATTTTGGGGGTTGGGGTGTAATGGATCACTGCAGTACTACAAATGGCCTAACCAACCAGCCAAGTGGACTGCAGATGTATGTCAGTGTCGACCTGTATGTCTGTGCGTGTTTGTGTTGAGACTACTCACCCCATTTTGGGGGCTACAATCTTGAAAATCTGCATGAGTATACCACTGGGCAGTATCTAAAAACGGTTTGTTTGTTTTTTCAAAAAAATGTTGTTTTTTTTTTGTCTCTATGGTCATATCGGACCAACAGTACCCAAATCTTGAGATTGCGTTTTTTATATATAATTTCAGATAAAAGACCTATTTTTTTAAAGATGATTTTAGATAATTCTTTCGATAATTCATTTCATGATTAGTTCTGGTACACATGCAGTCTATGGTGATTCATTTATGAGAGACATATTCTCACTCATTCTTAGCATTGGAACTTGACAGGTCTGGAATAACACGATGGCGAGCACTTCCATCTGCATCAGTGTTGCACAATCTTTTAAGTATATTTCTGCAGTATCAGCTTAACTGCAGCTGCTTCTGCTGCTTGTTGCATCAATGCAAACACATGTAATTCTGATTTCAATTCCTTTCAAGCAAAAAAATGCACAATGAAGAGAACCAAATCAATGCAAACATGCTGTGTAAGAAATGCAGTTAATTTCATATTTCTAGGATTATTTTTGTCTGAAGATGAGGAATTATTATCATTATTATTATTATTATTATCGTTATCATTATTACTATTATTTATATTATTATTATTAATATTTGATTTACTTGGACAAGTGCCCTGATCTTGGTTGTTATAATTGCAACATTCTGTCTATTCACCCGTCTTCATGTGTCTTTTGTAGTTGGTAGCTTTCTGGGGATTCTGAACTGAAGCCTTTATCCAATCCATAGAGTAAATTATTCTTATTGCACAGTCCATGCTAGAGGATGCCTCGTATCAGTTAATTTTCCCTAGTTGATTTGTCCTTGTGATGTTGCTTGTCTGCCTCTTCTACCAAACCAGTGTATATGACTTTCTTTGCACTACCAGACCCAGGCATTGAACTCATAACCACCCTGCAGGTCAGTAGATACATATAACCATCACTTTAATCCACGAGGCCAATCTGGTGGTGGCAAACCTAATATTGCTTGAATGCCTCTTTCACTGAACCAGATGATTTTTTTTGTATTACCTGTAAGGAGGTGAAATCTAAGAGTCTTAACTTCAATGTCCTGTCTTTCCTGGTAAATGATGTTTTATAAAACTGTTTCAAATAAAAACAAGAATTTGAAGTAAAACCATACATTTTACACTTTTTTTCTATCTCAATATTTCAATACAACCACGAATTGTAAGAAGTCGATATTTGCCTGATATGTTGGTCCACGCACCAGACATTGCAGCGTCAAGTTTGAAGACGTTTGGGTCAGCAGTTCTTGATTTACAATAAAAAATCTCTACTAAAATGAACACACATTCTGTAACCGTTTCATATGATGGGATCTGAGTCTCTAATCATCTCGATGTTATGCACTGAGAGAGAGAGAGAGAGAGAGAGACAAAAGGAAGAGAATGTTTATCCTCTTACGAGAGTGAAAGAGAGAGAGGATACTTCTTTTATGAAAGAGAGGAGGGGGATAGAGATAGGATGTTCAATTCCATACCCCCCACAAATTTTTTTCAATAGTCTAAAGAAAGATTGATTCCTTGACATAAATCTTAAAATATTGGCTGAAGTTTTATTTTAACTTTTACTTCAATTTTGAATTTAAACTGAAATTCAACGAAACTTTGTAATGTACGAACAGATTTAAAACAAACACGCAATCACAATGTCTACACATCAATTCATCTCAAGCCGTCCCCCACTTTTCGACATTAGCTCCCTCCTTTTCGCACATTGATGTTAAATCACTTTTTAAAACCAAATCATATCAAGAGTTCTGTGGGAATTTATGAGTCACCATCACCCAGTATTCACCTGTGAAAATCAAGTCTTTTACAAAAAATAGTATAATTGTATGACAACAACCAGCCCCCCACCTGCAACAAATCCAGATACATTGAAGATCATCAGTGAGAATTCATTAAAAATATCTGAATTTTCAAAAAATAAGAATGACTTTCGTTTGACACAAACTAAGGGATTATTCTAAGTGAACTTATATTGCAGATCGAACACCCCTCTAGAAACCTATACGGGGCAGAATTGAAAAAATAATTTTCCTAGTCCCCAAGAGGAACGTGTGTGCCAATTTCCAAGTCTCTACAATGAACGGTTTGTTCTATGCCCAGAGCTGATACATAGATAGATAGATAAATTGTACTTGTCACCCTGTCCTCTCCGTGTGCCAAATCTAGATATATAGAAGACTGTGGAAATTAAGGCTTCTACAAAAATAGTACCTACAGCTCTAACTATTTGTATGACAGCAACCTAACCCCCAGCCCCAATGTAACCCCCTTGTGCCAAGTCCAGATACATAGAAGATTATTGGGCTATGATCAGTAAAAAAAAGTCTGAATTTTAAAGAAACAAACGTAAATTCCAGTGGACACAAACTAAGGGATCAATTAAGGATAAACTTAGATTGTAGATCGAACCCCCGTCTAAAAACCACAGACCAAGTAGATCAGTGGGGTGCTATGCTGGCAAGTCCCCCTCCATAGTATTTCTGAGGGCAATGCGAGTTACTTGGAGGTGCCCGTCATCACTCCAAATAACCTGAGACAGGTTATACTGGATCACAGGGTATCAGTAAAGAGGAATAATTTCTGACCTAACTTGGTGGAACCAGTTTACTTTAGAGGCTCCACCCCTGATTTGAGTTGTCTGTCTCCTAGACAGGTTATCAACCAATGCTAGAAAGCCCAGTCTACTCATATAATAACCCACAGATTGGGATAGGAGGGAATTCACACCATTTATAAGGGAATACTAAGTCGAAACCATTTGTTTCAGTTGGAATCTAAACATTTCCAATGCTGGGAATTAAATGCTAAATGCCTAAACCACCTAACAATATTACCTCACCTGGATCACCTAACAATATTACATCATTGAAAAGGAGGGAAGCCAAACAACTTAATAGAATTACCTCACTGAAAATGAAAGTACTCCAACCACCTTACAATATTATCTTACTCAAAATGAGGAGCACCTGAAACACATAACGATATTACCTCATTGAAAATGAGGGCATCTGGACCGGCTCATAATATTACCTCATTGAGAAATTAGGGTACGCTAACAACCTAACAATATTACTTCACTGAATACAAGGGCGCACCAACCAGCTAACAATATTACCTCAATGAAAATGAGGGCATCCGAACAACCTAGCAATATTACCTCATAAAGAATGAAGGCACCTGAACCACCAAACAATATTACGCCAATATTACGCCTACAGCATAACAATATTACCTCAATGAAAATGAGGGCATCCGAACAACCTAGCAATATTACCTCATAAAGAATGAAGGCACCTGAACCACCAAACAATATTACGCCAATATTACGCCTACAGCATAACAATATTACCTCAATGAAAATGAGGGCATCCGAACAACCTAGCAATATTACCTCATAAAGAATGAAGGCACCTGAACCACCAAACAATATTACGCCAATATTACGCCTACAGCATAACAATATTACCTCACTGAAAATGAGGGCATATGAACTACTTATCGATATAACTTCACTAAAAATGAAAAAACCCAACCACTTAATAATATTACCTCACTGAAAATTAGGCTATCCATACAACCAAGCAAAATTACCAAATTGAAAATGAGGGCATCCAAATCACTCAACAATATTACCTCACTGAAAATGAAGGTACCCTTGAAAAATAACAGCATGTGAACTACCAAAAAATATCACCTCACTGAACATTAGAGAACCTGAGTCAGTTATCAATATTCACTTCATTGAACCCAAGCTCTTAAAAATATTATCTCGCTGAAAATGATGGCACCTCAACCACCTAACAATATTACCGCATGGAAAATGATGGCACCCAAACCATGGAACAATAATACCTCATTGAACTACTTAACCCCACTGAAAATGAGGGCACGTGAAGCACTCAAGATTACCTCATTGAAAATGAGGGCACCTGAACCACCAAACGGTATAACTTTACTGTAAATGGATGCAACCAAACCACCTAACAATATAACCTCATTGAATATGATGGCATCTGAACAACCTCTTAATATTACCTCACAGATGATGAGAGCAACTCAACCACCAAACAATATTATCTCACAGAAAATAAAAGTACCCTATCCATCTAACAATATTACCTCACTGAAGATTAGGGCATCCGAACAACCTAGCAATATTACCTCATAAAGAATGAAGGCACCTGAACCACCAAAAAATATTACGCCAACATCATAACAATATTACCTCAATGAAAATGAGGGCATATGAACTACTTATCAATATGACTTCACTGAAAATGAAAGAAACCCGACTACCTAATAATATTATCTCACTGAAAATGACGGCTCCTGAACTAGATAACAATATCACCCCATTGAAAATGAAGGCACCCAAACCACAAAACATAATTATTTCACTGAAAATTAGGGCATCTGAGCCTACTAACAATATTACTTCATTGTAAAGTAGGGTATCAAAATAACCTAACAATATTACCCCATTGAAAATGAAGGCACCCAAACTACAAAACATTATTATCTCATTGAAAATTAGGGCATCTGAGCCTACTAACAATATTACTTCACTGTAAAGTAGGGTATCAAAATAACCTAACAATATTACCCCATTGAAAATGAAGGCACCCAAACTACAAAACATTATTATCTCATTGAAAATTAGGGCATCTGAGCCTACTAACAATATTACTTCACTGTAAAGTAGGGTATCAAAATAACCTAACAATATTACCCCATTGAAAATGAAGGCACCCAAACCACAAAACATTATTATTTCACTGAAAATTAGGGCATCTGAGCCAATATTACTTCACTGTACAGTAGGGTATCAGAACAACCTAACAATATTACTAAAATGAAAATGAGGGTACCCGAATGACATCATATAACCACATTGAAAATGAGGGCACCCAAGCCTACTAGCAATATTATTTCACTGAAAATAAAGGCACCCAAACCACCCAACAATATTATCTCATTGAAAATGAACACAACTAAACCTAATTCCAATTAATTCAACTGGTAACCATGACTTTCACAAATATTTTTCAACCCGTTGAGAAGTATTCAAAATAAAAGATGGTAAACTGAAATTGATTTTGAGGGTACCTGAACCAAACAATATAACCTCACTAAAAATGACAACACCAGAACCATCAAATAACAAATGATTTACCATCTTCTATTTTGAAAACTACTCATCATTTTTCAAAGTCATGGTTAGCATCTGAATCATTTTTATTAATTCTGCTTTTAACTTAATAGTTTTAAATAAACGAATTTGATATTTTAATAAACTTCATACCATGTTGAGGTTTATCAATTGAAAAATTGGAAAAAGGGTTATCAATGAATAAGTTTCTTCTCTCGCTTTTTTTGGACAGTGATCATCATTTGTGCGAGAATTTTGAAAAAGCCCCAAAAAACAAAAACATTTTTCCTAGGCATAATAAAGAGCAAATGTTTAAATTTTCAGCTCTTTAGCTACATTGAAGGCATGATATATACATAGCCAGCTAAACAAGCTTGAAAACTGAGAGAAACCTACATTGACAGTTTCTGATAGAAATACATTAAGCAAATCTGAATTGAAGGTCTCTATGCAGTTACATATACTAAAGTAAAGGTAAAGTATTCCAGCTCTTGACTCAGCTGCTGAGTGCACTGGGAAATTTGTCTTTCAACACTCTTCATTCATACCAGGAATTGAACTTGGGACATCCTACGTGCAAGTCAGACATGCTAATCATTACACTGAGTGGACTTGCATGGAGCATTTATTTAAAGAAGAAAATTACAAGATTTATATCTCTACCTCACACAAATGGATCACCTTTGTTTGCACATGTACCAGAACAAATTATCTGAAAAAAAAGAATCATCAACACTTTGTTGGTGTATCTCAAGGGCACCATAAGTAATGGGAGGTGAGGGTCAGCTTTTCAGAAAGGTCATTTTATGACCTATATTTCGAAAAAGGGGGAAATAGCTTGAAATTTTTCATTTTCAGTCAATTCATTACTAAAAATGTTTAATGCACTCATTCAGAGTCCACTTATCAAATGAAATAACTCGGACAACGGAATAAACTATTAATGAGAATAAAACATTTCCTTTCATTAAAATTATATCTTTTTTTTAGAATTGGCCAAATTTTTAGCTATCATAGATTTTTCTCAGATAAATTGGAAAAAAATTCAGCCAGATTTAGCCAAAAAATGGTCAATTTGGCAACACAAGGTTGTCAATGGAGCATGTGTCTTTCCTATTGGGTTTATGCAACATTTTGCTGTATTCTATGGCTCACCAACACCTCGTCCAGTTAGTGGTTTTCAGTTGAAGATCAAAAGATGAAATTATGAAACAAACAAACTGTCATCAATGTGAGAGAAATGAATTTGACAAAACACAGTTGTTTGCTACTCCACAGATTCAAGTTAATATGGGTTTCTTTTAAAATTTTCTACATATCAAATATAGAAAACTCTTGTTGCTATATATAACAAGCCATACATGGTGATAATGAAACAAGCATTCAAATCTCTCATTTACTAAACAAAAGTCGGATGTCTATTTAAAGCAATGAATGCAAAAACTGCTCATGCAGTATAATTTGAAGATGTTTAAGCATAATAAGCAAGACATTTGTCATTTGAATAATTCAGAGAGGATTTTCGAAGTTATGAGAAAAATATTACTTGAGATTAGAAATGAATATTTGATTCAGTATGTCTTACACTTTACTTTTTTCATAGAGAGTTCAAAGCTGCCAAAACATTTAATATCATTATCTGTGATTATAATTAACAATAAGATTATGTACACTCACAAATATTTAAATCATGTAGATAAAAATTCAAGTTTTTAATTGAAAAAATTAATGTAAGAACTATTAGAATAAGGAAAATGATTTTATACTGACCATGAAGAGAATTGAAAGATGATATATATATATATATATATATTTTTTTTTTTTTTTAAAGAAAAGAATTGCAAAGACAAAACAAACACCATAATTTATTCAAGAAAAATATTTATTTAACACATTATATACAGCGAATAAAAAAAAAAATAGTCGATTCCTTATGTATGTAAATCATGTTCAAATACCAATCACCATAATAAATGAACATTCGTGTATATTTATTCAATTAATGGCATTTTCTGGTTGTCCTTAAAAACAAAAGAACAAAAATTGCAGAATCAACATATTGTTTTTTCATGAGAGTTCACAAGTGTATATATCATTAGAGAATTTTTTTTTTAATATTTATGTTTTTGGTTCTGTTTAATTAGATTTCAGTGGACATAATTATTAAGTCAATGATGAGCACAAAGGTTTGGCAATTAAGTGCAAAATGAAAGTTTATTTAAAAACATCTGTAGGTTGAATAATCTGTACAGAATTAGCTGATCGTTAGTATGTAATTTATATAATTGTGATTAATTTCAAAAAGTTTTAATCAAGCAATTATCTCAAACTTCTGGGACCTGACTAAATGTTTCAGGAATCCTTTTTGAACCTGTAGAACGCATAACATTCCTGTTAGCTTCATTTGAAATTATTGAAATCATAATCTAACAAAATGAAGATGGTCTAAGCAGCTTCAGGACTTGATGTGCCTGGTTAATTAGCATGAAGGAAATATTGTGCCCGAATCATGGCTGTCTATCAAGTGACAACCTTCAATGGATTATGACGGCTGGTGACGAAGTCCCGATTTCAGTTGCATGTATTGGCTTAGTGATCCTTGCAAGTCTCAAGTCTGGTTGAGACCAGGACTTTATACTGACAAGTTTTTATGACCACCCCCTTGGCAGGATGCAAGTCCACTGAAGGGATAGCTCCATCCAAAATCACACAGCTGCTGAGTGTATTCAAGGGTTAAGTAAACCAAATACAGCCGGCACTTTTGAGTATCTTAGCACCTCAAGACTCAAATTCCTTGCATTTCAACAGTCTGAGATGATGAAATATACCATTTTCAGCAGTCTGATATTTCTATAAAAGTGTATATTAATCTGGTTTCCAGGCAAAATCTCAGATATTCTGCAATTTAGATGAAATTCAAATGCAAGAATGGCTAATAATTCATTTTCAAAATGACTTATTCTTACTTACATACTAATTTTTATTCTTATTTCAAAAAAAGTTAGAAGATCAACATGGCTGCAGGGCTTACCCCCCCAACTGGTTATGGCACCAGTTGTTCCCAGATGGTCACCCATCTAGGTAATAACTCGACTCAATATTGATCAACTTTGGTGACTGTAGAAGAACCAGAGAATCCAACATGATTCTGCCGTGGGAGAATGTACTGATCAAATTATTGAGGAAATAATAAAAACAGTAGTAGTTAAATACCAAGCCAAGACCAAATTACAATAAAGCAGATAGTTTGTATTGATGAAGGGTCTATTAGAAACCATCAACCAAAACTGTCAACATAGGTTTCTTCAGTGGTTGAGGTGGTCTAACTGGCTGACTGACTGGCTGGCTGGCTGGCCATATATATAATTGAGTTAGAAGGATGAAAATTTAAGCATTCACTCCTTATTAGGTCTACAAAATATGTTTTTTTTTTATTTTGGGAAAATTCCCTCACCTAAATGGGTTTTTAGAAGGGGAGGTGGTCAATTTGCAGTGTAAGCTTATGCTTAATCGATCCCTTAATTTGTGTTTGACAGCATTCTTGCTACTTTTTTGAAAATTCAGAGATTTGTAGTGATCACTGCCCAACAAAAGGCGAGAGGAGTAACTTATTCATTGGATCAGTGCTTTTTTTTCAATTGATCACTCTCCCAACACAGCATGCTGCCAAATGACATTGGTCACATGATGGTTTCTATTGAGTAACTAACCAGACCTGTTCTAAGAATATCTTTGAACTCTTGTACAATTCATCATCATTTTAAACTACTTTCTTGACAATTTTTTTCTTTGCAGAGTCACACCAGCCGTGTACAGAACGGAGAAGTACTGAATTGAAGATTTACCTATCACAACATTGTGCTTATCACTGACATAATTGAACTTATGTAGTATCTGCCAGCAAAAGGCTAGCTATTTCATAAGTTAAAATTATATACACCCATATCCACTGATAAAACAGGTTTTATTATTTAAAAAGTTGACTTTTCAGAAGAAAGGACAGAAGAGAGATTTAGTTTGTTTAATTGAAATAAAAGTTTCATTGAAAAAATAAAAAAGTTGTTAACAGTTTTTTAATCATAGGTTGTTTTAGAGTAACAACTTTGAGACCCCCCCAACCAAAAAAAAATTCATTTTTTTGAATATTTTAAAAGAATACTATCACTGTCCCACAATAGCTGTTATGTTTGCATACATATTTCATACACTAAATGTGAGAATTATTATGGGACACAAGTAGTAGAATTTTCATTGAAAAAATAAAGAGAAAAAAGGGAATTGGTAAGTATTAATAAAAGTATTAGAAACATAAAAGTGATGGCAATCATAACAAAAGAGTGAGAGAATAAAAATACTTGTACCACTTTAGGCGAATAGTCAGTCCAAAGCCTGGGAAAAGGATGAGGGCATTGAAGGAATGACATTCAGTCATACAAGCAAATGAACAGTACAGGAATTGAAAGAATTGAAAGAAAATCCAACAATTTGGATAATTTTGTTAAAAAAGGAGAATAACTTGAGTATTACATAAAAATTTTTGAATAAAAATACAATGAAAAAACAATTTAGAAGTTATTTGGCTACCTCCCCACAAGGGCAGAATGCGACACAAGGTCAGTTTTAATACGAGGGCCCATGAGTGGGCAGAAGCAAAAATTGTTCAGTCACCGTGAACAGAGTCACAAAAAGCATCAGATCCAGCCATGACCCTCTCCTTTTAGTGCAATGGAGAGATGCTACCCTGGCAAGACTGATACCACGAGACTGAGCATACTTGACTTTTTTGAGGCCACAGGATGATTCCTAGGGCCAGGTGAATAAAAAAATCCAAAAAAACAAAAAAACAAAAAAAAAAAAAGAATTGAGTATTATAGAATTGTCAGAACTGCTACTTCTGGCTTTAAATCAGCAAATATAAAACAAAATTCTTGTTAGTTTTCAACAGAGATGGAATTGAAAGAAAGTGGGGGGGGGTGCGAATTCTCAGAACTCCACTTGCACCAATCTCAGGAGGGAAGAACTGAGCTGATTCAAGTGAAAGTAAACAAGAACCATAGGTTCAATCATGCAGCCACCATCTGTGGTAGTAAAAAGAGGAGGAGGAGGAGGAGGATGATGATGAAGAAAAACAAGTAGTGTTTTTTCAAGTCTATTGATTCTCATATTTGTAAAATATAATGATATGGAAACATTCTGCAAGTATTATTTTCAATAAAAATCGAGAGTGACCATTTTTTACTTTTTCAAGATACGAAAATACTGACCTCGGAATTCTATAACAACATCATATCTGGTAAAAAAAAATTGATCAAAATAGATGTTTTTTTAATGATATCACACATTCTCTTCTTTCTGTTGTTTAACACAACTGGGATTAACCTGAAAGAGTGTCTGTTAGAGATGTGTGGACACATCTGTGAAAAAAAAAACTATTGATATTTATTCAGGAATACAGAGGAAACCGCTTATTGTGATCACTTCATGACAGGGTTTGTTCAGACATCAAATGGCTGGTAACATTAAATGTGGCATTATACATGGGGCGATGATTTTGTCTTCATTGTTTATAGCAATCGTGGGATTTCAAAGGGCTGGGGTGCTAGCCTAACACCCAAGGAGTTCATGCCTTTCTTAAGGGTATAAGCACAAAGTGATTGCAAACTGTCTCTATTTGCCAATTCCATTTTTATAGACTCAATGGAATCCAGTGCTAAAACATTCCACTTCAATTTATTCATGCAGTAAAAACAAGAAAATTCATTTTTCTTAATTATTCATTCTTATCATTTGATGAAGTACAGTAACCATATATCTATTAATTTTGACTTCTCTTTACCTCCATCCTAATTTTTTAGTTGTTTTCATCACAACTTCAACTGGCACCATCAGTCTACAAGTAAGCAGCAGGTTTGGAAGGAAATAAAGAGTACAACTCCGGTAAGAATTGAACTCATGTTCCTCATGGCAGTGGGAAGCCTGATTTGTGCCCTGCTGTTATGATTACTCTGCCACAGAGGCTTTCACGGCAAGCAGAAGTCAATTTTCATCAGAATACATTTGTAAATCTTTTCTCATAATAAAAGAGTAAAAACTCAAGAGGACTTCAAAGAATCTGAAAACAATTAGAAGGACCTCAATCGTTAGGAAATTTCTCTCCTCATAATAAGAGAGAATACTTCCTTTTATGTTAATTCGATGAATTAATCACTTGAATATTGTCTGTCCATAAAGCCTCAGTACAAAGATCACTCATTTCATTATCATATAGATCTTCAAATAAATTATGGAGCAATAAACAAGCCTATTCAAATCTTTTTTTAGATATATCATTAGATATTGTTTTATGAAATTGAAAATAACCAATTTCAACACAAATTGAAGGAAGTTCAGCAAAATATATTGAGCACAACCATAGTATATTACCAAAAAATTCAAATGTGTGTAAATCAATTTTTTTTAATGAACAAAATTTCTTCCAAGGATGTTAAAAGGCTGATGATGATGATGATGATGATGATGATGAAGTTGATGGAAAAAATTTGACATTTTGAGTTGTTTTGTTGTTCAGCAGTATTCAGTGAGTAATATCTGTACAGAAATTGGATATTTTACTAGTTACTGTACATAACAGTACATGACGTGAACATTGAATTTGAGGAAAAACAACAACAAAAAAAATTATGTAAATATTACACTGCTTCAATGTGCTGGTATCATGACTAGGCGGTTGTCTACCATAGCTTGATATAGACATTTATGGGGCTTGGCTGAATTGCAGGGTGATATAGTTCTCCAAAGACCATTGTAAACAATTCATCTTATAGTCAGTCATGTACATTATATTATAACCATAAATCCATTACTAAGAATTTTATAGGCATACCTAAATGTGAAATAGACTATTTACATTGTCTAGGCCAAATGATACATTCACTGTGTAATAATGGGAGATCATTCCATATACAGTTTCAAAATAATATAATGCAATTTATAATTATTTCTGTTGGATCACGTATCCATATTTTCTCCTCCTCCTCCTCCTTCATAATATATATATATATATATATATATATATGATAGAGAGAGATAGAAAGAGTCAATAAGTTCATAACCTGATGATGAAAAAAGGATTTTTTTTTTTCATGTGACGAATATTTATTTTCCAAGTCTCCCGCTCCACTTAATCTAATACTTCTCTGAAGATCACATATCATACAGTGAAAATTCAAAATCAAAATTCTGCTGATAACTGTCAAGCTACAAACTTATTGATCCATCTTTATAGATGCTTCTAATACTTGATTTTTTCCAATATATGACTTCTTTGCCATTTAATTATAGCAGTGGCTCCATCAATGAGAAAATTGCCCCCAGTCATGTGTCTACAGAAAGTGAATTATTTTGTCTTCTAGTGATAAAATAGGTATAAATGTATATACATGGAAAATAGCTTTGTATATACAAGCTGGACAGCAGCGAGGTCAAACTTCTCTCTGACTTCTACTTTGACTGAAGATGATTACTACAAATTTTGAATTATATATATTCATTTATACAATAAAAAAATCATTTCATATATATGTATTAATTAGCACGAAATGAGCCTTCATGTATTTCTAACATTAATTTTCCAAGATAAAGATGCAAGATTTGTTCATTTAACACTGTCAACAAGAGCTGACTAACTATTATTTAATTGTAATTTCAAATCATGGTAAGAAAAGACTAATTTTATGTATAGGTTTGGTATATATAAGTTTGATGTGATGGGACTGACAAACAGGGAAGAGTTCACTCCCCTAAATTAGCTGAGGATGGTTTTTGTTCTTGTTGATATGGTAGAAAAACAAAGCTAACTCCAGCCTCTGACCTGGATTAGATTTTGCCAATTATGTATACTCTCAGCTTGTCTTTACCCAACAATATCCCAAGTTTCCCCTGAGATAGTTTAATATATATAAAAATATTGAAACGGAGAAAACCACTTATTATAATCACCCTGGGACAGAATCTTTTAAACAACAATAACCGGCTGATGATATGAAGCAAAGAATTAAAAAATTGCAACAACTTATGTTATGACAATGAATTTATAACTATTGAACAACTTCACATTATGAAAAATTACTATGAAATTTATTTTTTATTACTTTGAATATGGTTTTGGGGCTGAGTGATTTTGATAACATCATTTTTTATAATAATAACCGCCTTCCTCTGTATAATGAAATGTAGTTTTGTGGTATATTAAAATATTTTTGAATGAAGGGGTGAAGTATTGCTCTGGTCTTTATTTTGTGGAGGATGAGAGTTTGTTCGATAGAGAAGAAAAAATTCAGTGGAGATGTATGGGGAATGTCAAGAATTTTCAGAGAGATGTTTGGGACTGTGTCATTCACAGAGACGGTGCATGGCACCTGATGACCACACAACTGCATGTGGGGGATCAGGGGGGGGCATCAAAGTACTGGAGGGCACAATATATCTGGGGAACCCTGAAAAATCTACATAATAATGGTAAAAAAAAAATCTAAAAAATACTCTTTAAAAAATTTAGGCTGGGGGCGGGGACGGGGGGGTAATAGGACCTAGTGCCACCACTGGTTCTTCATCAGAAAGAGTATGTTTTTTTTTTTATAGAGTGTAATTAGAGGGCTTTGCACAGTGAATGTTCATTCATACTAAATGAAGGTATTGTGATTGATAGGTATTGGTGGGAGGTTAGGTTTTTCAGTCCTGCAAAAGATACTGTGCCTGGAGATCGTTTTGTTTAATTTGGGGGTTGGGCCTGAGGTGCGTTTAGCAGCACAGAAATTAGAATCAGCAAACCAAGTTCAAAATCCAGCGGAGACAGTTTGTATTCACTTAACACAAATGCCCTTGGAAAAGGCATGAACCCATCTCTTCATGCTTTGTTGGCAACCAGTCTAGATGGACGTTTCTGAATTCAAAACGGGAAAGTCCAGTCCGACACCCTGTTTTATGAGAGGCTATCAATGGACAGAGTAGGCACTACTAATCCAAAGCAGAAAAGATTTTAATGAATGAACAATTTGATACAGGCATCTATACATCCCTTTATAATTACGAATGCATTATATTATTTGAAGCTCTATTTGAAATGACCTCCTGTCAATACACAGAGACTGTGTCACTTGGCCTGGTCAGTATAAATAGAATAAACAATTGAAGAAACCGGCTGCTGAAAGAAAAGAGAAAAAAAAAAAAATACTTGCAACCAGTTGGTAGCTGGTTTAGCATAGCATGACTCATACCATTGAGCTAAATAGCCTGCTTGTAAGTCGAAAGTCCAAATAACTGCCATGTCATCTTGCTCATCCAGTGTCTATATTTGTGCTATTGTTTCTCAATGAGGAGAGTTATATTATCAAGGAATGAAATTATAATCTGAGAAAATAATTATGAATTATATTATTTGAAATCACCTTCTGTTATTACATGGAGAATGTGTCACTTGGCCTAGACAGCACATATAGAATAAGCAATTAAAGAAATGGGCTGCTGAAGGAATTGAACCTAGAGGTACATATGACCCAGTTTCCTGCCTCATTGTTAATCTCAGAAAAATAGGTAGTAAAATGGATAGTGTAGAAGTAAAAAAAACAGTAGCATTGAAAGCGCTTTAAAAAGTTTTGTTCATTGATTACTGAAATGTTTTGGTTTGATTCATTTCATTTCATTTTAACATTTATTTTGCCAGCTTAATTCAGATCTATTCCTTAGTAGGGATGGAAACTGTGTCACCGGTCATCAAATAAACTCATAGAGTAGTAGAATAGCGCTTAACCTGAAATATCGAACTAACAAGTGCAAAGGGAAATTCTCTTCATTTGCAGTTTTTTGGATGAACATAATATAAGTAAAAATGTTGAGGTCTGCCAACCACCTGCCTTATATTAAGAATTGAACTATAACGAACCACCTTACATCAGGGGATGACTCCAGTACAGCTTGAGTATCCCTTATCTGAAACTCGTAGAATTGAATTGTGAATGAATGAACTGTAGTATTATTCAAAGACAAGAGACAAGGCTAATTGCCAAGGCATTTGACTCATTCTGACAACAGTAAACACTTTGTGTAACACTTAAGAAACATGAAGCTATCTTTACACCCCAAATGGTGAAAGATAAGACAAGACCCAATCAAAACAAACTATTGTTACCATCAGAGCTACATGAATAAATCACTATTTTTTGCTTATTTTCTCATCTGTACAAAGATATTGTTCCAAATATAAAAAAACCTGCTGATATGAAAATGAGAGTGTTTATGTTCATCGATAAGGTAAGACAAACAATAGGAGACAATGGACAGAGATTTGAGTGTATTTCCAAATCCAAAACAAAAGTGTTTCCAGTAAGAGATACACAACCTATATTCCAATTGACTTTCTAATTTTTTAAAAAGATTTCCCAAACCTACAAATGATAAAGGATGCAACAAGCACATAATCTCTTATCTGAAATTCTGAAAACCGAGAACTGAACGAGCTTTTGCAGCTTTTTTTACTAAAAAATGAAGATCTTTTTTCAGTACTTCAAGTATTCTCTTGTAGTAATTTTTTTTGTATTTAGTATAGTATTTTTTTAGCATTTTCTTTCAGTACTTTTTGCTCCTGGTAAAAAAAAGCCGGGGACCTTCATTCGCTAAGGGTATCTGTCGATGATCTTGTCACCATCTTTTTTTTTCAATTGGATAACTTTGTTATTCTTTTCAATCGAATTTTGTATGTTAGCTTGTTGAGAGATTCTACCAGGGAGACAATGAGTTCTGGCTGATCTAATCGTTTGTTAACATTTTATAAGTAAAAACACCATTTTGTTTAATATTGGGAAAATTTCTCAAATCTTTACTGATTTTGCTGAATTTTGGCTATATTAACAAACCCCTAGGAACTGAAAAATGGAGAGTTATGGCTGATCTGATTGTTTGTTTACATTTTATATTGATAACCATACATGAACATGCAAAAAAATATTGAACTTTGCAACTGCTAGAATGAAAATTGTTATAAAGATTCTTATTACTGGAGATAAACAATATTTTTGAGAATTTTATAGTTTGAATAAAATACACACACATACATATATATATATATATATATATGTATATATATATATATATATACATATACATATGTATTAGATGTCTTGGAGTTAATGGACCTAATAAATAACTAATTGCCAATCGCTATTTCATCCATTTTCTGCCCTCCGGGGGAGGGCTTGATTTTTTCTTTTAGTACTTTTCTTTGAGTACTCAAAGATAAAGAGAATGCTAGTAATTCTAAGGTTTATCTATATTGCATCCACCAATGTAAAAATAAACTATTATCACTTAGTCGTAATTCGCTGTGTGAATATTTACAAGGCTATATATACTACCATTCAGATATCCAAAAAATACGGAATTCCAAAGAGTGTCTGCTCGCAAGGGTTTCTGAAAAGAAATTGTGTACTTGTACTATATTTAACAAAATAATAAAGACTAAGTAACATCAATTACAAAAACAACATTGACAGTTAATCACTAATATAATTAGTTTGTGATAACATACTAGTTCTAATAGTTTGACCTGTAACTATTCAAATTCTATCGGTCATTCTTTTTCTCATAATCTCGTAACTTTTCTCTCATTTTCTAATAAATGGTTGGAAGTATATATTATATTGTATTAAAATCACAAGAACCCTATGTTCTAGTTGTAGTAGTAATAGTAGTAGGAGAAGGAGGAGGAGGAGGAGGAGGAGGAGGAAAAAGAATGAGTAGCCTTCTTTTGCATCAATTGATTCTCATAAAAGTAAAACATGGTGATATGGAAATATTTTGCAAGTGTTATTTTCAATAGAAATTGTAGATGGCCATTTCTTTTTTTATTTTTAAAAGACAAAAATTAGAGGTTATACATTCTATCATGACATCACAGCACCGAATATGAAAAAAAAAAAAAAAGAAAAAAAAGATCCTTTTAGATGTTCTTGAAATGATTTCAAACCTTTTGATGACAACACACTTCTTCCTCTTTCTATTGATTAATGTAATTAGTACCCACCAGCTGGCCGGCCGACCAACTGAAAAGCGTTTTATTGAGATGTGTAGACACATCTAAAAACAACTCATAGATTAGAAAACTATTAATTGCATAGGAAAAAAAAGTGATCTAACACAAAGCATTTGAGAAATCTTGGATTTTCATGTAAAATTACATGCACACACATTACAAATAAATTAAGAAATAAATCGACAATTTTATTACTGAGGAAGACAGTCATTGTGATCACTTGGGTAGAAAGTCTTTTAGATAATAACCACATGTGTAAGTTGCTGATAATATTAAGCAAAGGATATAAAAAATTGAACAATTTACATTCATTGTGATGTTATTAAATACATTGTTTTAAATGGATCTTTTATTCATTTTTAATTGAGTGTTTGGGACCAACTGATTTTGATAACAACTGTTTGGTATCATTATCCAAAATTATAATAAATGGCTTCCTCTGTAGTTGTATGTTTATTCAAAATTTAAATATTACATTCTTTTTATGACTTTTTCTTTAGGATTTATAACATTTTGTTTTCTGATTGAAATAAAACCGAAGACATTGAAACATAGCCAGATTAATGAAAAGTTTTGTCTTGGATAAAGACCACAAGTTCAACATGAAGAAGATCTTTTCTTAGGACCTCTACAGAGACAAATGGTTTTGATAAATGGCTTAACTCATTTTCTAGCATTAATGTTCACTCTGAACACACCACGGCATTGATCTGACAGCCAGAAAAGGAATTCTGGCTTCAGATTTTAAAGATTGAAAGGTAATCTTTGCTTTGACATACATGAAGCAATGGTGGTGTTTAAATAGCATACAAAAACATGAAAGTCATACAAAAAATTCCATAAAGTACTGTTTTTATTGGAAAATATAATTTAACTATGTATTCATCAGGAATTAGCACAATAATGAAATCAAAAGCCATTCATTTGCTCTTTACTAAAATGTCAATATTTGGCATGTCAGATACGCTGTTCATTTCATGGTGTGAAATCTGATAAAGAATAAAAGACAAGGTTTTAATTTCATAATGGCCTTGATATCCAATGAATGTCATTTAACTATACTTTATAATGAAAAATTATACGTTTGGAGCCTCTGAATGACTTTTCGTACCTAATATGCTGGCTAAACACCACCAAAGTGTATGTGAAAACAAAGATTACATGTTTGATTTTTTGTTCTCATTGGCATTTTTTGTTCTGAAATTATTCATCTTGAAATATGCATCTTTTGGTGATGTAGCATACAGTAAAAAATTAGTAATTTTCAGTTCAATATATTTCCGTTTGGAATTTTCAAAAATCTCTATCTGGTACTGAAAGACAGCTATTTGAAAGGTTTATAATTAAAACATTTTAGGATAGGTGTAAAATGACTTGGTACATCAATTTGGAAGTTATAAATTTGATTTTTAATTGTATGGCTGGGTCCTCAATGGAGGAGGGGGACCTCAAAAAGCTTCATGTACTTCATTTCTAACATTACACGACAACAAATTTCACTAAATGTTGGAGGGGGCTCTGGGCCCTCAAATCTCTAGTCATGTCACTGCCTTTAATGATTTTAGCTTCATATCTGCAACTAGCCTTGTATGCATGGCGGGTTTCATCAAATGTCACAAAATCATTGGTCTTCAACCTATTCATTACCAAGGACTCTGTTGATTCAAACGAATTCTCATATGGACCCTAAGCTTTTGAAAAAGTCTGCCTATGTAACAAGCTCATGGATCCAAGGTTTTTTTTAAACGTCTGTCCACAAAAACCGAGTAATACCTTTGTGGACCCTCAGAGGTCTGTAGCCCTCCAGGTTGGGAACGTCTGCACCACCACTCTGGAACGAGAATGGGGAGGGCATTCTAGCCAAGGCTCCTTAGGTTCTTAAGTCTCCAGCTACACTTCTGCTCATGCTAGTTTTTTTTATTTATAAACATCGAGGACTGATATTTCGACTCAACTTTAAGTGTGAGATCTATACTTAGCTAGATTTACAGAATATGGGGTGGAAAACATGGACACACACTCATACCTTTCTGAAAGAATGGGAAATGATTTGAAGTTTAACAATGACAAAATTAAAAAATAATTACCCATGTATTACACTCAAGTTTTTGTCTTTCATGCGTTTATAGTAAAAATAATTTGGAACCAATTTTTTTTCATTTAAAAATTTAACCAAAAGATTTTTTTAAAAATTGGTCCCAACATTTCAAATGTGGTTATACACCTTCATTTTTATCGGTACATTAATAATAATACCACTACTGTTACTAATAACCCAAGCTACTGCAAATGTTTATTGAATAAAATCTGCTTTAGGCTATCTATATATCATTTTGTAAAAAAATAATTGAAATTTGGATTGGTAAAAATAACAGTTACCAGAAATTTATGATAAAATAGGAAAACAAATGATCAGTCAAATTTTGAATGATCTGATATGCCTATAGCTTTAACATGAAGATATTGCTTCAGAACAAGACCCAGGGTGGAAGACATAGTGCAACAAGGACCTTTAAAAATGTAGTTTTAAAATATTGCCTTGATTAAAAATTTACTGGCTGTAATATTCAAGATCATGATGTGTATTTCAAAATTTGATATTGAATAAATCAAAAAAGAAAAGTAACTTTTCTTCTTTTCATCAGAACAAACACGAACTTGATTATCAGAAAAGATTTTCATGGAATGTTATAAGGTTGTATGTGATTTGTTTGAACTTATTTCCTTATCGTACACAACAGAGACAAGAAATTGGTCCGAATAAACCACATATAATGATTAAAGCATCCCGTATTACAAAATTTGTGTGAGAAGGTGTCTTGATGACAAGAGAAGTCTGTAAGATCACACACACATACACACACACTCATATATATACACACAGAAAAAATATCCCACAGTGAATACATTCATGCTTATATTTTAAGTGTATGTCCTTCCCAAAATGAGAGTACAATATAGTATGAGTTGCTAGCTTGTAGTTAGAAAAAAAAGTTACCTGCAAAAACTAACAGAGCTGGAAAAGTTGTATGATAAGTTCTTTTTAAATTTGATCAAAAATATACAAATATATGTAATAAAAGTATATTTGCTCACATGGACTCACTCTATATATCTACAGATGTTGGCTCAAAGGCATGTAGTAATAGTAAACCATTAGAATCTTCTTTCTTTAAATAAACATACTGTCAGATCCATATACATATGTAACTATATAAATAAACCCACAGGGATATAGTTGTGCTTTAGTCATGATTTCTTATAAAATGAACCGCTGGTAATTTGCGAGTACATTCCTTGTAATATCAAGTGTAAATTATTAAAGAATCACACAAACCTCAATGGATCACAATTGATTGGTAAAATAAAATTCAGAGAGAGGGAGCAAGGAGAGAAAGAGAAGAGAGAGAAAGAGAAGAGAGAGAAAGAGAAGAGAGAGTGAGAACAAAAAATCCCTCAACTCCTGGCAGAGTCTCAGCATCCTCATAGTTCTCTCGTGTGCACATATGGTTAAGACCACAAAACCATGAGTAAAGAGAATATTTTTCAATACAGCTTTCACCTTGGAGGCAGGAAAAAATCCAGAAGTTTGTGAGAAAAAAAAAGAAAGAAAATCGGTGATCCAAAGACAAGTTTCCATTTGAATATTTCATCAGTTTTGGTTACCTTGACGTCGTTTCTCTCTGATATCAATAATTTCCTTCACTGTAACACGAGTTAGTAACTGAAGAAAACAAGAAAAACATAACACTTTAGTATCATTTTCTTTTAAGCAACTTTAATAATCCCTAAAAACCAATTTACAGAGAAATCCAAAAATAATTCACAAATAAATTTATAAACCCACATATTTCACTTGTTCTCTCTTAATAGTGTAATTCTTCAGCATTATGCAAAGAGACACAATCAAACTGTCCAAGTTGTATTTAACACCTTCAGCGCCAACATTTGTTTTGTTAACCTGAAGGCAAATATTAGAACAATGGAGATTCCTCAGAACAGGGTTGTCTTGTCAAACAAAACCAAATTTGGGACCAAATTAAGTAGCTTCAGTACCAAAATAATCAAATAACTTGAAATCTATCATAAAATTAAGCTTGCAGGAAAAATAGATAAATACATATTTTTAGATCATATATACGTTTGGTTACCCAATTTTGGTCTTGAAAAATGACAAATGGCAACCAATCTCCAGAGACTAAATAGCATAGCTAGAAAGCAGGTACAGAGGACATAATGAAGTCAAGGCGTGAATTTCAACAAAGGTAACATTACATGATTATCATCATTTGTCAGTTAACCAATAAAGTAGCAGAAATCTTAATCAATGTCCTTTGCGCTGAACGTGTCAATCAGTAAAACCAATTTATAGAGAAAAACAAAACAAAAAAACAACGCTTTAGTTCACTTAATAAATACATAAAACCATATAGTTCATCATTTTTTCCTGTAAAGAGGGAAAAAATCGTTAAGTACCCAAGCATGTGTTTGTGCGCATATATATATATATATATATATATATATATATATATATATATATATATATATATATATATATATATGTATGTATATATATATATATATATATATATATATATATATGTATGTATGTATGTATATATATATGTATATATATATATATGTATATATATATATAAATATATGCATATATATACTGTATTTATTTGAGTACAATGTGATCTTGTATATAATGCCGCACCCACCTTTTGTAGCTAAAAATCAGTAACATACGTATGTTACCATTTTTTTCGCACTAATGTTAGTCCCCATTTTGAACCTAATTTTTTATTTTAAATTTTCCACACTATACACAAGTAAATACGGTACACACATACACATTCTATAAGTGAAAAACACAGCAGACCCATATGCACAAGGAGGTAGTGCAAGTGTATATAACACTTCTTTTGTATAAGAGGATGGATACAATCCATTTATATAAGTTGAAAATCATACACATAAATTTATATAAGCAGTATTAAACAACTGTAGTCATCAAAAGTGGCGAAGGGTTCTATCCTTTTTTATACGAGTATGTATTTGTGTGTTCCAGTGTTCCTGGCCATACCATTTTGTCAACAAATTTGAAAATTGGCATCAGTACTCCACCAGATACCCTCTAAAGCTTTTGAAAAAAACAAAAACTTTTGGGGTCTCATTTTGATGGGTTTATTATTTTTTCAATTCTATTTTAATTGTTATCCAGTAGGAAACATCAGCAATATCATAAATAGAATCAAATTCTTTGACTAGGATTTTTTTTTTTTTTTTTTTTCCCACTCGACTTCAAATTTTGATGCAATGGTTGTTCAATTATTGACTGCAATGGTGAGTATATTTTACATTTAAAATTTCCAAAGAAAAGTTATTCAAATTCCTCTTACCATTTAGTCTTATTACAGAGCAGCATGTTGATATTACAATAAAAACAAGAGTTATTTTCAAAATCATTTTTCAATCATTACATCAGACACTTCGACTTTATTAACTGCGTTTTTTTCGTTTTTGAATAAAAGAAAAAAAAAGAAAGGAAATTGGTGGTCCAAAGATAAGTTTCCATTTGAATATTCGACTTATAGAATGCTATTATAACACATCAATCCAAAATATAAAAGATATTTACCATTGAAATATCTCACACATTTCAAGTATAAAGGAGTCTCTCAATATAGCGCTGTTTATGACAATGACAGATGGGTGGTAGACATTTTTACATACATTATCACCTACTCATCAAGAAAAGCGCAAAAAACAAAAAAACAAAAAACAGAATTTCATCCAGAGACATACTTAATGTGATTTAAATATTGAATTTCTTAAATCTGGAATCAATTGATATACGATTACAAGGTACTTTACACATAATTTCTTTGATTTAGCAAAGAAAAAAAAACAACCTAGTTCACCAGTGAACTTCTTTGGCACTCATAATTGTCTTTTCGATTATTTGCAGTTCAGTTATAATGTGGTTGTCTTTCTTGGACCCCAACTGCTACATTATAAAAGTGGAACAGCAAAAATTGATAGGATATTAGAGTCTAAATTCGTGAAATTGATAATAGCAGTTATTTATGAATAAAAATAGTCATTTAGTAAAAAAATTAATATTTATCACTTTCCACCTTCCACCAAATGATCTTTTGTCAAACTAACAATTGATTGAAAAGTAAGCTTTTATATATTCATTCTTTAATAAAAAATAAACGGAATGATATGCATCAAACACATTAAAATTTTAAGTACAATAAATAGTACTACCTTTGTCCCATAATAATTGTTAGATATCTGTTCCTTGGATAACTGAATCACCATAGCCGACGCGTGTATCAGAATTAATTATCTAAGAAAAATAGATCTTTCATCTGAAATTATCTAAAAAATAGACCTTTCATCGGAAATTATCTGAAAAAATAGATCTTTCATCTGAAATTATCTTAAAAATAGATCTTTCATCTGAAATTATCTAAACGAAAATATCAGCACAAGATTTGGGCATTGTTGATTCAAGATGTCCATAGAGACCCAATAAAGCACTTTTTTGACAAAACAAAAAATATATATATTCAGACGGTGCTCAGTGATTTACTCATGCAAATTCTCAAGGTTGTAGCCCCAGAGAATGTGACTAAGTGTGCCTGGAGATAAGCAAAGAGAGAAAAATCTGTAGCCCATTTGGCTGGTTGGTCAGGCATGATATTTGTGGGGTACGGTGATTTGATCTAGTATAATGAAAATGCGAATGTAATTACTATTATGGGACAGAGGTAGTAATTATTAAGATTCAGTGACATCAGGAATTCTATACAGAATTCCCAGACATAAAGCAAATTCAATTTTTGGGAGATAAGTAAATTGATCAAGTATGTTTGATTCTTTGAAAAATATGGAGCGATAAAGTTCACATTTTGATTCATCTGAGATTTTCAATACTTAGAATTCATTAAAATAATTTCTTCCATTATTTTAACACTCTGCGCATTATAAAAGAAAAAATTAAGTAGATTTTATCAGTATTAAAAAAATTTTTTCCAGGATTTAAAACGAATATTTTTTTGTCTAGGTTATTCTTTGGTAACCCATGAATGCAGCAAGTATTTGGAATTGAATGAATACATGTGAACCTGCATGTCAAATCAGGTATTACGTCACATCGGTCAGTTCTGAGCTAGTACTGAAAATAGCTAGTGCAGGCCATTTTTGGTGATCTTTTTGGATTTGATTGAAAATGGCTTCATAAATACCTTATCTAACCATTCCTGATCAAAATATGTTTGTTAAGTAATCATAAACATGTTTCAAAGAGTTTTTCTGAAAGCACATCACAGGAAATTTGTTATTGTTTATGAACTTTCGATGTCAAAAGTTCTTTGGTAAGAAAATTTCTCAAAGTACCTGAAACTAAATGTTCTATATCTTCACAACAACATAAGCTATCGATATGGGGTAAGTACCAAAGTGAAGCTTATGATGTGTAGAATATGAACTCATCTGAAAATCACCTTAATTGGTATTTAATACTTGATTCAATATGCAGGAGTCACATATTCCAATCACTGAGAAAAATTTACAAATACTGAAAAAACAATGTTACCAAAATATTGGTAACAAAAATGCAACAAGCATTATTACAGTTGAAAAACATTAGTGAAAAAATTTCAATAATGAAACTTCAAATGAAATATTAAAAATTGCTTACTGGACATCTATACATTTTGGAAAATGGTTTTAGATCTTTAAAAAATCAATATAAGAAAAAGCTAAGTGGAAAACTGTTATTTTGTAATTATTTGAACAGTGGTAAACATATCTATCTCAGGCCGTTCATCTATCTCCCTATTCATCACTCAGTTCATCTCTGTTCATGTCTTTCTAAGTCTGCCCATCGCGGGTCTGTCCCTGTCCGTCTGCCCATCGCGGGTCTGTCCCTGTCCGTATGCCCATCGCGGGTCTGTCCCTGTCCGTCTGCCCATCGCGGGTCTGTCCCTGTCCGTCTGCCCATCGCGGGTCTGTCCCTGTCCGTCTGCCCATCGCGGGTCTGTCCCTGTCCGTCTGCCCATCGCGGGTCTGTCCCTGTCCGTCTGCCCATCGCGGGTCTGTCCCTGTCCGTCTGCCCATCACGGGTCTGTCCCTGTCCGTCTGCCCATCACGGGTCTGTCCCTGTCCGTCTGCCCATCACGGGTCTGTCCCTGTCCGTCTGCCCATCACGGGTCTGTCCCTGTCCGTCTATCTATCTCGTTCTGTCACTGTCTGTCTATCTATCTATCTCTCTCGGTCTCTTCCTACCTTCTCCATTTATTATTTGTTTATCTATCCATTTCAGTCATAATTTGTTAACTGTTATGTTATATTATTTTTATCCTATAAAAGAATAGAATAGAGAAATTTCTTCAATAGCTAGAATTACATAAGAAAAATTAATGAGAATTTTTCACTGTAGATGTAATTAAATTTTGGAATGTTCAAAGCAGGCTGAAAGCAAAAGTTTACAGCCAATTCATTGTAATTGCCGGCCCATAAGATGCATGGTTTTCAAAGGTATTTGGGGGACTACCGCTCATTTCAACAAATCCAAGCCCTATTGCTGTCTATTTTGGGTAGACAGTTCCTAGGGCATAATACCAATGCACCGGACTGAGTTATATTGGCAAATTTTCGAAAATTTAAATGTGCACCTCATGTGCCAGCAAATACAATGAATAGAAGACAAATAAATACATGAAAAAGGACGGATTCCATGGAGTGAAAATAATGATTTTGAGTTTTTATGAAAATGCAAGTCAGAAAGGTTTTCTGTCCATCATTTTAGAGAAATGTACTAATAATTACAATAAAAATATTGATGAAATAATATTTTCAAAATTATTTCTTGCTCAAAATAATCTATATATTTTATGTTATCAGTGCCAATCAAGTTATTCCACCGGAAAATTTTCTTCTGAATTTCTGAGATGAGAAACTATCATTATTACTCACTGATCTACCAGGACTAGAATCCTCATCATGTTTGTTGATGTTTAGGCCAATGTACTCTCTGATCTTCTTCAGGTGCCTGTTGTACTCTCAAACCTTCTGGGGATTTTGAACCCCACCCTTTATTCAATCCACGCTAGTAGATTGTTCTCATTCCGTTGTCCAGGCCCGGACGAGGAGGATATTTTGCATCAGTCAATTCAACCTTGTGATGTTGCTTGTCTTTTTGGCATTACCTAACTCAGGGATTGAACTGACAAGATATGCTTAACTAAAGTCATCCATTTGCCAAAGAAGGCCGGAGAGTATAGTGGTCAAAACTTTATGACTATAACAACCAAGATGAATTTGAGAAAAACAGTGAGTAATAGCTGTTAAGGTCTTAAAAGTAACAAAAGGCTTTGACAAAAGTTGTAAAAAGGAGAATATATGAATTGAATTATTAGAGAAATATTTCTAAAATTTTTTTTTTTATTTGAAAAATATTTTTCCAATTGTTAATTAATTTATATACTTGTCGGATATCATATCCCCATACTCAAAATAATAAATAAAAAATATATAAGGTATTGACAAAAAAAAAGTTTGTACCTCAACAGGTTGTGACAAAATTAGAAAGATGTAAAACTAAATAAAGAAACTTAGTAAAAATAAAAATAAAGTCTAACAGAGGATGCCTAGTCATTGGAAAATAACTTTAGTTTTACATAAAATATGGAAATTGAATATTTTCAATGAAATAATGGAATGATTAATAGCAAAAATGAAATCATTTTTTTTACGGGTGAGGAGATGAAAATATTCAAAACATGGAAAAAAATATTCCCTTATTCCACACCCTAAAAAAAAAAATTTCACCATTGATATGTTTACAGAGAAACCTCGATTATCTGAACATCAATTATCCGAATTTCAGGTTATCTGAACAGGATTTCATGGTCGTGTGAATGTGTCCAGTATGGCTACTTTTTGTTAATGATCAGATTAGTAATCTGAACAATCAATTATATGACCAAAATACTCTTCCCTTGTTCGGATAATCAAGGTTTCTCTGTACTAAAGAGATCTTATAACCAGATACAGAAATAAATATAAAAATATATTATGTTCAAAATGAGATCATCTCATCTCCATGGAGACACAATATAGTTGCAGTGAACAATCAAATACATTATGAAAAGTGTGAGGAGACATAAAGTCGCTTGCATGGCACGTCCACTTTTGAGGTAATAGATGTTGCGATGAATGTAGCGTAGAATTGGGCTCAGTTCGTTTCGTTGATATGTGATGAATGTACTCACCAAGAAAGCTAGACCATCTGCAATTATCAACATATAGAAGACACTGTTCCAACTGAACTTTTCTGAAATGATTCCTGTTAACAAAGGTCCAATGGCAGCCCCTATATAAAAAAACAAACCTGAGAATTAGAGCTTTGCAAATTTTAGAAAAAGTTAGGCAGAAGGTACACGTTTTTAATGCTTTTTTCAAATTTTTTTCAAATTATTCATGATAGCTAAGATTAGTATGCTTAAATCAACTGTTTTGGATATTGAGGCAGACACTTTTTGGACATTGTGATTCATAGAGAACAATGCAAACTCATGAGCATGGGGTTACTCAGTCGGCAGTAAGATGTCATTAATTGTGAACAGTGTAATTATTGCATTCACAATTCTCATTTTTCACATCTTGTGTATTTTTTTTAGTAAAGCATTGCATCATCTAGGCTTGTCAGTCTCTCTGCAGTCCAGATTTGCTTTCTTGCGATTTCTGGCTATTTCCAAAGCTGAAAATCAATATTTCAGACAATGGATGAGGTTACAAATACATAGTGTCCCTCGGAGAGGACTTTGCAGTCTATTTTGAATAGTGGAAAGAATGCTGTCATAATATAAACGGAGTTGGATTGCACAATAAGTGAGCCACCCTCTGGCATAGAGGGTAGTAAATTTAATTCTCACCTGGAACTTCTTCTCTATTCTGATTTACCCTTGTTTATTTATTCCTTGCTGAAAGGAACCCAGCCTGGTCTTAGTTGCGATAAAAAGTTGAGATGAAGGTAAATAGTAGCAAAACATTAATAATGATGATTTAGTGTCAAACACAGCAGAACTACATTTTAGAAATAATGTTATCTTGGAAATAGCATCAAAGAAAAAGGGAATCGGAATCTATGGTGTGTGTTCAAAGTTTTCCTTTCCAAAATACTGTTAAAAATTTGTTTCAAATGGACATGTTCTATACTTACAATTTGTCAGATTAGTTTTGATTTAAATTAATTCCAGGAAATAGATCTAAGTGAAATGATAGAAGACAAAAATTAGATAAATTTGGGAGGAAACTTCTCTTGCTTTTTGCTGAGAGCAGTGATCACTTAAGTCTGAATATTCAGAAAACAAAAGTGAATGATGCTGGACACAAACTTAGTGACCAATCTAACATGAACTTACAATGCAAATAGAAGCCCCCCCCCCCAATCAAAAATTATTTGGAGGCGGGGTCGGATTTAGAAAAAGCAAAAAACAAAACAAAAACAAAAACAAAAACTGTTTTTCCTAGATATAATAAAGAATAAATTTAAAAATTTTCAGCCTACTAGCTCTATTGGTGCCACCTGAACACAGGTGAAGAGATCAGTTTTGCATACATTTACATGGCGAATTGAACCCCTAACTAAAAACCTATTTAGGGTAATTCAAATTTAAAAAATATGTTTTTCCTTAATAAAAAGGAGTAAATGTTTGAATACCCAGCTCTCAAGCTCTATTGGTGTCGCTTGTATGCGTGATACATTCACAATCGATAAGCCAGATCAGCTTGAAAACTATGGTGACAGTTTTGGTTGATGGTTTCTAAAAGAGAGTCAGAGAATGAAGTAGCAAACAATTACTCACCCACACTGCCAGTTCCATCTATTATAGCAGTGACAGTGGCCAATGCCCTGGCATCTCCGTTTAAGCTACTGTGCGTACCAAGATCAGCACTGACTGCCGTGGTGATCAGAGCATATGGACCATTCACAAAGGCACCACAGATAATTAGTAACACTAAAATGGAGAGAGAGAGAGAGAGAAAAAAAGAGGGTTTGTTACAATCACATGACAATATAAGGATTCATAGTCAGTCTATACATACAAATATTTTAAAAACAGTTAACTTCAAGCATTATACAGGAATTGCAATTTATAGCATTACAAACATAATTTACAACTGATTATTCTTAGAAAATATCAAATAATGAAAAGAAAAAATAGAAAAATAATGGCATTTTATTTCGGATGATAATCAGATGGCATCATGTTCAATGTAGTTATATAAGATTAAATAAAAAACACTACAAAGAATGGTTTCACATAAATCGAATCACCATAGCCTAACAAATGGCCCGACCAACCAGCCAAATGGGCTACAGATTCTTCTCTCTTTGCTTGTGTGTGTGTGTTTCTGTGTCTATCTATCTGTCTGTGTGTCTCTCTCTCCCAGTGCTCCTGGTCACATTTTGGGGGCTACTACCTTAGGAATTCACATGAGCACACGACTAAGCACCATTTGAAAAAAGTTTTTTTGTTTTTTTTCAAAAAGTGCTTTTTAGGGACCAACAATACTACATGCTATAATCTTGTGCAAATATTTTTTAAAGATAATTCTAGATAAAAGATCTATAACTTTTAGTCAATTAGTTCTGGTACACATGTGGGATATGGTGATTCATTTATGCAAGATATGAATATATATTGAGTAAAATATTTCTGGCAAGTCTTGGTAAAGCTTAAACGGTGTATTTTAATGAAGTTTAAACAGTGTTAATATTTTTGTATTCAGATATTCATATTTCTAGAGTATGGCTAGTGCCAGATTAACTGATTGGAGATTATATCAAATCAAATTCTTTCTATTAAAAAGTCAATGGCAGAAATTACAAATCTAGTATCAGAGATGGCCCATCCCCGACTACTGAGCTATGCTTGCAAGTCCGCAACAGTTTCATAATTACTGAAAAAAAAAAAATTTGAAAGATGAATACTTACCAATATTTAGTTTAAAAGTGTTACTGCCATACAAGTTGTAAAGATAGAGCTGAAAGAGAAATAATATGAAATTGAGAAAAGCAATGAATAATACTAATCAGGTCTGCTTAGTCACTTAATAGAAACTGTGATATCTTTTGACAGCTGGTCTTGTTGGGGAAGATCAGAGAATAAGTTACTTCTCTCATCTTTTGTTTGGACAACAATCTCTGTTGGACTCAAAGTAAGAGATTGATTCAGCATAAACTCCCATTACAAATTGAACTACCCCCCCCCCTGGCTTAGGGATAAAAAACCGTTAATTTCAAGACATAAGAAGAAAAAGTTTATATTTTCAGCCCTCTACCTTAATTGGTACAAATTGTACATGTGATAAATACATACAAAGCCAGTGAGACCAACTTGAAAACTGAAGAAATCTACGTTCAGTTTTTAATAAAGCAGGAAAGTTATTTGAAGGCAAAAAAGTCATTTTCATAAATATTGAATGAGTAAGTAAACTACAAAGTACTTTGAGAGTGCATACCTCCGCCAACGCCATTGTCACTGAAAACTGAACAATTAGGTTACAGATCCCAAACTATGTCATGACTGATGCTTGGGTTTAGGTTATTCATGTGTTTTGATATTTATGTATCTATCTATCTATCCAGACTTCACCTAGTCCAAACTGTTCATAGAAGAAACATGAAATTTTATGCACACACACTCCACTCAAGGAGTAGGTAAAATATGTTTTTTGTTTTTTTAACCCCTCCCCGCATAGGTCTTTATGATGGCAATAATTCATAATTTTCTTTGAAATGCTTGTTAAGCATTATTCATAATTATTTTTAATTGCACAGCACTCTATTTCCATAATTTTTCATAAATTTCTTTATGGTGTTACTAAATCTAAAAAGCTGAAAAATTACAAAATATTCCAGGATCTGCTCCAAAATTTAATCGAACATCCCTTGGTCATTGGCGTACACCTCCATAAAATGCCATTGAAATTCATTGAGATATTGAGTGAACAAACTTTACTGGCAGATCTAAGTGGGAATGTCTCACAAAAAGGAGATACTCAATGAAAGAAAATACAGTAAGTGTACATTCCACTTATCAAATACCTATCCAAATATATTTTTGAAAAATCCATTTTAAAGCTTACTAGATTTGGTCACTTATTCTTCAACTCAAAATCTCAGGATTCACATCCATGCGCCATACATGACTTCAATGACCATTTATTGTTTTCAACCCAAAGTTATGGTTTATATGTCAAGCTAAACTTTCTGTGAAATAAGAAGGAATAATAGTTTTGTAAAACATCAACAGCGAAAGGGACCATGTAGCACTAAAAAGCATCTCATTTCATTTTCGCTAGTGAAATACCCATTGCTTTGGTAACAGTATACCCAGGGGTGGAAATTTACTTTGAAAGAACGAAGCCATATTCAATAGAATAAAACTATCCCTATTTTCACAGTTTGTAATACTAATGTAGAGCATGTCTTCATTTGGGTATACAAAGCAGCAGTAGTAGTAAGACGCCCACACACACTCAGCTGTTCTCCTTTAGCGAATATCTTAATGTTTCGCCCCTACCCTTTTGCATACTCTTACCTAGCTTCTCTCTCGAATTCAAATCCACCTAATTTTACTTTTTTGTCTTTCTACTCTTCTCAAAGATATGTGCGCATAACTTAGTTAGCACCAACCAATTTTGCATTTGTGAGTTTGCATTACTCCCTTCCTATCTTTCTGCTTGTTATCTTATATACAGACTGACACGTTTTTGCTCCCTCCCTCCCTACCCTCTTATTAAACTACCTAACCTCCTTTTTGCTCCACACCCTACCTAATGTGTCTGTTACATTATTAGTATAAGTGGCAGCAATCAGCCGATCAAGTTGTTGTACACTTATGATAATTGTCAGTGAAGTGACAAGTATGGACTTGTATATAATAAACAATAGTATTATCATTTTGTAACTTCTTATTAATATCGATATCACTGATATAGGCATGCCTGTTTCCAAATGGAGTGAGCTGCTTATTAAAATGTATTCAACAAGGGTTTCTTGAGATTTCAAATGATTCTGCTTGGATGTATCATGTGAACAGGCCACACCATTAAAGCTAGAGAGCTGATCCCATTAATCCTAAAAAGAAGGGTGTATAACCAATGCACCCTCCTGATAGTCACTTATGGAGCTGAAACATGGAACCTAACCAAGAGACAGATCCGCAAATTGAGAACCATGCAACGTGCACATGAAAGAATCATGCTGGGCCTCACATGGAGAGACCACAAAACAGCACAGTACATACGAGAAAAGACGAGAGTCAGGGACATCATAGAATCCATTAAAAAGCTCAAATGGCGGTGGGCTGGCCATGTTGCAAGAATAGCGGACAACCGATGGACATCATGACTCACGACATGGATCCCCCGAGATCACATGCGCAACCGAAGCCGGTCGAATATTAGATGGAGAGACGAACTAGACAAATTCAGAAAGTACTGGTTCTGCGACGTTCATGATAGAGAAATGTGGCGAATTCTGGGGAAGGTCTATGTCCAACGACAGATGTTAAAAGGCTGATGATGATGTATTGAAAGAACAATCTTTTTCACCACTCCCCAATGTCTTTAGCGACATTCATGCTTGTTTTGGGGAAATCCAGACTTTCTAGTGATATGGCAAGAGAAGTAACTCTTTTTTCCAAATTTTTAATTGATCACACCCAACACGGCATGCTGCCAAAAGATATTGGTCACATGATGGTTACTATCAAGTGACAAAGCAGACCAGTTTATTCATAATGACAGAACATTAAATTCCCAAATCATCAATGATTTACAACTAGTTTGCCAAAATACTTTGATGATCAAATGAAAATTGAAGTTACTATCTATTATAGTAAAAGGAAGACATGCAGAAGTAAAAGACATTTTATAATAAATGTGGAAAGAACATTTTGGAAGCTTTGCCATTTATTATTTCAACCAAAACTATAAATTGAATTCAACTTACCATTGGTGCTGCAAAAGCCAACATTGACATACAAATAAAACCTCTAGAATTAAGCTCATCTGACACAAATCCAGCAATAATTCCACCTGAAACAAGAAAAATTAAGATCAACAACTTTCTCCAAAAGCCAAACAGTTAGCAAGTCACCTGCACACCTGCGATCAGTGAGCAAGGTGCCTACACCTCTCCAAATAATAAGGAAATCACCTACACTCTAAACTTTTGAATTCATACAGAGAAAATGAACGTCAATTTGAAGGGAAATAACTTCTGATTCAAATTATCTTTGACCATTTCTAATTTTTCAATTCAATTAATAGAAGAGTTCCTTTATTATTTTCTTATTTAATGAAGAGTTCCGCTGTCGGTTTAAATCTGTTTATGAATTTAAGAGTTAAATACTTACCTAAAATTCCTCCAAAGTCAAAAAGTGTTGACAGATAGGCAGACTTTTCAGCATTGTAATTTGCTGTCAAAAGAAAAGAATTTTACAATTAAGAATGAGAAAAAAAATCCTTCAAAAATATTAATATTGGAAAAAATATCGATTTCTTCAATTTTTTCTAATTTATATGACAATGTCAACGAAATGAAAAGCACCCTATCAGCTTATTTTTGGCAATGGCACAGTAGATTTAAAAAGAGCGCTGATAACATGTTTTGTCATCGATTGCTTCAAGATGAAGTTTTAAAAAAAGTCAGTATTATATATATATATATATATATATAGACCCTCTGCAAAATCTACAAATGTTGAGGTTCCTTCATTGAAAAATACAAAGCAAAAACTAAATCTGTTATAGCACCTAGATAGTCACCATAATTTGTGATATATTGTGAGACACTTTTGAGGCTATAGATTTCAAGCATGAAATTACTATAATAGAAAACCCAGTAATTCAGTGTGACCAGAGGCCTGCTTTAGAACAGAACTATTTCTGGCAGCATAGCCGTGTAATCATAATCTACCCAGGCACAATCAATTTACAACTACTTGCAAAGAAATTATCATAAAAGATCTTTGTTGAACCCCAGTCAAAGTTGGAGTTGACTTTGTCTTTCCACCGTAACAAAAAAGCGAGCAAGAACAGAGAAGAATCCTAACCTAATTCTAGGAAGTCAACTCCTCATTGTTTGTCATATTAAACCAAACCAATACATAAACTTTACATTTCTTTACTGTGATTAGAAATCTCTTACTAACTACTTTCTTACCAACTGTGTTGAACTAATAAGTCTTCTGTATCTATGAATTTATTATACATATGATACAAAATTTGTAGTAACCATCTTTAGTTAGAATCAAAGAAGGAGTGAAGTTTGACCCAAGTTTCAAAAAGAATTGGAGAAAAGACAAAAGGAGATACACAACAGCAATCATTATGACAATTCTTGAAAAAGGTTGTGCAGACGAGAGAATCATGCTCAACATCACATGGAAGGATCACAAGACAGCACAATATATTTGGGGAAAAATAGGAATCCGAGACATCATAGAAACAATTAAGAAACTCAAATGGCAATGGGCTTGCCATGTTGCAAGAATGGCAGATAATCGGTGGACATCACAAATCACAGTTCCCATAGATCAGAATATGAAATGGCATGACAAACTAGACAGGTTCAGAAAATATTGGCTCTGTGATGCCCACAATAGAGACAAATGGCTAATCCTGGGGAAAGTCTATGTCCAACGACAG
Organism: Thysanoteuthis rhombus; assembly: GCA_963457665.1. Lineage (NCBI taxonomy): Eukaryota > Metazoa > Mollusca > Cephalopoda > Oegopsida > Thysanoteuthidae > Thysanoteuthis > Thysanoteuthis major. The sequence continues at coordinate 44,385,328 of OY735221.1, forward strand.
ACGATAAAAGACTGATGATAAGTTTTCATTAAATGAAAATGTTTCTTTATAATCAAGGTTCAATAATATTAAAGGTGTTAAAATTAGGGATAAACAAAAGCATTATTTTTTTCAAAATCTTTCTAATATCAAAAAATTTTTTTTTTTTTTCTTATCGTGCTCTTATGCAAGAATAATGGATACTTGCTATCACAGTCAATAATTGAACAATCGTAGCATTAAAATTTGAAGTTATGTAAAAAAAATCCTAGAGAATCTAGATGTTATCGATAAACACATAAGAATGAGGCTCCAAAAGGTCAAAAAAGCACTTATAGAGAGAATCTAGAGGAGTACTGATGCCAATTTTCAAGTTTTTAGACAAAACGGTATGGTCAGAAGCACTGGAGCAAAACAAACACACATATGCATAAAGGAACAATGCATTAAATTTCCAACTGAAAGAGTTTTGCAGCCATCAGCCCCAATCCTTTCCCACTCTCTTATCTAACTACCTAACTTTCTTTCCTCCCTTTCAACCTTGTATGTCACACTAAAAGTATCATCATCAACTATTAGCTAAGCCTGTTTTTATACAAATGAAAGTCAGTGAACCAATGGGTTATAGACTAAAATTTATATTACATGTTCATTTGAAATTTTACAAGGTGAAGATCCTTGAGTAAAGCGTTTTTGTGGACTTTTGATCTGATCTTGGTTCAATTTATAGATACGTTTCGACCGTCTTCTGGGGATGAATGGGTGTATTTTTTTTTTCATCATTGGGACGGAAAACATCCATCTTATCAGTTGCATGGAAATATTTGCATTCTATTGTCTAATATCAGGTGAAGTTGGTTTTTTGTTTCCTTAGAAAAACAAGTGGTAATTGAAAAAACTTTACACAATGATATTCCCTCATCTAAAAATTTCAGACAGAAATATTAGAAAAGCAAGATCTGAACTATAAATTGAGGTAAAAATAATATATCAATAACCTTATTCTAGTCCACACTGTACACTGCTAAAATGAAACGAAATACAAAGGGGACAGAGGGATACTAATTGACTAATTGGAACAATACTTTCAAGTTTCTAACGAATCCAAATATGTGACATGGCCTGTGGTTTATTGCATTCCAAGTTAATCTCAGGATATCTATAGGAAAAAAAAAATCCATTTCTCTTGAAGCTTTATTTATCATGCTAACAAGTCAATTTTTGAATCTCTGTAGCCCCATAAATTGCTAAACCAACCAAGTAGGCTACAGATTCTTCTCTCTTAGCTTGTGTGTGGGGGATTGTGTAAGAGTCTCCGGGCATATTTTTGGGGCTACAAACATGAAAATTTGCACTAGTGCTCTACTTGAAAATTTTTTTTCTCCCCTTTCATGAAAAAAATGTTTTTTTTAAATCTTTGTGGTCATTTCAGACCAGCAATGGCCAAATCTTGTGCTGGTATTTTTTTTGATAGACGCGCAGGCAACAGAGATTCATTTACACAAAGTAAGGATATTTAAAAAATCTTTGAATAGTATTCAGCATAAAGGATGATGCAAAATAAGTTGACCATTTTAATTCTTTTAGTTTGTTATTTTTAATTGTTATAACCAATACACTAAAAGAGTGGCGATAAGTATTGCTTCATACACAATCTACTATAACATAACCAGTAATAACAGCCAGGTAGAGTATGAGCAGTTTCTGAGAAAATCAAAATAGTCAGCTCATTTTGTGTTATCCACTCTCTATTCACTGAATATAAATTGGTGCAAACAATACAGATTGATTGCCTTATTTGTTATTACAAAACTATGAATGGGAGAATAATGTTTCCTTGTTAGCATTTGCTCTAACTAGGATAAAAACAGGTCTGGTTAGTCACTCAATAGATACCATCACTTGATCAATGTTTTTAGGCAGCATTCTGTGTTTGGGGTGATCAATTGAAAAGTGGGAAAAAAAGCGAACAAAGAATAAGACATTTCTCTCCTTTTGTTGGGTAACAAAAATGTCTGAGATTAAGAGTAAAACAAGCGAACTGGTAACCAATTTAGCATAAACTTCCATTGCAGATTGCCCCCTCTCCTCAAAAACCTATGTGGGGGGAGGGTACATGAAAAAAACGTTTTCAGTAGGTGTGTAGTAGACAACTATTGCAAATTTTTTGAGGCTGTAGCATGAAAAATGCATTCTTTACAGCTTTCACACTTTTAAAATACCAAAAATGTGAGCGTTTGTTTTTTTTTTGACAAAATACTACCAGAAGCCAAAAAAAGCATGTTTTTAAAAAAATCCCCAAAATCGCTTTCTGAAAGGGTCTACTGGAGAACTAATGCAAATTTTCAGCCTTATAGGTTGATTGGTGCCTCCTGTAGACTTACATACCTATATGTATAGGCAGTGAAAACTGAGAGAAACCTATGTTTTCTGACATTTTTGGTTGACGGGTTTCGAAGATAACATGCTTTAAAGGGATAACAAAGAGTTAAAACCAGAAGTTAATGTTATAAATTACAAAGCTTGATATTTGAACAGACAATTGTAACCGGATATCTTTTTGTAATTCAAGATACCGTGCAATTTTTTGTCAATTTTAATGATTGATGGTGACATCTGGTGGCCATTCAATACAGAATTTTATAGATAAGTGCAAATATAACAATAGCCAAGATTCAATATATAAGCAAATAAAGAAAAGCCGACACACACATTTGCAATCTACAGTTTGAGATTTATTTACAGTAACCCCTAAAAAATAAGGATTTGCTTATTTGGGAATAAGATGCGGTGTACAATAAAATGTAAGTATATTCTTTTTTATTATCATTCCTTTTACTAATATTTACTTTTTTCATTTACGTACATTTTATCAGCATTGTATGAAACTCAGTCATTCTACAAATTGCTTAGTTGTTCTATAGAATGTCTAGCATTATTTGACAAAGTAAGAAATATGATTACAGGAGTTCCTAAATTAGTGCAGTTAATACATTCTGAACTTTTCTGTACTGTTCAAAACCAGACTGTTCAAGGTCTTAATATAAATTAATGTTTTTTTTCAGCTTATACCTAGTTTCATAAATTTGTACAGCAAAACTTTTAACCATACTACATCAAAAGCCACATCAATCAAAATTGCACTATCTAAGGTATTCTTGTATTTCATTCTGACATATACTTTACTTGGAGATTTCAATAGAAGGTCTGGGTATTTTATATGGTGTCCAGCATTCTTTAAGGCGAAGTATAATTTAACAGGCAACTGGTTGGACACTACTTTATTAATGCATTGAAATCTATGAAACATGAACTAATGAAAATATAAGACAAGAGAGATGAGAAAATTTATTAGTCAAGTGATACCTGAAACTTCAACTAAATGAAAATATTCTGATGAACATTGCATCATTTTAGTCTTCTATTTACTAAGTTCGCTAATTTTAAAACTTTTCTAATGTCAACTGAAACTTTAAACTAACCAAACATTTCATCAAGTAAGCATTTGTAGATATGGGAGTAGATCCTGTTAAAATATACCGTCTCTAACTAACTGTATAGGAAATTTGATTTCTGTAACAAAGTTGGAAGAGTTATACATATTCACTTATGTTTGTCTGACTGTCTACTCATTATCTCCAAAAGTTCTCAATTATTTTCAATGAAATTTTGTGGAAAAATGGGCCATAAGCTAAGGATGAATTGATCAAATTTTTGTGTGGATTCAGGGATATTTTTCCAACTGAGAGATATTTTTCACATATTAATATGTATTCTCTCATTTTATAGACAAAAATATGTCAAGAAGTTCAGAATGAATTTCATTGACTCTTTGCTCAAATTTGGAGGTTGATCGAGAAAACGTTTTTATAGATTGAGAGATATTTTTTCAATTCTTTTCCCATATATTTATACGTATTCACTCATGTTTATCTGTTTGTCTCAAGTCCAGAAGTTCAGAATTATTTTCATTGACACTTTGAGGAAGGGCTTAGGGAGAATTATTTAAATTTGGGGGCAGTTCCAGGAGTTTGTTTTTGATTGAGAGATAGTTTTATATATGTAAGGACAATAGTCCGAAAAATGGGAAAAATCATTACTTATACAGTTACCTTCCAACTATATATGAACTGATTTTCATTCAGTTTTTAGTTAATATACAGAATTGTCAGAGGTATGCACTCTGAGCGCTTTCTTGTAAATAATAATGAGATATTAGAAGACATAAGAAAACACTTTGCCATAAGTGGGTTTTCCATTCGTAGTTATCATCATTTGAGGTTTAGTCCTGAATAATAGAATTGGGAATATTCCAGGGAGTTTTGCAGGGTAACATGAAAAAGTGCAGAAAATATGCAGTAAAGTATAAACAAAATATAAAAAGCTTAAGAAATTATAAACGCGTATATATTTATAATATATCAACAACCACAGACTTTTGAAAAAGATGCCCGGAGCTTGTAATCAATGAATTTTATTGAATAATCTGTGTTATCAACAAGAAAAAATGATTACATGTATATGTGCAAATCTCATAACTGTGCGGCAAGAAGGATGTGTCGACACGTTTGTTACATAGTCATCATTGAACTGTGGAAAAAATCATTGGAATTTGGAAGTGTATACTGTACTTAATCTATCCTTATGTAGACATGACGCGAGTCAAACAGCATTTTAGACACTAAATTTTTTTTTCAATTCACTGAACTATAGTTTCATGAAATTTACATTTTCTTTCATTAACAGTGCATTCTTTAAACTATATGCATTCCTGAAATTAATTTGTACGTTTACGATTTGGGAATTGTAAAATGTTTGTTCATCAAAAGATTTATGGTTTTTTTGAGCTCCTAATCCCTATGAATGGCAGGAGATAACTGTACTTAGAAATGTATAAGTGCACTAAAAAGACTAAAAGATTTTTTTTAATTCACCCGAATAATCTTTACGAAATGATTTCTATAATTAGGCTAAAAATATATTTCAATGAGTCTTCTATCTTATTTAAATAGAAAGTTTTACATTAAAATTATTATCGAAGGAATTATAATCTAATATAGTATACAGTTCAGCAACATGTAATATTTATCACAAAGCTCATTCAAAGTTATTACAATGGACTAAAGGCAATATTAGGTATCATCAAAAGTTATGTTTAATCCATTAAGTGTGGCAAGAGCAGCTCGTGTCTAAATGCAGGTGTAACTTCTATTATGCAGAGGGGGGTATGCAAAAGAGGCTGAACAGTTTGGTTTCTTTGTAAACAATAGACCATTCCATTCAAAGTTATTGTCAGAGAAACATAGAAATAAGCATAAAAAGTCATCCATAACCTTAAGTGGAAGGGTCCATTGTTTACAGAGAGAACTGTTCAGCTTATTTTGTGCCAAATTGTATGTGTGAGTGACGTAAATTTCTGTCATTTGCAGGTGAGCTATAGAACTGCAATGATTGAAATTTACAGTTAAAGAGTTGAGAAACTTCAATCTGGTAAAACTAATTGCTTTTTCGAATAATTATGGCCCGGAACTTATCACTATCAAAAGGACAAAAAGAAAGAGGTTTACACATTATTTCCCCCCCCCCCACTTTATGGTGACAAATTTTTGAAAAATAAATATTTTCCGAAACTCAAGATACGTTAGCCATGCCAAATATGTAATGTCATCCCAGCAGTATAACTGACCCAGGAAAATGTGTGTGTTGGGAGACAGTGGGTGGTAATGTGGGCAAAGTAGGAAGAATATAAATCATAACCTATGTATAAAGTCGCCTGGAGTCTTGAGTGTCTATGTGAGGGGATTGAGTGTTCAAAGAGTTAACTGCGAATGACTAATTTCCATCATTACAGTTCTATGGTTTATTATTATTTCCATTTCATTGAGATTGATGGCAACTCAGATCAATTAGTGAGTCAGGGCTTTTATTTTGCAATAGGAAACTATCACTCTTTGCCACCTGTAGCAGTCGATGGGTCAACAAAATATCAATGAAATTCAACTTAAATATCCGCAATCAGTCAGTCAGTCTGTAAATAGGTGGATATAAATATAGATTTTCCTTTGAAGAATTTTTACAGTTTTAAAAATCATAAATATATGTTATTATGAAATGGATATACGATCCGACAGAATAATTATAAATTGCGTTATATTATAGTGAAACTCTCATCACATCACATCTCATCACATTATTACACAGTGAAAGTATCATTTGGCCAACACAGCTCAAATAGAATAAACAATTAAAGAAAATTGGGCAGCTGCAGGAATCAAATCTATGCTCCAATGTAGCATTGCTCTTACCATTGCAGCTGTTTAACTCAATGGTAAGAGCAACACTACATTGAAGTTCCAATATAATATAATGCAATTTATAATTGTTATATAATATATATATACATACATACATACATGCATATATGTATATATATATATATATATATATATATATATATATATATATATATATATATATATATATATATATATATATATTTATATATATATATATATATATATATATGTATATATATGTATATATATATATAGGGCATTTTTTTTTTACAAAAAAAATAGTTTAAAAAATCTATCAAAATCAAACTATTCAAGATATTGACATTGACAAACCACAGTTTTCAATAGAAACATTTCAAGGTTCTACACCAAAAGATGTGTCTGGCAGCGCTGACATAAAATACAAAGAGTTGAGAAAAAAAAAAAAGAAATATTGTTAAAAATTTCAAAAGAATAAAAAAACTGTTTGGAGTACTCTTGTGGATATTCAAGGTTCTAGGGAAAATCCAGTGTCTGGTAGTACTGGCACAAGATTTTAAAGATTTTCACCCCCCCCCCCATCTCGTTATGCAAATAGAAAATACACAAATCGAGAAACTGTAAGTTGCAATGAACTTCAAGTGTTTCTCTGGAAAACTGTGCATCCTGAGAGTCAATATCTGAAATCATCATCATCATTATCAGTCTTTTAACATCCGTCGTTGGACATAGACCTTCCCCCGGATTTGACACACTTCTCTATCATGGGCATCGCAGAGCCAGTACTTTCTGAATTTGTCTAGCTCATCTCTCCATCTAATATTCTGCCAGTCTCGGTTGCGCATGTGATCTCTAGGGACCCATGTCATGAGTCGCGTTGTCCATCGGTTGTCCGCCTTTCTAGCAACTTGGCCTACTGGGAGAGTAAAGAAATTAGAATAGACGGCGAGTACCTGAGCAACCTCATATTTGCAGATGACATGGCCCTTTTCGCAGAGAACCTACACGACCTCCAACTAATGATAGATGAACTAAATGAAGAGAGCAAGAAAGTTGGCCAACACATGAACTTCAGCAATACAAGGATCATGTGCAACAATCACATCAGAGAGAAAAACACTAAGATCAAAATCGAAGACACAGAACTGGAGAAAGTAGATCACTACATCTACCTAAGACAACAAATCTCCATGAAACCCTCAAAAAAAAGGAGAAATCAAGCGAAGAATCACACTAGGATGGCAAGCCTTTGGCAGAGCAAGCTCAACCTTCAAAAATAAGAAGATCCTATTAATCCTAAAAAGAAGGGTGTATAACCAATGCATCCTCCTCATAATCACTTATGGAGCTGGAACATCGAACCTAACCAAGAGACAGACCCGAAAATTGAGAACTATGAAACGTGCACATGAAAGAATTATGCTGGGCCTCACATGGAGAGACCACAAGACAGCACAGTACATCCGAGAAAAGACAAGAGTCAGGGACATCATAGAATCCATTAAAAATCTCATATATCTGAAATAGTTTATGTTTAATAAAATTAAACAGTCCACTTCTTTTGTAAACAACCTCTACTTTTTTTTCTTTTCAGTAGATTCAAAAAATAGTTTTGTTACTTGCATCTCATAAGTCTTTCCAGAAATATGAATGTTTGACTTCTTACATCCTAATAAGATTTTCCTCTCCAGTGACGAATATACAGCGAGGAGGATTGTCATTTTGACAATGATTATACATACTGGTATATCAGAAAGACATTTAATAGGGGGGGGGGGGGAGAAACTATTCAAATTTTTCACTGCATCCAACACATTGATTTGGTATTATGACAAAGAGTATTGTTTCTCCAAGCTGTGTGTGTGCACGCACACATTTGGGAAACTGCACACAAAGGAAATTAATGTGCACATAAAACACTTAAAATTCTGTAGATAGCTTAGTGGGTTTTTATTGAAAGAATATCTATTGATTATGTCAAATTCAAAAGTGCACACATACTTTTGACACTGAGAAAAAAAGAAAAAAAAAGCTTGCATAACAAAAAATTTTTGAGCTAACTGACAACAAAAAATTAAAGGGAACATTTGTTAGGGTGCTGTCTACTAAAAGTCAACATGGAGAGTTATGGGACTTAGATGAGTTCCAGTGAGCATTAGTCCTTAGAACACCTTTGTAAAACAGTCATCTCATAGTTTGGCATATGTTGTAGTAAACATTTTTGCAGTATTCCTTAGAATCAACCATCTATAAGATTGATCCTCTGGACTCTCAGTCATTAATGTCAAAATATGATGGTAATAATTATAATGAGGTAGTAGGTAAACAATGTATAAAGTTAACAAATTTGTTCCTTTGTTGTTACTTCCATACCTGGAGAAAAATTCAAGTTACACATCTAATAGCATTTATAAGTCAAAATAATGTATCAAAGTGGATATTTTTTCAATCTAATAAAGAAGATTCAATGTCATTCACTGAAGCGATAGCAAACAGGAGTTCCTCAATATAATGCAGTTCACGATATAAGGCAGGTTAATGATGGACCAAAATATTTTTGCCCATGTTACCATACACATTGTCCAGAAAACCGTGAATAAAGAAATAAGAGGAGAATTCCATCGAGAGACTTAATATGTCTAAAATATTAAATTTCTTCATTTTGCAATCAATTAACATATAATTCAATGGTGTTTTAGATATAATTTCTTTGATTTTATGATGAAAACAACACATTCATTCACCGGTAAACTTGTTGGAATTTGTATTTGATTTTTGGTTATTTGCTGTTCAGTCATAATGTGGTTGGCTTTCTGGGAACACAACACCAGTGTCACAAAGGAGGACCACTGTAGCAATATTTCAGGCATCTTTCATTGCTATTAGGTTTTCGTTTGCACACTGAATGCATCAAAGGGAGAAAAATGCTGGTAGAAGAATGGTGAAAACGCAGTTTTATAAATAAAATAGAATAAGAAAATACTTACTTTTATGGTTTATATAATTTGGAAGCCAAAACAGGAAGGTGTAACTAATAAGTTTGGCAAAGAAAAGGCACAAAGCAAATTCAACAACACCCTGAAAATAGATAAAGAGATACTAGTGTTAGGAAGCACGATTAGAATGATGGTCAGAGAAAAAAAGTGAAGTTTGCAACTTTGAAAGTATTTTTAGACTAAGTTAAAGGATTAAAAACAAAATTAAATATGACCAATGCAAAATTGAGACATTCATCTGGTTCAGGTTAAACCTCTTTAATCTAGCAATCTGTGGTCTGACAGCTCTTATAGTCTTGCACATTTTGAGTCTGTTGTTATTAGTTTGCGAATCTACAAAACCTGTGCAGCGCTAAGGAGCCAAACGTTGCTTAAACCGCAGCTGAGTGTTCTGGTACAGTTCTGTTAATGTAATACATTCAGTTGTATTTTAGCCCTTTAGGATGTTATCTTAGAGACCAAGAGTTATGGAAGATTGTGCTGATGCTAAAAAGTACGAGCACAAAACATTATGTATATTTGAAAAAGTAGATTTACAGAAAAAATTAGACTAAAGAACTTCAGTAATATATATATATATATATATATATAAACACAAAAAAATCTCTAAAACTCTGGGACTGTTAGGTTATTTTTTTAATGAAATTTTACTGGTAGATAGTTAATTGAAAATGAGTCATTTTTTTCCATTTTAATTGAGTAAATTTTCTATAAATTGACATGAATAAAACATTTGCAATTAAAACTTCAAAAGAATGCAGAGAAAAAAAGCTTGCGTTGCAGAAATCTGAAATCTTTATACAACCTTCAGGGAGATGTTTTAATGAGATGTGTTTTTTTTGTCAATTTTCTCTGATTCAAATTTAATTGTGATTCAAATCTCAAGGACAAAAAAATGAATTTAAGAAATAATTTTGAATGAAAAATCTATTCAATGAACAGTGCAACGAGTTCAGTAGTTTTTATTTTATAGAAACATCATCCAATAGAAATCCAAATATATCCATTAATTTTTTTCACAGGAATTAACTATTAAATAGACAGGCCTGGTTAGTCATTTAATAGAAACCATCATGTCTTTTGGTAGCATGCCACATTGGAGAAAGGTGCAATCAATGGATAAGTTATTGCTCTCACCTTTTGTTAGGCAGTGATAATCAAAAAATTTTGAATTTGAAGAAAAAAAAAAAAAAATCACAAGTGAACACAAACAACAGGATCGAAAAAAAAAAGAAAAAAAAAAAGGAGTAAATGTTCAAATTTTCATCCCACTAGTATCATTGGAGTGGCTTGTATGCATGGTAAATAGATACACAGGCAGTCAGACCAACTTGAAAACTGAAAGAAACCTACGTTGTCAGTTTTAGAGAACAGTTTCATATAAAAATGGTCCTAGCAGGTATTTTTATGAGATAATACTTGATAAACCTGTTAGTTACCTATAGGATAACATGTGTAACAGCTTGAAGAGCTGAGATTGATTTCAAAATACCTTCGATGTACTTTGTACACTGACTTAATTTGTTTATCTATTTTTTAAGTTTATCCATCAAAAGTTTACAAAGAGTGGGTGTGTGAATCTATCTATATAATGAACAGAGTGACTTTTTTTTTTACTCTCTCTGTCTATAACTATAGATTCATCTGTCTGTTAGGTAATAGCGGTCAGGCTATCTCTCCCTTTCACTACCAGTGGACTAAACCATCAAAGTATAAGGCCCAATGTAAATTATTACAGCTGGATTGTATCAACGAATACTTACAATTACATGAGCTCACAAAACTACACAACAATCTATATATATATATATATATATATATATATATATATATATATATAAAATGAATGATGTGACTTTTTGTTTGTTTCTCTGTCTGTAGATAAATGAAAGATAAAGTTAATTGAATTTATATCAATATATGTGGAAAGCTTTGCAGTTTTAAGCACTAAGAGATGTTGCCGGAAAGAGAAAATTCCTTTCATCAATATAGAAAGTTTTTCAGTCTTAAAGCATTCAAGATGTTACTATAATAATTTTAACTAGAGATCTTACCAATAGAAATGTTTTGGTTTCTGTTTATTCCATATATGGATACTGTCTATAGATTTGAGAAAAGTCATTAACATTCAAAGAGTTGAATGAATTGGCCAAAATGTCACGTTAACAACACTTCAACAAGAAGGAGTTCAATTATCCAAGAGACTCTTCGAATATCCCATTTATGTTATGCAAGTCAATTATTCATTAATAAATGTTAATGAAAGATGTTCAAAGGGATTTAATTTTACAACAGAATTAGATCTCATGGTACTATGAGTGAAATTTTGGAAGCGTTGCATGATAATCACCAAACACAGCATTTTTTAAAAAGTAGATATTTTCAATATTTTTAGAGCTACAATATTTTTTTTTATCATGATCCTTGGGGTGTTCAAGGTTGAAAAAAAAAAACAAAACAAAAACTAGCATTATAGCTCTAAAAATAATGAAATATCAACTTTTTTCAAAACTGGTGTGATGGGCACTTATCATTCATATATGATAAATGAATTCAAATCCATCTGTATTTTTTCACAGGTAATAATTAATAGAACAAAATTTGAACCATAAAACTATGAAAACTATAATAATAATTGGAGAATATTGAATTACTATACACATTCCTTAACTTATACAGTGGATATATGCAATAATGTCATCCACAGAGCAGAAATCCAATCAGTAGCAGTCACATCTTTCAGTTAATTCTAAATTTGCTGGGGGGGGGGGGGGAAGAAGAAAAAAAAGAAAAAAAGAAAAAAAAAAAGGAAAAAAAAGGAAAAAAAAAAGGAAAAAAAAAGAAAAAAAGAAAAAAAAAAAAGAAGAGAATAAGAATAAGAATATTTGATACAATTTCTTTTTTCTAAAAATAATACTTACGGGTATTTTCAGAGCGCCCCAAAAAGAGATAGCTTTCTTGTTTTCTTGATTTTCAGGCTCTTCAACGTTTTGTACAGATTTCAGCAGAGGCTGTAATGATAATTTTTTTACAGGTTAATAATTATCATTTTGTAACAAAGATGGTATACAAGATTGGAAGGAAAAAAAAAAAAAAAAAAAAGTTCCTCATTTAAACTTTTAGGTGTCTTCAGAAAGCAAATTATCTGAAAATGAAGCTTTTCATATTAAGGCATTTAAACAGACTAAGGTGTGCCTGTTCAAAAGGTACATCTTTTGAATGTTGTTGATAATAGTAACAATCAAAACAGAAATATTGTCGTTAATAGTAATAACAATCAAAACAATTAAAAAAAATATGCCATTATGTCATCTTTACTATGATTTGATCTGGTTTTACAGAAAAAATTTGACCTCCCACTGAATCTCTCTCTCTCTCTCTCTTTCATCCTCTTTTTCATTTTCTATCTATCTCTCTCCATACCGAAAATTTTAAATCTATAAAACCACGCTTGTGAACAGTGGTGACATAGATATAGTATTCTGCTCGAATATATATTTCAAATTCAATTTTTATTGTAAATCAAACATCAGTCTCATATTGAAAACTGCAAACCTAAAATACAAATGTCTGGTATATAGATCAAATAAATCTGGCGAATATCAACTTTTATACAATAGCCAGTTTTCTTGACCTGTACGCTCACACGCACTCATTTCTCAAATTATAGTTAAGATTTAGAATATAGACTGCATAAGGGAGATAACTCATGTATATCAGCCCATTAATTTGGAAATTAATGTCATTGCAGTTGCATGGTTAACTCAATAAAATTTCTGAGTTATAATGATTGATGGCAACTTAGTTGTATCCGGGTCAATGCCTTTAACTTGCAATGGATAACTCCCAATGAACAAGGGCTTTTATCTTGCAGTGGATAACTATTATACTGTCCACCTTCTATATTTGACAGGTTGATGTTATAGGATATACACCACAAACTATATTCTTAAGAAATCTACTGACCGTCACAATTAGGCTTGTTAGTGCGCAGAAGAAAAAATTAGGAATATATAAAGCAAACTTTGAATTATTCAATTGTAATTTAATCACATGAACCCAGACTTTCATGAAAACATCCAAATTAACTAGTTGGTGCTTTTTCAGAGTATGAAATATATGAAGAAAAATTTTTTCATTTTGTTCACAATACATGCCAACCAATTTTGCAACACTGGTATTTATATGAACAGGTAACATTCTTCAATAATTCTATTTTCATCGGATCATTACTGTCAATTGGAACTATATTCTTGACTAAATATTGTTTTCTCCCCCCTTTTTTTTTTCATTTAGAAAAATTACTCCTCGGTTACACAATATATATGAACAAGGAACTACCTAAAAATTTGAAGGAATTTTAATAGCGTACAAATCAAACGTAGTACAGACTTTTGGTGTTACCCTTTAACAGCCTACGTGCAAAAAGCAGCCCAGGGTGGTACTTCGGAGGAGATGCTGGAAATTGTTAGGGTAAGTTATTTTTTTTTCTTGGTCATTCTCCAAACTTTTGGGTAGCATTTATATTGATCTATATAATGAACGGTGTGTTTTCTGTTAGTTTCTTTATTTCTCTATCCACAAAAATTACAGAAGTAAGATAGAATTTATACTTTGTAGATAAAAATATCTCCTACCCACCATTCGAAACAATGGATTCTTCCACTTGAAGTTAAGTGACTTTTTAATAAAATTTCAGATGAAATTGATAAAACTTGAACATTTATACACACTATTAACAGCTTTGAAATAGTGAGCTATTAAAGACCTTATGGAAAAAAATGAAAAAAAAACAGGCTCAAACACGGGTAGACATTTTTACCGATTGCATCATCATCTCCAGCATATATTTTTATTCGTAAAATAAGCAGATTGTTCATATTTGTAAGTGTTGATAACATATTTAATAAATGATTTTACAGTTGGGAGAATAGATATTTTTTTTTTAAAACTAGGAAAGAGATATAACTAAAGTGTTAGCAACAACCATCACCATTACATCTTCTTATACAAAAGCAAACGTCACTTTTGTTTGTTCGTTGGTTTCCGTCACACCAAAACAAAAGAAAGACAGGTAAAGCAATGTGTGTGTGTGTGTGTGTGTTTGCATATGCAATATCTGTCAGTGTGTTCTATACTAGTACTACTACTGTTATTGCTGTCTTCGCAGTAGACAGAAAACAAATGGGTTTAGTATGAGTTGGCTTAACCAATTGGGAGTGGGTATCAAGCCCATTCAGTGATGGACGGTTCTAAGTTTTAAAAGATATTTATATGTCTGCAAATTTCAACTAGTCATAAATTTTTCTTTTTCTGAATTGATTAAAACCAAGTGGGTACACATACAAGAGTGGTGTCCAACAATACAAGACAAAAAAGTTATTCCCTATGAATATCAAAAAATTTGCTTTTGTGTACATCACCGCATGTTGTCACTGGTTTTTTGTCAGGTCATTTTCATCTATTTTAACATATAAATATGAACAAATATGAATAAGGAAAGAGGGGATTATTTCAGTGTTTGTCCAGCTTTGAAAAGAAAAAAAAAAAAAAAAAAAATCATTCAAGGACTATGATTTCTTTTGTCTTCAGCATTGGACCCCACTCTTGCTTGTACTCTAGAATAGGATGAATAGATAAATGGAAAAAAATATACCTCATGTTCTGTTGGTGCCGGTGTTGGTGGTGTTCTAATTTCAGTTTCTACCTGAAATGAGAGGAAAAAAAATTTCAGAATTTATGGACACATTCATCTGATACTAATTATATTGACCTCTAGCATTCAGAGAGCGACTTTGTTCACCAAACAAAAAGTTTGAACTGCCACTGCAGGCGACTCCAATCGCTGAATGATTGTGCGTTAGAATCTTACAGTTGGGTTGTCAAGTTAATTTCAATTATACATGAACAGACATAGACTTTCAGAGTTACTAAGTGCACAAAATCTTAATGCCCTTGAAAAAGAATACAAAAGGATGAAGTATTCTTGAGTGCATAGCCAATCAATTTGGAATCAAAGTTTATGAGATATACAGCATTCATTAACAGTTCTTTGTCTTTCAGGTAATATCTATATTATTTGAATCATCGATATTTAATTAAAAGATGAGGGAGGATTTTTGGTTGTGTATAATAATCATATATAATCTCAAAAACTCACAATTTCTTGATCAGGAGATGTGCATTCAACATCTTCGGGATCTGAAATTACCAAAAAGATGCATTATTATTAATGTAGAAAAAACTTGTCAACATATTCTAAATCTTATAGGAAAAAATACTGATTATTTTCAAACTCATAAAGATGCAGACACAAATAGTGGCTTGGATAACATTATTCTAGTGGGTTTTCATTAAAGAAATGCACACAGCCACTGAGGTAATGAAATAAAAACAAACTTGTTAATATATATCAACTAGTTATTAACTGTAAAATAATTTATATATATATATATATATATATATATATATATATATATATATATATATATATATTCGTACATTCACAAATCAGGAATGCAGTATAATATAATGCAATATCCAGTGTGTGATGGGTTTATTTCATAAAGTGCTCAATACATTCTACATTCAGTTGACTTAGGGGAGAGCTTAAAATATGATGAAGTAAAGGATTTGCTACACAATCACGTTTATGTTTCAGCCTAGTGAATGATCATTCACCTGAAAATTCCAGCAGCAGCCAAATTTTCTTTAATTGTTTATTTCAAGTAGTCTAGGCCAAATGATACATTCACTGTGTACTAATGGGAAATCATTTCAATACAATATAATGATATACATATATATATATGTTTTTTTTTATAATGAAGGAACTGTACTTCAAGTGCTTCCAACGATCATTGGTCATTTTCAGGAAAGATATCCGAGTCCAATGTTCATATGCTTGAATATTTTGATCTTAGACAAAACATCGAGAAAATAGGATTTTGACTCAAGCATTGTGCTATTATCCTGCTTGTGTGTAAGTGCAACAGTTACATTTGCTGATTATTATTCATTTTCCTTGTATCTTTTATCCTCCTTCTTAACCATCCACATCCATCCTGGCAATGTTATTGACAAGGATAACAATAGAAGAGATTGCTTATGCTTGAATGGAAACAAAAGAAACTCTAGCTTCACTATATCATCATTGATTACTCCTTTCTTACAAGTCTGTCACCTAAAAATTGTTAAGGTAGTGATAAACAATAGGAATATAGACTGATAGCAAAAGTAATCAATAATAATGACACCAACAGATATATTAGTTTTATTTGGTTTTGCATGTGATTATAGTTAACATAGATATATCCCTTGGGTAATAAATTATTTTAACAAAATTACTCTTAGGGAGTTATTTGCCCTGGGGTGGGGGTGAAATAAGATTGGGGGTTGGGGGGGGGTCTGTAACAATTTGATAAGGGAGGAGATTAGGGAACTTTGTCAACCAACACAATTTAGAGAAATCTGAACAAAATTAAATCATTCAAGAAAGATTTACAGAAAGAATGGGGTAGGCAGATGGGAAGCAAAAATATACATTATTGACATGAACAAGAAATTTCTCGAAGAAAAAACTGAACTGAAAAATCTTTTGGTGATACAAAATTTTAAAATTGCTGAAATTAGTGGATTAACCAAGTCCTCTCCCTAGCATGGTTCAATACTCCTGCTCTCTGACTTACGACTGGATTCAGTTCTGACTGGTAGGTTGTATCACTAAATGGTTATAAGTTGGACAATTATTATCTTCTTATAATTTATTATCTTTTTTTCAGTTTTATGAAACTGGCACCATTTGGCAAATTGTATATAACGTCTTTTTAAATTCTAATTTTTACATATATTTTATATATATATATATGTGACACTAGGGGGCCAGGAGTCCCCCGTGTCCTGAAAATTGCTATGGCTGTTACCAAAAATTACTATGGTTATTACCAGTAATTACTATTGTTATTACAAAAAGGAGTTATCTGTGTTAAAGGGGATAATGTGTTTTTCGAGATGTCATAGGAAGTTGGGTCACCTGTGCTTTTTCAATCTGGTGTCATCTGTCAAGTCCTGGGTTGCAAAAACAAATGCTTTTGGAAAAAGGTTTTGTTCCTGATTTGATGACCATGTCATGGGAAGTTGAGTTATCTGTACTTTTTCAATCTAGTGTCATCTGTCAAGTCCTGGGGTTCAAAAACAAAGCCAGATATAAGGGCCAGTATTTGGGGTCTAGAGAGAGAGAGTAAAAGCTTATGAAAGAAAAGTTATTTGCAGAGTCCTTGGGAGAGGGGGAGACTAATTTATGATATTGAACAGACCTGCGTCGCGAGATAAATGAGGGTCAATGTTTTGGGTTTTTCCAGAAAGGTCGAGATGGCAGGAGAGGGAGAGATAAGGGAAGTCGGTTGCAAGAGATACAGTGTCGATACCAAGGGCTTAAATAGGAAGAATTTTCGTAACAAGCAGTCAGAGTAAAATTTGGGTTTGGAGAAGAGACTCGCTGCCAGGCTCTCTCTCGTGTCAGCCGTCCGCCCTAGTAACCGTCAACCGCTGCTACCATTCAGTTGACTACCTTTCATGATATGAGAGACCAGTCGTCATTTTGACTTAGATAATAATCTGCCTCCTCTCTTTTCAACTGCGAATAGGCATTTCCCGTCTCCAGAGATATTGATAATCAATATTCTATATAAAACATATAAACGAAATCCCGTCTTGTTGCCTTCTTTTACTAACCCAGAACCACGGCTGGTTTAGAATAGTTTGTGGGGACAGCACCACAGGAACCCCCACATGTATATGTACACTTATTTACTCTTAATCCTATACACATGTACAACGAAGAGTAATATTTATGGTACTTAAGTAGTTTGTATGTTTCTGAAGCAAATTTTTGAGTTTTGACTTCATTTTCATACTCAACAATGGATGAAAATGATGAAATTAAAAACCAGTGCCAACTTGCACGAATAACAGTTGACACAGTGATGTACGCAACAAGAGATGACAAATTCACTCCCACTTCTCAAGTCCAACTTGGACTTATTTTGCTAAAATTTGCAAATCCCATTTACAGGAACTACTATGAAAGGAGTTGAAATGGGACACATAGTTTTGGAATAATATTGTATAGAAAAGTGAATTCTGTTTTGTTTACCTTTCAGGTTTTAATGAAGCAAAAAAGTTTAACCCTAGCTCAGCCAAACTTATTAATCATTGCTACCCGCTTTACTGGTTTAAATACTATTGCTGGATTTAGGTTATTCATGTATTGACATGTATATGTATCTATGTACCCAGCTCTAACTCTTCATAGAACAAACTTGAAATTTTGCACACACACTCCCCTCAATGAGTAGGGAAAATGTTTTTTTAAAATTCCCTTCCAAATTAGTTCATGTCCACCCTTGTTTTCTTGAAAATTTGGATATTTTAAGGCCCTACAAAAGGCAAGAGAAGTAACATATTTATTGGTCATCCCTTTTCCCAATTCTTTTATTGATCATCCTAACACAACATGACGCAAAAAGACATTGGTCATTGGATGGTGGAGATAAAAAAAACGTTTTGCATATATTTCATCTGTTATTGTTATTAATCACTATTGCCCACAATAGACTGGTTAAAACATTTTCACTGGGTTTAGGTTATTCCTGGGTTTTAACATTTATATACAATAGCTGTACCCAAGGGGAAATTCCTCAAATGTTGATATCTTAACTAAAACTAAACCTGAATATTATCTCATACCTTTGGATTTATCTCAACCTATGCCTGTATCTTCTCATTGTCTCTCTTATACCGTCCAATCTTCGTTGTTGGTCTATGATTTTATGTAATTGTTATACAAACATTGATTAGAATCATATGCCCAAATTTTCTTACCCCCTTGATAAACTACCCAACTTTATTCTTCCCCTCTCTCCCTACCCACTTATTAAACTAATTAACAACACTTTCTCCCCTTCTCTCTCCCTACCCCTAAAGTAAACCACTTTCTTTTCTCTCCTGTTCCTTTCTGAATACAAATAAGGAATGTTTTAAATGGAATAACATGCAGCCAGAAGACGTAGGTCACCTGGAGATTGAGAAAAAAACTTTTCACAAATATCTCATTCGTTGCGCATGTAATTGTTATTGTTATTATTATATTTAAACACATTTACTGGATTCAAGTTATATGTTCTGACAGTTATATATATATGTATGTATCTAAACTTAGCCAAGCTCTAAGCCTTCAGAGCAGAAACTTCAAATTATGCACACACACACACACCTTAATGAGTAGTGAAACTTTTGTTTTTAAGCCCCACTCCCAAGTCATCAGTGGAGGGGTCAATTCACAATATAAGTTTATGCTAAATTTATGTGGTAGGAATGAGCATATATGGATGGCGGGTATTCATAATTCCGCTTAGAATGCTAGTATTCACTTATATTTTGTTGAATTTAAAAGCCCAACTTGACATGAATTGTTGATATCCGCATATTTCGGTCATATGCGCAGATGGTTGCAAGTCAAGAAGATTGGCAGTCTGGAAGCAGGTGTGGTCTTTTGATGGGACAATCTTGACAAACCTGTAGTTGTCCCCCTCCTCCTTGAACTATTTAGTGAGGACAGGGTGGAGATGCTCAAAAATTTTTTGACTGGGGGGAGGGGTGTCTTAAGAGTAAAGGGGGTCAGAAATTTTTTTCCAAAATTTGTAGGCAAGGGGGGGAGGGCAATCAACTACTTGGGAGTATATACTCCAATCATAGAAATATATATGCAAAGTTGTCAACACCCATGAAATTTCTATGAGCCCAGCTAGAACAGATGAGTTTTCCTTTCAGAATTTTAATTGTTTCTTGTCTTCTATTTTTGCAAAGACAAGAAAAAAAAATGGTTTGTATGAAATATTTTCCATCAAAGGTTAAAATAATTCAAAAAGCTGGTTAAACCCTAGCAATAGATACTGTTGCATAGTTATATATGTGTAATAAGTCAGGTATATTCAAGCAATATAGATTCTACAGGAAAGAAAAATTTCAATAAACTCAACTGATATTTTAATGCTCAATGGAACAAGATAACCTTAATAGTTTCATTGTTGTACTACTTTAGTGTTGCTGTCAAAAGAAGATGGCAATATCTGAATAGTTATGAAATCGCGATTATGTGAAAGCTTAGAATATGAAGAGAAGGTATGAAGCTAATTCAATTGAGAAATTGTCACAGAATCCATATACAATGGTATCTCTCTTAATGAGGACAATCCGTTCGACAAAATACCTTTTCAAGTGAATAATCAAACCAATGAAATTTCAGTGATTTGTTTTAAAGAAAAATATTGGACCCCTGAAACCTTAATAATAACCTTGTAAATAATATATAATATAATAATTACTTTCTGAATAAAGTATAAGACAAATGAACACGTGAATAATGTATTAAATAAATGAATAATCTTATGATCCACCAAATGTCCATCTATCTGTCTAGATATCATAATCAGCCTTTTAGTGTCAGTTGTTGGATATAGACCTTTCCCAAGATTTGCCAGACCTCTATCATGGGCGTCACGGAGCCAGCACTTTCAGAAATTACCTAGTTTGTCACGCCATCTCATATTGATAGCCTTGGTTCCACACGATCTCTAGGAATCCACGTTGTGAGTCATGATGTCTTGTGATTGTCTGCCATTCTTGCAACATAACCAGTTCATTACAATTTGAGTTTTCTTCTTGATTCTATAATATTTCTGACTCCGGTTTTTCCTCTAATATATTGTCCTGTCTTGTGGATTCTCCATGTAATGTTGAGCATGATTTACTCTTACACGTTGCTTGGTTCTCAGTTTGAAGGTTACTCTTTTGGTTAGCCTCCATATTTCAGCTCCATAGATGACTATCAGGAGAATGCATCAGTTACATACACTTTTTTTTAAGAACTAGCGGGATTTTTTGTTCTTGCAGGTTGAGCTTGCCTTGCTGGAAACTTGCCAAACTAAATTGATTCTTCACTTTCCTTTGGTGAAATTTTGTTTGAGAGTCCTTCGCTATGAGAGGTACCACCGTATTATTGCGTACTATCATCTATTTTCTTAACAATAACGCGAAGATGTTCTAAGGGAAGTAACTCTTGTATGAGAATATGAAAGTTATTCCCCCTGGAAGGTGAAAATATGTACATATGCTTGTGTAAGCAGATACATACTCAAAAGGAATAGTAAGCGTATTTCTAAATGTTAGCATTCAATTCAAGAAATCTACATTACTGTGTATGCCGAACTACATGGGTATTTGGAGGACAATTGTTAACATTAACTCCTCCAAGGCCCATAACGGTCAATATTGAGCCTCACTATATGCCCCCCCCCCGTCATAATACCAGTGAATTGAATGCTGTGTAATATCTGCATAGTTTTTAAAAAAAATCAGAAGTCCATATTTCATTAGGGCATATGTGGTTGCAATTGGATCACCATAGCCCCATAAATGGCCCAACAAACCAGGTGGGCTACAAATTCTTCTCTCTTTGCTTGCCTCTGTGTGTGTGTCTCCAAGCACTCGCAGTCAGATTCTTGGGCTATAACCTTGAAAATTTGTGTGAGTACACCATTAGGTACCATCAAGAAATGTTTTTTTTTGTTTTACAATAAGTGCTTATTTTGGTCTATATGCTCATTTTGGATCAACAAAGCCCAATTCTTGTGCTGGTACTGCAAGAGAATTTCAGATCTATTTTTTTTAAAGATGATTTTAGATGATTAGTTCTGATATACACACGGTATGGTGATTGATTTATATGCGGACGGATATTCTTGATATAAGATCAATCTTATGATACAGAAATGAAACATAAAGTTTCATCTTTCAAGCTACAAACATTGAAAAGAGATGTAAATTTCTTACTTGGAACTAAGAAGAAGAAAACCAAAATGCCAAATATGAATATAATTGAGCCAGGTACGATAAACGACAGGCCCCAATTACTATCCACAAATTCTCCAGCAATCACAGATCCCAGGATATTGCCAACAGATGTGTGAGAGTTCCAGAACCCCATAATCAGACCACGACTGAAATGATGAAAGAGAAATTTATTTTATTTTATTTTTTTTTTTTTTACAAATCACAAAACATTCAAATTAATATTTAGAAGGAATTTTGTGATTCATGAAATTTTGCACAGATTTTTTTCCAATGAATCCTAAAAGTATCAAGGTCCCTGGCAGGAAACAGTTGAAATAGAGCAAGAGAGTGGCAATTATTCATTTATTAGGACCTTAACACAGAGATACTTTTTTTTTTTCATGCTTATAAAATCTTAACAAACAATTGGATTGGTGATCCCACCACATACCAAGAAGGCAGTCATAAAAACTTGAAGGGATAAAGTCCTGGTCTCAACCAGACTTGAAACCTAAAGTTAAATGAATCAATAGACTGACGTAGAAATCGGGACTTAGCAGCCTACATACTCCATAGTTTTCTGTTCAGAGACAGATTGCTTCAACTAATATTCATGTTAGCTATAGTGAGTGGTTTTCTCTTAATGTTAACTTTATGACTGCAAGGTTTTGATTCCTGCACTTTAATTTCATTTGGACTGATAATTATCCTATTTGATGACATAAAAGACTAGCGTACAAGAAAATTATACAAGGCAGTAAGATTTCAATGCCACATATAAATCTTGATCAGTGAAGCGATTTCAAAAGTAAAAATATTTTCTGCATATTCCACTGCTTTAATTACTTTTTGGTCCTTGCAGGGCATAAAGAGATTAGAGGAAACGCTATATAAGTCATCCCCCACCCCCTCAAAAAAACATGGCCAAAAAGATGAATGTCACCCTTGTTGTCCAGCTGAACATCGGCTAGAACTTAAGAAGTCGAAAAACAGGGTGATAAATGTTCTCATTCAGGGCAATGTGTTATTTTCTTAATATTGTCTGCTGAGATAAGGGGAGTCTTACGTGCCATCAAATATGGTATATAAAAGGCAAAATCATTTTCCACATCCATAACTCATAATACTTCAAAAGCAGTCCTATTACTTTCACAAATTTTACTGATTCAATTATATAACCAGTTTAACTTTGCTGTCAAAAAATGATGGCAATACTCAAGTAATTTTGCAATTTCAGAATATAAAGATAAGGTGTGAAGCTAATTCACTTGAAAAAATTGTTATAGAATTCAAATATTATTGTGTACAATCATCTTTCTCTTACAAATAACAGAATAATAATCTTCTAAGGGAAGTAACTCTTGCATAAAAATATGGAAGCTAGTTTGACCTTTGGGTCCACTTACTTTCCTTTTCCATGCCAATTTCCCATGCAAGTCACAACACTTGGCCAGCCAGTGGCTTGGAAAATACCACAGATTACCTGGAAAATATGTTAGTTATGATTAAATATCACATATTCCAATGAAATCCTCAAATATCAAAATTGAATTCTTAACTACTAAAACTTTTGGGGGATAAAACAATATTCTTACTTCCTTTATTCAATACATGTCCAAAAAGTATCCAGCCCTTTAAAATGAAGACAAAAACAAAACCGTCCTACCTAGGGCAAGGGCAACTAAGTCCCCTTCAAAGTACTCTTCTTCGGATCACACAAACACATATGAGTGTTCCCTCCACTTTTCCAAACTGTCTAAAAAGTCCTTTTTCAGGATTGCCATCAGGGGCTGGGAATCAAATCTGAATTGTGAGCAGTGCTGGCAACTCGAAAATTTTTTATGCAAAATTGACCTCAAAGAAGTGCAAAAATGCCAAAACATGTTGAAAAACAATGTTAACCATTTTATGGCCATTTCAAATAGCTATATCTAACCCTACTGACTAGGAAACAGCTCAAAATTGCTTGAAAATAGTGCTAAACGTTGAATTTTCACGCATCCAAATTGAGAAAAACACAAAATTGGCAATGTTGATCCTAAGGGGTCTGACAAACCTGCACGATGCAATGTCTTGCCAGAAACCCCTGCATGAGATGTGAAGAATCTACTTACTCAATCATTGTGAAAGCAACAATCCCACAGTACACAAGCTCACTCAATGGCATCTCACTGCCAACTGAGTAATCCTACGAGAGAATCTGTTCATGAATACATGGTAAAGTCCCCTCTGATTTGTTGCCAACTTATATCAAGACTGCGCAACTGGTTCTCAAGATATTCAAGATTGGCTGGATACTTTGTGGACAGATAATGTAAAAGATATCTATCAGCATAGGTAAGAAGGTAAGTATTGTCTATAAAGAGAAGAGTCATTGATGTGCAAACTTAGTTTTGGACAATTTGACTTTTCATCTTTGATGATAGAAGAGACTTTTTCCTTATGGATATTAAAATTTACACCTGAAAAGGGTTGTGGAAATGAAGTGGCCAAAACTTATGTAGCTTCATCAAGGAACGGGAAAAATAACCAAGAACAGGTAACATGAGGAACAACCAGAAAATGTACCAACAAAGATGCAGGTTGGATGTATGATAGTTTCAATGTTCGCATAGTGTGGATATGGAAAAGTCCATCAAATAGAAAATTGGAAATAGTGTGTTCCAAAAATGAGAATTTTTCCAAGACCAAACTTGATAAATATTTGGGATAAATAGGAGATTCTTTACAACTACAATCTCACAATAAACATTTGGAAGTCACATGGAAATCTAAAATGGTTACAAGAGTCAGGAGAAGAGGATTTACCATAAAACCTGTTCAAGAAAATATCTTTAAGCAAAGCTAATGAAAAAAAGAGTTTGAATTGTCTGAAACAAAGTTGGAATACAAGAAGGTAAGTAATCAACTTTTTATGAGGTTAGATTAGTAAAGCTATGCATAATTTGGGAATCGCAGAACATGAGGTGATTTCTAATCAATGCATCTTGTGCTATTCTTTCCGGATGTTTCCAACGACCAACAAGATCTACAGATATTAGAGAATCATGGTAGAAATTTTGACGAAATAGTGATAAAAATCATACACTAATATTAAATAAATATAAAATAGAAATTCTGAAAATAAAAAGAACATACAGAATGTCGTTTGTATAGAAAAACAAGATAATTTTCTTTTTTCTTTTGTTTGAACTTTTTGTGGTTAGTTTGTTTTTAAAACTAAAGTCTACATAAGTTCACAGAGTCCAAACAAAACAATGTTTTGGACCTAATAGACTTGAACTTGAGTAGATATTTCTCCAGGTATCTTTTTTTATTCAATTAATTAAAGACACTACATACTTTTGTCACTCAATTTTAAGGAATTGGTGTCCTTGAGAAGGGGTATGCTCTAACATAAGCATCAATGTGGATGGTACCCCTTTGTGCTTGTGTGATATAATTACATGCCTCACACATAAACATCAAGTATGGACACCCTATCTCCTGTATATATTCGAATTGATTTTTCCTTCGTTGAATTCTAGACTTATCACTGCCAATAAATGTTTTCAATCAGCTCACAACCCTCCCCAAAAAACAACAAAAAAATGGATGATTAAAAAAAAGAAAAAAAAGAAAAGAAACTTCTTAAATTTTCATCTTTCAATTATTCAAATATTCAATTATCTTTCAAAACACAGATTGATATGAAATAATATGAGATTTTAAGATTGAAGTTGTAAAAACTGATCCTTTTATTTGAGAATGAAATTTTTGAAAAAAAAAAAAGAAATTCACAGATGAGTTTAAGAAGAAAACTGATGAAAATCAAATAAGTTTTTTTGGGAGAATTCCTGTTAGAGTTGGTATTTCAGCTATTAAAAAAATAGTGATTGTTACCTTTTTTCAGCGATAGATTTCACTGCACTGTTCTTTGTTTGGGGGTTCTTAGAAGCAAAATCTAATTTAATGCAGAAAAGTTAACACTTGCCAATCTTTTTTGATAATTGAAATACCTACCCTAACGAGCAACAGTAAACTGCGGTAAAAAAAAAAAAAAAAAAAAAGGAATGGATAATCCTGCAGGCAAGCAGCCGAAATACACATTTTCTGTTTGCACAACATGAATTATCATTATGTCTCATGTTCAAATGTAGTCCTGCTCAATAGTCAGCCAACTAATACTAATATCAATAATTCAGATTACAATGCATTAAATAATTGAACTCGTCATCAGCCTATGCCAATTTCTCCTCTTGGTTTCAGCATAAGAGAAAGTATTCAATCGTCAGATATTCCAGAATAATCCAACTTTATAACAAAGATTTCTCAATTTCACTATTTTCATTCTGTTCAATTTATTCATTTTCCCCATTTTCATTTGGAAAATCCAACTGTCTCCGCTACATGACAGCTAACACTTGGTCCTGCAGGCGACTCCCTGTGTCACCAGTACTTTTGACTTGATAGTATAAGATTATTTTGATTTTAATTTTCCATGCATTCAGAGAAAACTACAAACCTGAATCATGATGTAAAATGTGATGCTGTGAACATTAAAAACTTTGCCAAATCCAAATGCGGCTGTGAAAATTCCACTGAGTATCATTCCTCCGCTGAGGAAATACCGCAAGTTCATCCGTTCGGCAACATGACCACTGGAAAATAAATAGACTGCTATGATACAAATAATAACAGGAGAGAGAGAAGCTTATGTAAATATTGAAGAAAATGCAATTCAAGAGCCAATTTTAAAATTCTTCAAATGTATTTACTCAAAATATGAAGAAACATAACCATATATTTTGGTAATAATTCTTTTTTATAAACATTTAATATGTCATCTTTTTTTATTTTAGGAGAGGATTTTCCAGTATTTGAATGATTTTTTAAGAGTAGGCCATTGTTAATTTTTAACAAGTACAGTTGAGCATCACAAACTTGGGAACTGAGAGTGTCCAGAGTTTCTGAAATTCCCAGATTTTTGGTGTAGCATAGGCTAGGTCTAGTTTCAGGTACTTTCAGGTTGGGTGATTAACACCACAGCCCAGAATTTAAGAGTACACCAATATCAATAAAAAACTAATTCAATTAATCAATAAATCAATAAAATATCTTTGAACCACTTCCAAACAAGTACCAACTCTTCTTGGTCTTACAAAAATCTGCCGACCATTTTTTCAATGGCTTTTTTTTTAGAAAAAAATTGTCATTTAATTAATAATGTTCATGCTACTGGAACATTGTTATTCAGACAGAATGGAATTTTACAGATCAATGAATAAAAACTTTTACAAAATTTGAAAATTATCTAATTCCTGAAAATAAAAAAAAAATAGCCGGGTTTCTGATGTTACTAAGTTTCTGATGCTGAACCATATGTTCTTTCATCTTGATTTTAGTAGCTTGTCATTGTAAGTATTCAGGCTGTCAGTCTACAGCCATGAGTAAACAAAGAATAAGCTCGACTGCGTCACGTTTGCAGTATGGGAATATTTGCATTCAAATAGATACGTGGAGAGTTAAAACAAAGAAAAAATTGATTCAATTAACCACAAGACACTATTCAAATGAGCTGGCGCGGTGAAATACTAAGCTTGACAAAAAAAATGTAAAAGTTATCTCCCCTGTAAGAGTTCTATTTTGTAGAAAAAGAAACTCCTGACATCTAAAAGTTGCACACGAATTACTTAATCTTGATTTAGATGGTTCCATTTTTCTTATTCTCACAAAACGCAAATACGGTAAACTATCGTTTTAGCGGCACTATTCAATGAAACATGCGTTCTAACGACACGTTTACTTTTATATTCTAGCAAGATTAATTTGCAATAACAGCACATCAAGATTTTAGTTCATTATTTCAAAAACTAGTAAACTTGAAATAATGATACCAATAGTAATGGGGCTGTAAAAGAGTAACAAAAAGTCATAATAATCTGTACTTTTTGATTTCACATTATTAACTCTTTAGGCACCAGGTTTTTGAGAACAATTCTATGAATCTGACTTCGATAATGGTTCATGATAGAAGGTTGCTATAAAGAAATTAGATGATCAGTATGGCAAAAGGTTTATCTTGGAAAATAAAATATCATTATCTAATTTGTATATGATGACATCATATAAAAGACCCCATACTTTTGACTGCAAAATTAAAACAGAAATCTGATTAGAACTATCACACTATTTTACTTCTAAATGATGCCAATGTATGTGCAATCATATGCACAGCAGATTTCTAGCTGAACTTTCGTGTATAACATCTTCTGACTGCATCACATACAGAAGGATCTGGGTTTGATTCCTGGTATGAGCAAAGGATGTTGAAAACTCATTAGGACGAACTTCCCTTTGTATTCAGCAGCTAACTGACTACATCCTAAGCTGAGTGATTAGGGATTGGAGTCATACCCTCCCCTCATTGAGAAAATAGTAATGAATGAAAGAGGATTCTTAGGGTGGCTTCCAGCAACAGTCAACACACATATATATATATACAAATCAGGTTTGCAATATAACTTATATAATATAAAGCGATGTCTGATATGTGATGGATCTATTTCATAGAATGGATCATACATTCAAATTTAAACTTCATGTATAAAGTTGGTTTGGAGTAGAGTGTATGCATGTATATATATATATATATATATATATATATATATATATATATATATATATACGTACTCAAGATTTGGGAGAAAAACTGGTTCATCCATTTATCAAAAGTGGTGGACTATTATTTAGTTAATCTAATTGCTTTACAAATTTTTGTTAGAATGCAGTATTTAAAATAGATTTTATAATTTGGATTCATCTTATGAAAAGAATGATGAAATATCATCACTCGAATGACAAACTCATTCTAAACAAATCATACAATGTTCCGAATTCAGAAAAAAAGTATTATTTTGTCATTCTCATGATGTAATCCTTAAATTCTAAATAATGAATAAACATCATTATACAATATCATATTGTTATTTAATAATATAATTGAGTAATTGAAAGATTTCTTTAACAAATACTTTCACTAGAATTTAAAATTTGTGTTATATTAATATCAATAATATCATTAAGTTGGAATAATTGAATTTTTCTCCCAAATCTCAAGTATATATTGCTCTATATTATCAATATAATGAGCACTTTTGATTTAATAAAAATTAAACTTTGAAACTTCACTTGTACTATTTATTTATCTTTTTATTTTATATAAATCAAAATTTTCTATTAGAATCATTTGAAATGAAGTATTTTTGATATCATTACATACATAAAAATATATTGAATAAGTTTTTCTATTGTGTTCTGTTCTTAAAGCTGTAAAACTTTCTAGACATACAGACACACACACACATACATATTATATATATATATATATATATATATATATATATATATTAGAGAGAGAAAGAGATATGCTGTAATTTTCCATCCATCTTTATAACAAATATACACAGATTTGATAGTTTCAGGGATTGGAATGCATTTTTTTTTCAAAAGCTCTCAAAACAGAAACCATGACAGACTTACCTAATAAACATGCTAATAGCATAACTAAATAGAAATGCATAGTCCAAGCTTCCAAGAAGTTCTTGAGCGTTTGGGCCATCTGTGAGAGAATGGAACAACAGATTTAAGTTTAAAGGAATCAATATGACTTTACAAAAACAGGTCAGGTTAATCAATCAAATAAAACTGTTCCTTTCATCTTTTAGGGCAATGATTAGTTAAAGTCTTGATTTTCAAAAAAAAAAAAAAAAAACAAAACAAGTGGACACAAACTAAGTGATCAATTTCATATAAAACTACATCACAAATTGAAAATACCCACACTGTAAGGATTGGGTTTTGTCTTCATAGTCATGAATATTACGTGATTGTTGATAACTGGAATTACCTTTTTCACCGATTAACTTAAGGGGGTTGCTTTTCGCCTTTTTCCTTATTAAAGAAGGCAATGCTGTTCATATGCGCCTTTATATGAATTAGTAATTTTGAGGGCATTACAGGAAAAAAAAAGAAAGAAAAAAAAAAAAAAAAAAAAATCACAATTGACTTATTCTGGAATTATTTTCTATGAGCTGACCCCACCCTAGAGGTTTTAGCTAGATATCCAAGGGACACAAAAGAGCAAAAGGGGGATCCAGTTAAGCATTATACATACATGAAACCCTACAATAAAAACTTAAAAATATGCTAAAACATGCTCTACAGTCCCATTAGTTACCACAGAAAATTTGGTGGCCTTGAGTTATACAATGATAGACATGTGGGGGATTATAGTAAGTCTGAATGAAAACCTGACTTATGGGTGGGATTTCCAGCTAGTTCCTGTAGAAAGCCTAAATGGGGCATTTGACACAAGAAATCAGAATCAATTTTTAGGGTTACCTTACTTCTATATTTCTGTCTACGATATATCATTTCGGTTATTTAGAGGTCGCATACTAATGAAGGGTATGTAGTGTAGATAGGTATATAGAAATCAGATCATTATTATTTGGGAGTTTTATTATTTGCTGATTCTACATTACTTTTTTTCTTTACAATTTTTAAAAAATTTCCAAAACTAATATGTGAAAAACATGCTCCAAGTCCCGTTAACAACCATAAAAAATTTGGTGGCTATACCTCTAGCCATCCTTGAGTTATACTAACGGAGACAGACGGGCAGGCATTTGATGAATTGAAGTAACTATACAACATACTCAGAGTTGCAGTCCAAAAAAGAAAGAGAAAAATAGATAGATGAAAATCAGATAGCATTTAATCTAATTTGTTTTTTTGATTGATTCAATATCACTCTCTACACCGTCAGAAAAAAAGGGAGGCTAATGTTGAAATAGTGGGGTACTTATGTAGAAAAGGATGTTCGGCTATTGTGAAAAAAAGGTTGGCTAATGTAAAAAGGGGCTCATGGGGGAGAGCATGCGTTGATTTAAAAAAAAGAAAAAAAAAAAAGAAAAAAAAAGGAGGGCTGATCTCCTAAAAGAGGCAGGGCTAATGTAAAGAAAAGAGGGGTCTGATGTTAAAAAAAATGGAAGAAAGTTCAAAAGGAGAGGTCTAATGTTAAAAATAGGGTTGTAATGTTAAGGAAAAGGGGAGTAATGTAAAGAATAAAATAAAAGTAAACATTCCCTCTCAATTTTGACCCTAAAAATTTCACTTAGATTTTGACTAGCAGAAGTGGGAAAAAAAAATCCCCCGTCTCTATTTTGACCACTAAAAGTGAAGAAAAAAAAAACTCTGTCCTCAACTTTGACCTCAGAAAGTAAAAAAAAAAGAACAATCTTCTTCCTGATATTGACCCATAAAAGTGTAAAAAAAATTCCCTCGCCTTTTGATCCATAAGGTGGCTAAAATTTCCCCTCAATTTTGACCCCTAAAAGTAAACAAAAAAGAAATTCCTCGGGATTTGACTAAAAACTAAAAGAAAAATTACTCCTCGCTTTCAACCTCTAAAAGTGGAAAGAAATCTTCCCCCTGATTATGACCCCTAAAAGTAAAAGAAAATTTCCTTGGATTTTGACACAACAAAGTAAGAAAAAAAAATTACCCCTTTATTTTAATTCCTAAAAGATAGAAAAGAAAAAAAAAAAGAAAAAAACGAGAAAGAGAAAGAATCCCTGATTTAGACCACTGGAAAAGAAATGAAAAAAGAAATTCCTCCGAATTTTGACCCCACAAAGTGAAAAATGAAAGTTCCTTATTGATTTTGATCCTGAAAAGTGAAAAAAATGAAAATTTCCTCCATGTAATCAACATAACCTCTGATCCCAAAATTTTGCAACTGGGAAAATGTACCTTAATCATACAGCATCAAAACATGTACTAATCAAAACACTGCTATTCAAGGTATCCATGAACTATCGATAAATATCGCAATATGAGATATGTTGAAAAATGTTTTTGCTTCTTTCTGAATAAAGAATGCAATCTATGTCACATTTTTATCTCTGAGGATTCAGATGAAAATTAAAGGATATTCTTTAATACATCATCAAAAAGTATTTTTATCGTTGATGGATAATCATACAAATAGACCCTCGTCCCAGATTTGAAACAACCTAAAAAATATTTTGGGAGTTGGTTTTCAAAATTTAACTTGCTAAAAATACTTCCCACTAATTGTATACACAGAAAATTTTATGGATCTATATGAAGTAAGCAAGTACATACAGACAGACAGATGGACTTCTGGAGAATTATAATGAGATAGTAAATTTCAAGATAAGTGCGAATGTAGCTGAATACAAAATAAGGGACCAATTAAGATTAAACTTACATTGTAAACCTCAAGTAAAAGCTTAAAAAGAGTAGGAATTTTCAAAAACTAACTTTGGGGCCCAATTATATGAACATTTGATGGCCATAGCTGAGGTGGTTCCTGAGTTATGTTAACATGAATGGATAGATGGACAGACATTTGGTGAATTATAGAAAGACGTACACACAAGTACACATACACATCCTTAATTGAAAAGTATACCGTGGTATGAATAACTATAACAAAGAATTAAAAAAAACACAAAAGAGAAAAAATATTTTATTTTTTTAAATTTTAGAAACTTGTCAATTTAGTCCAGTCAGTAAGACATCCTGCTGAATCGGTTGCAAGATCAAATCATGGTAGGGGATGTGGGTTTTACATCCTTCATTTTGATGAGGATTGTTCTTGTTACAGTAGGAAAATGGTCAACTCAAGACTTTGTACTAGAGTTTGACAACAAAAGCATAGCTGGCATTATTCCATTAATTTATGAAAAGGCTTGAAAACAATGCATTGGAAAAGTTGCATCCACAAGAGCTCATTGGAGAAAAAATCATCCACATGATAACACAGTCAAATATGGAAGTCAAAAGTGATTTAATAGGTTCTTTGCATACAATGGGTTTTAGTTTGAAAGCAGTTTCATTGTATAAATTACTTCAATTTCAGCATAGCATTCACTGAAAGCAAGTGCAAATAGACTGAATTTACATAAATAATCAATGAAAATGCCACAATTCTACTAAATATGATGAACAAGTCCAAACTAAAAATTTCTTGGATATGATGGGAGGGGGGTGGGCAATAATTATTCAATAGAAACCATCACATCTCTAGGCAGTGTTGGGGATGATCAATTAAAAAATTTAAAAAAGGGGTAATCAATGAATAAGTTACTTCTCTTGCAAAATTTTAGGCAGTTATCACTAAAAAGTCTGAATTTTCAAAAAAATAAGTTGGCATAAATTAGGAACCAATTTAGCATAAACTTACATTGCTAATTGACCCCCTCCGGGCTAACACCTATGGGAATGAATTTTCAAAAAAAAAAAAAAGAAAAAAAAAAGATAAAAACAACAAAAACAAAACAAAACAAAAATATTTTCGACAAAAAGAAGTAAATGCTTCTAATTTCAGCTCTCTTCATCAGAGCAGCCTGTAAGCATGATAGATATATAGCCAGCCAGACTAACTTGAAAACTGGAGAAACCTACGGTGGCAGTTTGAGTTGATGGTTTCTTGCAGAGGGTAGAAATGAAGTCTAAATAGTTTAGAAAACTCAAAAAATAAGTAAGTAGTGTCCTTATGTTGGCTATGGCTTCAGCCATTCCTACTCTACCCTTTGCAATATGTGGAAAAGCACTCAAAGTAGTGTCTCTCACTTCATTCTGTGCTATTTTACCCATAACTAAGGAGAAAGAGGGATTCATGCCTTTCCTAAGAGCATTAGTGCAAACTGAACACAAATTGTGCCAGAATTTAGACTCTAAAAATGAAATGAATTTGACAGAAATATTTCAGTTATCAATAAATGAAACTTTTTAAAATTATTATTTTCTTATTCTCTTCATCGTTTAGTCAATATTTTTGTATCTGGCTTATAGGATGACCCCATTTTTGTTTTTTTGTTTTTTATTATGATTTAGTCATTTTCCAAATCTCAAATTACATATAGGGGGGAAAAACCTTTCCACTTATAAAGAAACATATATGTACTTAGTCTAGAAAAGTTTACACCATTAAACGCTAAATATATATAAAAAAATTTTCCCCAAATCTATGTCATTTCAATCGATTATCTACTAAATCTGGCAATGTAGTTTATGTATTTTTTTCAGTGGGTTTTATGTTTTACACAAAATTAGATGATATGGCACTAAGTGTGAAATTTTCTTGTCAAGATCATCAGTTGTTTACCATGTGACTGTTCCGGGGATTTAAAAACAAAACAGTTCTATTAATGTGGTTCCCCAGCAGTGTTGACCAAACACCACCTCCCTACAAGCTATGATTTCATATATATATATATATATATATATATATATATATATATATATATATATATATATACACACACATTATTGCATTTCATGTATGTGGACTATTAGACTTACCAAACGGTTTCCAATCACAGACTGTTGAATTGACGAGTGAAGGATCAAAAGAGCCATTTAGTAAGATGGAGCAGTTATGGTGAAGGACAGACTGAAAGGGAAAAAACAAGACAAAAACATCATTTAGTCTGATTCATTGCCAGTTAAGATGGGATACATGGAATTTAAAAGGTAAAGTAAATCAGTCTTATTTTACTACGAGTACAAAAGCATAAAGAACAGATATGGCACTGATATTCGGAGTGAAATGTGGGTTAAAAAACCCCAAAAGATTTGACTTCTGCAGGACATGAAGATTTTGTAGCCAAATGAGCCGGGCTTCTACCTGGCAAGAGGTTTTCAAGTTTGAATCTCACTGGGAGCTTACTCTTTATTTCTGATCTGTGCTATTTATTTTTTGCCGTAGCCCAAGTTGAATGGTGAGAAAAAAAAAAAAAAACTAAATAAAGAAAATAAAGAAAAATGAAGATCAAAGCAAATAGAAGTCAAAATTAATATAATGAGGAGCAAATTTGTCTTATTTCTAAGTTTTATGAACTGCTTATGTTTAGAGGTTGTATAAGTGGACTTGTTGAAACATCATGTCAAAAGTGAATTAAAAATAGTCCACTTCGATAGTGTAATAGTTAACACAAAGAAGGTCCTGGGTTTGATTCTCGGTATGAGTGGAGAGTGTGGAAAACTCTTCATCAGGACTAATTTCCCTGTGCACTCAGAAACTAATTGAGTACACTCTAAGCTGTATGATTAGGGTGGAGGTATCTATTCAGGAGACTTGCATCTTGCTGAGGGGATGGTCTTGAAAACTTGTAAGTATAAACTCCTGGTCTCAACCAGACTTGAGACTTGCAAAGATTACTAAGCTGACACATTCAAGAGAAACCTGGACTTTGTCACTGACCATCATCCTCCATCTCTTAAGACACCTGATGCTTCATCTACCTTTATAAAATAGAAATGAGAAAATCTTGAAATTATCTACGATCTTACTTGAAGGAATAGATTTGTAGGTAAATTGCCAACGAAAATTATTATTCAATCAACTGAAAATATTGAGGAATATTTGTTCATAAAAGTGCAAATTTGAGTGTTAGAGTCAGTGAGTGCCAAGATATTTGAGAATACATCTCAAAAAGTGGTGTATGGTGCTTTGTATCTTGGGTGTGTTGAGTGCTACGGATGCACAAAAACACAAAAATATTTCAGTGTCTATAAAAAGCAAAAGACACTAAAAGCCTTTTTGATACAAAGTAAGGAAGGTCGTCCTGAGTGTAAATTGTAAAGTTTCACATCCCCGTTCATTATATGTTCTAAACGGTGTAAGTATAAGGGAATTAATGGGGGAGAAAGAAACAATTTGGATGAGACACGATTATCCGCTGACACAGTCCACCCGAGATACAAAGCAACATATGCCACAATTTGTATTATTTTAAACTAGCTGAAAACTTGCCTCACGAGCTAATGGTAAAAGTCTACTTTGTATAGTTGAACAATAATCAATGAGTTAGATTACTTAGAGTTTAAGCATGGTGGTGTAGTGACACCTGACTCATGTTGTATATTGAATGTATTCAATAATATAAGCTTTTGTGAAGGTATAAGGTTGAGGATCATATGTAGGTAACCTAGGGTGTAAAATCATCATCAGTCTCCCATTGTCTATTGTTGGACATACCTTCCCAAGGATTTGCCATCATAGGTATTGTGGAGCTAATACTTTCTGAACTTCTCTAGTTTGTCTCATCATTTTATATTCTGTCGCCCTCAGTTTCGCATGTGATCCCTGGGGATCCATGTTGTGATTGTGATGTCCATCGGTTGTCAGCCATTCTAGCAACATGACCAGCCCGTTGCCATTTGAGTTTTCTAATGGATTCTACTATGTCTCCGATTCCTGTTTTTTTCCCCTAAAATACCGCGCTGTCTTGTGATCTCTCCATTTGATGTTGAGTATGATTCTTTCCTATGCACGTTGCATGGTTCTCATTTTGAGGGTCAATCTTTTGGATAGGTACCATGTTTCAGCTCCATAGGTGACTATCAGGAGGATGCATCGGTTGTCTATCCTTCTTTTTAGGACTAACAGGATTTTCATCCTCAAGTTTAATGGGCAAGGGAAATGTATTACTTTTTGACGTTACCATCTCATAAGTCTTTGTAGTGGTCCAGGCAACAAGCAAATAGCTAGGTTGTGACAGACAAAGTAAGGATCCAGTTTAGCATTATACTTACATTGCAAATCAAACTCTCACTAATGAGTTTTAGAATTTTTAACTAATACGTGAAAAACATGCACCCATTAGTAACAACAGAAAATACAGTGGCCATAGGTCTGGCAGTCTTTGAGTTATGTGATGACAAACTAATGGACAAAAAAACAAATTTGGTGGATAATAGTAAGACTTGTGAAAAAATCCAGATATAAAGGTTACCTTGCTACCTGAAACTATAGCATTCTTATATAAGCATTTCATAAGCCGAAATGACAAGGCAAAAAAAAGCAAGTATTTTGGTAGTTTCATATTTATGAATGAATTTTACATACTTACACTTTAATTTCTTGGTTCTCAAAATTTTCAGCAACAGTGACCAAAAAATGTGAGAAAAGACTCAAGATGTTGAAAAAAAAATTTAAAAAAATAGATGGTTGCTGCAGTGAAAAGTAGAGGGGACAGCCGTGTAGAAGAGAGAGGAAGAGGGTGCGTGTTAGCTCTATGATGGCTTACTGTAAAACAAAAGCTGAACGCTGATTTGCCTTTTGGCCTCTTTTTTTAAAAAAAAAAGTCAAGTATCATAAAGTGAACTTTTAAAAAGTGCGGACTACCTTCATCTGAATTCTGTTAGATAATTTGGGGGGGGGGGGTCCATGGTTTAAAATGTGGGTTGGTGATATTTTTATCAGCAAGTGTGCTCATTTTGACAATTTTTTTTCTCCATATGAATGAAATGAAGCTAGTCCCAATTCAATCAAAGACAATCTGTTTGAAGGAAGATAATTAAAATCTAATGTTCCTAATGCTTTCTAATGACCAAAAAACACCTTTTAAGCTATAATACAATTATTAATACAATGACAGATACAAACACATTCAATATGTTTACAGTCACATGACACTTTGGATTTGAATGATGAGTGGAATTCCAAAAGATTAATTTTACCATATCAACACAAATTCATCCACTCATTCAATTAGGTCAAATCACCAAGATACAAATAAATGAGAAGCATTCCAAGGGAAATTATGAATCACCGCCATCCGTATTTACCTTCTTTTTACCTTGTGAATTAAGTAGTGCTGGCGGTAAAATCAAGTTACATAGATGATGATACTACCAGTATTGTTTGAATAATAAATTTATGGTTTTAAAAAATACAAATCAGGTCTGGTTAGTCATCTGACAAGATGATCAATTAAAAGATTGGAAAAAAGGGGTGATCAATGAATAAGTTACTTTCCTTGTTTTTTTGGGGCCATGATCACTCAAAAGTACGAATTAAAAAAAACAAAACAAAAAAAAGCGTGGATGTTGTAGGACACAAAGTAAGGGATCAATTTAGTATTAACCCATATTGTATATTGAACTCTCAATTAAAAACCTCTTAGACAGGGGTAGGATTTAGGAAAAAAAACCCATAACAAAACAACATTTTCCCTGCTCGTTGAGGGAAGTGTCTGTCCAAAATATCAAGTTTCTACTATGAAAGGTTAGGGATGGGTACAGTCCGCATGAATAACTATAAATATCAGAACACATGCATTGCAAATTGAAGCCCCCAGTAAAAAAACTGAAGGGGAATTTTAAAGAAGAAAAAAAAAGAAAGAAAAAAGTTTGTTGTAGACTCACTAAGGGGCAAATCTTCAATTATAATGTTCTGATAAATCATGTCACGGATTACTGAGCCAAGATAGTAATAAATGTGTCTTGCATAATTTACATTTGCATAAATAGATTGTGGAAAAAAATTGCTTTGGTTTGAATGAATGAATGTAGTTTTGAGGTACAGTGTATCCTATATTGGTCATGTAGAGTGAAGCAAGACGTTATGGAATTTAAAGTATAGATATTGAATTTCAATGAACCTGTGACCTCAACTGGTATACCAAAGCGCTATACTTTACTCAATCCCTGGAACTATTCAACACCTGGTACAATTGTAATTCTGTGGTCCAGTTCTGGATGTGGCTTCTTAGCTTTTTGGAAGAGAGCATGATATCTGTTTTTATCAGCTCAATATCTGATATGTCCTTGATATAGGGACTTCAATATCAAACTGACTGGCATAACAATAGCAGACTGGTTGCTAAATCATAATCACTTGCATACTGTTAGATTAGAAAGGTATTTATCAATATCTACTTGTGGGTTAAGGTTCTTGACTTTAAAAAAAAATCAAATTGTTTCTTCGTTGATTTGAAATAAATATTTTCTCCTTTACCCAACAACTGTAGTTTGAGGCATTGAGGTGTATCAAATATTAAGCTAATAAGAACATATACTACACTCTGCTCTTGGAGAAAAGGCTGAGAAGCTACATTTCAAATGGGACCACAGAATTACAGTTGTGCCCAACTCCCTCATATGTTTGGTGTATCAATTTTTTCATTGCCTAGATGAATTCTAATCCCAAGCCCCACAATTCTGAAATAAGTATTTGTCCAACAACCACTATTGAGTTTTGACTTCATTTTTACATGTAACAACCATGACAGTGACATACGCAAAAAGTGATGATGAATTCACTCCCACATTTGAAGCCCATCTCAACTCTGCTAAAGAATATAAATCCAATTTACAAAAACTACTAATGAAGAAGTTGGAATGGGATACATAGTTTCAGAATAATACTGTATGGAGAAATGAAATTTGTTTTGTTTACTTTTTAGATTTTAATGAAGCAAGGGAGTTTGACCCTAGCATGGCCAAACTTGTCTTTACAAGACACTATTCACCAAAACTGACAAAATAGGTTTCTTCATTTGTTCTGGCTGGTTGGCTGGCTATGCATAAACAAATCAAAAGACAGGTTGCACCAATGAAGCTACAGGGCTGAACATTTCAACATTTACTCATTATAATGTCCAGAGAAGAACGTTTTTTCACCCCAACCCTGGTTTTTAATTGGAAAGGGAGGTTAATTCATAATGTAAGTTCATGCTTAATTGGTCCCTTTGTTCATGTTCGGCAGTGTTATGCTGTTTTTTTTTTAAAAATCCAGACTTTTTAAATGATCACTTCCCAACAAAAGAAAGAAAAGTAACTTATTCCCCTTTTCCAATATTTGGATCAGTCATCCCCCAACATAGTATGCTGCTAAAAGACATTGGTCGTATGATGGTATCTATTGAGTGAGTAACCAGACCTGTTTATAAGATAGTTTTAATTAGCTTTACTTGGCCTGATTACACATCAAACAATTCGCAACCAGCTGAAAAATCTTAAATTAGAATGAAATGAAACGAAAACTAGCATTCCAAGGGAATCTATGAATCACTACCACCCATATATGCTGCTTTTTACCTCTTAAATAAAGCAGTGGTGATGATAAAATCAAGTTACTTTGATGAAAAGCTTGGTTTAGTTTGAACCATTAATTTGATTGAAACAACCCCCCCCCCCCAAAAAAAACATGGACTCTAACTAAAAGACCAATTTAGCATCAACTTCCATTGTGAATTGAATGGCGACAATTGAGCGGAGAACATTTTCACTCAGACAATGATTAAGTCAAAAATAAAAGATGCATAAAAAAGTGCTTTTTTATCCAATTAATGATAGACAGATGCTAACACTATTTTGTCCCTCAATTTTAAGGAATAAGTGTCGCTGAGGAGCCTCACTCTAACATAAGTATCAAGTATAGACAGTACCCCTTGGTGCTTTGTGATGTAGCCATACCCTCTAGGATTCATCTATATAGATATTTGTTTTTGCTTACATTGCGTTCCAGACATATTACTGTCAGCAAGGGTCTTTGATCTGCTTACAAAAAAAGCAAATAGAAACGGAGGATTTAAAAAAATAACAACTTATTTGATTTTAATCTTTTAATTATTCAAATAATCAATCATTTTTCAAAGCACATTGATATGAATAAAAATGATATTTTACAATGATGCTTTGATTTGAGATTAAATTTTTGAATAAACAAAAAAAAAAGTATTCACAGATACAGTTAGAAAGAAAAGTGATGAAAATTAAAAAAGTCTCTTTTCTTTTCTAAATTCCTATTAGGGCAGGTATTTCAACTATTAAAAAAATAGTGATTGTTTCTTTTTCTGCTTTAGATTTCGCTGCACTGTTCTTTGGGGCTGCTTAACAACAGGATCACCCTTTCTTTTTCACAAAAATATAAATCCATCAATTAGGGTGGGTATTTCAGCTAGTAATCATAATTTGATTGTTTATATGCACTAGTTACCATTTCAATGAGACCCTGTTTGAATTACAACCAGCGGCCCCAATAGCAATTCTCAAAAGAAAGCATCAGTTTTTTCAACTTTAATCATAAAATTTCATATCTATTCAGATCAATTAGTGCTTTTTTGTAAGCAGATTAAAAGAAAAAAAGGAGATTACCGCTTTCATATAATAAGATTACTTAGACAAAGGACAACACAAATGGTTCGCTGTGATCAAATCTATACTTCAAGTTTGATGGGTGACAAAATATTTTATACATCATTTCGATTTTTTAGTCGAAGACGGTTACAAGGTAAAAAGATGTATGTATGGGTACACTATTTAACCTCATCTTAAGTAACTGATCTCATATTATACATGTCAGTCTAGTAGTTGTGATTACCACGCATTCTTGTCCAATAGTTTCCTCATGGAATCTGGTAAATTCTTGAGCACAAAGAAAAGTGTCAAAATCATTGAATGATGCTGGTTGTTGATTTTTTTTAAAAAAGTGCAACCAACATTACAATTTGCCTTGGTATTGAAATACTCTTTTGTCCACTTTCTGTCACACTGAGGAGACAAATTTTTAGGGCTTAAGTAATGGTTAACGGTAGTCCTCTAGGTATCCTTGTAAATTATTCATCTTAGAATCCAGCAAAAACATTGAATATTCAATCACAGCTTATTTATTTGCAAATATTTCATTTGAATCAAGCTCTTATCTTAAAGATAAAGAACCAAGTAAAAGAGAAGTTAATAAAACGTAGGTATAGATAACTGCAAACTAAAGGTCTTTGAACTCTTTCCAGCTAAGCTAGTTCTTGTGAAAAGCCTCAAAGAGGACTTTTGACCAAAGGAAGGATCATGGATTTGAACAATGTATTTATCGGATAATACCTTGCTCATCTGAAAAATCTCTTGGATCACATTTAATTTAAATATCTGGGTGAGGGGTTTCATAAAAGGAAAAGATATAGGTAGAAATTAGATCATCATTGGTCTGAGTGTGCAGATCCAACAATATATTTTTGGAGGGATTTTTGATAACTAACTTGCAAAAACATGTCTGGGGATCCCATTTAGTAAACAGAAAAAAATTTCATTGGAATATGTTGTGTGGTTCCAGAGTTACACTGTCATGTAGAGACAGATGGACAGACTTTTGGTAAAGTACAGAAGGAAGGAAACAAAAAAAAACCCTCAAAGAAAAAGAATGAAATTGGAAAGAGTTGAGAGAAGCCATTGAAAGAAACAAATCTTAATTCATTACCTTGACAACACTGATGGGTTTTCTTGACAGATGGTATGATGTGTAGCATAAGAATGTGAAGATGGCAATATAGATCTTATAACTGAAAGAGAAAAATAGGGGTAAATATATTAGTTGCAGAGAATCTGTGGTAGAAGAGTTGCACCTCATCCAGTCAACATAAACAAACCAACCAGAACAGTGTTTCTTAAATTAGCAAGTGATTTGTCAAAGGATAATTTAAATTATTTTATAACGGATTAAACTAGAAGGGTGAATAAAACATGAATGGCGAAGGATTTAATTCACTCATATATATTTATATTTTTCTGTACTTAAAAAAGTAACTATTGTGGTAAACATATATAATAAATCATTATTTGTAAAAATCTAAATCTTAGTTCTAAGACTGTTGTTTGCTAATTTTAAGTAAACAAGAAAAATTCTAGTAATTTTCCTGTTGATAGTCTGGGCTTTCTTTATATGTATTTCAGGATTCAGAGAGTTTTTTTGACAATTGAACTACTTGTTTGTAGTGTTTACACAATGTTTCAGGTGATTCATGCTACAGCCTTCTTCGGGTATACTATCCGAATGTGATGGCGGTAAATGGAATTTTTTCTAAAGGTAGCAATGCACTAATGTTAGATCAGGGTGATATCTTTTCCTTTCCTTGTTAGGCCTGGATTTCCATACCTTGTCCCAGTTGAGTAGCAGAAGCTACGTTGGGTTGAACTCAGCACTTGTCTGACATACACTCAGTTGAAGAAGGCTGTAGAATGGATTGTTTTAACAATATAAACAATAAAAAGAAGTTTGATAATCTGAAAAGGTCTTTGAATGTTAATGACCTCTCTAAAAACTATAGACAATGTATTTTGGGATGTTTAAGAATTTGAATAAAATTAACACTTTTGAAATGAGATAATACATGTTTTTTTTTCTCAGAATACAAAATGAATTTAGTATGAAGGAAAATAAAATGAAAACGATGAAAAATATAAAGAAATTTTAGTAATAGTTGAATGAAAGGTTGTAACAAAGCTTTGAAGAGTGAATGACACTCAATTACTTCAAGAAACATACACTTAGGAAAGTTACAAGTTTCTTTGGCATTTCAAATTTTAAGTATTAAAGTACCAGTGGTGTATACTGCTTTTCATCTTAAGTACTATGGCTGTACCAAAACGCAAAATTATCTTGGTGCCTATAAAAAGTATTAGACAGTAAAAGTCTTTTTAGTACAATGTTGGGAGGGTGGTCCCGATTGTAAACTGTGAAGTTTCATCCTCTCACTCATTCAATGTTATAAACGGGGAACAAAAAGAAATAAGTGAATTAATGGAAGAAAAACAAAATTTGGATTGGATACTATAATCCGCTGATAATGGTGTCTAATCCATGTTCTGTTTTCCATTAATTCTGTAATTTTGCACAATTGGGACCACTTCCCCTATATTATCCTGGTAAAAAGTACAGGTTGTGGCTCTTTAATCTGATACTCGGTGGTCCAGCATGTTTTGAACATACCCCCATTAGCTAGTGGATCAGCCAGATTGGAGAGTTTTTTTAATTTGCTTTCAAACAGCGGTTTGAACCTTAATTTAGTGCTTTTTAAACTGACTCATCATATTGTATGTGTAAA
The DNA here is from genome assembly GCA_963457665.1 of Thysanoteuthis rhombus. Lineage (NCBI taxonomy): Eukaryota > Metazoa > Mollusca > Cephalopoda > Oegopsida > Thysanoteuthidae > Thysanoteuthis > Thysanoteuthis major. The sequence goes on from OY735221.1 coordinate 44,429,146, forward strand.
AACCTAACTGCAGATTGAAACCTTGTGGAAGAAGTCTAAATTAAAAAATTTTCAATGTTTATTTTAGCATGAAATTAGACATGTATTTATAAATTTTTTCTGAGTCTTATAAATCAACTGCACTATTCAAGGTAAACCTGTAGTAATTTAGATTATGTATTTCAACAAGAAAGCAGAAAGTGCATACCTTTGCCAACACCATACACAAACTAAAAACTGAATGAAAATTTTCAAAAAATAGATAAATAAATAAATAAAAAGAGAGAACTTTGAACATATAAATACTTAAAATTCAAACCTACCCTATTTATTAATAGTTTGTTTTTGACCTCTTTTCCAGTAGAATGATAAAGATATCTTTCAATGGAAAACAAATTCCTGGATACAGGCCAAGACTTAATTCTTCCACGGCACATGGCCAACCCTTTTACAAAATTTAATTGATATGCATTGAGAACTTTTGGAGATATCATGTGGACAGACAGACGGACGCAAGTGGATACATATACCTCTTCCACCTTCATTGGCAGTTGAATCATAGCAAAAAAAATCCAGTATTGATGCCTTGTTTCAGGTAGTCAAAATGAAACCACAACGAACACAGCCATTTATGCAGTTGTGCTTACAGTTTTTGTGTGGATATTTAGCTGGAGATTTAAAACATAAATAACAAAGAAAACAAACTTTTAAAAACTGGCAACATTGTTTGCACAATTTTCGATAGAATTTGGCAACATTTGCTTCTACTTTGAAACTATTTGTTTCCATTTGATTTTCCCCAAAATGAATAGAGATTGATTTTCTTGAGCCTTGCTACATTTTTTTTTTGCATTCAAGAAATGTGAATCGATTCATGTCCCTCATAAGTTAGGTCATAACTCTACACTTACAATACGAGATGTTGAGAAATATTTCAGCTTCTTAAATTACTAATACTTTTTCTTACTTTACACTTTTTTTTAATTTCAAGAATTGAACAGGAGGTGGAGTAATGGGAAAAAAAAAAAAAAAAATTAATCCCTCTTTCTTCACCCACTCTCTATCTTTTCCTTCTTATTAATGCGATGAACCTATTCAAATTTGGGCTTAATGAAAAACTTTTTGGCATTCATATAACTGTTGAGTTCCATCGCAGTTATAATAACATGAAGAAGAAAAACAAACAAAAATTACAGAGTGCAATGCTTGGGTGAATCTGATGTAATTAGATAAACAACTTGAACGCAGGATTATCAGACAGCATTCATTGTTTGAATCAAGTGTGTAATACAAAAGGGAAACAATGTTTTATAGTATTGGTTATGCTGCCAACATTGGTAGAAGGGTGCAAGCATTATTGCGCTTGTCCTTCATCATGGCTTCTACCAATGATCTCAGTACAAAGAAAATGGAGACAGATCAGAGATATGTCTTGTTTGATATGTGAGCAATTGAAACAAATAATTATACTGTTGTCAGTAACTTTTAGGAGAGTAATTAACTCTTCAAATTCTGTTCAGACAATTCAACTTCTTGATGTTTTTACCACAATGTTTCGGACAGTCCATTCTTAAACCTTCATCAGATACATGATCTGTATGTGTTTTCCTCTCTTTTATAGATTATACACCTGACAAAGGCTGTAGAATAGATTGGCCAAAGCATTGTGGTAATGATTATACAGTTATTTGCTATGATATAACTGACTAGGTGATAATAACATCGTTTTGAAATAAATGAGTTAAAATGTGTCTGTTCTGTCTAAATATGATTGAAAATGGGCTAAAAATTATAAGATTTTGCCCTTAACTTGGGAAAAAAAAGCCTAATATCTCTTTGAACCAAGAAATTTGTTGGGTGTTGGATGTTTCTTACCACCACTGTTTGAAAATCCAAATAATTAAAGTTGTCTAGAGAATTAGTTCAGAATTACTTTCCTTTCATGGACCTTTTATATGGGTCTTGTGGACCACACTTCAGAGGCATAGCAAGAAGAGTGCAAAAGGGGATAGTCGCCCCTGCGTGAAAGGGTGCAAAATTTCCTCTAATGCATATTAATTAATGATTATGCCCTCCCAAACGATACGGTGCAACTGTCCCTGGCTGCTATCAATGCCCCTAAGCACTGGGAACCCTGTTTATGCCTATGCCACACTTCACAAACTGCTGGACTAATTCTTTAGATGAAAAGACAAAATAGAATCCTTGTGTCCCTTGTAAGTAGTCTGTAAAATGAAAATCATCATGAAAAAATGTACTTTCTGAAAACTTGTGATGGCTCATTTTTTCTCTTATCACTTAATCAACCTGAAAACTGTTCAGGGGTCCGCACATATTTTTTAAGATCAACAGGTCTGCATGGGTGGGAGGTTCAAAAAGTCAATGACTTTTTTGAAAGGATGAACATCTGCAAGAATTAATCTGTTTTCAGGGATGGAATTTTTCCATCAAATCAATGTATGCTTAACCAGCCCTTGCTAAGTCAGGAAACACACTATAATTCCATCTTGAAATAAAGAATTAAACACGGTTTCTTTTATTTGGTGGAGGGGATAAAAATTCCAACACACAATCATTTGTCTCTTCTATTTAAGAACATCTCTCTCTCTCTCTCTCTCTCTCTCTCACTGTCAATTGAGGGCTCAACAAGTGTGTGCTTCCCTCTCCCCTTGCTGTCCCCAATATCGTGACATTTACTTTCAATAGTAATAGTCATTCTTGCAAACCACCAGCTTACAGTAAAGACAAGGCCAGGGTTGCCATTTTAGCCATTTTATGACCAATTTCAACACAGCTGGCCTTTTGGGATAGCATTGAGCCATGAACTTTTTAGTTTTGTCTAGGGTCGGACCGGCCATTAGCCGATTGAGGAAATAAGGTTTTATTGTGATTTTATTTTTTGTACCATATCACAGGAAGAATAGAGTTGATAATAATACAATTTAAAGCCGAAAAGATGCCAGGCTTTTCTTTCACTTCTTTCTATGAAGATTTCTAGTTGGATCTTTAATTTACCAAAAAAAAAAGAAGATATTAACTTTTAATTGGATTCTTATTTAATACTCGACAAAACAATATCATCTTAGTTTCCATTAATAATATTGTATGATAAACTGAAATTTTCCACTTCTGTTCTCAAGTATGTATATAATGACAGGATTCAGAGATTTTGTTAGGTGGGATTTTTTTTATGAACCCAGGTGAACCTGCAGTCGCCTCAGCTGGAAGTGTCCAATGGGTGCCATACAAACCGTAAAAATAGTCACTAAAAACAAAGCTGCAAATTTTATATCTTGCCTAGGGAACAGGAAGTCCTTGCATAGATTTCAAGTCCCGCTCAAGATGCATGAAACTCTTGCACCAGCCCATGTTTGAATTCTAGCTGTGGATATTTGTCCGGCATCAGATTACTATGAAATGTAGACATTCATCCGAAAAACATACATGCTTCCGGACATGCATGCACCAAAACAGTTTCTTTACCAGTGCTGGACAAATATACACAGCTTTTCTTTTTTCAAAATTTTAAATTTCTAAAAAATATCTTCACTGTCATTGATGATGGCATTATTATTGAGTTTTAGCTGAATATAGAAAACATTGAATTTATAACATTCAAAATCTGTCATAATTAATGAAAATATTTTTTTTTTTTTTTTTTCCTCAAAACAAAAGTTTGGCTCTATTCACTTCTAGGAAATCATTTAAAATATTGAGAATGGATTTAAAAATTTTCCATCACATTTTTTAAACTGATTGAATAAGTAGTTGTCACTTGATAATGTACAATAGTGATCATTGAATAAATTTGTGCATAACCATTCAATAGTTAAGCCCAACAAAATTGTTGGATAAATAGTCAAACCTTGATATTGTTCTACCGACAAGATTGTTGTGGGTGAATCTGTCAAGTTCAAAATATCTTGTATATGCATGTTTGTTGGACGAATGGCAACATTTCATAGAGATCCGGTGCCGGATGAATATAACCTGCCTTAAATTTCTGGCCATTTTATCTTTATTAGAGAATCATTTTTAAATAAGCCCCTTTTTTTTGCAGTGGACTGCAGAACTGCGATATTTTATAAACATCATAAAATGATTTAAAGAAAAAAACTTTACTGCTTAAGCTGCTTTTTATTGCGACTTCACTCAAACAGTCATCATAGGATAGAAAAGTAACTGACAAATCAAGATGAAGATTGATTGGAGAACAAAAAAGGTGAATATAAAAATAATGATTTACAATACTTCATCGAATAAAAAATAAATAAGAAAATAATTGTTTTAATGAACAAATTAAGCACTTGGCCATTTTTGGCCATTTTTGCGAGTTTGGGGCCAGAAAAGTCTCCAACTATCTGGCAACCCTGGGCCAGGCCTCTGGAAGTAGTAAAACAAAATACTGGGTCAATGTTCAATGTTTTCACCAGAGTAACAGTTACACTTCTACACATACACATACATATAGACATATATATATATACACACACACAGAGGGATCAAGGAGTTGTCACAGCTGCATGGGCTTGGGAGCCAAAGACTGGCCCCCTTGTGTAGGTCTTACTAACAGCTCTGCTTCCTGGTGACCTCTCCCTGTGAACTTTGACAGTTGGCAGAGAGGAAGAGAAAGGAAGTAATGTTAGATCTTCACTTTCTATCAGAAAACATTCTCAGACAATCTAGGACAATAATTCTCTAGATCCTTTTGTGAATTCTACTAAAGACTATTATACCCAAGCCATTGAAAAAAAAAAAAAAAATGATGCATTTAAATAATTTTAGAATTTCATCATACTTGAAAAGTATCAAAAACTTTGCTCTACGTTTTCTTGTTCATGGAAAGCCAGAATAAACCAAGAATATTTACGCATTTGCAAAAAAATAAGGAAAACTACTCCATAATTATCATTTTAGAAGTTATCATCCTAGACAAATATTACAGAGAAAAAAATATAGAACGGCGAAAAACAATACAGAGACATAATTGGTTGGATTAGATTGACTGATTTATTTAATTGATAACTGAAAATCCAATTCTGACAACTTCAGAGATATGTTTATTTTCATCACATTCTTTCTGTAACATCATCTGATGGAAAAATTCAAGATAAATATTTCAGCTTCTCTTGATGAGGTAGATACATTCTATAATTACACGAGCAGATTTCTAATCATGGCTGAAAAGTTGCCGAAAAAGGCCAAAAATTGTTGTTAGGGAAGACATATTCTGCATAACAAAACACTATTGGATTCCCAGTGAAAAGTTATTTTCAATCCAGAAATGAAATGGTTGTCCTTTACATTTATAGCAGTTCAGCGTTCAATGTGTTCTCCAAGTTTGCGCATTTTAGAGGGGGTACCTTGATTCATTACCTCTACCGCTACAATGCAATGTTTGGGAAAAGAACTCATGAACACTCTCTTTCTCTAATATATATATCAGATATAGATAGATAGATAGAAATCGGATCATCATTATCTGGTCGAGTGCAAATGCAGACTCTACTATTATTACTAATTTGCAAATCAGATTATCCTTGCATTCTTCAAGTAACCGTATATCTTGATTCAATACTCCTGGCTATGATGCACCATTTGGCAGGGGAAGATGGATAGGCCCAACCCCACATTGCATTGTGTATATGTGGGTTCTTCGCCAATCTATCCTTCAACTGTGAAATCAAGCCGCAGAAATTTTGACCAGAGAAGCTTTGGACAAGACAGGAATGGAATATGCATCACATCCTGTTGTAATGCAACGATACCTTCAGCTATCTTTGACTTGATGAGGTAGGTCTCTCACCATCTATCTACCACTGTTGTGAAGAAACTACAGCAGAACACTCACTTGAAGCTCATGGTACCAGACAGATTTTGAAAACCCAGAATTTTTTAAATTTCTGAATGGTACGAGTACGGGGTACCATAAATAGGGTAGACAATCAAGTCAATTGTTAGGGAATGATAAAGTTTCTGCAGCGAACCTTGTAAATATTTGCAATGACTAAATAAATTACAACTATGAATAATATCGTCATTCATTTGTCAAGTAATAAATAAAATGTGATGAGATGAAGATAGATCATAAAATTACTGGCATATTTTTATATTTTCAAATGCAGTACTAAGAGAATATATAGGTACATTTTTTTTTTTGTTGCGTAAAAAGAAAAAAAAAAAGCTCTCATCTGAAAGAAAAAATTTTTTTGCACAGAAAAAAACGTTAAGTTTTTCCAGCTCTTGGGTTATCCGAATTTCAGATAAGAGATTGTGTACCAGAATTTAAAACCAATAATAAAACATGTTGAATAATAAGAGACAAATTTTCAAAGATGATCAACTTGTGTACAAATGTACTCCAATTTAGTCTTGAATCTACTTGTACACTGTATATTGAAACTCTTATTTGAAATGATCATGTATCATTCAACAGGCAATGTTCATTATATTTATGTTGTCTAGGCCGAATGATACATTGGCCGTGTAATAAAAGGGGATCATTTCAAGTAAGAGTTTCAATATAATATAATACAATTTATGATCATTCTGTCAGATCATATGTCCATTTCTTAATAATATATACTATAATTTCCCATGTATAACCTACAATCGTAGATAATGCATTTCCTGTATCCACTTTTTGCATCAGAATATGTGTGTAAATGTGTAGGTGAGTGCGTTTGTAAAAATTCAATGCCTACAAATTCAGCAGGATATCGTGTGTGTGTGTGTGTGTGTGTGTGTGTTTATATTTACATGAAAAAAGAAAAGAAAAGATAATGAAGATGTAATTTTAGTCAAATCCACACTCTTATTGATTTAACTACATGAGAAAGATATGGGTAAATTACTGTCTGTACTGTCATCTAAAGTGCTGGAAAAATTTCCCACAGATCATGTTTCCTTGGATAATACACACCTGGATTTTTTAGCTCAAAATTTTTTGGGAAAAAAAAGGGCAGGTTATACACACACACACACTATTATATATATCTTCCTTTGACAATGACCACGTGTCAAAATTAGTAAGGATTTATAAAAGAAATATGAAATAATTTTTACACCAACTCCTGTCTGTACATTTTTTATATATATATGTATATAAAAATATACATTTTGTTTTATGTGGGAGTGTGTGTGTGTGTGTGTGTGTGTGTGTGTGTGTGTACATGAATATGTGTATCACTTTTCAATGAGTGCACAAGGCATTAAACTCTGATCCAAGGCAGAAGTGCAGGGGGAGTGACACTTGCTTCCCCACGAGAACAAGATGTGACACAAAGTTGTTTTTACTGTGGAGTTCCACTTATGGGAGAGCTGCAAAAATTGCTCCAGTCCCTGCAACTAGTGTTGCAAAAGCATCAAGGCAAGCCTGATCCATCTCTTTCTGTACGGTGGGACGGTACTACCTCCGAGGCATACTACTCCCTTGAGATTGGGCTGAGTGGTTTTTGTAAGGCCACAGGATGATTCCTTGGCCTCTTACAATTAGCTATACTGAGCCAGTAAGCCGTCATTGGCCATGTCAATGCACCGGCGCAAAGCCAGAGCATATACTGCAAACAGATACTCTGATTCTAGGAAGAGGGTAGGGGACTAACACTTTGATCCTAGGCAGAGTATATAGATACCCTGTCCCAAGGCAGAGAGCAGAGATATTCTGATCCTAGTCAGAATTGCTGATCCATACATAGATAATTGTTATTTTTCGTGTGTGGTATACAAGTACTTTTATAATACAGATAATTTGCACAAATTGTTACTTCTATCAAGTCCAGTTTATAGATTTATAACAAAGAAAAAAAGAAGAAGATGAGATGAATAGTTGTTTTGCTGGTTCCGATATGCCTGATGAGTTCCTTAACAGACTGTGAAGAAATATGAATAGCCACCATTTCAACAAGTAGGTCAGCAGAAATATACTAATAACTGGTTTAGGTGTTATAAGCAAGAGCAAAAATAATGCTTTACACCAGATATATAAGAATAAAAAAGAAACTATTTTCATTACAGTTATCCCTAACCCTTTGCAGTTCAGTTTTGAATAATTTAACGAGAATATTTTCAGGAGTTTTGTGGTGTAACGTGAAAAATTACATCATGAAAAAAATGCTGTGCAGTAAAAGATGAAAAGAATAGGAAAACATAAATGTATACATATCTTTATTCAGCAACTACCATTGACGTTGGACAAAAAGTGATGCGTGTCAAATTAAATCGTCTGGAACTAAATCTATCAATAAAATTATCAACTAAAAATTATTTATGTAGACAATATGAAGCCCGAGATAATTGTGGTTGAAAACTTGTTTACACTCGGCAAACCAGTTAAACAGTATTTTAGATATTGATTTTTTTCTCTCAATTCACAGCACAGTAGTTTTATGAAATTTATGGTTTTTTGTTAATTAACTGTATATTTTTTACTCTATTCTCTACTGCATTCATTTATTTATTCATACATTTACAATTTGGAAATTATGATGTGTTTGTTCATCTAACGGTTTATTGCACAAGATTTATGGGTTTTGGGAGGTCAGCAAAAAATTATTTGTGGATTCAGCATATTTACTAATCCCTAATCCCTGTGAATGACCAGAGATATTTGCATAGATATAAAAAGATCTACAGGAGTTGGACACCACTTCTTCATAGCTACAAGTCTGTGGAACAGTCTCAGTAAGAAAACAGCCACTTCCAAAAATATAAATACTCCATAAGTTATCTAAAAATCACATTGGTTGCAATATGTTTACCTATAAATGAACTTACATTGCAAATTGACCCCCCCCACACACACCGAAAACCTACTGGGAGGGTAATTACCCCCGCCATCCAAAAAACCCAAAACTTTTTTTCTGGACATAAGTAAATATTTGCATTTTCAACCCTCTAGACATGTGCATAAATAGCCAGTCTGTCAGACCAACTTGAAAACTGAAGAAACCTATTCTGACAGTTTTGATTGACGATTTCAAGTCTTTTTGTAGCCTCTATGAACTTAATATATTCATTTTCAATTTCATAAATTAACTGACAATTCTAAAGATTAGAAAATGGGTCAATAATTCTTTTCCTTGTAAATAGTAATCTTTTTGTAGAGTTAGTTTCAAATCCTAGACAGTTATGTTTTAATTCCAGGTTTAGCACATGTTATAATTTATTTAAAAAAAAATTTACAGCCTATTTCCCAACACATTCATCTGTTATTAACAGAAGTCTCAACAAATCACCAATTGAATCTCTGTAGCAGAAGATCAAATCTAACCTTTAAACTCTTTCATTATTTCCCCCCCCCCCATTTTGTTATTGTTTATATGTGCACTGTTGTAGTAGTGATATTATCTTGATTTGTTTCTCATTAGATGAAGCATTGTGAGCCGTTATAAACTTTTTGATAAGTATTTCTTTCATCTCAATTTTAGCAGTATTTCGTCACAACTATTCAGACCATCAGTCAATGGCCATCAGTAAACAGTACAGATATCAGTAAGTATCAGAGTGCTTGAAATCAGAGATATTGGAAGGGAGATACCAAAAGTTCATCAATTAATCTCTATGTATGTAGGCATGTTAATATGAAAGACATTTCAAGTAAATACAAATAGGCATTAGAAACATTTTTTATATGTAACAAAAATGCATACCTGCACAATGTGTTAATATAACTGTAAAAATTTGAAAAATACTGCACATGAATATTTTAACACAGAGTAGACAAAAAATAAGTAATTGAACTTTGTACAATGATATTGTTCAATTTTGCCACCGTGTTATTATTTTTTTGACTGTTTTATGTTAAAATATTCTTGTTAAAAACTCCAAGTTATTATAATCATATTAACACATTGTAAAGGCAAATATTTTCCTTACTGGTCCTGTTTTCTTTAATATTAACATGTATACACAACATTCTCAACTATAACCATTATTTAAAGAAAGAAAAAAGGTAGTTCCCAGCTGGATTCGAGCCACCAATCCCTTATATATAAATTGAACACAAAACAACTGCGCCACTTATACAAGGTATAATATATTTTTGAATATAAATCATTAGTGCCTGATTTTCAATATCTTTCCAATTTCCAACACTAAAACTCCTATGTTTACAAATAGGAGAATCCTCGTTTAAAGAAAAAAAATCATTCGCTGGGTTAAATTAACTGTATATGGAAAATTTGGAGTAATTTGTCTCTGCAGTTTACCCGTGTATTGCCTTATATCAAATTTGAAGTAAAAATTCTCTATAAGCTTGTATCTAGCATTTATCAGAGCAGATTTTTGTGAGTCGGCATGATTGAAGAAATTACTCACAATGAAGGTCTCTAAAAAATGACAATTTAAAAAAATTTTTTTTGAGTTTTATAAAAGTTATAACAGAATTAAAGTTGTCGATTTGCGTAGAAACTCAACTTGCTTATATCAAGAGCAGAATGCTAGATGTGCCTGCCTGATATGAGAGAGGAGTTTGTGTATTTGAAAACATTGGTCATCCAATTACTAGAGATGTATATTCAAACTTTTTGACTGTCTTCTCTCCAACCACCTGTCTCCAGATTGTTAAGTCATTTAACCAGTGTAAAACACTTACTGACACCTATGGCTATCAGCAGTAAAATATGATTTTTGTAATCTCTGTTTTTTAAAAGCTTTCCTTATGAACTTACTTTATCTATTTTAACAAAGAGAGAAAAGAAAAAAAAAAAAAGAAATGACTGGAAATAAGATTTTCATTTTAAGGATACCAGTCCATGACCCTTTGCTTCCTCAACTGACGGGTTATCAAAAATGTACTATTCTCAGGTGATTCCTGCAACTGATAATGTGTGTGAGAGACAAGATAAGAAAGGAGCAATAAGATAGTTGGGTAGCTTAATAAAAGGATAGGAAGAGAGGGAACGAAATATAGGTAGATTAATCAGAGGATAGGAAGAGAAAGGGGAGAAAATATAGGTAGTTTAATAACATGACAAGAAAAGGGAAAGGAGAAAATAAAGTTGGGTAGTTTAAGAAGAGAGGAGAAAATCAAGTTAGGTAGTTTGATAAGAGAGTAAGAAAGGAGAGGGGCTGATGGCTGATAACACAAAGCAGTGTTTCAAATTGAAAACAAAAAATGCACAGCAATGTATTCTTGTTTACATCCCCGTGAGACAAGAAACAAAGTGAATGTATTAGTGGTTCACAATTCTATAAGCAGCTGTACCCATTACAAAGTATATGTACCTGGAGAAAAAAACAAAACAAAAAAACAAAAACAAAACACATTGCTCTATAATTCAAGAATCAGCTGAACCCATCACAAGGTACATGAACCTCAAAAAACAAAAACATACTAAACATTCAAAAGAGACAAAAACATATTACTCTATAATCTTTTGAAAATAACATTAAAACCAAAACTGATTGTTTCTCATTCATGAAGTTTCCCTTTTGCAAAAAAACTGAACAGAGGCATTTTTCCAAATTCTGTTGAAACTGGAAGGGGGGATTGTGATTTTTGGAGGGTGATAACACAATCATTCACATAACAGCTCCAAAAATTTGTTAACAAGAATTCAAGTTCACAAGTTTAGTATTTTATAACAGGTAGATATCCTATCCTTGCTAATTTAAACAGAAAATATACACAAAAGCCGATAATTCATAGAAATTCAATGGAAGAGATGTACCAAAGAGAATGCTGTCTTAGAGCGTTTTGAGCTATGCAGAAATCTTGTCTATATAAGTTTATCACTTTCAATACCCTGTACTAACTAAAAGAATATAAGTTTGCATTTTATTTAGTGTGAACGCAATGAAAAGAAAAAAAAATTAGGAATCTGGGAATAGATTTTGAAATGACGAGTGAACACCTACGTGTATCTCCAGGTACATAATGAAAGAAGAATAAAAAAAAAAAGGGAAAAATTCAACTATCACTAAAAGTATGATTTCCACAGGAAGAAATTTAACTTGGTAGAAGCATACAATGATAAAGAAAAAAGAATTCTCTTACAAATTTAATGCAAAAAGTAAATTTTGCACATTTTTTGAGGTTTGAATACCAGTACGGTGTCCAATTAAACAGGAAATGCAAGAATGATACCAAGATGTATTAATAATCATTCAATTCAAGGAAAGATAAGCGAGATACATAGATGTAAAATTGATGATCAGAGGTTGAAATTTAGTATGAAGAAAAAATCATATCCTTTATTTATCCACACACACAAAAAAGGGTCATAGCCAGGTTACCCCTATTTCTTTAACATCTTGTGGAGATTCAAAAGTTACACTAGATAACCCTAGTACCCAATCTCCTGGGAAGAGGGTGATATCATCATCATCAGGTGCCCCAAAGTCTTCACACTGACTGAACTTTTCATAGAACTTAATTCCCATAATCTAGGAAATCCCTTTCACAATGGTAAGTACTCAAACTAAAATAGAACCAAAATAGGTCAAGTTCTGAATCTTTCATTCACTGACAAATACACATTCTAAAAGTATTGAGATAAATAATACACAATAGAATGAAATAATGGCAGAGTTTTATTAGACATAAAATAAAATAGAAATGAAGTGTGGTAAACTGGGTTGGTTTTAGAAATCAGAAATTGCTATTTAGATGATTTTTAATAAAATAATTAATATATTTATTTAAAGTTATAAAACAGGTAATATTTTTTTAAAAATCAACTAATATTTTGATAAAAAAAATGTTGAAGATGAAATTTAATTTTTTTATAATATGTAATATATCTTCTAGATTTTAAATATCTAGCTGTTTTTTTTCAACACTTTATTTGCTCATAGATGTGAAATACGGTTGGCAACACTGGCACTTATATTGAATATATGGGGATTTCTTACAAAAATTTTTTCAATATAATTAGGTTACCCTCAAAAGAAGAAGAAATCAAGCGAAGAATCACACTAGGATGGAAAGCCTTTTGCAGAGCAAGCTCAACCTTCAAAAACAATAAGATTCCATTAATCCTAAAAAGAAAGATATATAACCAATGCATCCTCCCAATAGTCACTTATGGAGCTGACACACTGAACCTAACCAAGAGACAGATCCACAAATTGAGAACTATGCAATATGCACATGAAAGAATTATGCTGGGCCTCAAATGGAGAGACCATGAAACAGCACAGTACATCCAGGAAAAGACATGAGTCAGGGACATTATAGAATCCATTAAAAATCTCAAATGGCAGTGGGCTAGCTATGTTGCAAGAATGGTGGACATCGCGGCTCACAACATGGATCCCTCGAGATCACTAGCACAAACCGAGGCTGGCAAAATATTAAATGGAGAGATGAGCTAGACAAATTCAGAAAGTACTAGCTCCGAGATGCCCATGATAGAGAAGTGTGGTGAATCCTGGGGAAGGTCTATGTCCAACGACGGATGTTGAAAGACTGATGATGATGGATGGCTGCCTGGGAAACATGTTTAGTTTTTTTTGATAAGAAAAACCAAAATAATTCAAAAAGTTAACAATTGTTTTCCTGTACAAATTACTTTTGCTTCAGTTGGATATTTATTGCCATGTCGTCTTGATTATGTGGAGGTTTCTTGTGTAAATAAAGATTCCTCAATAATCTTTCAAAAAAAGATTTACCTTTCACTTTCTTTGTATTCAATTTCAATATTACTACGTTACACTAAAAGATGCCCTGGAGTGTACATGGACCTGTTTGGACCTACTCGGGGGTTACCCGCACCAGCCTAGGCCAAAATATTTTTATAATTTCAACAGCTGGCCACAGAAATGTGCTAATTCCCAATGCCCGGGTGCTGATGTATGATGAATTTGAATGCCTGGTGCTGGCAATTCTTCAGTTTTCAGAACAGTTAACTCTTCAGCAATTAGGAGGGGGCTCAGTTTACAATGTGCACAGGCCTGTGTTTTTCCCCCTGAATAGCAAGCCTTCAGCAGAGCAAGCTAAACTTTTAATAGCTAGATAATCCCATCAGTCCCCATGAGAAGGGTCCTCCCAATAGTCACTTATGGAGCTGAAACATGAAACCCAATCAGAATCAAATGCAATATGCACATTAGAGAATCATGCTCAACATCATATGGAGAGATCAAAAAATAGCGCAGTATGTTATCTTTGATTATTCTTGGTATGCGAAGGTGTAGGATATTGATGACACAGAAGATGGAATCGTTGAACTGAGAGTTTCAGGGGTGGCTGCTTGCATTCACTCTGTACTAATGCTCTTGGGGAAGGGATGAATCCACTTCTCTCCCCAGCAATGGATAAATAGCAGGGCAGTTGGATCCCCTCAGCCCTGTGAGGCAGTTCATCTTGAATGTGGGGTTAGCATTCACTACCTGTAAAACTTACTTGCAACTGAAACTACAATGAGGCCCAATAATCCACAAGGAGTCTACAGGAATAAATGTAAAACTAAAACAGGTCTTGTTACTCACTCAACAGAAACCAACATCTTTCGGCAGTATGCCATGTTGGGGTTGATCAATCAAAAATTGGTAGAAGGGGGTGATCAATGAATAAGTTTCTTCTCACATTTTGTTGAGCATTGATCTTTAATAATATCTAAATTTTCTGAAGTGCAAACGCTGCCAGACACAAACCAAGTGGTCAATTTTGCATAAACTTGCATTGCAAACTGAACCCTGACAAACAACCTTTTTAAGGAAAGAATTAAAAAAAATAGAAAAGTTTCTTGTACATACAATAAGGAGTAAATGCTTGGATTTTCTGCCCTCTAGCTCCATTAGTATGGCTTGTACATGATACATACAAACCCAAATTTTTAGCTAAATCTGACCAACCATTCGAAAGTTACTGGCGAGGTCATTTTGAGTTTAAGCATTGACCTTCCCTATTCATATTGCCATAACTTTTTCCTGCTGGTCCTAGCTATACAGAAGTATACACATATTTGGAATCAAACTGATCCATAGATTGTAAAAATGCCATTGGTTTTCATGTATGTTGGAAAATAAAGTTTGCTACCCCTGAATGAAAAATTTGAGGTCACCATTTGACCTCTTAGATACTTGATCAGAAAAATCAATTTATGATAAAAATGTTCCGCTATCATAACCAACTGTCAATAGTTTGTACATAAGACATTACACAGGTCTAAAAATGATTGTACAAGTAACAACTTTCTGTTTTTTATGAAGAGGGACTAAGAACATGGTGCTCAAGAATCAAGATATTTTTGTACAACTGCTAGGAAATGCTTGTCATAGTGAATACCACACAGTTAAAATACAAAACTAGACAAATTCCAATATTGGAAGAATTTGAAATTAATAGATTGTACTCAAGATGACAATACAGGTCATATTGCTGTTAACATTGGTTTCTTCGTTTTTTTTAGATTGGTCTAGGTAGCTGGCTATGTATGTATGTAAACATGCCTGGCCACTGATGAATGGTCTGGATGTGCAGATGATATAGAATTATTCTATGAGAAAAAAAATAACCTGCAACATAAATTCAATCTCCTGGACGATACATTTCTTCAGTTTCATCAGAATATGAACAAGCCCCAAACAAAAACTAAATAAAAGTAAATGATCGATAAGTCAACAATGATATCAGCACTCACCCTGAGATTATAATTAGCCAGCACAGTAAGCCAATCAGAATTGTTAAATTATTCCGATACCTAGGTGATGACATCAAGTGTGATGAACCTTTTACAGGTGATGCAGAAATTAACTTGAGAATAGTTCAAGCAGAAAGGGATATTTTACGCACTAGCCAAGAAACTCTTAAACAAGAAGATCATCCTGAAAACAAGAGTCTACATCCTTAACTCAATGGACAGAAGTTGTTTGACATACTCATGTCAAACATGGAACCTCATAAATCGCCAGAGAGCAACTAAAATCAACATAATTCGTGAGGCTTTATAAGATGGTCAAGGAAATAAAGGATTTGGATGACTTTAGTTTCATTTTCAGAAATGATGATCTGTATTCAATCTGAAACACAGAGAAATTTGACACTTCTGCAAAATGCCAGCTAAGTATCAGGCACACCTCACATGTCGGCCAAACTCCGCCATCACTAAACGCCTACTTTTCAATGATGATAAAAGCAAGAAAGCAAATGGACCAGGTAGATGCCATTTTAGAAAATGAACAATGTACAGCAGATCAGTTTTATAGATGAGCATTGAAATGAGAGTAATGATTATGGCTGATTCTTCAGACTTGTAGCTCCTCTATGTTTAGTCACGCTGGACGGAGTTAAACAAGATGATGAAATGTCCGGTGCTGGCAATTCTTCAGTTTTCAGAACAATTAATTCTTCAACTTTTATGAAGGAGTTTCAGTTCACAATGTGTGTGTGTGTGTGTTATAAGATCATTTTTTTTAGCCTTTATTCATGTCTTGATTTTATGCTTTTACGAAAAAAGGTGAAAAGCAAAAATAGATTTCATTGTGCTAGTAATCTGTTATAGATGCAGAGGATACTCTCTTCTTTTTTCTCTTACATCCTAGTCTCCTGTACCTACTGACAGCTTAACCTAATATACTATCATCACCACTCAAAAGATTTTCCCCACATAAATTAATGACAATTGTATTTTTCTTTATACCATCCAATTTATGAAAAGTTATTCCAAGCTTGGGTTAACGGTTGACTGAGCAGCAGATGAGCTCGAAAAAAAAAAAAAACCCAAAAAAACAAAACATCTTCCATCTACTATGTTGCGGCTATGATTGAAAACTATACACTTTTTTTTTAGCTCAAGACTAGCTGCAGCCATAATTGATAATTCAAATTTTTGCACAAAAAGTTTCTTTCAGGCCAGTAAGTCATTATTATATTAATGCTCTAGCTGTGGAACCCTTAACTCTAGGGAGAAAGAGTTGGGATGGAGGAAAAGTGGAGTTGTCTATTTTCAAAAGCAAATCAGGTAAAAGCAATTCCAAGCCATACTATGCTTGACTGCTTATCACTGGACTTGGCCAGATAAATAAGAAGTATATCAAATATCAGGATGTCTAGACTTGGGGAACTCATTACGCATCATCATCATCATCAGTTTTTTAATGTCTGTCGTTGAACATAGACCTTCCACAAGATTCGCCATACTTATTGTGGACATTGCAGAGCTAGTGCTTTCTGAATTTGTCTAGCTCGTCTGTCCATCTAATATTCTGCTGGCCTTGGTTGCGCATGCGATCTCTGGAGAACCATGTCATGAGTTGTGATGTTCATTGGTTGTCTGCCATTCTCGCAACATAGCCAGCTCATTGCCATTTGAGTTGAAAATGAGGAACAAGTCATTTCAAGACCCAATGAAGGTAACAACTATTCTAAATGTAATGAAAATGGTGGACCAATTTATACTTGGATTACAATTAAAGACTAGCATGGAAACCTGTAAAAAATGATGGGATTATTTATGTATAGATTGGCATTTTTGCCTTGGACCAGAGTATCTGTGTGCTGTGTCAAGAATAGTAATTGTGTACTCATTGAAAAGTGTCACACACACACTAAATAAACTAAAGCAAAAAAGTATTTGAGTTAGACATGATCTCCCACCAACTAGAAGGCAGAAGGGAGTCGTCATATATCTTGCAGAAACTCACATTTCTAAGCTTAGCACCAATGCATAGTTGGTGTCAGTGCATCAAGAACTGTCTGAGAAGACATGCCAAGTTCATCATAGGATCTTCAATTTCTAGCTATGTTTGGGGCACTATAAGTCTATATCAGGATGCTGCCAAAGCATAAACTTACAATTGAAGAGAGTTGATTGGTGTTCAAGTTATACAGTTAAACAAAAATATGAAGATTCGGTTTAACTAAGTGAGTGGGTAGAAAATAAGGGTCTAGTATAGCATTATACAGGTATATCCTAATTAGTGCGGTTAATACGTTCCAAAATTGCTTGTACAGTTCAGTAATAATAATTTAAGGTGTGTTTTCTTATAGCCAATACTTAGTTACATTGATTTATACGGCAATAACTTAGCTATCCTACATCAAAACTGTGCTATTCAAGGAATTTGTGTACCTGGAAGACAGGTCAGGTTAGTATCACAATAGAAACTGTCACACACCCAACATTTTTTAGGTGTGATCAATATAACAATGAATAAGTTACTTCTCTAGCCTTTTGTTGGGCAGAAATAACTAAAAAAAAGTCTGAATTTTCAAAAAACAAATGTAAAGGTTGCCAGACGCAAACCAAGGGATCGATTTAGCATGAGCTTACATTGCAATTTGGACACGCCCACTAAAACCCAATTTGGGGGAGGGATTTTTCAAAAAACAAAAAATTTTTTTTTCTCAACTCAATAAGGAGTAAATGTTAAAAATTTCTGCCCTCTAGCTCCATTGGTGCAGTCAGTACTATGACCCACATGAAACTGAAAAAAAATCTATGGTGACAGTTTTAGTTGACCGTTGCTAATACTAGCTAAAACTTGGGCAGTGTCCATTCCAAGAGTGCATACTTGGAAGGGAATGGTATGTGGGGCAGCCTGCCATAATTATATAAAAATAATTTTCCGTCTGCCATACGAAACTATGGCCTCAAAGTATTTCATTTACTTCTGTTCAGCATTGCCAATTTCAATATCATACATCAATATATTAATAAACTGTCATCCAAAACTGTCAACATAGGTTTGTCCAGTTTTCTAGTTGTTCTGGCTGGGCATGTATTGTGAATAAACGCCATATCAATGGAGTTATAGGGCTGAAAATTTAAACATTAAAAACTCCCTAATATGTCCAAGAAAAAAAAACAAACAACTTTTTGTTTTTACCCCCAGCCCCTCTGAGGAAGGTCCAATTTACAAGTTTATGCTGAATTTGTCCTTTAGTATGAGTCTGATAGTTGAAAATTCAGACTTCTTTTTAGTGATCATGGACCAACAAAAGGTGAGAGGAGTAATTTATTCATTGATCATCACTTTTTCCAATTTTTTTTACTTGATCATGAACCCCCCCCCCCCCAGCACAGCATGCTGCCAGAAGAGACTGGTAACAAATTGGTTTCTATTGAGTGAATAATCAGATATATATGTTTTTCTAAAAAAATTTCAAATCATCAGATAGTAATATAAATACATGCATAGATTTTTTCTTACTACATATATATATATATATATATATATATATATATATATGTGTGTGTGTGTGTGTGTGTATGCAAATATATATTGATGTTTCACAAACTGAGCATTTTCTTGCACAAATATACTCCAAACATACTAGGAGCAAGCTTAATGTAAATACTAATAAAATTCAGCAGCACCTGCACCAGAGTGGAAAGTTATGCAAGATTATCATGTAGATCAACATCTCAACTTGAGAATGTTCTGGCAAAGGAGCAGTTTCTTTAAAGTAACATCAAGACTCATATTTCATAACACAGGATAATCTGTAATGATCTGACTGGGAATGTCTGTCTTAGACTTATTCCCAATAATTCACTATCTGAACATAATCCTTATATCATGCTCAATTAGAATATCTACAAGAAAATAATCTTAAACATGACACTTAAAGAAACAAATTAAATTTTCCTTACTT
This sequence comes from Thysanoteuthis rhombus, assembly GCA_963457665.1. Classification (NCBI taxonomy): domain Eukaryota; kingdom Metazoa; phylum Mollusca; class Cephalopoda; order Oegopsida; family Thysanoteuthidae; genus Thysanoteuthis; species Thysanoteuthis major. Next base: position 44,448,668 of record OY735221.1, read on the forward strand.
TTCTTTAAAGAAAAAAAAAACCAAAAAAAAAACCAACCAAGTACCGTATTTGATTACATATAAGACCAAAACGGCTGAGAGGTAGACGTCAAAACTTGAGGAGTTGAAAAAAAAACCTAGATGATAAATGAGAGGAATTCATGGAATGCATTTTTTTCTCAATATTCTCTTAGTGTTGCCAACTTTAAAAAAAATTTTTAACATTAAATCGACCTTGAAAATGCGTCAAAAAATACCAAAATGTACTAAAAACACTACAAGCCATATTATAGGCATTTGTAAAAGCCAAAATTCAGCGAAATTTGCTCCAAACGACTGGGAAAATAGCTAAAAATTGGCTAACATTGCTAAAAAAATAGTGCTAAAATGTTGAATTTTTGTGCTGCCAAAACATGAAACCTGCTAAATTGGCAATATTGTAATCCCTACAGAAATGAAGGGGAACTTATATGCCATCAAATATGGTATTCTTTATAGAAAAAACATTTAAAAAGCTTCTACCCATTTGAGAAAATCTGTTTTTGCAATCAAGCTTGGCTTTAACATTGGTTTTCTCTTTTTTTTCTTTTTTTAAAATCTAAACAAATTTTGTTGGTTACCCATCATGTGTTGGATACATTAAAATAAATATGTCTCTGAAAAGAACTTTCGTAAACTGTGAATATACTTAAACTCAAAGCTTTCCAAACTATGTGTTGTGACACTTTGGCGTATTGCAGATAATTTCTTGCTGTGTCACAAAATCAAGTATAATATCAATACTTGATATAAATGAATCATCGTAGTCTGCATGTGAACCAGATCTAATTATCTACAAAAATAGCTCTTTTATCTGAAATTATCAAAAAAAAAAAAAAAAAAAATACTAGCATAAGATCTGGCTATTGTTAATCCAAAATGACCATAGAGACCAAATAAAAAAGGCACCTAGTGCTGTAATTATGTAATTTTTTCCCCACTTGTTTGTAGGTTTCTTTGTATGGCACTTTAGGTGGAAAGGTCCATTGTTCACACAGAAAAACCATTCAGCTCATTTTGTGCAACCCTATTTAATCAAAATCATTACTGCATTTAGAATGCAACAACTGAGGTGCTCCTTCCGCGGTAAATGGGTTTTCAATAAAATTTGTATTATAGTACTATAACAGCAGAACTGGACTCAACAGAACAGATCACATGACCCTCTTATTTTAAATAGAAAGAGACATCTATGATAGACTATCCATCCCAATAATTGATTTTAAGTAATATTCTATGATAAAATTTGATCAGCAGTTTTGGAATATTCGTTTTTGACAATCTTCAAGAGATTATCACCATAGCTTTAAAGTAAAGCATTTTTCCACTAAGACACTGGGGAAAAAGAAAATGGTTCTTTTTTGAAAAAAAAAAAGAATAAAAAGACTTCAAAATTTTGAGGCATTTTAGATGTCCTTTTCTAAAAGGTTAAGAGAGTTAATAGCTCATATGGCAGGAACTGGTTGGCATTGTAAATTGTACTCAAGAAAAAAAAAAAAAAAAAAAAATGCCATGTAAACTTTTAGCCAGACAAGTTCAAGTATTAAAGAAAATAGTTCATTTGATTAGAAGTAGAAATGATTGGTTTTATTACGTTGGTATACAAACAATTCCAATTTTTAACCATCAACTTTGAAGAAGTACATTTGAGCTGTAAATGAAAGATATTGATCAGAAAAAGATCATGCAGAATCTACAGTTTTGATGACAACAAACAAGTCCATTTATTCCAGAAGCATAGAATTCTTGAGTTCTGGAATCAATAAATTCTTCAAAGGCATTTTGAGCAGGTGCCTGGTTGTTGAGGACGTTCCCTTGCAGGAAGTGGTTGAAATGTTTCAAAAAGTGGTAGTTATGAAGTAAAGATTTGAGGCCTAGTTAGTTCAATTCCTGCAGGGTTATTTGTGCAACATGCAAGCTTTCTTGCTCTTCACTCAGGGTCTTTTGTGTGTCATTTGCTTTTCAAATTTGGTACAAATGTCAAACAATTATTGAATGGTCAACATTTAGTTCCTCTGCTACCTCTAGAGTTGTTTTCCATGGGTCTGTCCCAATAATGGCCCTTACTGGATGTCATCAATCACAGAAAAACATCCACACATTCACGGCTCTTGAATCCGTTTCAAATTTTTAAAACCTATATTGAGCAGTTTGTTCATTGAGTATAAAATGGAATTTACACTTTAAAATGGTATACAACATGGGCATAGTTAAATAATAGTTTATTCCAGAAGAAAGCATCAAAGTTTAGAATAAAAAACGCGATTATTTTTGTACCAACCTAATACTTTGAAAAATGACAAAGTAGTGGAAATGATTATAAGATACCCCACAAATTTAGTCTGCAAATCTAAAATATATTTAGAAATTTTGTCCCCTCCCAAATGGTGCTTTTTAACTAGAAGTATGGAACCAAGATAACCCCAAAATACGCCAACTTAATCAATGTAAAAATAATCCGAGTGATTAGCCAACTGATACTAATATTGTGGGGTCTGCGTTCACACTCAAACCAATAACAGTGATCTGATTTCTATATATCAATGTATAAATAATCCTTGATGCTCCACAAATGGCCTGCCTGACCAACCAGCCTAATGGGCTACTGATTCTTGTCTCCTTGCTTGTCTGTGAATATGTATGTCTCTAGGTATTCCTGGGCTCAGTTTTGGGGTTACAACCTTTGAAATTCACATGGGTACGTACACTTTCTAAAAATGTTTTGTTATTTTTCCAAATAAAAGTGCTTTTCGAAATCTCTATGGTCATTATGGACCAATAATGCCCAAATCTTGGGCTGGCATTATTTTTTAGATAATTTTAGACAAAAGATCTATTTTTGAAGATAATTCTGGTACAAGAGCAGGCTATGTAGATTCAATCATATGAAGTACATATATTTAATACAGAAATTCTGTGTGTATAAGTCCTCCTCTCAAATGGTGCATTGTAGCCAGAGTTATCAACATACCCCTAAAATGTGTTAACTTGACAAAAGCATTGGGAAATGTAGAGGACAGTCATTTCATTTCTGAAATGAAAGAACTTTTCATAGCAAATCCAGTAGTGTTTTATTATCCTGAATATGATTTCATTAACAACAATTTTAGGCTGTTTATAGCTACCTTTCAGCCTGAGCAATGTTCAACATTTTGCTTGTTTCAAATTTTAGTTAGAGCACGTAACTCACTACATCATATGTGAAAAAAAAGGAAGGGTAATTATTTGAAAAAAAAAAAAAAAATCAGTTTTGTTTAGGTACTCCCAGTTATATGTAAATTTTGAAAAATCACACATTCCAAGGCAGAAATAACCAAAGAGTAGGGTTTCTAAACATGATAAGAGCCATTTAAAAAATAATTGTGTTTGATTAAATAGAAAAAAATCAAATTACTGATTTGAATTATTTTACTCTGTTACAACCTTTTTATGAATACACAGTCTATATGGTTTTATAAGATGAAGCATTCAAATCAAAAATTTGATTTTTGATTAAAGGTTTATTTTTAAAAAAGCTCATCACGTTTTTGAACCACACAGTTCATGTATAAAACATCATGAATATTTAAAAAAATTAGATATGAAGGGGGACAGTAATTAATAATTACAAGGCTTTCCTTTTGATTGCAAAACCTGAAAACAACTTCCTGCATCAAGGACACAAGGTTTCAAACAGAATTTAATCTCAGTAACACTTTATGCAATTGATTAAACTGTTCCTCTTTTCAAACTGACTTTCTTGCTCATAGACATGTCTTGAAAAAGTGCCCCACAAATCCCCTTGTCTATTTCAAAAAAATATATAATGCAGTTGGTTACGCTCTTTGACCAATATTTGAAATCTACCAGCTTTATCTGCATAGTGTTTTTATTTCCTCCACTTGAATTCAAATACTAATACTACTGACTGATGGCATTGCTTGATAGAGTCAAATCAATACTGATTAATAGTAAGTAAATTTTGATGAGGTACTAGAGAGGTAAATTATAGTAATTACTGCATTTGCCAGCAATAAGATGAATAGTTCACAAGAGTATTTGAGGAGGTACCACTCAGTGGAACTGATCTGAACTCCATAGCTGTCCATTTCGAGCTTTTGTAGATGACCCTATAATCATAATACCAGTGCATTGGACACATAGTAATTTTTGCATTATTTTTCCGACACATCTAAATAAGATGCTTTTCGGTTGGTCGGTTCCAATCACGTTAAACAATAGAAAGAGGAAGGAAGAGAATGTGTAACGTCAATAAGAGAACATCTATCCTGATCAATAGATGATGTATCATAAGGCATTCATTTTTTAGTATTGTTTGTTATTGATAGCTAAAACTCATCAAAAAAGGATAAAATCCACTGAACTTTTTCAAGTCAACTCAAACTAAAAATGTTGCATATACTCATTTAAAGCCCATTTGAGATAAGTAAGTATATACTATCACTCCAGAACAAATTATTGATGAGAATTGTGTACCTTCGTCAATTTAAATTTATCAATTGTTTCTTTTTATAATAGACAGATTTTCGAGTGAACCATAATTGCTTTCATCTTCATCCTCCTGCTGCTATTGCTACCACCACAACTAGCAATACTACAGCTACTAGGTTTAGAATCCATTCGAAATCACAGATATGGATGTAAGGATGGTGGATGCATCGCTGAACTAACAGTTTTTGCTTAATATAAAATTGCATCTTATATACAGACAAATACGGTAGGCTCATTTTCATGACTGTATTTTATCGGCTGCTCAGATTTTATGGTGGTTTGATTAGCACCAATTTACAATAATGCTGCTTTGAAAATTGCCAATTTTCACTTAATTTTTGGTAATTCAGGCAGTATCTTTCAAAATTTTTTATTATTTATTCATTTTGTATACTAAAATAACAAATTAATACTATATCTATTAGTAAAAACTTATATTAGGCTGCTATTATAATGGATTTATTTTGCAAGGAATTTGCTTATGCTGCCCTCCCTAGGAACGCATCCCCTGGAGTAAAATGGGAGCAGCTTGCATACATTAAGACAAACAAATAAACAAACACAACTTGTACTTTAAAACATTGTAGAAAATATTTTTTGTGCTCACTAATATCTATATGGGCCACTAAAGATCTTTGTTCTCTTTTGAAACTGAGGCTGAGACATTGAGATGTCTGAATAATTTTCAAATGGATAATGTGTTTCATTATATGGACTGTATTGACATTTTAGAACTAAAATTTAAAAAAAGTTTACAACATTCAAATTGTTTTCATCCTTAGCATATGTTATAAACAACTAATATATTTTGGCTTGTCAGGCCATTATCATTGTCTAGATGATATTTTAATGATAACTCATAGTCCAGGGCCCAATCCAGATTTTAATGCCACCCAAGGTGGACAAAGTTAGTGAAACCATGATTTGTTAATGGGGTCAGTATGAAAACATAAATACATAACCTCTTCAGCCTTGTCACTTATTTATTTTTTTAATGGCAAATTTAAAATGGCGGATTTTCGGTGTGGTGCCTTAGAGAAAATTTTCTGCCAAAAATGGGCATATTGTATATCGTTGGAAAAGAAATTTCATGCTGAGTAAAGTTTACTAAAAATCACATGCCTCAGAGTGGGTCCTTTTGAGATATTCAGAATCAAATGTTATAAACCTTGTTTAAAAAATGAAATGCAAGTGTGGACTGATTTTTATGATGTAGGGGTGGGGAATAATTATTGATGAATCAGCTCCAAAATTCAACCAATTCTTCAGTAGCCTATTGCCAAACCTTCCACAAAATTTCATTGCAATTCATGGAGAATTTTTAGATATCATGTAAATAGAGAGAAAACTTATAGAGCAATTGAGAGGTTACAGACTGTTAGCCATAGCATAAGTGAGATAATTGTGCATGGAGCTGCTCCAAACTTCCATGAATGCTTTCATAGCATATCACCCTACCTATCACAAAATTTAATCTTTTGAAGATATTGTATGGTATAGACAGATATGATATTGAGGAGATAATTATGCATGAATCTGCTCCAAAATTCAATCTCAGTTTTTGTAATCTATCGGCCACTCCCACGAAATTATCATGAGGACTGACAGAATTTTTGAAGATTTTGATTGGCATGGACAAATAGCTACAATGCAGAGGAGATGATTGTACATAGATCTGCTTCAAAATTTATTGACTTTTTTTTTTTTCAGTTGATTGCCTACCTTTTCACAAAATTTTATTGCAATCCATTTGAAACTTTCTAAGAAATTGTATGGACAAACAGACCAGAAGATCTAGAATTTCATACTGTTCAGAGTAGTTTAGAGATTTGTCCATTTTTTTCCCCAAACATTCATGTATATACCCATGGCTGTCCATACAATATCCCCAAAAGTTCTCAATGAATTTTAATGAAAACTCGTTGAAGGGTGGACAATAGGCCACAAAGGAATAAATCAAATTTCGGAGAGAATTCATGCATTATCATATCACTTGGTACAGGTATGTACACTCTGTGCTTTCTAGCTTTACATGGGGGTAAGTCTATTTATAGAGTGATAACTATCATAAAGCTACAAGACTGGTAGGGTTATCATACCAAAATATAAACTAGAGACATGTAGGAGGACAATAATACAAAAACTGTTAGGCCACCTAGGGTGATACCAATTTGAGAAAATATCAGTATTGGCCCCTGGACTAGTGGTAAACAAAACCAATGAAATGGAGAATTCCATTACTCAGTCATGTTTTAGTGAAGTTAAAATTTATTAAAAATAATTACAAAGCTTTTTTTAGCAGCAAAATGCACTGAATTGAGGATGAGTGATATATTAACTGTGTAATGATGGGAAATCATTTCAAATAAGTTTCTATATAATATAATGCAATTCATAATCATTCTGTCAGATCATATATATCCATTTCCTAATATATATATATATTTTCTAAAAATAATTTTTGTTTAAAAACCAGAAGTGCTCAATATTTCCAATAAAATAGAGCTAGTATAATAATACACATGGAATCCTCACTACATCTTTTTTTTTCATTCTTCTGTGATTATCAAGAGAGCTTTAATAGAAATCAATACAATTCAAATCCAGAACGCAGGTAAAAATCTTAACATAAAGAGGATACACATAAGACCTGGTATTGTTTTTTTTTCCATTAAAACCCACCATGATAATCACAGAGAAGTGTGAAACAAATACGTAAGGAGAATTCCACAAGTATACATACACACACATGCATATATATATGAGAGCAGCCACGATGCATTTGGCAAAAATATCTACCTATGTTTTTGTGGAGTTTGAGCAGTTTCTTCACATTCTCATTTACTTAAAGACTCGACAGTTTAATACTTGAAAGCTATTAATAATGTAAATTATCTATGTAATTTGATGTAATTTATTAAAAAGTGACTGAACTCATTCAAGTGGAAGAATCCATTGTTCTAAATGGTGGGTAGGCTATATTTTTTATCAGTTAAATTGTTATCTTTGAGTGAAATGATCCATTGTTAAAGACTGAGAAACAAGCAAAAAAGTCTGTTCTTTAGATGGATAGATAGATAGATAGATAGATCCGTACCTTGCATAAATGAATCAATGCAGCCCACACATGTGCCAGAAATAAATAACAGGAAAATTATTTTAAAAACTTTGAAAAAAGAAAAAAAGAAAAAAAAGAAAAAAAAAAGAAAAGAAGATGATCTTTAACAAAAATTACCTAAAAATACTGGCACAAGATTCAGGCATTGTTGGTCCAAAATGATTAGAGAGACCCAAAAAAGCACTTCTTTGGAAAAACAAAAAAAAATGCTTTTAGATGATGCCTAGTGGAATACTCGGGCAAATTTTCAAAATGGTGATACATGATGATAGATTCAGCAAACAGTAAGATTTTCCTTTTATAAAACAAAAAAGTCCCACATGGCAACTATGATCTGTTGGGAAAAAAAGCTTGTTAGAGACTATGATCTACGTATATGATGGTAAGCGTAATTTTTTTTGTTTCTCAATCTGTAGCAATGGACTCTCCTACCCCAAGATAACAATTTTGCTGAAGAAAATATCTCCTACCCACTATTTGAAACAGTGGACTCTCACACCAAGACAAATTTCTTTTCTAAAAAAAAAAAAAAAAAAAAAAATTCATCTCATAAAAATATATTTGTGGAATTTTTCACAGTGAGAAATGAGTTGAGAATATAATAGTGAAGAATTTTAAGTATTTTCATGCTGAGATAATCATCTTTGGAGCCATTTTAGCAATTTGCTTTTTATAAGTTTAAAAATGAATGGTGTCAACAGCTCAGCCCTGGATTAATCATTAAGCCAAATAAGCATGCGCTAAGGGCATTGAAAGAGAAGGGGTCACAACAGATTTCTTGCAGCTTCCTGCATCAAATTATTACAAGTGGTTTGAATTGTTCATCAGGAAAGTTTAAATTCAAATTTTTTCTCTTATATATAGAGTTGATTAAAACATTTAAATGATTCAATCTTCCGCACAAAATACTATTTTAGAAAACTGGTCAATATGCAAGAACAAGTTTTGCTGGTGAAGATTTGGTTGAGTAAAGTAGTATCTTTGTGGGAAAATGTAATTTTTCAAACAGATTTTGATGTGTTTTGAATGAATATAACCTTCATTTCTTCAGGAATGTTTCATTTTTGAAAATCCTGTCAGTTAAGCTATGGGTGGGCTGAGGGGACGGCAGCACCATTTTTGGGCTGTGCTTAGGGCACCAAGCGGCTTTAATCCAGCCCTGGAGCAGCTAATGTAAAATTGAACAATTTTTTTTTTCATTTGCAAGTATATCCATACACAACATTTTCAATTAGATTTCTCACCCATTAACTGTAACAGATGGTGAAGAGGAGTAGTTTTTACTATGTATGACTGCCATGTCAATCAACCATAGTTAATGGGTTAATTACTACGTTAAAATAGATCTGGTTAGTCACTCTATATAAAACTATCACATAACCAACATCTTCTGGCAGCATGTCGTGCTGGGAAGGGTGTGATTTTTTTAAAAAATTGCGAAAAGATCAATGAATAAATTACTTATCTCACTTTTTATTGGACAGTGATCACTAAAAAAAGTCTGAATTTTCAAAAAACAAGTGTGAATACTGCTGGAAACAAAGTAAGAAACCAGATTAGTATAAACTTACGTTGCTTATTGAACCTCTTACTAAGAATAAATTTCGAGGAAATTTAAAAAAAACCGAAGAAAAACCTTGTTGTTTCTTGATATGATTAGGAGTAAATGTTGAAATTTGCAGCCATCTAGATCCATTGATGCAGCCTGTATGTGATACATACATAGCCAGTCAGGCCAAGTTAAAAATGGAAAGAAACCTATGATGACAGTTTTGGTTGACAGTTTCTAACAGAACTCTACAAATGCAATTACTTTTCCTCATCCATAAAAAGTTCGATTTAACAAGGGGAATTTTTATATTACAATAAAAAACAGAACAAAAACTAGAAAACACTTAGAAAAGCGCATAACTCTACTAAGATCATTGTCATTGGAAACTGAATGAAAACGAGTTCACAAGTACTTACGATACAGGGTAAAAATTCATGGATTTGCCACAAAATTTAATCACTTCTTCCATAACCTATAGCCACAATGTCATTGAACTTCATCAAAAACTTTTGGAGATATTGAGAGGTATAGACATATAGATGTGATGTGAAGGGAGGAAAAAATTCCTGGATCCAACCCAAAATTTCATCGGTTGGATGTTCTTTTGACGTCGTAAATTCCTTCATCGAGGGAGTTAGGAGTGGGATGCAGAATAAAAAGGTGGCTTGAATTGGTAGTGGGGTACAGATCAAGGAGTGTTCGTTTCGAGCAATTGAGATTTATCAAGGTAGATCTTCAATCTAAGCAAGGAAAGGCTACCTCCCTCCTGAAGGAATTTACAAAGTCAAAAGATGTCGCAACATTCAATCACTTTCTCTTCAGCCCATTCCCCATCCTTCTACAAAATTTCATTGAAATTCATAGAGAACTTTTGGAGATATTGTGTGAACGGACAGACACAAGTGAATACATACATCACTTCAAACTTCAATGACAGATGTAAAATATATTTTGAGGCCATTCTCGTGTCAAGGCTGCAGTGTATTACATTGTGAAATTTGTGTGAAAGTACTTTTCACTCTTATATTTTCTATACTTTTTATTGGTTTTGGGATATTATTTTCTTTTTAAAAAGAAAAGAGGGTTGGTAGAATAACTTGTGAATAAAAGATTTGACTTTTTGAACTTTTCAATGCTGACCTTTTTACAAATTCAGAGAGCCTTCTTGAATCTCCATAACTATGGCATATTTAAAAATAAATGAAAAAATTAGACTAAAACTGAAGAAATTTTGAACAGTTTGAGGTGGACACATTAAAGCATTCATATTTTTTAGAGAAACAATTTCTGTGGATTTCTGGGTAACTGCTTGCCGCCACTTCATCATCAGCATCTTTAAGTTCACAATGATGATTATATGCTTTGGGGAAGGGGTTAGTGGTTAATTGAGTTCACCTGTTGCCACGCCTTTTTTGTGTGATAGTTTTAAAATCAATGTTGTTCTTCTCCTAGACTAGTTTCCTGCCAAGGTAAAAGAGCCTAGTCTGACATGCTATTTAACTAATAGCAAAGGGAGGAAGAGATGGATTCATAACTTTCTGAAGGGCATTAGTGCAAATTAAACGTAAACAGATTCAGATAGATTTTGAACTTACCATGCCAACTCAATTGTCTATGCTGTTAACAACTATGCCTCTTACACATATGAATAATAAGTCAAGTCAAGCAGAACAACTGTTGCAGCAGGATCAATCAAATGACCATAGCCCTACAAATGGCCCATCTGACCGACCCACCGGTCATGTGAGCTACACATTCTTCTCTCTTTGCTCATCTTCATGCCTGCATGTGTGTTTCAGGGTGCTCCTGGTCATATTTTTGGAGCTACAACCTTGAAAATTTGCATTAGTACATCACTAGGTACCATCAAAAAACATTTTTTTGTTTGGTATTTTTTTTAGATAATTGTAGATAAAAGATCTATTATTTTAGATATTTTTTTAGATAATTAGTTCCAGTACACGTGTTGACTATGGTGATTCATTTATGCAAGGTACGGATATCCTTTTTTTTCAAGTAGATGAATACCAATGTAAGAATATAAAGATCTCTTCCAAAAACATATAATCTATATAATACTAAAAGTTTGATTTTGTTAATCTGTATGTAACGGTGCAGAGATATTGGATTAAAGAACCCCTAATTAGAACTAAATTGAAAAAAGCAAAAAAGTCCAAGTGATTTGCTATTGGATGATTACAGTGAGGGATTAGCGTTCCAGCTCATTTTGATAATAATGATCTGATTTCTACCTATTCATATAATGCTTAAAGTCTGATTTTGTACATCTTATGTGACCTCTGAATAGCTAAAATAGTGTATTGTAGCCAGGGCTACAGAATTAAGGTGCCCATAAATTTGCTGTTTCAAAGAAAAAAAAAAAAAAAAAAGTCCAATTAGCAACTAAATAATGATAGTATAAGGTCTGTATCACACTTGCACAAATCTATATCATAAGGACCGATTTGCTAAGAGGGATAATTATGAAATAACTATAAAGTATCTCCCTCATTTTTATATTTGTAAATGTGCAATAATCACATTGAGAATAAGAACATAACTGTTGAGATGAAAGATGCAAAACTGGGGAAGGTAGACCACTACATCTATTTAGGAAAATGAATCTCCATGAGATGCTCAAAAAAAGAGGAAATCAAGTGAAGAATCACTCTAGGATGGCAAGCCTTTGGCAGAGCAAGCTCAACTTTCAAAAACCAGATGATCGTAATAATTAAAAAAAGAAGAGTATACAACTAATGCATTCTCCCGATAGTCACTTATGGAGCTGAAACATGGAACCTAACCAAGAGACAGACCTGCAAACTGAGAAGCATGCAATGCGCACATGAAAGAATCATGCTCAACCTCACATAGAGATCACAAGACAGCACAGTATATCAGGAAGAAAACGGGAGTCCGAGATATCATAGAATGGGCTAGTCATGTTGCGAGAATGAAAGACAACCAATGGACATTACTACTCACAACATGGATCCCCTGAGACCATATGCAAAACTGAGGCTGACAAAAAGATGGAAAGATGAGCTAGACAAATTCAGAAAATACTGGCTCTGTGATGCCCAGGATATAGAAATGTGGCGGATCTTGGGGAAGGACTATGTCCAATGACGTACGTTAAAAGACTGATGATGATGATGATGATGATGATGATAATGATGAAGAAATGTGTGAAAAATCAAGGTTCCTTTCAGTTCCATCAGATTGCAATAATTTTTCTCACAGATATCAACCATACAGGACACATGGCTGTCCAGTATATTCCATAATTCTCAGCAATACTGATTTCAAAGAGTCTACTAATAATTGAATCATGTTCAAGCCTCATTACACATGTTGAATACAGAGATGGGCTTGATTTGCTGTTTAACAATACAGCCTATTTCTTTATTACTAATTTTTGACAAGTTAAAAAATGTCAACCAAAATTGTCACCATAGGTTTCTTCAGTTTTCAAGTTGGTTTGGCTGGCTGGCAGATTATATATGTATGTATGTATCAAACTGACCCAATGAGGTTACAGGGCTGAAAATTTGAACATTTACTTCTTATTATGACTATGAAAAACTTTTTTCTTAACCCTCATATAACAGTTTTTTTTTAGTGTGTGTTAGATGTGTATATCAATTTGCAATTTAAATCTATGCTAGATCAGTCCCTAGTTTGAGCCTGGCAACATTCATGCTTGGTTTTATGAAAATTCACAATTTTTAGTCATCCCACAAAAGGCAAGAGAAATACCTTATTCATTGATCACCCCTTTTTTCAAAATTGAAAAAATTCTATATGTCATGCTGCTAAAAGACATTTCTCATATGATAGTTTCTATTGAGTGACTAACCAGAGCTGTATTTTCTTCAATTGTTGCTTTCTATTGCAACTTTACTCAGGCCCTCAGTTCATAGCATTGCATAAGCAGTGCAGAAATAGAGGATAACCTAGCTGTGAAACTAAAAATCATGTCCCTCTTGCCACAGGAAGACTATGTGACACCAAGGATGACTTGGGTTTTACAAGTATGTAATAAGTACAAGTGGTTCTCGGCAAAAAAGTGATTTTAGAAAAATAACGTTTTCTCTTCATAATACAGCCTCGCAAACTGAAAACATGAGTTAGTTCCGAGTCTTCTCGAGCTAGAAGGGAGAATTGCTTTTGTGAGAATAGCTGATCCCAAGGTCAATAACTCTAGACACAACATCCACATAGCTGAAATCAAAAAAGCACTAGGAACCCAAAGATCTTGGGCTAGTTGACCCGAGGTGAAGCAGAAAGTGGAAAGGGTCAATCTATGAAAGTTTTTGCCCAGAAGTTGATAATGTGTGGGTGGATTGATTTAGCATGGAACATATAAATTAATTGGCCACCTTTCCAAAACACAGGTCTAAGCCGATGTGTGGATAAGTTGATTAGTTATCAGTGTCAGGTGGGATGAGTGGCGACATCCTTTCTGCAGGGAGAGAATTTTAGGGTCTCCTTCTCTCTTGTCTTTTGTAGCTGCTCATCTCTTGGCATCGAACTTGAGGCTGGCTGCATTGATGTAGCAGTGCCAGCATTTTTTATCACTTGTTTCCTGGTACTACAAGTGATGATAAATACTGGCTCATGAAAGCTGCTTCCAGAGCTGGTCTTTTGAATGCTTGCTGGTGGCCTTTGATTGCATTTTTCTTCACAAATTTTGCAGCCTTTGGTAGACACAAGCTCTTCATCTTTACATGCTGAGCCCAATGCTATTGGAGTTTCAATATCATTCTCAAATTATGAAGGTATCATAAATAGATACAGCATAGACATTTCAAATTATTTTGAGTTTAGTATGACACAAAAAAGTGTTTTATATGTTTAGGATAATTATTTATTCATTTCCGATGACACAAAGAAAGGCTAGTGACAGTTGGGAAAAACCACCACTTAGAGTTATAGGGTTTGGCAGCCCAATTCATAATGTACATTCTCTAAGGACTGCTACACCACATAATTGTAACCACATTACAAAAAAAATGGGATATACCCACACAATGCCCCAACAGTGGGAAAAATAAGAACATCATCATGTCAGAAAAGGATGCAGGACAATGTCACTAAAATTGGTTGCCTGTGTTAACAACAGCATAAATATTAGACTGAGATTAGAAATCAATTCAGGGAAAACCACAGTTGGGAAAAATACCAGAGTAGTACACAGGATCCCTTTGTTTGTAGGCATGAACTACCAATTTAAAAAATGAGGAATATCAGTCATTTCAGAAAGGATAATGTAGTACAAAATGCCTTTCCAGCTGAAGTTTTTATCAACTACTTATATTAACTACTCTGTATCTTGACGTTGTTATCTGATCAGTCAATTAAGAAATGATCCATTTTTGGGATCATGAGGACTGGTTCATAAATATTGTATGGAAAGTTGTGAATACAAGAGGAAACTTTCATCTGGCATTCTATCATTGTGGTGGAACCAACAACCCTAGTGGCACCATAAGGCACTGCTTGGACACTCAGAGTCAGTGGTAATGATCCTTTGGCTCCAAAACCATACCTGACCCTAACATCATTAACTGCTGGAAGTCTTGTTGGCAGCACAGCTTGTTTTTTTTTCTATTTACATGTATGCATAGGTATCTGCAAAAAGATATATTTCTGGAGGGGGGAAATTTGCATTTCTCTTCGAGTATATTACTTATATCATCTTAGTAGATTAAATGAATTGCAGCACTTTTACCCCATGCAGATTATATATATATATATATATATATATATATATATATATGCAAGAGATATGTATAACTTTCTTAGAGTTTTTGATCATGAGTCTTGAAGATCTCCAAGGACAAGTTAAAACTGGGTTTTTGATTTATAATTTTTGTTTTTATGAAGTGATACATAGAAATATGAAAAAATTTTTTTCAGTTGCAAGTAGTCGTGTAGGATATTCAAACAATCAAGTGTATGTTACAAACTGTTAGACAATGGCTCATCTTTTTTTTTATTCATGTACCACTAAATATGAGGAAGTAATGTCAGATAATAGGTAATGCTACATCCTTAACACTTTATCTATAAAAAGTTTAAGTTGTATCACTATGTGTCACTAAAAGTTGAACTTAATACATCTATAACTCGCATAAATGAATCACTGTAGCCCATCTACGTACCAGAACTAATCATCTGAAACAAAGATACCAGCACAAGATTTGGGTATTGTTGCTCTAAAATGACGATAGAGACCCCCCCAAAACACTCTTCTGAAAAAACAAAAATGTTTTTAGATGGTGCGTAGTGGCTACGGAGGTTCAATACTGGATACTTACTCCTTTTTATTTATTTCAGAAAGTTTGTGGCTCTGTTCTTCTCCCAATTCGTGCATTGTAGCCAGTAAAGTACACTTAAAATGTGTCAACTTCATGATGATGATCATCAGTCTTTTAACGTCCGTCATTGGACATAGACCTTCTCCAAGATTCGCCACATTCCTCTCTCATGGGCTTCACAGAGCCAGTATTTTCCAAATTTGTCTAGCTCATCTTTCCATCTTGTTTTTTGTTGGCCTCAGTTTTGCATGTGGTTTCTTGGGATCTAAGTTGCGAGTTGTGATGTCTATCAGTTGTCTTTCATCCTCGCAACATGACCAGCACATTGCCATTTGAGTTTTCCAGTGGATTCTATGATGTCCCTGACCCTCATTTTCTTTCTGATATACTGTGCAGTCAACTGATCTTTCCATGCGAGGTTGAGCACGATTCTCTCATGTGCACGTTGCATGCTTCTCAGTTAGCGGGTTGTCTCTTGGTTAGGTTCCATGCTTGTGTTAACTTAAAAGATGCTAGAAAATTGTGGTAATTTGCAACATAATCATGATAGTGTGTGGTCTGCATTTGCACAAACCCAGATGATAATTATCTGATTTCATCTATCGACATAACAATCTGATACATATTTGAGAAAGTTGGTGGATCTGCCCATTTTCTCCTGACAGTGCATTGTAACCAGAGATATTGGACTAAGGTATCTTTAAAACATGCTATCTTAAAGAATGCAGGAGACACTGGACGGCAATAAACATAATGAAAAGTAATTTTATTTCTGACATGGAAAATAGCTTTCCATGGGGAATTCAAGCATTTCATTATGCTGAATATGCAATCATTAACAACAATTCTGGTTCATTTATAGCTACTTTTCAGGCTGAGCAACAACAGGCATACTGCTAGTTGCTTATAATTATGTAATACTGACATTCAAATTCTTTTGAAATAAAACACCAAAATTTTTCACTCATGCAAGAGCCCATGCTTCACTATCTATTCATGCCACATGGAAAATCAACCGTGATGAATGTAGTGTTTATTATAATACCTTGGAGTAAGACCAGCTGTTCCTGTAAATTATCATAATACGAAGGTTATTTTTACAATGCAAGCAACTAAGTAGGTAGGATAGGTAGTAACATTGTAGCTTGAGTGTTGAGGTAAGAAAAAAAAATACATCATACATCTCAGATTTAATTGTTCTACTTACATTTTTTATAATCTGCAAGTAGGCTTCAGAGAAGCCAGTATTCAAGCAGAGAAGAAAATTTCTGGTTGTTAAAAACAAAATGTGTTGGTCGTCAGAAATCAGGAATAATTTAAGCAATTTGAAACTTTGTTTTTGAAGCAGCTTTCGCCTTTACTTAAGATACATTTAGCTTTGTTTGTAAACTATATCTGCACATTTGTAAATGTAAATGCCATGCACAAAGAAAATATTTCAAATTTCAACTTTGCTAATCTTCAACCTTATATAATGATAAGTCCCCTTTAAAATTAAATGATACTTTATTATGTGACAACTTTTATATAGGTCATGTAGATTTAGTAGAACTCATATTGATTTAAGCAGGATTTTACTCATTTCAAGAATTGAAGTTAGCTTTTATAGTTATTGCTATATTCTGATCTTCATTGACTTATTTCAATAAGTTTTGATACAAGAAATTTCCAATTATTAGCAGTGGCCAATGATACTTTGCAGTGTGCTATAGATGCACAAAAATGTAAAAATATTTTATTTTTAAAAAGCAATGAACAGTTGAAGCCTTTTGGCAAAATGCAGGGAAGGTGGTCCCAATTGTAGATATCAGAGAATTAATGGAAAACAGACATTGGATTAGACACTTATTTATTTTTTTGCAACATTGACAGAGCAAGGGTATGGAACTTTACAATTTATGAATGGGACAACTCTAACTACATTGTACCAGAAAGGCTTTTACTGTCTGTTGCTTTTTATAGACACTAAAATATTCTTGTGCATTTGTAGCACACAACACATCACATCCAAGACACAAAGCATCCAAAATCATTAGATTTTACCTCAGCATTCAAATCTGTATTAACTTATTTATGTCATGGGCTTACAATCATCAAAACTGAAAATTTTAGATCAAGTTCTTCATCTTTTTTTGTTTCTATTCTTAAGATACAATCATTTGAGGTTAAGAAAGAGAAATGTGTCAGCAATTTTTCTAATAAAATCTTGAGAAAAGAAAAGAGGGACATATGCAACATAGATGAGAGTTTATTTGGCTCAGGATCAACAAGTATACCGAAAACAAAATAAAAAAGCTTGGCTGCGCTAGGGTCAAACTCCCTCGCTTCATCAAAATCTAATAAGTAAACAAAACAGGATTTATTTCTCCATACAATATTGTTCCAAAACTACAAATAACTCCTTCATGAGTAGTTCTTGTAAATGGGATTTACAAACTTTAGCAAAACAAGTTGATCTGAGTTGGGTTTTAGAATTGGGAGTGAATTTGTCATTAGATATTGCATGTCTCAGTGTTATTGTTATTCGTGCATGATGTCACTGTTATTTGGTCTGGTCATTGTTATCATTATTGTTGCTACTGAGAAAAAAAAAGTAAAAACTCTATAATAGGAGTTTAACAATAGTACAGACGAGATGATTATGGTTCACTGAATGTCACATAGGTGATTCATAAGAGTGAATTCAATAGTCATACTTAATGAAAATACAACAATAAATAAAATACTGTCGATAACTTTGTTGAGAAGAATCATTCATTAACATTGTCATTCCAAGCTTTGCTTGGACAATCGAACTTCTTTGTATTGTTGATGTTTCTCTAGGTTTCGGCCGATCCATTCTACAGTCTTCTTCGGGTAAAGAAAGAGATTTCTCAATACGAATTAGAAGGGGTTTACCAAAATATTGTGGTTACGACGTCAGTTACGACACAAAACAGTTCAATTGTCCGAATTAAGTTCAGAAGAAGAGGAAAACTCACATCAGAAAGTAAAAGTGGAATAACTTTCCGTCAAGTTCGTAAACATCTACGATAAAGACAAAAAATGATAAGGGGAAAAAGAAAGAAAGGTTGGTGGGGTCTCTTCAATGTTTTCGTAAACAAAAAATACAATGAAATGAAAAAGAGGTAGGGCTTATTTCAAGGCTAAATCGAGCTAGATTCCAAATAATGACAATATGGCAACTTCAAGTGAAATCTCGAACATAACCCAGGTCTTTAATTAGTTGACAAATTGTTTTCAAAATCAGCTGTTCACTTGCAAGGTTGAACAAAGCCACGTACATTCGTTTAGAAATGAACTTTAGAAATGATTTCTATAGAGAAAATCTAACACTGAACAGATCAAAATAAAATTGGATTTCAAGATTTTCAAAATTCTGCTAACAAAGTTCGACGGAGGTCCGTTCAATAAAGTTCATTTACTTTTCTATCAAACTTTCAAGATAATATCTTTGCTTCATAATCATATCAATAGAAAAATTGCACAATGGACATCGATTAGATAATTTGACCATGTCGTCCAGGTGTCGTACAGCACTTAACTATTAATAAAACTTTTCAAACCGATTTGAATTCTTCTTACTGACTAAATTTATGTTTCACAGGTTTATGAACACTCTGGGTGACATCAATATTTTCGTCAATAATTGTCGATCATTCATTAGTGAGTAGGTACATTTGTACCCCGGGTACGAATTGAGAGAAAACAGACTTTTTCGAAGTCTGTGTTTTATCATTTCAGGAAAACTTAGTATACTCTTTGAACTATGAACAGAAAGGTTTCACACGATTACTGGTCGACCAGAAGCATTTTAAAAAGTGTTTATGGAAGTAGTGTTTGTAAAACAATTAAAATTCAATTGATCACTCATTGCTAAAAGGACAACAAACAGTTGCCAAACGGTACGCCCATATTTTGTTGTTGATTGATCGGTAACCAATATTAATGTCATGAAAGGGGATAAATGAACTAATAATGTAAGAGAATCGTTTCGATATTATTTGATTTTTATTTACTTACCCTAAATTCCGGTTGATATTTTCTAACGTGGGCAATAATTTAATGCCGAGAGGAGGCGACCTGCCTTCTGACTGTCCACTCGACGCCATGTTTACACCGCTTCATGTGTCTACAGTGCGGACCTAATCTTGGTAAAGTAAATCAAAGAAAAACAAATGCGAAAAAATCGCCGAACCTGATAGTAAAAATATTTCTGAAATTTTTAGAACCCTTATACAAGTTGTTTTTTCAACAAAACGAAAAAAAGTAAATTAGAGAAAAGTAGGTCGTCTTAGGTAGGCTAAAATAATCCGAGTAAAAAAAGAGTTCGTCGGAAATGCATAGTATCAATAAAATGTGCTGCAAATGCTCAATTCTGTTCCCATTGAAATATATTATTGAGTTTATTTATCGCCATTGAAAGATGCAGGAATTTTTATTTAGTCGCACATAAGCTGAGCAAATATTAGTTAAGATAAAAGTGCTGGTATCTGTGTGTGTGTTATTACGTGTTTGTGTATGTATGTGTGTATGTTGTAGTGCGGTCCATATCTGCTGCTCGTTTATGTCTCTCGTCTTTTGAAGCGTTACGATTTGTGTAAATAACAGCAACAAATGTGCCTTCCCTGAGGATTTCTAATCGAGATAAAACGGACGAATTGGCTCCGACCAACCGAAGATAAAGGATTATCTGTAATCAAGTGAAAGAATTCAGCCTGCTTTCTAATTGTGTAACTTGTCTCAAGTTGTCTAGTGTGTAATACTGTTGTCTGTTGTGTTAGTCCACCGTCTTCTTGCCACTTTTGGCAAATGGAAATAATACAAGAAGTGTGTGGACGACAATATCTCGGCTGAGGACACTGGACACACAGTCAACATGTCCTTGCCTGAGAGGTAAATACTATTTTGAATCTCTTTCTTATTTACTGATCATCTTGTGTGTTTTTTTTCTTTGATAGATGGAAAGAAACCAAGGAGATGACGAAGGGTTTAACGGGGGTTCAGTTTATTACTTTAAAAATGAAGGAAAATGAACCCCCATTTTTGGGGCAGGAAGGGAGATTCAATTTTTACCGAACTAACTCTTAAAGAAAAAAATCTGGATCTTTGGTCTGTTTTGTTACATTAATTTTATTAAAAAAAATACTTTATGTTCGTGCAGTATCGTTTGATATTAATAGATTAGAAGATCTGTTAAAACTGTTGTGATAAGAAAAGCAAGAATAAGATGATCGAAGTTGACTTGTTTCCCCACCTTCTTAGTCGAGTTCTGGGACGGCAAAGGAAAGTTACAACACCCATTAATCCAAAAAAAAAAAAAAAAACGTTAGGAATTCTCAAGTTTTAGCGAAAGATTTGGGCAATTATTTCATTTGTTTGGTTGTATAAATTAGGTTCTTTGAAGCAAATCTTGGAGAGATTTCACGAAGCCTTATGAGAGGTACGAACAAACCAAATATCAGTTGTCATAATTTTTTTTTTTTTCTTTTTTTTTCGAGTAATTCTTGCTAAGATTTCTTCCTACCTAATTCAATTTAAAAAGAAAAATAGAAATGATAAGTACAAAGTTATCAAAATCCACTCATGTGTTCAAGGATGAGAATCTATGTTCCGGTTATTTTAAATGCCGTAATTTAAATTTCTTCTTGGTATTATTTGTGATAGTGTTTTTTTAATTTGGTAAAATTGCGTTTCTGATGTTTCCTCATTTTTTTTTTTTTTCGTTGTGTATATTTTCCCTTGCTCTTCATAATCGATATCATTAAAACTCGATTAAATTTGACATTTTCTTAGATTTTTTCCCCACTTTAATGATCTTATCGTGATCTGAAGCTTTCTACCCCTTTCGTGTAATATTTCCATGATTGGCCCTCCCTTCTTGGACATTAAATGACACAGATTCCTACACATTTGACACTTAGAACTGATGATGGTAGTAATAAGAAGAGGAAGTAAAATATTGCATTAACAAATGGAATACAGAGTTTAATAAACTGATCTGTCAGGTTTTGAGTAAAGGGACTTGCAGAAGTATTAAGGAAAATCTATTTGACAGGTGATCACATTTATTGAGAAAAACTGACTATGGTGTCCAAATAGCACGACCCTTATTTTACTTGGAGCTATGTCGGGAGAAAATATTTCAGGTTGGTTATAAATGAGGGACCACTTTTTGTCCTAAGATGATTCGTAAATGAACCCTCACTTAAAAACCAATGCGCGTGTCCTGTTTCTAAGTAAATAAATATTTTTTTAAAGCTTTTATATTGTGTTCCTCAATTTGTCATAAACTTGAAATTAATGATTTCTGATTGTATGTGAGTGACAGGGATACCAACTCCATAATTTTAATTTGACTTATTCATAGAAGCTCTTGGGGCTGAGGAAAAAAAAAAGCGCACACACACCTACCTTAACGTTTCTGATGGACACAAAAGTAAAAATTAAAACTAAAAGAATAACGAGATATTTTTTGCTCTGGGTTTGATAGATTTCAAGTAATTTTGAATGGATCAGGGTTATTGCCAAGACACATGATCCAAGAATCGATATTAAATAATGAGACTGACGTTTATTATATCAAGATGAACCGATGATGATTTTAGAAGACACGTGAGCTTTTCCATTCATTCAGATTGGAAATCTCATCGAAAAAAACCCGCCTGGGTATGTTAAAATCTTGAAAATGATAAATGATAGTAATATCCATCAAACAAGTGATAATGATGCTGATGAGCGATCCTCGCCAGAGTTGCCTGTGCTACACTACAGTTATGTCAGGGGTCTCAAAAAGACGACCTGCTGGCAGTAGTTGAGTTAGTCGTCCGTTGGTGAAAGAACCACTATTTATTAGCTCTGGTATGATGTCAGACTGGCTCAGCCAGATCCATCCACCTTTTTTCCTAAATCTTATTTATTTAGTCAAGTGAATGTCAACATAGGCCAGTCACTCCCTTGACAATCTTTTTTAATTCATACACTGCCTATAAAACACCAAGTACACGTATATGAACAGTGCTGTCTTTGTTAGTAGGTAAAAATCAATGGAAAGTGATTATAGAGTTGTAAAAATATGCTTTTATTTTTCACGGTTATGCATAACTGTGCAGGATATGTGCATGGGGGTACTAAAGTCTCCCATTCTACATATGTTAAAAGAAGACGAAGTATTACAACGTAATGTTCATTAAAATTGCTTTAACGAAAAGGAAAACAAACATACAAACACTGTGTGTGTGTATGTCTATGTGTGGTCATTATCTATGAAATTGTATTACCTCCTAGTCCCCGTTCAATAATTGTGTATTAGATCATGCGACACACCCTCATTCCATCAGCACAAAGCATCTATTTTGCAGTAACGTAGCATATGATTTTCGTTTTACTATTTTTTTAGGTTTTAACCAATTTGTCAAGGCATGGTTCAAAATATGCTTTGTGACATTTGCATACCCGTCTAAGCAATATTGAAAGTTTTTATCTATTATATTTGTATCAACAATTTCTCATTTGTCACTACATCTGAGATTTCCATTTCACTCGTGTTTTTTTTATCCGGTGTGTGACAGTTGTTCAAAAATTATGACATCATACTTGTCAAAGTTCATCGAAAATGCATTCCACATTTTAGAAATTTCAGAGTTGCTGTTGAATATTTGATCAGCAGTATCATCATCCCACCTACTTACATTCTTCGGTTTGGCTTTCCTTTAGTTCTTGTATGATTTATATGACGATCTCCTATAACAATAATATAAAAAGTTTTCAAACCTAGATTAATTTTTCAAAATTAAAATGAATAAAATTTTCAAGAAATGAGATGTATTTTCCCAACACATTGTCTCTATTCCTTCAGGAACTGTTCTTGAAAGCATCTCTCACGTCCCCTATCAAACTTCTGGCTGTCAGTAGGTCAACTGACTCATGTCATGTCTGTGATAAGTTCTAAGATGTCTATATTCCTATTACTTTAAATCTTGCCGATCTTAGTGTAGAATACAGTCGTTGGTGTTGGATAGTGGGGATCTGGTTATTTTTTTTTCTACCGATTGTATCCAGCGACATTTGGTATAACAACAACAACAACAACAACAACAAAAAACCACTTGCTAGGCAGCTGAAGTAAAATCTTCCTTATAATACAGCAGCGTGGTTTATAAATTTCTCCGAGTTGACTTGAACAAAAAAGTAGGTTGAGGAATAAATCCGAGTATTAAAAAAGTCAATTTTATTAACTTTTGAATTACATAGTTTGTTTGCAACTGAGAGGGATTGTACTAGCGTGTATTCAAACCACACCCAAGGTTGTAGTTATGAATTAAGATGTGGCTTTTCATGAAAAACAACAATAAAAAAAACAAATCAAAAACTATATTGTTTTAAAATTTGAGTTTTTCTTTGAAATTATAACTTAGTAAAGTAAGACAAATGACTCAGTTTTAACCCACATTTAATTTTCTGTACCCAGAAATTAACATTTTTCATTGGTTACTTAGGTATAGTACTCGTTTATTTCAAGTAACGCAATCGTTTGAAATGGACTTTTTTGTCATCCTGTATTCAATTTTTGAATAACATTAGCTGTTGCTCTTACAATTTAGGTATTTTTCGTTTATTTTCATTATACAATGTCATTTACTCACAAATTATGACTGGAATTAGCCATAAAACTGGAGATTATTTTAAAAATAATTGCATTCTTGAATTTGATTTAGCAGAAATAGGGATAGTCAATTTTTTATCATTATAGTTGGTCCTTCTCAACTGATAACAATATTGTATGCTAAAATGAAATCTATAAATGCAATAGTCTCTATTGGACACAATATTGTGGTATGTCTGCGATATATATATATAGTACAAAGCAATTGATAACATTCTATTTATTTTCATTTATGAAAGGATTTCAACTTAGGAAGTATCTTTTGCTGTTACATTCTATCTCAAAGTAGGATAAAGTCTTATTTCATTTGTAAGTTCATCTCTTGTATGCTCTCTCTTCACCATTAGAGTAGTTGAAGCAACAATATGCTCCTTATACATTTAAAACAAATAGCTTCCCTATAAAAATTGTATTCAAGTAGATGAATTGCCTTTTACATTATAATAGAATCAATATAGCGTCTGAGTTAACTTTTTTTCTTTTTTAATATAGTGGACCAATCATTTAGAACAAACTTTCTATTACGATAAACATTGATCTAATAATAATGTGGATAAAAACAGAACAAGTTTTTCTACTTTTAGACTTCTGCAAGTATATATGGATATTATAAACTTCTGGAGATATGAAAAGGTTCTCATTACAATGACATTCTATTTAATAGCTTTTAATCATACTATAAAGGAATGAATTATCCTTGAATAAATGACTTCTGGAAAAGTATCAAATTTTCATTGAATTGACTGAAAATTGTTACATAAGATTATTTCAGATCATAATATAACATTTAATTGTTTAGAATTGTGAAATTACATTCTCCTGGAGAGAAAAATGACAGGATAGATTTCCCATGGTGTATTTCAAGTGTTAGACACTATCTGATGCTTTTCCCACATACACACTCATTATATTTAATTGCAGGTTTTTGTCCAGTAATGTGATGGCTGGCCCATTTTATAGTCGGCCTATAATCCCAAAATAATCTACATATCTTCTTAAGCACATTTGAAAAATCACATGTACGAAATATTCCAATGGAATGCACAGCTTTTGAATTGATGCAAGTGTAAAAAAACATTTATGAAGTGTTAGTGCTATCAAATCACCATAGCCCCACGAATGGTTCAACCAACCAGCCAACTGAGCAGCAGATTCCTCTCTCTCTCTCTCTCTCTCTCTCTCTCTCTCTCTCTCTCTCTCTCTCTCTCTCTCTCTCTCTCTCTCTCTCTCTCTCTCTCTCTCTCTCTCTCTCTCTCTCTCTTTCTTTTTTTTTTTTTGTGTGTTTGTTTTTTGGTATATTTTTGGGGCTGCAACCTTGGAAAATTGCTCGCAAAAAAGTGCTTTTCTGATTCTCTTGCTTTTTTTAACAACAATGCCTGGATCTTATGCTGGTATTTTTTTTTTTTTTTTTTTTTTGTCCTAAAGATCTATTTTTTTGGTATGTTAGTTCTGATACATCCTTGTGCTAAGATGATTCATTTATGCTAGGTACGGATATTTCTTTCCCTTTTACTTTTCAATCTATGTTCACTGAAAAGAAAACTAGTTCTAATGTTGGCGATCCTGAACTATTTGGCATATATCGATGAAATAAGAAGAGGTGTATGTATTCATTTATGTTCGTCTGTTGGTCCACGTATTATTTTCCATAGTTCTTGCTTACATTTTGTGAAAGAGTTGGCCATGGTCGAAGGAAGAATCGATTAAATTTTAGGGTGGATCCAAGAATTTTTTTTTTTTTTTTTTCTTGATCGAGAGATATTTTCCATATATTTATTAAATAGTCTGAAATATAGAAACTTATATAATTATATAATATATATATAATTATAAGTATGCGCTCTCTGAGTGCTCTCTAATTGATGCATTAGAATCCTGGTTAAACCCTAATATATCTTCATGCTCGACTCAATACTTGTTTTGAGTTGTTGATACTTTTACCTTTCAAGTGATAGTTCATGATTGTTGTATATTTAAAGCACACGATAGATATAGTTGCACCTGTACTATTTCAACAATACAGATAAATTGTAATTTGCAATAGTTCAAAACTCATTTTTCAAAATGACTTTCTATTAGTTTTGTAGATTTAGTTACTTTGCTGGTAGTGAATAGATCTCATAAGTTGGTCTGTGAATCTTCTCAACTATTTGGTATTTTGTAAATTGTTTAGGATATTTATAAAGTGTATGTGTATAAACAAATTTGAAAGGAATGGATGCTATGAAAGATATTACTCCTGACTACATTACTCCTCCCTCACTGCTCTTGGGGTAACTGCATGAGATATTTAATATATTGTTGAGTTATGTAATATTCTGATCAAGCTATGAACAGGCCCTTAAAAACATTGTTCTATCTAATTTTTGCACAAAAATCTTATTTTTGTCATTTTTTTTTTCCATGACAAAAGTATGTGCACACTTACAAATTTGACGTGATGAATCAATATTTCTTCAATAAAAACTCATGTATTTACAAAATTAGAAGTCTTTTATGCACATAAAAATTTCCTAGACACGCTGTTTGAGTAAGGTGTGTGCGCACATACAATGCGGCTCTGAGGAAACTATGCCTGTAAGTAGTTTACTTTATGTTTGCAAATGATCCATGAGCCTGTTAGAATTTGATGACATTTCAGTAATTATTTATCTAGTTTTGACTTATTGATGAGGTATGTTTGAGACCTATATGTTTGATCTTATTGTTCTATTAATAATCAGATGATGCAACTCGTGAAAAAAATTATTTTTTGAAAGATAAGAGAAATATTTAGAAGAAATTAAGTTGAATTTTTTCTGTTGAAAAGTTTGGAAAAAAAATGTTTTATATAAATCACCTTTTATATCCAAACTTGATAAAATATTTCTATGATATGCAAACAGGTGTTGGGATGGTTTTCCATGGCAATAGTACCATAGATGGTGTGGCCTGTGTGTGGTATAGCCCTCCAGCCTGAGCAATGGAGTTTCAAGGTGAAACCAACTTGCCCTGGGCCAACACCCTTTAAACTAAGGGTTTGCATCCTATGGTCCACTGAGGTAGCATGGATTGGAGCAGGACTCCAAGGTCGTAAGTTGTCTTTCTGGAAGATGCAAGCTAGCTTTGGGGACCTGCTGCCCGTTCATGGGTTAAACCACAGGACATCCTGTAGTTGGTGGATGCCTGAGCTGGCTATAGGGTTCTACCGTCCCTTTGAAGGAGAATCAGGCCAGTACGATATGGCTGTCTGTGACTACTAAGCATATATCCCTAGGATGGTGAGGCTATTAGCAACTTGGAATACAGATTCTATACACTCCAATAGGAGTAGATGTGTACTGACTTACAGGGGTCTGCTACTCCCCAGAGGATTGATCTGACAGTGATTATGGAACATTCATAGCTACCAGTTGATAGCGAACAATTGATAGCCATACAGTTCATAGCCGAGTAACCTTTTATCAGGATCTGGTGTCGCTAAATTTGAGAAACTTATGAAGTGATGCTTATTTTATTTATTGTCATTTTGGGGATTACTTGCTATGGGTGATGTTTACGAGATGGGGGATAACCATCCAGAAGAAATATAAAGACAAATAATACAGATAAATAACTTGGAAATGAAAAACACTAACCAAGCATTAACTACTACACTCAGTATTGGCTCTTAAGTAGGGGTCATGTTTGCAAATTTTTGTTTTTAAGAGAATAAATGAAAACCTAAAATATGAAAATGCAACAAGAGTTGGTCTTTCGGGTTGGGTTTAATATTTTCGTAATTGAAAATTAATTTGTCTCAAAACTGATAAATTTCCGGAAGTAACGAGGTCAAATATAACTGAAGCAAGCAAAGGATATGCTGACAAGACTTATGCTTTATATAAAAATATAATCATTTAATTATGAACAAAAGATCATAAATTACAAATGCAATAAAAGAAATCCATGTTGAGATACAATGCAAAAATTCCTTGGTTAGGTTAAAATGACAAAACTTATAGTAATTGATGACAGTATAAATGTTTTTAATGGGTCTCATAACCTAGATGTATATTATCAAAGCTTTATTTTGCACCCATTCCAAAGATTTGAAAAAATTAACTACATGGTATCAAATTTTTTTCTTAGTTTAATCATTATAGTTTTTTTTTTTTTTTTTTTTCTTTTTGAATTGTTTTACTACAAATATCAGCAGAAATATTGATACTATTGAAAAAAAAGAATTTAGAACATTGTTTTTACTGCATTGAAAGTAGCTTGTGCACTTATTCTTTTTTTTGTTTTTTGTAAATTTAAATGAATAAATCATTGTATATCTGAATATATTGTTTGATTATACTTTTTGATTGAAAATCACTATTTAACTTCATAACTAAAGTGAATAAAAATTTCAAGAATAGCTTTTGGGGGCTTATAAATGTAAATGTTGTGAGGACATTACAAACAAAATAAAGAATTATAATTGATATTATCAAAAAGCGTTGAAGATAAGACAAAGCGAATACAATCGTTTTTGTTTTACAAATAAATTCACACAATGAAGAATTAGTGTCAAGTCATGGAAGGAATTAAAATCTCATTTATCGTTGTCACCCAAGATTCAAGTCCAAATCACACCCCTGGAAAAAGAAGTCCCTTGTGTCTACTTGAGTTTTTACTTAGTAGTATTCCAGACTTCCTCTCTCTCTTAACAACTTTTGCAAAAGCCAATAATAAATCCTCTCCCTCTTAGCCTACTTCTCTTAGGCCCCAGTTTGAAGGTAGGAAGATGAGAAATAACATCAGTATATACTATAAGAAAAACAATAAGAGTCTAACAATTTGAAAGTGTGTAAGGAACTGCTTTTTGTGCAGAGAAATATGTTAGATTATATATTAATGATGACCACCTCCAAAAAAGAGTGAGTGGATAAAAGGCACCAGATATTTTTTTCATTATTAAAGCATGGGATAAGTTTCAAATTTTAACAATAAGCCATAGCATAACTTATTAGGAAAAATTAGTATATTAATAATACGAATAATGATAATCAAGAAAAGTATGTGAGAAAGAAAGGTATGGCTTCCTTCTCTGAAGGAACCAATAAAAATTGAGTATGAACAAATTGGGTGCAATTTTCGCTGGAAAATCAACACCTGAGAAATTGAAAAATCAGCATAAAGTTTGATTTTGATAAAAAAATTTTATTCTTATTTATTAAAGGACGAATTTGAAAGGAAAAAATCTCCATTTCTAATTCCAGAGAAGAATATTTTTCGAATTATTCCTACCTATATCTTTTATTATTCTGATGATTTACATGGATGTTGAATCTGTCTTTAGATGGAATTCTATTTATAACAAATAAAAATTCGGCAGTGATAATCGGAAAATTAGCACAGTGATTTCTTTGACAATTTTAGCATCTTTTTGGCTATCTTTTTTATATAGCACTTTTTGACAGTCAAACTAGCTCAAAAATATTTTTCGAGTTGACAGCAAGAGTTTCAGTGTTGGAAGTTTATTCTGCTAACATTCATGGATTTATGTAATTTATTCATGCTTTCATTGATTTTCACATGTTTAATAGAGAAATCCCTTGAGATATTATGTTTATCTTTCTAAGAAAAGTGCTCAGGAACTGCTCAAACTGGAACTCTTACTTCAGGATTTAAAAAAAAAAAACAGGAAAATCAAGTAAAATATTTTTCTTCTTGGCAAATTTTTTTAGCTTTAACAATTCAATTATGATTTAGGCTTTTTTGATTAATCCCATATTTTTTATTTTTTCATTCATGTTGCAACTGAAACTAGTATCAAAATATCAAAGCAAGGATGAATAATTGAGTGTAGCCAAATGATGGTAAAATATTTTGGGGGTATGTTTTCCATATATTTTTTTCTAATTTTTTTTGTTTATATAAATTGACAACTATTTTAAATTATGGGAGGTTGCAAATTGATGGACATGGCACAATGCTCATTTTCCTTTCTTTTTTTTTTTTTTTTTTTCTTTTTCTTCTTCGCACCACCCTGCTGTGCATTTCTAATTTGTAATCCTTTTGCATTTTGGATTATGTTACCTTGGTCTTTCATAATCAGCAAAATTTACCCATTTTGTTGACACTCAACCATAAATATCGATAACTACTTTGGAAATGTGAAGTGTGAAAATTTTTTATTTTCTCAAGTTCAAAATGTAGGAAATTTTTGGCACAATTTAGTTCATGAATGATGAAACCTAATATTTTCAATAAATCTATTGCATTTTCTAACTTTTTTTATGGCTTATCTTCAACTATGGAATTTTAAATTTTGAAAAAATTTCCACTGTCGTCTATAATAGCATCATAATTGAATTCATTTATTACAGTCAAAGTATATATTAGAATTAATGAAAATGTTTTGTTTTTTGCTTTGGCAGGGGCTAATTTGTTGGAAAACTTCTTAAATCAAACAAGATTTTTCAAATTTTGATTAAGGTTTTATAATCAGGTGTCTATTTATATACCTATACTATGTATTTATATGCTGTATTCTTGAAGCTTTTTTTTTTTTTTTTCTTTTGTTACTACTGTATTTCAGGGGTAAGGGTTTGTTATGATATGAATTATTGGAGTTATTTGTGTAAATTCATGATTTTCATTACATATTATTCAAATAAACCTTTCAACATGTATATAGAATCAAATAATATTTCGGGGGGGATTATTTTGAGGCATAGAATTTTTCTCATCAATATGCAAATACTTATTATAAATATCTTTGGTGGAAAAACTAATATATAATTTATTTTATTATTTTTTAGATATTCATTTCTACAGGTTTGATTCTGTAAAAACCATATTTAAAAAACCAATATTTTTCCAACCCAGTAAAAAGACAATTGAGCAATATACCAAAATAAAAACTTTATTTTTTCATTTTAATGGAAAAATGCAGTTGTAGAAGACTGATGTGCGAACATTTTTGTTGAAAAATCAGACATGAGTACAAGAACTATGGAACCAACTGCAGCGTATTTTGGCTATTGTTATAACCATGAAGCATTGCAATGTACTTGTGTATCTTTCTATTTTTTCATTTCGAGTTAGCTGAGTTAATGAGAAGCATAACAAAATGTGTCCCCAACTTAGTTGACATATATATCAGTTGGTATCTTTAGCTATTAAATGTAATTTGATAATTTTTCCTTTAAGTTTTATATAAAACTGATCAAAAAGCAAGCTAGATTCTTGTCCCTTTTCACTCTTTTGAAATGGAAAATTTGAAATTAAGTTATCCCTTAAGTAATGTCAGAATTCTGATTGTGGTAAATTGAATATTTTCCCTGTTTTACAATGTTTAAATGATTGTAATACATGCGAGCATGTATGTATTCATACAGCTGTGAATTAATAAGTTACCACTATGATTCAAGTTAGTTACTAACTTGACCTTCCTAAAGTTGGATATAAATGTAATGCTCCCTGTCTACAATTGAAGAAATCTATGCATGTATGAATCGCAATTACTCGACAACTGGCCATTGTACAAAGTTGTCATTTGCCACATATATCAATCAAAGAAAAGTGTGCAGTGTTGAGTTAGAAGTTTTTTTTGTTTTTCGTTCTCGTGAAAGGTAATAAGAAAAATTAATGAAATATTGAAGATAATAGATTTTCATATAAATTTAGATATAAAATATCTAAATCGGCAACACTGGAGAGGAGTAATCAAAATACTTTAAAGCTGTAGTTTTGGACGATGAACAGAAAATCATTTTACATGAAAGTTATGGCAGGCTGTTCCACACACCATCAGACTGGGCACTTCCCTAGTGAGTTTAGAAAAGGTCTTATTGTTGCAAAAACCAACTGATATATTTATGGGATAGGTTCTTTAAAAAAAAAAAGGAATTGATGAAGATAGTTTGAAAATTTGAGGAAAGGTTGAGAGATGCACCACGAATAGGTCATCCTGCTCAGTCATAACTTGCCTCAATAGAAATTGTGCTGTCAACAGTTGGAGGATTGGCTTAAAAATTGAATCCAAGCCATTCAATGATTGACATCATCTGCATCAACTTGGAAAGAGGAAATGGATTTCTCTATATGTTGTTAAAAGCATACTATGAAGTAAGATTGGACATTTGCTCTTCTTTGTTCTTTTGTGAGTGGGAAAGCATTCATAAATATTGTCGGATTATACGTCCATTTTTTTAATATAATTGTCTGTGTTGGGAACAACAATGCAGACATGGACAGTGAATGAACGAAATGTGAAGTGGGAATAAAGCGGTTGTTTGGGTCTTTGTCTTTCTGTCAGGCTGTTAACTTCAATAGTTCAAGAGCAATGCTATGTTGTAGAGGCTACTCCTGTGAGTGCATCTTACCATTTTTAGAGAGATTAGTGACTGGTTATAATATAAAACAATGCAGAGATTTGTGTAGCCGTAATGGCGTGGATAATAGAATCAGTGACCCAAGGTCAAACTCTAGTGAGAACTGTTCATGTTCACTTTGCACTAATAATACCCTTGGTAAAGATATGAATCCGCCATTTCTCTCCCTCCCTATGGGTAAAATAGCTGGGCAGATTGGGCTCTCTATCCGTGGGAAGACAACCGGTTTAGGAGAAGGACAACTCTGATTCCAAACCAGGAAGCAGAGCCTCTTTCAGGTGATTTGACCCCCAATTTGACGTCTTCCCAGCAGTTCCTGCTTTCCTCTGGACTATATCAGCAAGGCTGAAAGAGTGATCTCCATAGGCTTCAATACGGCATGCACCCAGAAGGGCATCTTTCCATTGTCTGTCTGTGTTGGATTGAATAGCCTCCATTCTGTCTCTGCTATGTCCTAGTGAAGGCAAGTAGGCTGGAGCAAGACTTGAAATAGACCTCCATCCAAGGTATGTTCTGGTGTTCGATGGGGTTCTGTTGGTGTGGCTCACTTTCAATTGGTACCCGTAAATGTAACAGTTACAGGAGACTGCTATTGTCAACAGTTAGAGCATTTAAATACTGCTTGGAAGGAAAAGTGGCTTACTTTTATCTAGCGCAAATGTGTGGTGTTCTATCATTGTAATGGATGGCTCAATATAGCAAAGCACATTTTGAAAAAATTGAAGACCATGGCTTGGAAAAAATTCTATACCCTCCCTATTCCCTAAATCTTGCTCTATCTGATTACCAGCCATTTGAGTTTACCAAACCATCTTGATGGACAAGTTCTTGATACACATTTGAAGAAGTAGAAGCAATCCTCTCTACTTTCTTTTCTTCCAAACCAAAAGATTTTTACAAAAACAGTATTATAGAGATTGTGAATCATTGGAAGGTTATTGATAAATAATGAAACCTAAGGGATAAATTCTTATTGGGTATGAATTTTTGGTATTTTTTCTGACCCTGAATTTGGACATCAATGATGGGATGACCTGATATGAAAGTATTTGGTGTTAAGAGGTGTTTAATGATTAGCTAAAGCAATTTAGTCATGTTTGCAATGTGCTAATATTCTCTAATGGACTTAATGATTAATGAAGACATTCTAGTATGACATTTAAGATGTTTTTAATATCAAGTAGCAATTTCAGAGAATGATGATACATACACAACAAAAAAATTAGATTTTTTTTTTTAAATTTTTATTATTACCTTGGATTTTAAAGTTAAATGCTCTATTCTGTATTTTCATTTCCATTAACTTATACTAACTCAATAGTTTTAGCTAATAATTCTGCACTTTATCTAAATCAATCAAATGACGGATTATTTTTGAAAACTTGAAGTTTAAACTGGAAAGAACAGTTGAAATTGTTGTACTATTACCCTATGAAAATGTATTATTGATTAACTGAAAAGGCATGGAAATGTCAGCATCATTTATTGTAATCTACATTAATTCTCTTTATTGTACTAAACTGATATTGTTTGGTTTATTTTATGCAATGATTATAATTTCAACTCTTAACCCAAGAGAAAATGAGTTTTGCAAGAGATTTTTTGTGTTGTGTTTATTGCAATATTATAACAGGTCTTTGAGATGTTCAGAATTGGCTAGGCTTTTGATATCTTATTCAAACAAGCTTTTATATAATTAAAATTATCTTGAGAAATTCCATTCAATTTGTGTACTTAGTTGAGGGATTATTTATCAGATAATGAGTAACTTATAGAAAGCAGCTATATTTGATACATATGTACAACAAAAAACAAAACAAGCACAAATGAATTGAACTTTGTTTTGTGTACGTATATCTCCTATTATACTTTGCCAACATGAAGTACTATATATTTTTACCCCTTTGTACCTGAAAGGTGAGAATATATTAAACTGTACCACTTGGAACATTTGATTCACAATGATTAATGATTTTGTGCTATCAAGATGGATTCAAGTACTTTTGTTATACTGTATTATTGAATTTTGCCCTATTGATGAGAATATTCAAAATAAGTCTTGTTGGACACCCATGAATGTCATCAACGATGACTAACTAACAGAAATTATGGAAGATAACCTTAGAAGAAGAATTTGAACGCTTTTAATAACCATTGCAGTGTCTCCCACGACTGTTTCTTATACGGCTGTGATAGGAAAGGTGGAAAATTGGAGAAATTAATGCCCCTTGATTTGAAAGAACTCTCAGAAACTTTCATCATGTTGCTGTGCTCATCATTGCTTACTTTCAACAATAATGACCCATATCTGAATTATAATTTTTCTCTGATAAATTAACCCTTTATGATATGCATATTTGGACTGAAAGAGTACTTTTTTGTTTCAAATATATTTTTACTTTCCCCTGTCAAAATACATATATGGTACAACCTGATATAAAAAAGAGAAATGAGTGTTATGTTATGCTTCAAATGTCATTACGAATAGTTCATTGAGTTATAACAGAGAAAAATGAATGCTAATTCCAATTTTGCAATGCTAATTATTACTTGTAGTAATATTAAACATTTAGGAAAAGATGACAGGGATGTTTGTATTAGTTTTACATTCTCTTTATCTGTTCAATATTAATGAAAAAGGCTGTTCGTTTGATTTCGTCATCTTTACTCAAGAAATTTCGGAGAATAATAAAGTGTAATTTTCTATAATTTTTTGGCATTGGCTTCTTGTCAATGGAGAATTTCCTTATTGTTTCCTTATTTGGTAAATTGCAAAATATGTATGTATAAATTTGATTATGATTTCCTGTTACATTCACTCTAAAATGTCTTTACTATTGTCGGTTTTGTATGTAGCATTAATCATTCTTTGTAGGGAAAACAATAAATTAATGTTGTCCATCTGAAAAAATGTGGGCTTGACTAGAAATTAGCCAGTGTGAATAGTTTTTCAAATAAACATGCTTCAGTAATTTTAGCAAGCAGTTGAGTATGAAAAGCTTGATCTTGAATAATTTTCTTTTATTATGGTTATGAAATATCTATGTAGCTTATTGGCTGAGGTCATGTGTTTATTGGATGTCATCCAAAAGTAGACACTATCAATAAAATATATCAGCTTAATATTGCTCTTGAAAAACAAATTCTAAATGAGTAGGTATATTCTAAAAATATGACTTGGAACTTATGCAAGTAGTTTTCCACATGAACTTGAAGAAACATTGATTAGTGCTTAAATGTGTCTACTTATTTAACACAGAAAAGTCATTTTGGAACAAGATAGAATCCAAAATGGAGAAAATAATGAGTAGATCCCAACACCTCAAACGATATGGAATCTACTCAGGAAAAAATACTGTTAATTGGGATTCAAAGGGAATTCTTTTTTTACGACTTACTGGAACCTGAATAAACTGTTACCGTGCAAGGCCACAGTGAGCAATTAGCTTGTTTGAATGGCACATAGGAAAAGAAAAGACCTTTTTGTCAATAGAGAGGTAGACAGGTGATTTTTGCTATGTGACAATGCTTGTCCTCTTGTTGCAATGCAACACTGCAAACTTTCATGGAGAATTTCTTCCACACGTGTTGCATTCTCCAGACATGTCATTTTCATACTATCAGGTTTCATTCTATGCTGCACTTCTTGCCAGGTCAACATTCCTATAAGTTTGAGTTACCAAATAATTCTTTGAAGAATTCATGGAATCAAAATCAGAATTGTTCTTTTATAATAGAGTACACAATTCTAAAAAAAGGTCGCTTCAGGTCATAGAAAGCCAGGTAAAATATTTTGTTGACTGATGATGCTGTGGGTTTATATGAATGAAAGATTATTTCAAAACGCTGAAAACTTTTTTTTTTTCTTTTTTTAAATTTTAGTTCAAACTCTTTTATGAATCAAATAAAAAAAATTAAGAAAATTCACTAGATGTGCAAGGGAAGTTACTTGGATCAGAAGTTATTCCCTTGATTTAAGGTTTGAATTTTTTTATATGAATTCAAGTATTGAAGAAAAATGCTTTTTATTAATAGGTTGCAATTTTTTTATTTTTTCATTTTCATTCATTCACAATGTATTGTCCAAATGATTTCTATTGTCAAGTTTAAATCCAATAGTGTTAAATATTATGCTTAACCATCAATAAAGACAACTTCCCAGCATTAAGACGATCAATTAGATTCATTTGAGCAATATCCTAGCATTTTGACTTGGCTCTGTTCTTTTAAGTATTGTCTTCATTTGTTTGCCTTTGGAAATTTAATGACGTATCTCTGACCAGTTTAGGTAGGTTTTGCTTTCGCACTTTTTTCCTTGCAGCTAAAAATTACTCATTTTTTTCCATTAGTCTGTTTCCAGGAAAAATTTTTTTGAAAATTGAAAATAATTAAGAACTCTTATGAACCCATGGTTATGTTATAGATCAACTTTTAGGGACCTGATTTGTTGTAAAAAGGTGAAAAATTAGATTGTTTTAAAGGTTGATCTCTTTTTATATGATTGCTAGTTTTTATCCAATTCTTTAATTTTTCTATTAGGTGATCACACACACACACACACACACATACACAGCTGTTCTAAAACCTTCAAGTTATCTATAAGGCATTAGTAAAGAAAAAAAATTTTTCAAAAAAGTTTG
Source organism: Thysanoteuthis rhombus (assembly GCA_963457665.1). Taxonomy (NCBI): domain Eukaryota; kingdom Metazoa; phylum Mollusca; class Cephalopoda; order Oegopsida; family Thysanoteuthidae; genus Thysanoteuthis; species Thysanoteuthis major. The sequence continues at coordinate 44,485,820 of OY735221.1, forward strand.
GATGAACAAATTAATCTAGAATTAGCTCTGTTATTTGCATACCAAATTTTGCTGAAAATAATCTGTCATGTCAAACATAGATTTCTCATATTTTGTCCGTATATTTTTGTAAAACATTCCTTGTAGCTTTATGGAGATATTATTAAGTTCTCGTGTTTACTTATTTTTTCTAATTGTTAATTATGATAATTCCCAATTAAAATTACTATTAAGGAGTGATGCTTAGTTTTTTTATACTTGAAGGGATTAAAAAATGATTGAAGAAAAACTCCCCCTTCTCATCTAATGTTCGGATAAGTGCAACTGAATTATGACACCACAAGTAATATAATCCTACTTGTTATATGTACAGAGAATGTTTTGTGCAATGTTTATCATATCCATTCTCTATGAAGCTGATAGAAATAACCTCTCTCTCTCTCTCTCTGTGAACTATTTGTTACTTTTGGATATAATAGGATCTGTGGCTCAAAAGCAATAATTCCTAGTAAGTTGGATAGAATAGCTGTTATGTAAAACTTGATAGAAAATGCATTTCATTGAAAATGAAGATTTCATATGGAATCACTTGATACTGGAACTGATGCTATATTTACACTTGTCTCCTGTAGTCTTCATGAGTGGGCTGATCCCCCTCATCTCCCCCTTTTTCCTTCTATTTCCTGATGGCAAGTTGTTCCTCTTTGCTGGTTGCTTAACAGGAGTCAATGCTGGCATATTATAGCTCCTCCCTGCAGATGACTCCTCTCTTTCATACACACTCATGAATCTCCTCTGGCTTGCTTACAGTGAGCTTTGGCAATACCCACCAACCAGTTAAAGCACCATGAAGAATATTTTCCTCTGCCTCATCTGAAAGCCCAATAAAATACTATTCCACAACTAATTTTTATTCTTGTAACTCAGTAATTATTTTAATCTCCTTATCTTCAAATATAGGTATACCTCAATTAGTGCGGTTAATTTTATTCCAAAATTTTCTGTATAGTTCAAAACCACACTGTTCGAGGTCTTATTATAAATTAGTGATATTTTTTTCCAGCTAATACTTAGTCACATTAACAGCAATACCATAACTGTACTACATTGAGAACCGTAGTATTTAGAGTATTCTTGTATAGTGAAAAATTCTTGCCCAAGGATGGCCTGAAAGCTTTAATTGTAATTATTTATTATCTAATTTTAAAATGATGTTTGTTCAACTCATTTTTGAATGCTCATAACACTTTTTGTTAGTCATAAAAGCTTTTCAGAAATTACCGATTTCAGGGAATTTTGAAAAAATAAAAAAGGTAAGGAGTTTGTTTTATAGAGAATTTTTTTCCTTACTGCTTAACACTCAATTGTGATTAATCCTTTATTTTAAAAGATTTAAAATCTGAAATAAAATGGTTTCAATTTTTTTTTTTTTTTTTTTTTTTTACTAGCTTCTAAATTGTTTCTTAATTATTTAATTAATTAATCCTCACATCTGATCTCTGTTTTACAAAAATTTGCTAATCTAATTGTTTCTTTTTTAGAAACTTGAACTTTTCACTATTAGATAAAACATTAAGTATGGCTACTTTGATATTTCTAAAAAGTAAACATTGAAAAGTTCAAAATTATTACTCAAGGACTAAGGCATACTTCTATCAATACCATACAACATATATGGGCAACCATAGACCCATGGGCTATATCTGGCAGCAGCCGATCTTGGCATTTATTCAAAACCTCATACAATTTTTCTCTGAGAATCAACCTTTATAATTTATATTGTGAAATTACTATTGTTTCGGCTTCACAAATCAATAACATAATTATTGTAATTCATATGTTTATCTAAAATAAAGATTAGATACACATTTTGTTATATGATCAACATTTTTGAAGTGAATAAGTGACCCGAATAAAGAGGCAAAGTATCTTATAGTCTGCTAGATCCAAAAGGTTGCCTCACCTACTGTACACTAACTCAAATGAAAATCAGTTCATATATAGAGATGATGTAGGGAGGTAACTGTAAGTTTCAATTATCCATATTCTGGACAATTGTCTTAATGTATCGAATAATATCTCTGAATCGAAGAAAAATTCCTGGATCTATGCAAGAATTAACTGAATTTTCCTTGGTTAAAAGCCTTCAAAACGGCATTGAAATTCATTGAGAACTTTGGGAGAAATATGGATTAACAGACAGACCAGAATGAATATATACTTCTTATACAATTTCATATTCGATGAGATATCATTGCAAAAAAAAAGAGATGCCATACTCGATGGCTCTGTCAAAGACATAAAGTAAGCAAATGATACAGCTCTTCTATAGATAAACAAGTGTTATGACAAAATATGATGAAGATGATATATTCCGACATACTCAAGTTTGTATTAGTTTAGTATGGCACAAGTCTAAATAGGGTCAAAATTGGTGGTAGAACTTCTGTGTTTTGCTAGTCTTCCTGCTTTGAAAATCAGCATTTGAGATCCTTGCTTCAAACCCCAACCTCTGGCAAGTTGAGATAGGTTAAATTCAAATGGCTAATCTATGAAGATAATTTGTATTTTTTTTCTCTCAAAAAAAGTTTGCAAATGAAATTTTATTGAAAATAATGTTATATAAAAGTTGATAGGTCATGATTCCCAAGTGTTTTTTTTCTCATTGAGATGTATTCTTTGTGCTGTGGAATCAGTAAACAAAACCTTTTAACTCTGACTCCTTTGAGTTGGAACATTTTTACTGACTTGACTCCCACAACCCAATAATTGCTTACGACGCCATGACTCCAACTCTACAACCCAATAATTGCTTATGACACTTCAGAGTCGGCACATTTTTACTGACTCCGACTTTAACCCCAGTTACCCAACAATTGCTTCTTGCTCAGGCTCCCTGTTTAGTCTAATTGAAAATGTTAGCCGAAAACATCAGGACATATCATCTATTGGAAGAAAGATTGGTTTCTAGCAGAATCTGTTCAAAATATGATTTATAATGCAAGATAAATATACATGCATGTTGCTGTATTTACTTGTGTATAATATGAGAAAAAATCTGTGAATTTGGGTCAAATTGTCAATAGAGTAATGCTTTTATTTTTTCGAAACTCAAAGAAAATAAAAAGCACATATTGACAGCTTAAAGTAAATTCACTGATTCCTCATTTTTTTTTTTTTTTTTCTTGCATTATAGATTAGTTGAATAGATATATCAACTTTTTCTGGGGAAAAAAGCTCTTCAGAAAAAAAAAATTGCATGAGAATTGAAAATTGCATTTACATCAATGTGGACAATTTAGTCCTCATTTTTCATAAATTTTCATTTCTCCATTTTTGTTTTTGAAAAAAAGAAAAAAAAAAATGAAGACTATGCAAAATTCTAGGTAAAGTGATGCTCACAGAATAATCTTCACATAAAATTAATGCTACCTGGTTTTACCATTTTGTAGAAATGAGATAAGGACCCAATTCCCGGATGCTTATGCAGAAGTCCATCCAAGAAGGGTAGTAAATGACTTCGGCAGTGTGCTATAGTTACTCCATGAGTACAGCAGATTAACTTAGAATCTTTTAATCGTGCTTAATGCTAGGAAATGTATTACTACATTCAACTGAAATATCTGCACCACACATAAATGAAGTAGTTGACATGTGTACCAGAACAAATTATCTAAAAAAAATAGATGTTTTAGCTAAAATAAGAATAAAAATAGAAAAAAAAAAAAAAAAATACCAGCACAAGATTTGGTCCATTATTGGTCCAAAATGACCATAGAGACCTCCAAAAGCACTTTTATTGATGGTGCCTAGTGGTATACTCGTGCAAATTTTCAAGGTCGTAGCCTCCAAAATGTGTCCTGGAGTACCCAGTGACACATACACGTGTGCCCAGACAAGCAAAGAGAAGAATCTGTAGCTCACTCTGCCTGTTGGTTTGTCAGGACATTTGTGGGGGTACAGTGATTCAATATATTTCATCTAACTACAAAAGTGGTAGTAGTATTCATTCATGTCTGTTTGTTCACATAATATTTCCAAAGTTTTCTATTAATTTCAATTAAATTTTGTGGAAGGTTGAGCAATGGGCTATGGTGTAAGTAATTAAATTTGGGGGTGTGTTGTATGATTTGTATTTAAACAGCTTTATTTGCCATCTCTAAAGTTGTATTCTTACTTTACAGCCTTTTGCTCAACCACCTCTTTTTTAAACCTTAATGGACTCTTCTAAATAGCATGACCTGGGTGTTCTATACTCTCTTGGATCCTTTGGGGATTATACATATAGTGAAACACCTGTGTATCGGTGGTTCTATTCAAGAATCTCTGGTTGTATACACTTCTGTTAGCTTCAGCATGGAATCTACGACAGTCACTTGAATCAGATCAGTAATTGTTTCTCAAGGGCAGATCCAGGCACTTTTCCTCCCCCTGCATCATACCTGACAGTATCTCCAAAAGATCTGAAGAGTGAGCCATGGGGTACAAGAACTGCTCTAATTTGGGGATGAATCTAGGAATTTTTTTCCGAGTGAGATTTTAAAAAATTCATTCATTTTTTTCAATATATTCATGTATCCACTCATGTTTGTCTTTACAGTATCCATAAGTTTTCAATGAGTTCTAATGACATTTTGGTGAAGGGTATGGGCTGAGAAAGAATTAATGAAATTTAGGATGGATCTAGGAATGTTTGTTACCTTCCTTATAGAGAAACTCTTTATGAACTAATTTTCATTTGGTTTTTAGTAATGATGGGATTTGTAGAAGTATTAGCTTTCTGAGTACTTCCTTATTGAGTAAGTAAATTAATTCTTTTTTTTGTCTCTCAGAACCTCGTATTTATATCTACATGAGAGGTTCAAAATATTTGTATTATTTTGTTCTGTTATAAACTAAGCTAGTTTAAAACTTTGTTAAATGATAAGGATGACAGTAAATGACTCAGTTATCTTATGACAGTTTTTGAGATCAAGTATTCTCAATATCACATAAATTCCTATTAGTTAGGAATGGAAGTTACGAGTGTTATAATTTTACTTCAGTAGATATTATTGAGCATTTAAAAATATTCCATGTCTCTTATTTTCCCTGAAAGTGAATTAACCTGTTAAATGCTGAAGTGGCAAGTTTATTAGTTGTCCATTGCAAGATAAAAGTTTTATGGTAGATGAGAGCTAATAAGTTTCATTTAAACCAAAAAGTTACTTATACTAACATAAGCAGAGAAAAAGATTTTTCTGTCGTCAGTGGAGTTGTAATAAACTAAAAATAAGTAATACATGAGAGAGAAAAAATGAAATAGTGTGGGATCTTTATGAAAGGTTTGTATCTCTCCTAAAAAAACTTTTTGTTTTCCAATGAAATAAAAACTTTAACTTAAATTCGAGTCAATATTATACATCATTATTAATTCTGGTCTAGTTATTTTACCTTCATCCTAACTTGTTTTGAAAAGAAAACAAAAGCAACTGAAAATTAGGATGAGTCAAATATCAATTACCATGTTACAATGCTTCATTCAATAATGAGAATAGATTTGAAAAAATAAAAAATAATGTATTAAGACTTAGGCCTCAAATGCAAGCATCAACAAGTGTTGAACACCGGGTGTAAGGTTTAAGGTATGATGTCAGCTTCTGTTGAACTATGGAGTCCTTGTGGCTGAATGATCAAAAGCAGCCAGGTGTAACTGAACTCCTCTACCTAGAGGATATGAGTTTGATTTTCATTGTGGATTTACTTTTCATTTCCAATCATGCTGTTTGATCATCAATGTAGGATTAGAGATCTATTCAAAGTTGTGAAAAAAAATTTTTTTTAAAGCATAGAAAGCTAGGATGGAGGTAAAAAAAACAAAAAAAAAACTAATGAAAATTAATAACGTTACAATACCTCATCCAAATGAATTAGAAAAATATTATTGTAATATCATACATATTTGACTTAAATTTCTTTGATAAGGAACTTAGCAGTGCCGATCATAATCACAAATAACACTATTCTCAATGCTATAAAACCGATTCTTGAAATCCCGAATGATCAGAATCCAAAATGGATGAAATAATGAGAGCACAATGCCAAAAATTCAATATCCTGAGAGGTTGAAATCACAAAAAACAAAGGTGGACAGATTGCTTGGTGCTTTATTGATGGTTTTTGACTTGAAAAAAAGTATGTCTTCCTTTCTGCATTTCCTACAACATAATGGAAGGGTATGTGAAATTGTCCCCTAAGATTTGAAAAAAACATCTGATAAAATATTCCTTTTCCATTAATAAGTTAATTGTTTGTAGAAGTTCGTTTACATTGAAAAGAAAAAAAAAAGCAAAACACTTTTATAGTCAGACTGGTATTTAAAAAAAACAACAATATTCATAAGTTCAACGAAGTGTCCACCCACTGTGGTGGTATTTGTAGCAGGAGGAGGAAGAGCAAGTAGTTTTTCTTTGAGTCAATTGATTCTCATATTTGTAAAATATTGTGATATGGAAATATTTTGCAAGTATCGTTTTTTTTTTTTTTTTTTTTCTTCAGTAGTAAATGGCCATTTTCAGCTTTTTAAAGCTAGGGAAATGCAGACCTTGGACATTATATCATGACATCCTTAGCAGCTGGTGAAAAAAAAATTATCAGAATAGTGTACTTGTTGACATGACATCCTTCCTTCATATTTCTGTTATTAAACATAACTGGGACTGACAGACAGAAAAGTGTCTAATAGAGATGTGTGGACACATCTGAAGAGAAAGTAAAAAAAAAAATGTATCAAGCAGAGTATGATTCAAGAATTCAAGTTGTCTACCTTTTGTTTTTCAGGATTTTATGCTTTCAGCCTTGTGGATTCATTAATTCAAATATATGGGATTTTAACATTGTTTTATGGCATTGGGATAGATTTGTTTGTTTTTTTTAAATTTTTCTTTCGGATTATGGATTATGACCCAGATCTTACTTGAAATCTATGTATGTTCTTATCTACATAACACGACTTACTGATAAGTTATATCAAGTGGGGTGAAAAAGTATTGTCTGATATCATCATTCTGTTTGTGACTCTTTATGTGATTTAACGTTGGAATGACTTTCTATGTGAGGTAAGTTCTTTAATTATAAGATCAATCTGATGTAATTCTTTCTAAATGCTCATTTTGTAAAACAACCATTTGCCATCTCTTATCATTCTCATTTAACTTCACATTGAAGATTGTTACAGTATACTGTTGGCTGATAGATTACTATTATAATTGTGGATGTGGCGATTGCTATGTACCAATATTTTTTCACAACAGGTTCAGATTTGTCTTTTGAAGATTTTGTCTTAATCTGTAAGCATATCATATACTTAGTAACTTGTGTTCAAGTTTTATGTAACCTCTATACACTGAAGTACAAATAGGCAACTATTGGCCTGCAGCAACAATTTTTCATAGTCCGTGGCCAATCTAGGCATTGATTTAAAATCTTGTGTAATTTTTCTCTAAGTTAATTTTATAATTCATATTATAGAATTACTATTGTTTTGTCTTTGCAAATCAATGATAGAATAAATGTAATTCATATATTTGTCTAAAATCAAAATTAGGTACATTATCTGTAATACAATCTAGATTTTTAAAGTGAATGTATGGTAAGAATGAATATGAAAAATGTCTTATGTGGCCCACTAGATCAAAAAAGTTGGCCATGACTGCATTGAAGTATGTCCTTCTGTGCAAAAAGATAGTCCTAAATATACTGGGAAATCTTTAATGTATATTTCTAATTATGTTGCCATCAAGTTTGCGCTTTAAAACCACAAATAAATAATATTACTTGATGAAAATGTTTTCTCTTTGTAAATGGTCCTCCCATTTCTCAACTATGTGTACATTTTCTTTAATTTTTCTTTTTCATAAGACAAGGCAGTCAACATTATTATTATTTGTAGGTTGGCATATTATCATTAATGTTGCTGACCTTTTCCTTGTCAACAGCTATGTAATTTTCATAAGTCTCCTCAGGAAGTAATGGCATTTGGAATGGAATTTGCTATTGGCAGCTCTATCATATATAATGTCTTTAAGGCTGGACAACATCTTTTGAGTCAATTTTTTTTCTTTTATTCTATGAATGTTGTCTGCCACTTGCTTCATTCCATTGTGATTTGTGGTATGTAAAATTGGCCCAGAACAGATATTTCTGAGCCTCTAGAGAAAAATTCAAAGAATCTAGAAAAAAAAAATCATTGTTTTTACATCCTGCTTAACCCATTATGCCCAAAGAAAAATCACATCTTTCTCATGGTGACAGAGCATAGGAAGTAACCTGAATTGTATTTTTTAAAGCATAGTATAAAAAAGCTAATCTATATAGCTAACTTATAATAAACTTTATGTACTAATATCAAAAATTTATCTCTTGTCCAGTTCCTCAATAGATATCTACTCTGACTATTTGCTCAGTGTGGCTGATGTATTTGTGCAGGTGTGTTCATATCTATTTAATATCTGCTCCTCACTATATGTATATACAATATATATATATATATATATATATATATATATATATATATATATATATATTACTGAAAAATTCTGTTGACTTGATAAGTATCTTACCTAATCATATTCTTATCGTTTATGTTACTTTTTAGATCTTGGCTAATGGCTTCACTATCAGCAACTTTGCCAAGTTTACATAGTTCACTTTGAAAGCCGACCTATTTAAAATGACTATATGCAGCTATTGTTCAGGGTACTTCCCTGAGTTTTGTAATTAACGAAAAATTCATTAATCTATACGCAAATAATTAGGTGCTAAAAATGCAAGAAAAATGGTGGCTCTTTTGAAACTAAAAACTAAGAAATTTTCCCATTTCTAGAAGTCATGAATTATTTTACTGAAGTCTTAACATAATTCTCTTTTTTAAAAATTTATTGATGTTACAATAACTATCTTTTATCATCACTGGAATTCATTTAACCTAATTTAGGAACTTTCAAATTCTTTCTTCTGTACATGCCGTATAGGTTATAGGTAACAATATCTTTGTATATCCTTCATTATTATAGGAAACAGAATCATAAAATTTATAAAAATGCCAAAATCTCATATATTTCCAATGTATCTTATTTGGTGCATGTATTCCAGGTTTCATGCAAAACTTCTGCTCATGTTGCACATAAAATTAACACTGGTGTAAAATTGTGAAAATGAACACTTCTGTAAGTTTACATATAGCGCTTTTTTATCAGAAAACATTTTTGAGGTTGTTCGTGGCTAATAGAACGGAATTTTGCAAGATTTTATGTAGCAAAGCTGCATCTGTGAAATATCTTGGTTACGCTTTTTTTAATTTTATTTAAGATGTGCATAATATGTCCAAAATTTTATGCCTTATGACATCTCTCTACTTGGAGTATACTTCGGCTTGAGAATTTTGAAGATGTATAAGGATACTCAATTGTTTTTGAAAATTTTCATTATTCCACCAATTGTGTGGTCTGGTATTCACACTTTTGCTATGTATATCAAAATGTTCTTTGTTTTTTCCATAGGTATTCGTGTTGTCTTTGATAATCTTTGAGATTCAACCAGTGCTTATTTCATGAGGATGTTGTTGATGGTTTTGAAATTCATGAGGGTATTTGCTTACAGTTTGTATGTATACCAAAGTCCATCATAGACTTGAAAAAAATTAGTGATACTCCAAGAATACTGGAGATAACATATGTATCGCAAGACTGAAGAGTGAAAAATGTATTGATATTCACTTAGTTTAATCTTGTATAGTGGTAAATAGAGGAAATGAGAGTAAACAGATCTTTTTTACATTATTTTTTTGAAAAAAGAGGTTTTGCCTGCCTCAAAATTCTGACTTTTCTAACCAAATTATAATGCTGATTGCTGTCACGTATAGGATAGATGCAACTATATCAGCTATGAGGCAAGCCCTGGCTGAAGGAGATATTGACTGAAATATTGATAGAAACAAGGATGAAATAGGAAATAACACAGCATAACATCAATGATATGGTGATTACTTGATTTTTGATCAAATGATTCATAATATTAAAAAAAGAGTTAATTTGGGGTGGGACCTGTATGTTTCATTTTTTGTTTTTAATAATACAAGATCAGTTTTAGTCAGGGTTGCTGCTGATTTAGATGGTTTTTCATTCGTTTTTTCAAATTTGAGAGTCTAGTGTTGACAATATTTAGATATATTTTTAGATATTTTTAAATTTTTCAACTGTGAGAGTGACTTATAGAATCAAAAAAAACTGAAAAATCATATCTAAATTGGCAATTCTGCTTTTAGTTGTCATCTATATCATTTAAAACAATCCTGGTTTTCTTCTGATAATTTTGATGTACAGGGACTCTAAAGTAATATTAACATTGGACAGTTGCTCAAATTCACACTTTAAGATGCTATTGGGTATGATGATGAATGTTGGGCCTTATGATACAAGTTTGATTATGATTGACAATGATAGATTCAATTTATAACAATTTCTGTCATCAAAAATTAATCTTTTGTTTCGAGTTATTTTAGGTTTTCCTTGTAATAATGGATGGTGTTACCATTTTGATTTGGCTAAGCTAATTTTTAGATTAGCCATATTGAATTGCTGAAAGTAGATAGATCTTTATCATTTTTCAAATGTTGATCTTGATCTAAAAATATTGTTTTTTGGTAATCTTTTGGTTAAGGGACACAAGCGTTTTTCAGCATGGCTAAAAATGTTATTATACTATGTATTAATGAAATTATGAAAAATAAGTCATTAATGTTCTTTTGGTCTTTGGAATCATTTCAAACAATCCTTTCTACCAGAAAGCTCTTGTTGCGATTTCTATTTTCATTAATTTTCTCAAAATCCCATACCCCTGAGTCAATATAGTATGTAGTTAGGGTTTGTATGTAGGTTTGGGGTTAGGATTTCTAATTTTGCAATTATTTATTGTATTGTAGAAAATTGAAGAATCCTTGTATCAAAACATTTTTAGATAAGTTTAAAAATTCACATAAGCATTGTAAATGTAATTCTAAAATAATTTTATTGTTTATTTTATAAATCAAAAATTAAAGTTAATACAAAGAAAATGAAATATACACTGATACTTGGAAATCAAATTTACCCAATAGCCATTGTAAAAAAAAAAAAATATTGCCACTTTTAGCCAAACTAAAAATTGCCAATTTCAATATGCATCAGTGCGAGAATAGTTTGGTTTTGTATTATGCTCTTCATTTTTTTTCCACATTCGTTGATTTTAATTTGAATAAGTTAATTGTCATATTAACCTGCTATAGAATTAGTTTCTGTTGTCAGTTATAGGATTGTAGTTAATCTCTTATTTAACCTACAGAAGAAAGTTCATAAGTCATTAGTTCAGCTTTATCAGCTAATGTCCATAATTTGAATGATAGTGAAAATGATATTGTTATTAATAATACTGGTAAACAGCTGGGGTTAATCAAATCAGTATATAAAATTTATTAAAATAAAGACTTTGAGGATTTTTGCACAGAAATGGATCTATATTTACCTTGATTGTTACTTTTTGTTATCTTTTTGTTAGAAAAAGGCTATATTTTTGATTGTGATGTTTCTCATTTGATTTTTGAAATGCAGTTGTTGGGGAATAAATTAGGAAGAGAATATACTTTGAATCTTGAGGATTTAATAGTAAATGCTGTGTATGAAAATCATTTAAATTTGTATTGAGCTATTAAACAAATATAACAGTGGCATTTTGATGAATATGTCTGTATTATTGACAGCACTAGTACAGTACCTGTAAAAAAAAAAACAACAAAAAAACAGGATTATTCACACATGGATAAATTATATGGATATATATTTTTGTATACATTTATTTATTCAATAATTTTAAAGCAATAAGTTAACAGAATTAGGTATGAAAACTTCATTTTTTTTTTTTTTTTTTTTTTTTTTTGTGAGAAAAACATCAGCTTTATTCATGGCAAATCAGAAGTGCCTATGAAAGAACCCCATAATTGATGTGGTTTTGTTTAAATAAATTGCTACCCTCTTATGTATGCAGTAAAAACTTGGATTGATGTGGTTTTTAAATTTCGAAATGGAGAAACTGATCTCTTTGTTCATTTCTTTTATTGTCAACTTAATCATCTTACATGCCACACCAATCTCCTTGTGTTACCAACGAAATATAAAGTGGACAATGTGACATTCATTGCAACCTTATCATCTGAAGGATATTTTTTAAAGTTTTTAGTTACACTAATACGTTTGTATATTGTCTCAAATATTTATCTTTCATATTGAAAAAAAAAAGAAGATTCTTTCACTCAAACATGTTGATTTAAATAATGTTATTTTATATTTTGGTATTTTTTGCCATTTGACGTAGTTGTCTAACTTAAAAATAGTCAATGAATGAAGAAACAAAAAAACAAAAAAAATGAAATTTCTCAAAACTGATTTTATTTTTAAAATAGATGACTTTAGGAGGACAGCATGATGATATAAAACAAATATTATGAAATGAATTTTTACAAATGACTGGAAATATCATGCAGGAAATCAACACCCTTATTTTAAAAACATATTTAGAATTTTAAAAATTCTGTCAAGTTTTTTTTTTGTTTTGTTTTTGGAGACTAAATTTTTGTCTGAAGAAACAAAAAACAAAATTTCATTTATTGAGTGGATTTCAGTCAGTATTTGCTTTTATCGTCAATCTTCACTTTTATTAGCAAAACCTCAATTCAATTGATAATTTTTTCCCCAGGAAATAAATATTGTTAAGACCACTTTAATGCATTCGATAAGCATTTATTTCACATTTGTTATTTTCTTATAGTATCATATAGTACCATACTATTTACGATAAACTCTCACTGTAACAAACCAATTAGAGGAGGGGGTGATCGTTGAAGCAGAAAGTTTGTTATACCTAATGGTTGACCTTCTTTTGGTAAATAACTGAGTTCACTACATCACTGCATTTAACAAACTTTGTTCAGTAAATCCATCGGCATTTCGGTCCCCCATTGTTCTATTTTCTCTCATACTCCTACTGTAACTTAAGAGTATAAGCCCTGGCCGAAATGCATGCAGAAAACAATGCAGTAAGCATAGAATGAAAAAGTGTTGACGTGCATCCCATTAGTCTTGGCTCATGCACGATTGGTGACAAATATTTTACATCGAAAACGCACAATGAATTCATTAAAAAAAACTACAAAGCAAACAATTTATTCTAATATAAAACACTAAGGAATTGATACTTTATACAAAGCTTAATATTCCATCATTTTCATATGAATATTCATATTGAAACATGATTCAACATCTCTAATTTGATTTCAATTATGATATTTTCCCCTAATTTTAATTTATTTTGAATTTCCTCTTGAAAGTATTCATTTGATTTCTTGAAACAGATGTTTTTGTTTTTTTTCATAAAATCATATAGAGGACATTATACCTTGTCAATGGGTTTGATACACCACAACCAGGGTACGTTCAGTGAAATTTGTTCTCAACAGAAATGAAGCTACTCGGCTGAAATTGATCAAACAGTCTATTCTACTGCGCATCATTATATGCGCGGGTGAATTTCCCTGGTGACTGAGATACAGTGACAATGCCTTTGAAGAACTTAATGGCACAGACATACAGAAAAAAGTGTTGTTTTTTTTTCTTTAAATTAAATGAATTCAAGATTAGAATAAAAATTGTTGATTTTTGTATGAAAGTATTGTAAATTGATGAATTATTTTGTATTTAAATAAATTGGATTCAAATATACTTAGTTTGATTTGTAGCTTTCAATAAATTCATTGTACGTTTAGTCTTCCTGCAAAGTACCAAAAGTTATGGTTCATGTGTTTGGATTTGCTGAATGAAGTTCAATAAATCCAACAAAGTCAGTTCAGAAGGATCCATGAGTTTGTTGAAGCCAAAATTTTTGGGAGCGAGGGTTTACGGTACTCAATACAGTAGATATACTATATTTTTAGTCGCTAATAATCGATCATTGATAAATTGTTTTTTTCCATTGATTATTGCAGTTGATTAACGCAGTTTTGATATACATTGATTAATTAATCATATTAATCAATGGAAATGAGCATTTATTTTGTTCCACTCTAAATAAATCAGTAGCTGTAGTGATTTGGGTGTGAACATACATAGCTGTGTGCTTTAGAGTATGCAAAGCACACACAAGCTTTGCTTTACCCTCTTCTTCTCTTCCTGCTTGCTTCAACATGACAGAAACTCTCAAACAAAATAGTGACACTAGCTTTTTATAATAAGATCATTTTTTATATAACAGAATTATGAGCCAGTTCACATCTTGATCTAAGTATGTTGATTATAGAATTCCTAGCTCATTTTCCTCTGCCATTGATTGCATTTTGATGTGCCTTTTTCAATTGTTTGGAGTCTGATTTCATCTAATCCTATTTCACATTTCTTGAAATTCCAGACATCAAACATGAATAATCAAATGATTTTGTTCCCTGTAGCTTTTATCTTTTTAGCAAGATTAGAAGAACTAATTCCCATCATACTGTTTATTCATTTATTGTTTAATATGACTGCACTTTATTAGAAAATGAGAGGATTCTTTTATAAAAGTACATTCATGTGTTTTTATTTACCATTTGTGGTTTATTGTTTCATTACTTTACCATATGACTGAATTGTTTTCCTCCCTTTGCTCCCATATTCTCAAAGTGAATACATGGACTAATTTCCCAGTTTTTCAAAAAAAAAAAAAAGAAAGAAAAATCAGTTCATTTCATTTCGTAAACAGTAAGCGAAAAGCAAATGGCAAGGGATCTAGTTAATCTGAATATTGTTTGCTCTATTCAAATGAAACTAATTTCCAGAAGTATCGCGTTGGAGTGGTTTTTTTTACTTGAATATATTCATTTCACCATTTGTTTGTTTTTTTTTTGTTTTTTTTTGTATTGATATTATGTAATCCGGAAATATTTAGTGGAAAATAGAGAAAAGATAGTTAGTATTTGGTATTTTCATTTATCATAACTGTTAATTTTTTTTTTTTGTTTTTTTGTTCCCTTTACCTCTGAATAGCTTTAATAGAATTGGTATCTACTATTCTTCATCTTCATTTAACCTTATTGAAAGCGTGTTTTAATCCTTATGGTTCAGTTATTTGAAAAAAAATATCTAAAACTCATCTCGTTAGTTCTAAAATAAAATACTTAACATTTTCATTTACTCTTTGGATAGCATTGAGCAAACTTATTGGTATATTAACACAAATAATAGGAATAGTTTTTTGTGACATTTCATCTCTACTTCATGATTCTGTATTAATACCGAGTGGAGGGCAGACAGATTAAACCACCAATCCTCATTTAATGTGCTTACTCAATATCACTGATAGAAACTTGAACTTTAGGATGCATATATAGTTTAAATATTCATTTTACCAAATACCTTATAGCACTTCATTAAAGAAAAATTATCTAATCAAAGTAATGCTATTGGATTTTATTTTTTATTAAGCATTTAAGTTGATTTTCCCCAAATGAAGCATTTTATTATTGATTTCCTTCTTCATGTAACTTAACAATTGGAGGGTATTTGACTTGGAAATTTGAAATAAAAGCAATAATTTGTAGAGTAACCAAAGAGTTGATCATGAAAATGCTTTATCTCTGAAATTGAATAATTTTTTCTTCCCACTTTTCAAACTTGTCATTTTTATTGTTTTTAGCTCTCTTTCAACTTATGTGCTTTCATTATGCAGGGTGTTGGTGAAATACAGCGACACTTATGAAGGGAAATTACTCTCCAACAAAAACTCATCAGGTGCTCCTCCCTGAATTTATTGGTAGCTGATTGGCTGTGTGACAGCTGATAGCTGTAGCTATAAATTTAGGGGATGCAACTGATGAATTTCTTTTCAAGATTTTTTTTTCCTTTTTTAAATGTTGTGTTATTTTACTAACACCTTGTATATCAAAAAATGTTTTGTCTGATATTTTCATCCGGGAATGAATTTATGATTACTTTATTGAATCTATAAATATTGTACACTAGGATCTTTTTCTTTAGTATACAAAGTACATTGGCAATAAAACTCT
Source organism: Thysanoteuthis rhombus (assembly GCA_963457665.1). Lineage (NCBI taxonomy): Eukaryota > Metazoa > Mollusca > Cephalopoda > Oegopsida > Thysanoteuthidae > Thysanoteuthis > Thysanoteuthis major. The sequence goes on from OY735221.1 coordinate 44,501,901, forward strand.
ATGACTAAATTAAAATCTAAAAAAAAAAATTAAAAAAAAAAAAAGGATTATTAGTGTGGTCATATAATTATTTTCTTTTAGAATTTTTGTTGAATAACAATTGGGGTGTAGAAATACTATTTTTTTTTTTTTCCCAAAATGTATTTCTTCAAATTCTGGATGTACTATTCTGCTAACATACTGCAGACTGTTTTAATGCTAATAGTAAACTTGTTTCTTATTATTTTGAAAACCATTCTTTGTATTTTCATGTTTATTCTTTCTACTTGCTTTTTGAAATATGTAAAACTCTAATTTAGTGTGATTGTTTCATTCTATCACTTCTATCTATATGTTGGAGTTACATGCTTCTCTTCCTTTCTTCTCTTGTATATATAAAGCAAGCGTACCAGTGTGTGCCGAAAGTCCAGTTTCAGGGGTTTAAGGTAATGCAAGTGCACAGCTGCCAAACAGTACAATGAATGGTTGGTTCCACTTGGCTGACATTCTTCTGGTTTTCTATCATTAACATCTACTTCTTCACATCTCTTGTAGCAAGTGACTCACTCAAATTTTACAAGTTCTACCAGACAGAATGTTCAGCTGCAGCCAAACCCTTCATTGACAAAAATTAGCTACATCTTTGTTCACATTTTAAAGTTTTCACAAGAATTACTTTTTTTTTTTTTTTTTTTTTGCAACTTGTTCTTTCTCAAGATTTATAGCATACATAACAGTTTGTTTTACTTTTAGTCTTTTATAATTCATTCATGCTTTTCATCAAATTATGAGTGTTCATAGCAGTGCATTTAAAATTGGCTTTAATATTGTGATTACAATTAAAATCTGATAGTAAATATCATGGTAACATGGAATGAAATATACATGCTTTTACTTCATCAATATCACTGTCAAGATCCATCCTTAAAGCATCCAGCCATTTTGAATATCTCCATGGGTTCTGTGGCTTTGATGTAACTTGGGGACCTTACTGCACATGATTGAACCAACATTTTCCTGTGGGGTTACTCATTTGGTAGTGAGGCGCTGTGAATTTAGCTTGTGTACTATGTGATCATCACATTCACAATGATCGAGTGTCATTCTTCATGTCTCGTGCACATATTTTTGGCAAAGCATTGTATCACTCTGTTCTGTCACCTTCCACTTCAGTTCATATTTGGCACCCTGCAACATCTGGCTTTTTACCCTAAATAGAATTCAGATCATGAATGAAATTAAAGAGAATACAAGACAGGTGATGGTGATCCTGAGAGAGGACTTTAAAAATTATTGGAAAAGGTTGCTGGGATGAGTGTTTGAGGTCACAGGACTATTTTTTTCATTGATATTAAATGACTTAATACTTTCTTGACAAACCTTGTAGGTTAAATGTTCTATCTTCTGTATGAACATTCAAGTTTTCCATAATTAAGTGCACAGTGAATTTCCGACTATTGTTGGACATATTTGCAAAAGATAACCATAGTATTCTTTTTTTCTTTTTTTTTTCTTATTTTTTGTCTGAAAAAATTCCCAGTTTCATTACATGATGGATTTTTCAAGATTCCACCTGTTATTTCTCTGCTATAAAAAGAGTAAAATTTTGAAAATGCTTATTGTAAGTCATGGTAGTAATTTCAGGCTTTTAAACAATGGTACTGTTGTTGGCAACATCAATACTTCGTACTCCTTGGAATGTTGAAAGCACCTGTTTGATTGCTCAACATGCCTATTAGACTAGAAACAGTCATAAAATTTGTTTCTTCTACTTACATCAATGGAGTAAAGCTCTCGGAATTAGGAATTCGATTGTAAAATTTTCTTTATATATTTGGAAAGGAATTATAGAAATATTCAAGTAGTGAGGATTTATTCTAAAAAATCTGGTCTCAGTTATTAAGTCTTAATTGTTTTTTTTTTTGTTCCTTGCAATTACTGCTAATAAGAAATTAGCTTCAAATATGTAAAACAACCTTTATTCTATCTATACTAAATACATCATCAGCTGACATGAAATATTGATGATTGGTTGCACACAAATCTATTGTGTTAGTTAAAAAGTCTTGATATTTTCTGTTCATGAGAAACATTTTGCTTTCTATCTCTGAATGGTTTGTGATAATAAAAGTAGGATTGACCTATTAAAAACTAGAAATGCAGCTGAACAGCTATTAAGTCACAGACAAACTGAAATTGTTCATTTTTATTTCTTGTGTTGCATTTTATTATTGCGCATAAACTACTGTGCAATTACCGTTCACATACCACTTGATATAAAAAGAGATGATTACTTTGTATATGTTTCTGGCAATAATTACATCACTAAACAAGGCTTTTAAGAGCAACAAACTTGATTTTTCTGTAAAAGTTTAGCATTATCTGGTTTCTAAAATTTTTCTATGCATTATCTGCATAACAATATTCTGGTGCAGTAATGAATCTTGGGAGTTTTTTTGTTTTTTTTAATCTCCCACATTGTTTGCATTAAATCTGTACAATGTATTGGCTGTTGCTCACATCGGATCTGGAAGTCTTGAATAAGTTCTGCTTCTTGATTTGAACAGGGCCATTACAAAATATCCTGTATAAATGTCTGGTACTAAATTGTAAATGAACGTGAAAATAAAAATGTAATTCTGTGAACGACTTGGTTAAATTTTCCTGTAATTTATTTTTCAATGGTAATTACTGAATCTAGCTTGGATTTCTAATCTTAGGTTTTGATAGTTCATTTGATTATCATCAAGTATCAGGATAGATTTTGCTTTAAACTTTGAATAGCAATCTTCATTAAATATTAGCCAAAATTGAACTCCTTAAGAGGCATTTATTTCAGATAATTCATCATTTATTGCACTGAGATTTTTCTTTATGATATCAATTGCCAGAAAAATAAACTAAATGAATGATCGTACTTCTCAAACTGTTATGTCGATAATTCTTGAGATACAAATGTTGAATTTTACAAGTGATAACTTTGCTTTACATTTTAAATTATTGCACGTTGCATCACTTCACTGAAAGTTTTTAAAATAAATCAATTCAAGGTTATTCACTCTTGAAATGCATGTTTTTATATCTGCTAAACAAAGTTGTAACCAGTTGATATTTTCTACTTGAAAGGTATTCATAGACATATCTTTTATTGCTAATATTTCAGTATGTTTCATTGGCTTTTTTGTAATTTTATTCTGGTTTTTGGATTTTCTGCTTGTTAAAATGTTGAAATGTTTTTTCTTTAAAACTTTTCTCTTTTCGTGGATTTAATTTTTTTTTGCTTGACCCAAAAGAATGGTTTGAGAAGATCTACAAGCAATATTGACGAACTGTTTTTGTTTATACTAAAATTATCAATCTGATTGAATTGTTTTTGTTTCAGTTGACTATTAAGTTAATATTATTGATGTATATAAGTGTATATGAAATGCTTTCTCTTTTCATTATAAATTCTGCAACTTTGATTGGTTCATATTCAGATGCAAAACTTGTATACTTATTACTTTTTTTCTTTTAAATTTTAGAGTTCTGTTTTCTGTAATGTATTGAGACTGTACTTTCATATTTACTATAATAATAGTTTAGAAAATCAATTCAAGCCTAAGCTGTCAGGTTGGCCAAAAAGTTGAAGTAAAAATGAGACATTTTTGATTTTCAACATTCAACTTCATCATATTTATCATTTGGTTTCAGTATTTTCTGCCACCTTTCAGGTAACTTCATATTTCTCATTGTTCTTGTACTTTTCTCCTTTTTCAAAAAAAACTTAATTTTATTTAAGTTTCTGGGCAAAAAACTGCTCTAGGTGCTTTCTGCAGTCTCCAAGGGAAATGCTGGAATTAATAATAATCCAAAGGTGCAATAATTGGTATATATCATGGATAAATGAGAAATTCACAACCAAGCTATAACAATTTTTGCCTGCTCACCAAAGAAATGTGTGGGATAGCATTATTCATGGAATATTATGCCCTTTCTCTTGACTAATTTTGGATGCTTTTTGTTGATTACTGCCTTCATTTGGTCTAATTGGGAGCAGTAATTGTTTGAATTAGTTGTTTCATTTTCTGGAAGGAGTTCATAATGGACTCCCTTCCAATGCCACCATTGACATAGCATCATCTTTAGATGAAGACCAGTCTTGGGAATGGTTAGTGGTGGTTCATTTTGTTTACCCTATAATCTCTTGCGCTCCACGTTGTAATGTATCCATTTTTCTCCACTTGCCACAGTTCGAGACATGGAACATCTCGATGTTCAGCAAAGGAATCTGATGGAAATAGCCACATATCAAAGTGATTTACATGAACTTGTTGATTCAAAAGATTTCAACATCTGATATGCAAACTGAGTATGTTGGCTATTTCCTGTTATATAATGTTGATTATTCTCAGTTAACAAATGAAGACAATACTTATCAACCTCAGCTGGTCTACCCAACCACAAAGCATCGCTCAGCGAGAGATCTCCTGCATGAAACTTCATAAATCACTCTTGGCACATTCAATCATTCACAGTATTTTTTATATAAATTACACGAGTTGCATTTTTACCATCCTAATATGACAGCTATTTACAATACAATTAACAGTGATCATTTTGAATGAAGTTGATTAAAACTAAATACTCCCAGTGCCATTTAATGACAAAAACAATGAACTTTTTGGTCAACCAATTAAAACTGTCATTTTCCTCTTTAGCGCATTAAAACTCAACAGTTTAAAAGAAAAAAACAGCTAGATTGTTTTATACTTATATTACAATTTACAAGCAATTATCTTAATGTTAATAATATTTAAAAATTTAATGCAATTCATATAAAACATTTGAAGCATTTAAGCAGACAGTATTTCTTTACTTTGTTTTATTTTATTCAATAATGCTCAATTGAGTTGAGTAAGCAAACTCTAAAAGGGTATAAATTCTTTAAAACTTGGGATAAGAATGAAATTTGTCTAAATATTTGTAATCAGCTGTAGAAAAACAATATTGCTGTTACATATTCAATTTGTAAGTGAAAAAATTTAGAATGTTTTTAAAAATGGTTTTCTTGATTCTGATTGCCAATGACCTCAGAATAAGAGGCAAGTTCATTGATCCTCTGAAGATAAGTTATTGTAATATTTTCTTTTTCTTTAAAAGTACATTTTTGTTTAATGTTAGATATGATTGCTTTGTGATGAGACTATGCTATTGTCATTTATTTCTAGATGCTTCTGAAATAAATGACAATGGTTCAATCTTCATGACTGGCACATCTCTATGCTTGATTAAAGAATACCAGTAATTAGAAAAAAAATTTTGAAAATGGTTTTATTGCATCCCAAGTTTTCATTTTGTTTTATAAGGATTGTATTTTTAGTATGTGGACATAAGAAAAACCTAAATGTTTCATTATGTAATTTATGCTTTTGTAATTCATTTTCGGTTTTAACTGCATGCAGTGGCAGTTTGTATTTTTTTCAATGTATAATTACGATTTGATTCCTTGATTTTTGAGCATGTTAGCATAAGTAGATTATTGCATTTTGTTGAATTATTTATAATTAATCTCTTCATACTCTGTTAGCCAGCAAGTAATTACTTACAACAGTGTAGATATTCATCTATGTGTTACATATCTTATAAGTGCATATTAATTGATCACAGCAGGTAGATATTGTGAAAAAATTGCCCGCAAAGTAAATAGATTTTGTTAGACTTGGCTACCAGCCTTATATTGAGCACATTTATTGAAAGAGCCATTAGTTTTAGTTCTATACATTTGCACTTATGCGAATGATCTGAATAGATGACAATGATGCTTAAGTAAAGATTTTGAATTGTTACTGTTCATATGAGAGGTATAGCAAGAGGGAAAAAAATTGCTTGCTTTAGAAATGTTTTGTTGGTATCTGATTTGATAGATGAGTTATTGGCACTTTTTCTTAGAAATGACTTTTCTAAATTGAGAGAGTACTTAATCATTGCTTTCTACTTTTAGTATAAAAGATTCTGACTCTTGAGGCTCTCTTTTCTTATATTAAACATAACTAAAAACATTTGATTGAATTCTTTGAGCGCTAATATTTAAAAAAAAAATTATCCTGATCAGTCCTTTTGCGTGCATGCACGAAAAATATTTATCAGCATAAACAACCTTTTGCTAAAAATTTTTGTATTCTCTTTTTGTCATTCTAAAAGATTCTCTTGTGATTGCAGTTCAGCTTTTCTGTTCGTTGTAAAATTTTTGTTTGTATTTATCTTGTCTATTTTTATTTACATATGATTTAGGGTTTAAAGAAGACTTTGTCTTGGTCTGATGTGTATTCAGAATTTAATCCTGATTGAACATTTGGTTAAATAATTGCAAGAAAAAAAAAACATGTTATTTCAGGTTTTTCTTTCAATATTAGTTGTTTTGAATTTTATATTTTATTCCTATATATAAGTGATTATATCATTGTTGTGGATGACTGAAGTATTTACAGGTATATATCATAAAACTTTCATTAATTGGCTTCCTATAATACCAGGTTCAATAAGTCTGCAGCCTAATGATGATGAAAAAACATTCCATTCAACGAACATTTATTTTTCAAAATAATCTCCCTCCTTATCAATGCACTTGATTCAGTGGTGAATATTAATCACATATATTAAATATCATACAAGGAATACTTCAGATTAGAATTCAGCTAATAAGTGTAAGGTTGCAGATTTATTGATTCATGATTGTACTAATGAAGGATCACCATTTTGTAAAGGCTTTAAACATCTTTGAATTTTTTGATGATTCTCAATTACTAAAAGTCACTAATATGTATTGACTTCTGTTTTGTTTTAATTTAGATTTGGTGTAAAAACTTGTTTGGTTTTATATTCTGATTGCAGTTTCTGCTTGAGAGTATTTCTCTCTCTCTCTCTCTCTCTCTCTCTCTTATAGTCATTACTTGGAACCTACTGTTAATGAAAAATAGTACAAATAACTGTTGCAATACGTGTAGAGATAAAATTCAAAAGTTAAATTCTAAAATTATTCTTAATACATTAATTTCAACTAGATTTTAAAATCTTTAAGAATTGTTTATTACAAAATTATTCACTAATGCAATCTAAATGTAGTTAGCAGTTGAAATCTAATAGATATTGTTGACTTTGAGTAAACCATTTGATTGCTTTCATCTAGTTAAGACCAGCATTAATGAATTACTTGTTACTTGTCTTAGCTGGATCAAATACTCTTTGCCAAAATGGATTTGAATTTCTGTTGGAAACATTTTTATGCAATAAGCGGTATGCATTTTAATCTAATGGCAACACCGATACATTTAAAACTTGTTTTAATGTTCATCTTCTCCCAGTAGTACAAGTGCTTACATTCTTGTTCAACATTTTTTTCTTTTTATCTGCATTTCCAACTCTCAAAATTATCATCTTGATCACATTGCAGGTTTGGTTTCCTATTTCTACTATGAAATATTCTGAGGACCAAGCTTATTGCTTGCATCAGTGAGATATTCTTTGTTCTGTTTTCATTGTATCAAGACGTATTTAAACCACTATGGATAATGAACCTGTTCTGTTTAATTTCTTCTTGATAAAAAAAAGTCTTTTTGTAATATTCATTTAATTTGATTATGAGAAATATTATTTTGATTTCAGTTGTGCTAGTTTTTTTTTCCTCAGTATCATTATGTAGGTTATTTTCCATCAAATTCACTGTTTATAGCATCTGAGTCCAATGTCGTTTTCAAATTTTTGTTGTTGAGTGCTTCCAAGCTATTTTTCATTGAATTGGTTAGAATGCAATTGTAATTCTTCATCCCAGTTTCCATTTCCATGTATTTCATGTAATATTTGCCATGGATTTGGTTATCATAGTCTATTTGTACTTGTAGCTGTTATTGTCATATGACCTTGCACACTAGGTTATCCTGACTATATTTAATTATCACTTATTATGCTACTGCTCAGTCTGCTCGGATAATGTAATGGTTAGCACATCTGCCTTACATTCAGGTCCTGGGTTTGATTCTTGGTAGGAGTGTGGAAAACTTTTCATCAGGTCAAATTTCCTTGTACACTCAGCAGTTAATTGAACACACTGAGCTAATGATTGGGATTTGTCTCTTAAGAGATAGGGGGCTTTACCTTTGTGACAACTTGCAGTTAATATTTTTCTTTCATTTGAAAAGCAAAAATGATTTGCAGAGATCTTTATTTTCTAGCATATCTATTTGCTTCTTGGGTAGTTTATTGGTTTTGTTTATAAATGTACTATCTTTTAGTTGAAAACAAAAGTAGATATTTTCATGCATTGCTAATTGATGGAAGTAAGTATATAAGGTATGGCTACTAAATAACAAGACAGGGTTTATGTAAGTCTAACCATAGCATGCATGTGCAAACCCTGTGGTATTCATTGATCAGTTTACTGTTATGCATTGCTTGAAGTTGACATTGTTTTTTGACGTCTCTTGAAAATGGTCAGTTTGGAACAAAATGGCTACCGAACCTTTTTGTATGCTGCTAACTGAAGTACATGAAGAAGAAAGCATATTATGTTCACATGTGCTTGAGTGGCACAAGGGTTTGATGTGTTGCTCGACTTTTGAACTGAACCATTTTATAACATGCCAGGACAAAATGTCTTCTCCAGACCATGCCTAAGAGTGAATTGAAGACATGAGCAGATTAAAATTGTCAGGGTTGTTTATGTTTGTCTATTAGTCAGTGTATATCATTTTGTTTGCACATTACATGAAATTGATTCAAAAAGAGAATTTTTTTTTTTTTAGGAAAATTTTTATCTTGTTCCTTGATATTCTTAAGAGGTATATCATGAGCTTAAATAACTTTGACTTTCTGTAGGTAAGGAAAACATGTCAATTATACCGCTTCAATGATTTATCAAATTAGGAAATCAGTTATTGAATGCTAACAAGTAACTTCAGTTTACTTGCAATTTTCTTGGAATCATTACTCTTCATTAATGATAATTGAACAAACACTTTTTTTTTTTTTTTTAAAGAGCCTTTGCTATAATTCGGATTCACTAACCAAAACTGATTTTTAAAAATAATCTTTTAAACTGTAGACGTCTTTAATATACTAGGTGTTACCTAAAGTTCCAGTAATCTAAACAGTGGGAGCAAACCATTTGCAGTTTGACCTTCTGCAATTACAGGAAGCAGCAATACCTCCTGAGCATCTGTCTGCCTGAGTAGACGTGTTGCTGAGTTTTGATTATTTTGGTATCAATTTTTTTCTAGTTGTTTCGGCATTTATTTTGTGTGTGTTTTTTTTTTTTTTTTTTTTTTTTTTTTTTTTTCAAAATGGCTGATCTCATGGAGCAAAGAACCTGCATCAAGTTCTGCTTCAAGATCAACAAAATGGCTGTAGATCCTCACCGGTTTCTTCAGGAAACCTTTGCTGTCAGTGCCATGTTCAAAAGCAGAATTTTTTTTGGTACAAGCATTTGAAAATAAGGATGAATGTCTGTCAAAGATGAAGGTTCTGGACAACACTTGACCAGCACAACCAAGAAACAGTGACAGTGTCCCAGGCTATCCTTATAGATTGCAGATGAACCATCCATGATATTAGTGATCTCGTAAGACTACCGTATGGGAGTGTTCAGTGCATTTTGTTGGACATGTTCGGCATGAGATGCATTGCTGCAAAATTAGTGCCGAGACCAATCACTTATTTGTTATGACATAGTTGAACTATTTTCCTCATCTATGTTTTCATCTATTCACAACGTTTTGTGCATGTACCCTCAGGCCTTTGTTGTTAGTTCTAGAATGTAAAATCACTTCACTGAGCATCTGCTCGATTGGACTGGACAGGTCACATTATTCGCATTATAGATCCAAGAACACCCGAACATAGTATAAATAATGATCAATAGACCCTGTCCAACCAAATTCAAACAAGAGCAATCACATACCCGACAGTTCCTGGCTTCCAGTAACACAAGTTATTCACCACACATCCTGTTTGTCCAATCTTGCCCCCTGTAACTTTTTTTCTGTTTCCCAAGCTGAAATTTAGATGGAAAAGACATCATTATTACTCAATTGAGATCCAGAAATAATCTCAGGAGGTGCTCCTCTATGCTTGAAGCCTTCCAAGGATGCTGGGACCACTGTATACATGCTCAACTGGGTTACTTTGAAGGCAACTAGTATAACTAGGAGCTAGGGTAGGTTATATCTCAACAATGTTCAAATTACTGGAACTTAGGTTGGGTAGCTTTTCATAATATAATTCTGAGTCTACGGCAGTTATTATGAATTCAAGTTAAGACATATAAGATTTTGCATTGAATAATGAAATTATTTTTGTGGATAAGCAGTTTCAAGTTTTAATTAGAATAAATTTAGAAATAGTGTCAAATTATTGTTTTTACTCCCTTTCAATGTCATTATAACCCGCATTTCCTTTTACAAAAAAAAACAACAAGTAATGAATATGAAATGAATTTATATACATAATGATATTGTTTATCAATTATATGAATTTATCTATACTTATTCTGTTGGTATTTACTGCCATTTATATATTACCAGAGATTTGCTGCTATACTTTATCTTGGTTATATTTTAAAAAATCTATGAATCAGAACAGTTGCTTTCTTCCATCTGCAAAATGTTTGAAAGTAGTCAAGGTTTTACATCTTTGCTAAAATATTTTTTTATCAATCATCGTTTGAATCAACTACTGAACAAGCCAATCAAATAGTAAACTTTAAGTTGAACAGTGATATGAAACTGTTGAATCAAAGCTGGCAAATTCATATAAATTGGAGGACAACTAGTTTGGTTTGGTAATTGTCTAGATTCACCTATTAAGATGGTAATTAACATTTATAGCTAAGTATTATGCTATGAAGAAACAGAAAAAAAAACAACATAATCTTGAATCCTGGTATTACTTTCAGAGATAGCTATTGGAAAGACATGTTATACATTTGATGCATTTGACCTATTCTTAGAAAATAATGAAATTGGTTAGTTTTTGATTTGTTTATTCTATTCGAGTTACTCTCTTGTCCAAACTTTGAAAAGTTTAGCATGATAAAATAGACTCGAAAGCGTTTTGATATGCTAACTTCCAAGTGAGGCTTAAATTTTTTAGTATTTGTAGATCTATCACTAATTGTTTTAAAGTTTTCAGTGATACTTTAAACTGGGCTTCTTGAAGTGGGGGTCACAGAAATATCTGAAAATCTTTAAAAATAATAATTTGCAACTGGAGTTCTTTTTTTTTTTTTTTTGTTATCAAACTCCCTGTATCAAAATCTACTCTTGATGTTTATTGTAAATTGGTTCAATACTAATCAATAATTTTGTTTTTATTACATTTTGATCATTTTTTTTTTTTCTTTCAAAGTGATTCAAAACCCCCCCAAAAACAATAGACGTCATAAAACTTATAGATTATAAAGTCTGAGGTGCTGCCTGTTCCAAAAGGTGCATGTTTTGAAGGGTCCAGACCTAATGGTGTGGTGGAGCAGCCTGCCCTAAAAGTCTTGTGAGATAATTTTCCATCTGTTGTATGAAACCACGGCTTCAAAGTTTTTTGGTTACTTCTCTTTAGTGATGTAAATTTAGATATTTTATATCTAAATTTTTATTCATAATTTTATTTAAAAGATCTATAATCTTTGATCTTTTTATTCATTTTTATTAGATTTCTTGAGAACCACTGATCTGAAAAAAACTTTGAACTAAACATATAATGTGCTGACTAATATATCTAGCGGATGTCAATTTGTATAAAAAAGCAGTTGTCAAGTAAATGTGGTGCATTTGCACACAGAGATTTTTCCAATTGTTGCTGTGTATTGCAATTTTGGACAATTTATTTGGTCTTTTTTTTTTTTCTTTTCTATACTTAGTTACGGTTAGATTACAGCTAAAGACACTAAATATAGTCTTACTAAGTATTGGTTTTATATCAACTACCGGAAATCCACCAACTAGTTCCTACTGATATTCAATCTGAAAAAAAGAAATTATTTACTTAAACTGTTGAATTTATTTCTTGTTTTGATCCTTTTAACTTTGTTTTCTCTCCTATGTATTGTAATTCCATTCAACTTAATGAAAAAAAAAGATTATCTCATTCAGGGCTAAGTGGTTGCTGATACTCCTAGAGAATAAAGGGTGGGGATTGGGGTGTTTATTTGCTGTCCTACCATAGCAAAATGTGACACAAGGCCGAGCTTAACATGGTTAAAATAGGAACCATCCATCCAAAAATGGCTCCAGCTGACGCGACTTTGGTTGCCAAGCAACTGTGGTTGCTAAAATAACCTCGGTCACGAAAGCGTCGGGACAATCCCGATCTACTCCTTTAAGTGCAATGGAGCAGTGCTGCCCCGGGGTAATGGATCCACCGGAGCTGGGCCAAGTAATAATGGGAGAGCCCAAGGATGAGTCCAAAGGCTCCCCAATGTGCGTAGCAGTGTGCAGCCTCAGTTAAACCTCTTTGGCTGACACACTACACTCGCATACTCGGTCTTGACACTACCCACAACCCAATCTTCAGCCTATTAAACGGGCAAGTGTCAGTACCTACACCTTGGGCTCTGCTGTGGAACAGATACTACACTAATTGTAATAATGATTTTCTTTTTAGGCTTCCATACTTTGAAATTATAGAATTTGATTTTTGTCTGGACCAAAAGTTCATGGAACTCTTCAGGAATGTAGTTTAAAACCTACCCCAGCCTGTGAAATATCAATCATATAGAATCATTTTTTGGGGGTAAAAAACGCAATTTTTGGGGAGAAAAATTGCCTCAATCACTTGAGCTTGGAAGTTAGTAAAAAAGATTAAAAGATCAAATATATTTTTTGTGCTAGTTTGACTGACTGCCAAAAAGTGCTTAGAATGTGAAAAAAAAAAAGACGAAAATGGTCAAGAATTACCCAAAGGATGCTAAGAATGGCTAAAATGTTGAGCATTTCTACGCTAATTTAGTGATTTCTGGACTACCAAATCAAGGAACTGATATTTTATTTGTCAAAGATGAAGATTTAACATTCATGCTTGAGGCAATTTTCCATCAAGATGAGGGGGCAGTTGCATAAAATTTTATCTCATCATCATTGAACACTTGTGAAAAATGTTACAAATGTTACTATGAGGTTTTGAAAGTATCCTTTAATATGCTTGTTATGATTGAATTTTATATTCTTGGGATCAATCTGTAGTAGCATCTTCTGATGTTGAATTCAACAGCTTTGAAAGTCAAGCGCAACTATGGCCAGACTGCCTGAAAGAGTGTAGGAGAACGGTATCAACTGAACATCTCAAGAACAGGGTCTACTAAGCCTGTGTTTCCAGCATCTAGCTCTATGGCAATGAGTCCTGAGCTACCTTCATGAGGCAATAGTGCTGCCTCAGTTGCATCTTTGGATTCAATTGGTAGAATCATGTTTCATACAGTGAGATCTTGCAGTATGCCAAAATTCCCAGCATGAACTTCCTGTTGAGTCAGCACCACCTTAAATGATTGGGACATGTTTGATACATGGTGGATGGGAGATTGCCAAAAGACATTCTGTGCGGACAGCTGGTCACTAGCACCAGAAGGGTCAGTTGCCCCTGCAATATCTCTCCAGACAGCTGGCAAAAACACCCTGAGGATACAGATGTCTGGCTTCAAACCATCCACAAGGGCATTGAAGAGAAAGGATGTTGGAAGCATACTGCTACAAACCAAACATCTCAGTATGTCTGTGACAGGTACAGTAAGGACTACCACTCACTGGTTGGACTGCAGTCACACCAGACAATGCCTGGACCTAAGATACAGACTATGCTCCAGGGGTGCATGTAGCATGGTCTCCTGAGACAAAGTTGCCAATGGTAATGATGATTTACTGTAAACATTTTAATTAGATACCTTGTTTTCAATAGTTTCTCAGATGCCTTATTTTCGTAACTGAAAAAAGTGATCTTGATGATGATGATGTATAAGAAATGAAAAAATATCCTCGGAGATATTGGCGAAGGAATCTCACTGCATAATAAATGCTTTTTGTAATACTTTCAAAATGATTTAGAAAAATTTTTTTCTGTTGTCAGATTTGGGTTCAACACATCCCTACAAGGTGCTTTTTGGTCAGTCGGTTCTGTTTATTTAAACAATAAAAAGAGGAAGGAGGAGAATGTGACGTTATTAAAAGAACATCTATTCTGATGAATAGATGATATATCTCACCCTTTGTTGAGCAGTAATCTCTTGAAAAGTCTGAATTTAAAAAAGAGTATGAATGCTTCTAGACCCAAACTAATTTAGCATAAACTTACAAAGCAAATTGACCCTTCCTGTAAAAACCTATAAGAGGGGAATATGAATAATTTAAAAAAAGGATTTTTTCTTTTCTTAGATATAAGTTTGTTTAAATTTTCTGTCCTCCAGCTCCATTGGTACGGCTTGGATGCATGATACATGCATACATAGCCAGTCAGCCAGACCAACTCGAAAACTGAAGAAACTGATGTTGACAGTTTTGGCTGATGGTTATTTGATATTTGTCTATATTAGTTTCTCTTCATTGGAAGTTTAAGTCTGCAATCTTGTTAAAAATCATTTTATTTTCATCAGAGAATTCTTCAAAATGACCCTTAAGCTTAGTTTTTTTTTTGATGGCAGTAGTCTGAGATGGTGAGACAATATTTATTGATAACTCTTTTGCCACTACCACTATTGATATTTGTTTAGTTTAAAGGCTGGTGGCTATGCTCCATGTTAGCTTACATATATCCAGCTTACTACTGCAGTTTTTTTTTTTCGTATTGTTCTTCATTCTTACCACAAATACAGGAAATGGGTCAGAAGTGGATTTTCATTCAGTTCTAACTATGATGTAATAAGCTTTACCAGTTGGTTTGATATTGCGTGTGTGTTATGGTATTTGTCTACTTGTGTCACACGTAGTTGATCAGGCCTGTGTAGGGAGGTTACCATTATTTGCTTTGCTTTTTTTTGTCTTCTATTGCGCTGATAGACATTCATTTCAGCTTGGAATTTGATTATTTTCAATTCCATTCATTACTTGAAATGAGTTGTTTGGAAATGATGTTAGTATGACGATAATAGCTAAAATAAGTCTTGTGACCAATAGTAATCATTGAAAAAAGAAAAAAAAACTAAATATATTATGTTAATACTGATGAACTTTACTCTTTGTTAAAAACATCTACTTTTATAATACCCCACTTGTACACTGATATTTCTGTCCGTAATATTTATCCACAGAGATATCTATTAAATATTATAGAGCAGTTTCCGTCCTATATAATTTTTTTTTTTTCATGTGCATTTGTGTAGAAAATCTGTATTCTAGTTGAATATAAACATGGAAATATCGACAACATTGTTATTGTTGTGAAATATATCCTCATTTAAGTGATAAAATCCTGTTTCTTTTGCTAGGTAGGTAACAGTTGACAAAAAAGTGTCTATATATATATATATATAAATATATAATATATATATATAAATATATAATATATATATATATATATATATATATATAATATATATATATATATATATATATATATACACACATATATATAATTTCATAAAGGATGTGGCTCTAAGGATTTGGGAGTAGAATTTATATGCATGTAAATTTTATACTGTGATACTAATCACGTGGCAATACAACTCAGAGACGACACTTGAAATGATTGCATCATGTGCTAGCCTCATTCAAGCATCTGTTCGTTTGTGTTGTTAGCTTCTTTTTTTTTTCTTTTCCCTGAAGTAAAGTAACGTGTATGAACATTCATCCAGATTAAAGGGAATTACTTTCAACATTCATTGTGAAGTTCAAATCAGTAATTAGCATCTTTTTTGTAATTTGTGTCTTCAAAAATAGTTTTTAGATTTAGAATAGTTTAAAAACAAGTTGTTAAAAAGATGGTTGTATACTATTTGAAACCCCCTCTGTGTGTGTGTGTGTGTGTGTGTATATATATATATAGAGAGAGAGAGAAAGAGAGGAGGGAAATTGTTGAGTATTTATGTCTCGAATCCTTGTAGCCCCACTAATGGTCCAGCCAAATGGGCTACAGATTCTCCTCTCTTCCCTAAGCTATGTTGGTGTATGGGTCTCTCAAGGCATTCCTAGTCACATTTTGGGTGCTACAACCATGAAAATTTGTATATGTACCCCTCTAAGTGCCTTCTAATAACATTCAATTTTTTTTTGTTTTTTCGTTTTTTCTTTAAAAAAGTAGAACAATGCCCTCATCTTTTGTTGGTATCTCTTGGATAAAAGATCTTTTTTTTTTTTTTTTTTTCCTCCCTTAGATATTTTAGATAATTAATTCTGGTAGATGTGCGGGCTATGGTGATTCATTTATGTGAAGTACAGATATTTCTTTACTTTTTTCAATAGTTAAAACATTATGAATTAAATAATTATTAATTTTCCAAGTGTGAGAAGATAAATTTGCACTGAATGTAATGAATATTGCTTGAGATAGTTTCGCACATCAATCAACATTGTTTTTATTTGTATAACATAGAGTAAGAAGTTTCCTCTTTTTTTAACTGAATCAAGAAAGAGAAAAAGGTAATTGAGCCCAAAAGTCTTCTGATGATTTATAGAGTATAATTATGGTAAGACTTGGTAATTTGGTTCAGAATAATTTTGAGTAGCAATAACAATGTCTCTTATTGAGCTTTTTTTCCCCTTCTTATGGATAAAATTTTATACCTAAGCTTATGTAAACAACCAACTTATGTCCTGACATTTTTAAATTCCTAAAATATTTCCTGATTCTCTCTTTTTGAAAGCATAAAACATAAAGATTGGTTTATTTCCTCATTTATTTTTCTCTTTATTGAAGAAAAATAACATCTATTTAACTGCTTGTCAAAAGATGTGTAAAGCATACTCCTATTTGAATTGTTATTGATGATTATATTCTAAATACGTGAATTTAAAAATGATTTGAAATTTTCATTGTTTGTTTTCCTAATTGGTCCTATTCACATTAGTTTATTCAACAGGTGCTACAAATGCTTTTGTTTTAAATATCTTGTATAATAAAGAGTGATTTTTCTTTTCTGTTTCTCTGTCCGTTACAATGGACTCATCCATTTAAAAGTAAACATTTTGCTAATGAAAATATTCCCTACCCACCATTTGAAACAATAGACTTGTTCATAGAAATGAATTCAGCATTTCCTTTTCTAAAAACATCATTTTCTTCATGGAGGCTAGTATATATATACACAGTGACACACTCATACACAGCAGTTCAATATATCACTCATCTATATCATAATGATTTGATTTCTATTTTGTTCGTATATTTGTTTCCTGTAACAAAACAAAAATGACACCTCGTAGCAATTTCTATAAATAGGAAGTGACTTGAAATCACCTAAATGGCTACCAAAGGCAGCTCTTAGGGGAGAATTACAAGAAAAAACGTAACCCATAGTAGCTTTTTTTGGTTTTGGTGCTATTCATCTATACTTTTCTCATTCACTTACAAAAGCATTCTTTAAATTCAGTTACCTGTGATCACTTTCTTGACTGAAGGCCTATAATTTTTTCCATGTGTCTGATGTTTGTTGAATCCATTATTGCATTTGTGTAAAATAAGGTGAAGATTTGTAATGAAACAGATGAGATGTTTATTGGAAATCAGTTTCATTGAGTGAATTCTGGCAAACTTTCCATTGGTGTAATCGATTGAATGGCCAGCATATGTGTTTGTTTTGGCTATGACTGATAGTTCATTTAATGTAACATTTAACAGATTCATCTGAAGGAACGAAGATAAATCTATCCTCAATTTAAATGATTCAAGTCATTGAAAGAATGTTTTGTAATAGTTTGGCTGATTTTGATAGTTGGGAACAGACATTTTCATTTCATTTTCCCCAGTGCACTTTTCAGTCTTCATGAGGTGTTAAAATTTGCACCTAGTAACATTCTAATGACTGGTTGTGGATTGATTTCTATTTGTAATTCTCACCATTGCGCAGAGTAAACAATATACCCTGAACAATAGGGCTTAACAATCATATCTTGACACCCTTAACTGCGGAAGGTGTCGAAGAGTAATGGATATCCATTGCAAGATAAAAGCCCCAACTCACGGAAAGAACTAAATCAAAACCAATCAAAATAATACACAAATTTTATTGAGTTAATCATATAATTGCAATGAACAAAACTTCTGTAATGCATAGTTAATAGATTAAGCAAGGTGTCTCTTCTGTCCCATACCTAGTGTAGATTTAGAATTCATGAATTTTAGTATCACAAATTGAACTGACTGAAAAAACAATACTTGCTTCCAATACATTTTTTGGAACCTTTAAAGTTGAAGGTCTTTCAGCTTGAGTATGGAATGAAATAAACCAGAGATCACATTGACAAAAACTAGAAAGCATTTACAGAGCGCATACTATTGCCAATGCCATTTTCAGGAGAAGTAATTATTCATGGATCCTCCCAATAATCGAATCACTTCTTCCGAGACGTCCATCCTTCCACGAAATTTAATTGAAATTCATTGAGAATTTAGGGATATATATCTTGTGGACAATCATGAACTTTTGGTGTTACGTTGTGTTGGTATGTATCTAATATGAAGGAGAAGTAATAGTGCATTAAATTTGGTTTAAAAATTCAATCACCCTGATCATAGCCTATTGCTCGTCCTTCCCTTATTTTCATTGAAATTCATTGTGAACTTTATTTCATGTGGACTGTCATGAGCATATAGAAAAGGATAGAAATATATCTCATTATCAGAAAAAAAAATTCCTGAATCTATCCCCAAATTTAACCCCTTACCCCATTGCCCAACGTTCCATGAAATTTCATCGGAATCCATTGCAAACTTTGAGATATCATGTGGACAAACTAACAGATGGATGCAACTGAATACATATACCTCTCCAATTTTGTTTGCTGAGGTAATGAAGGTTTTGCTGCGAAGCATTTTTAGTTATGATTACTCATATGACAATTCTATTTATTTTCTGCTACCAAAGTGAAATCTTATCTACAAGTATTTGACAGAAGTTGATTTAACTATCAGTTGCTCTCTACCATATTCATGTTGACATGCTTGCGATTATTATTGGTTGCTTGATGCATGGGCTTTGTACAAATAGCCACTGGCTGAATGAGGTTAAATCAAATGCTCATAAGCACATCTGATATTTTGGTTTTGGTTTAAAAAAATTCTTTTATGGAAAATGATATTGAATATTAGTGCAGTAATAAAAATACATGTTCACACTCTAGTGAAAAATGAACTGCCAGGAGAATTGAATCTTTTACAGTACTATTTTCAACATTCTTAGTCTGATGGTAAAGTGTTTAGTTAGGTTACTGATCTGCTATCCTATGAAAACCAGTGATGAATCATCCACATCTCTGTAGGGAATAGCCAAATATATAGTACTTTCTTTAAAAATTCTTTACAAGCTTAATGTCATACCAGTTTATTCCTGTGTAATTAAGATTATAATATTTCTGAATTTCTTTAGTTCAGCTTATATAAAAAGAAGAACCATAAGTTCTATGATGCATCCCCTGTCCATGGTAGTACGATGAGGGGAGGGAGAAGAGCAGCAAGTAATCTTTCTTTGAGTCAATTGATTCTCATACTTGTAAATTGTTTTGGTATGGAAATATTCTGCAAGTATTATTTTCAAGAGATATAAATGGACACTTTTTGCTTTTTTTTAAAAAATTTTTATTACTAAAATTCTACTGTGACATGATAAGCAGCCAGTGAAGAAATAGTTCTTTCAATGATGTCACATCTATTAATGACATCATACTTCTTCCTTCCCTCCTATTTGTGTTGATAAACATAACTAGGACCAACCAAAAAGCGTCAAATAGAGATGTGTAGACAAATGAAAAAAATAACGTTTGGTTTCCAACTGAAGGATTTTGATAACTATGAAATGTTAAGTGGGCTTGCATTGATAAACCATTTAAATCCATTGATAATGTATTTATTGGTTTGGTGTTTTTTTTAATTTTTTTAATTTTTTTTATTTTTTAAATACCATTTATTTTGTAAAGATTGATCTGTTCCAATGATCCTAAATAAAAAGTTAAATCCGCAAACATTTTAACTTGGTGATTGAGTTACCTGTCAGACACTAAAAGCTGGTAGGATATCTTAGATCATTTTAGCTTTAACAATTCATGAAGTACCTCTATTGTTTTTGGATTGAAAGAGCTAGCTTTTCAAGTATGCTTAAAGTATTTCTGAGGTTTGTATTAAATGTATTTTGCTATAAAGGATAACACTATAAGCTATTCTTGTGTTTCTATTGTTTTCTTAGCTTAAATAAGTATTATGATTCTATCAAAATAATGATCTGATCATTTTGTTTCTTTTTTAGTCAATGTACTTCATTTTTGGATATTTAACTTTACCAATGAAGTTGGAGACGAATATGTATTTGGTTGCATCTTTCTATCTGACTGCTGTTTACAAGATATCTCAATGGATATCAATGAAATTTTGTGGAAGTATAGACAATAAGCCATGAAAGAAGGGATCGAATTTTTGGGTGGATCCATGCACAATTACTTCTCCTCTATCGTGGTTATGTCCACACCGCATGATATCACCAAAATTTCATGTCTATCCAGAAGTCCTCAATGAATTTCAATTGGGCAGGGGCAATGGGCTGCAGAAGAAATGGTTAAATTTGGGGGCAGATCCATGGACATGTACTTCCCCTGATGATGGTGTTGGCAGAGGTATGAACTCTCTGGGTGTTTTCTAGTTTGACCTGTTTTAGGGAAATGGGAAACAGACTTCTTGAATTTTTGACATGAGTTCTTGTTTCTTTTTTACAAAAAAGCATATGAATTGAATCGCCATAGCTCCTCAAATAGCTTGCCCAACCAACAAGCTTAGAGGGCTACAAGTGGGTTGTCCATATGTTTGTGTGTGTCCAGACACTCCTGGTTATATTTCTGGGGCTACAACCTTGAAAATTTGGCACCATTCAAATATATATATATATATATATTTTTTTTTTTCCTTTTTTGAAAAGTGTTATTTTTGGTCTCTATGGTCATTTTAGACCAACAATGCCTTAATTTTATGCTGGTATATTTTAGATAATACATTTTTTTTTTTTTTCTTTTAGATAATTAGTCCTGGTACACTGCAGGCTACAGTAATTCATACTCTTTGATATTTGAATAGTAAAGAAAATTTCGGCTTTATTCCCAGGAACAAATTTCAGAACACGATTTCCAATGAATTTTTTAAAACCATTAATTCTATTCAGTTACTAACTTGGTGAGTGAAGATTTTTAGTAAGGGCTACAACTTTTTGAATTGGCTTGGAAGGACTCTATAGGACTTTCTGTAAAGTATTTATGGTTTTATCTTGTGTATATCAATTTCTTATGATTCATATCAAGTTGCAGTTCATTTTGCTTCCAGGATTTAATTGCTGCTACATTCTATGATATACAGGTGAATATTTCATTTTTAAGAGGGAAAAATTATCAGGTCTCTTGTACTTAATGTCAGTGATTGGTGAGTTGTTTATATTTTTTAGATGGCTCTGAAAGTTTTTCTCAATTGAGATATCCTTCCCCCCCTTTTTTTTTTCTTCTTACATCTTACATTTATGTATATGCTGATGACTGTCCACACTATATCACCAAATGTTATCAATAAATTAAGATGAAAGAGTAGACAATAGGCTATGGAAGAAGTGGTTAGATTTTCTGGAGGACCTACGTGCAATTACCTCCTCTATGTCAAAGTTGTATAATATCGCCACTATTTATTTAATGACTTTCAATGAAATATTGTTGATGTGTAGACAATAGATTATTGAAGAAGTGATCTTTTGGGGACTGATCCATGGACAATTAATTACTTCACCTAACCATGGCATTGGCTAGTTTTCATTGTTTGCTTGTATAATTTTACTCTTAGAGATTCAAAAAAAATTGAAACTAATGAAAAAAAAACTGGTTTGATAATGTAGATTATGAACTGTTTGCATAAAAACATTAATGAGAATAATTTATCCAAATCACTGAAGCATATTTTTCTAACCAAAAGTATATATTTATTCACCTCCTGACAAGGGTGGAATGTGACACAAGGTCAAGTGCACTAGAATAGAAATTGCCCCGTTCATTGAATAATGTCAGAAAGGTCTTTGGGTGAACCTGACCCTCCTCTTTCAGTGCAGTAGGTAAGTGCTGTCCCGGGGCAACTGACCCCTCTGAGACTGGGCATACTTTACTTTTTTGAGGCTGCAGGATGAATCCTGAGCCAGGTCAGTAACAAAAAACTTTGACCCCAAGGGTATTGCTAAGTAATAAATTGCAGTTATTTGAAATATCCCTAAAGTATTGATGGTTACTGTCTTGATGTTCAATTCCATCGGTTTGGAAACTTTGAAAAATCAGGGGCCCCTTCTGTAAAGGAAATATTCTGGCAGACCCTTATTTTTAGCTTTTAGTTTTTAGACTAAATTCTATGAACTACAATAAATAAACAATTTTTGACCTTTGAAAATCATAATTATTTTGAATAGATTCCATCTATTTGAATTCTAATATATGGTTCAATAATTTTTTATGGCAGTGTGATGGATGATGTTTCTCTGCTGCAGTGTCAGGTTCAAAAGAAACACTGCTGTAGACCCCCTCTGTTTGACCCCAGTTTTGAAACCAGTGCTCTATTCTGTTATTGCTTTTATTATTCTAATTTTTGTACCCAATTTGACCAAAGAGCGATGGGACTTGGGATGATTAACAAATAAGAATGTACCTTTTATTATTACTTTTTAGTAGCTTTTGGATTTTGTGACTTTTTACTCTCTACTGAAAACCTCCAAATCTAACTTTGAAATCTTTGTAGCACCCAATGACTTGTCTGATTTTGTTTTTCTCTTCATTTGTGATATGGTCTTTGTAGGAGATGCTGAGGAGTTTTTCATGAGCATCTCATTTCTGTGGCCTGTACTTTCCCTATATTCACTGTCAAGCTCTGGCAAACCTATTAAAATATTTCATGTTTTTAGAGTAGTAAAGAAAATAAACCTTTGCTCGTACCTGTTGAATTTTTTTTTTTTTTTCCTATTTTCTTTTTCAAATTTGCATATTGGTAGTGCTTAGTCTGATAGTTGACATGAATGTTCAAATAATTATGAGGAATAGTTGCCAAAACTCCCCTCCCTCAAATATGGCCTGTA
The DNA here is from genome assembly GCA_963457665.1 of Thysanoteuthis rhombus. Taxonomy (NCBI): domain Eukaryota; kingdom Metazoa; phylum Mollusca; class Cephalopoda; order Oegopsida; family Thysanoteuthidae; genus Thysanoteuthis; species Thysanoteuthis major. The sequence continues at coordinate 44,525,122 of OY735221.1, forward strand.
TATATTATATTGTCTTGATATTTTCATAAACAATAGCATATAACATTTTACATGAATTTCTCAACAGATCTTTTACAATTTTCTTTATTTATGATACACATTTTCTACATATTTCAATAAAATACAACTTGCCATGATGATGATGATACATTTTCTAATTATAAAATTTAAAAGATTGGTCATCACTGTCAATAACTGAACAATCATGGCGTCAAAATTCAAGGTCACAATAAGAAGTTCCAGTGAAGTATTAATCTTTTCAGAATAAGTTCACTGGTGTTTTCCACTGGAAAAGATCCAAAATAGTGAAAAAAAAAAAACACCTGGAAACATTTAGATTCTGGAGAATCCAGATGTTATTAGTAAACCCGGTTAAAAAGGTCAAAAACTTCCCTCCAAAATAAAAATTCTTTCAGAAAGGGTATAGTGGAGCCCTGGTGCCAAATTCCAAGTCTATAGACAAAATAGTATGGCCAGGAGTGCTAGAATACACACACATATGGAAAAAGATAGAACCATTTGCCATCTTTGACTACAGTTCTTCAATAAGTTTTTCGTGTGTACCATACTTGGGGGCGTCAAAGATGCACCCAAATTTCGCAAAAAAAAAAAAATGAATCAACATGATAAAGTATTTTAAATTTTTTTCCCGACATTAAACAAAGTCTTCTTTTTTTTTTTTTTTTTTTTTTTTTCCATCACAAATCTGTTCTAATACAAAAATTACTGATCCTGTTCACTTATAATATGGAAGTGAAATAATCCTACTTAGAATATTAAAGGTTTGTCAGTCATGTTTGAGGTCTGATAGGAAATGAATGGAATGTTCCTAAATTTAGTACTGGATATTGCGTCAAAGTAGTTTTAGTGTTTTGCGCTTTTTGCCACTCTTGACATAGTTTTCCTCCCATTTCCAGTTTCTGTGAATTTCCTTATGTTGTTAAATATTTAGCTGAACTTTTCAAAGGAAATCCTGCCTTTTGTCAATTGTCGCCTGTTGAGTTATTAAAAAAGTTATTGATTCCCTTTAATAAATTATCATCAGTGAGAAATACTCTTATAGGATATAACTCGTCTAAAGTATGCTTCTGGTTCTTTGGCTTCTGACTATCTATCAGCTTTAATTTTCTCAGAGTAAGTATTTGCTGACAATGATATGTCACTGCCATTCCTTCTGACATCTACTTATTCCAAGGTAAACAAAATATCTAATCTGGTGTTTTTCTTGGAGAATTCTTCAAGTCATAGGCTATGTTCTCTCCTTACAATACTGCTGTTTTTCACATAAACTTCAGTTTGTGACTTTTCACAAATGACACTTCTAAACACCTAACCTAGAGAGTGCATACCTCTGCCAACACCATTGTCACTGAAAACTGAATGAAAATCAGTTCACAGATAGTTATTATGCTGGAGAGGTAACTGAAAATTCCTGGATCTGTCCCAAAATTTAATAAATTTTTCCTAAGCCTATGGTCTACCCTTTGATGAAATTTCATCAAAATTCTTTGAGATATCGTGTGGGCAGGCAGACAGCAGGATAGACAGTAAAAACATGTTCTTTGTTGGTAGTGGTTTACAATTAGTTTGTCAAAATGAGCTTGCTCTTTGTGAAGCTGATGAATTTTGTTCTGAATGTAAAGAGTGGCCAAGACATTTTACTAATAAATCAAAATTCATCTAGATCAAATCAGACCGTACTAGATTTAAAAAAAAATTTTTTTTAGAATTTTATTGTAAGAAATGATGAATCTAGAATAGGATTTTAAAAAAATTTGGTGTATTGAAAACATTAATGTTCATGTCAAGTATAAAAGTTTGAATTTAGATTCTCACTTGAATTATGAAAAAGCTCTCAAAAAAAGGTATGCTTCATTTTTTTTTTTTGTAACAGACCTCAAATAATTTCACCTTGATACTTTATAGAATTCATATGATGCAAGTTAGTGATCTTTTGGCATGTTGGGTGATATTTTTCTCTTTGAAAATTTTTTTCATATATTCGCCTCTTACGTAACTTTGAATTATATAAAATCTTTACAAATCTACGTAAACTAACAAATTGCAGGAACTTTGTGTAAATTCAGTAATTCTGAAAGGCATTAATCAATTTTTTTGTATATTTCTCTTTTGGAGCTTTTCTACAAGTTCTGACGTGTATGTACTCAAGTTAGTAATGCTCTACTTTGAGGGTCTTTTCAAATCAAATTACCATTTTCATGTATTTCTAATCTGATAAATCTGGGATTTATGATTTCAAAGATTCTGCTTAATGAAATCAGTCTGCTAATTTTGATTGCATTACGCTCTTTCCAATATTCATCAGTTCTAAATTCATAGAAATGGTAGGTGCCTTTTTTTTTTTTCTTTTTACATAACATCACTTATGAACAAGTGGGGAAAAAGTCAAGGATCTGAAATTGTACAAATATTTACGTTTTCTAATGCTGAATGAAAATGTTAATCTTGAAAATATTGCAAATCCAAGATATCTGGTTTGCAAATATAGTATTCGAATCATTAGAAGTCTGTCATGAACTGAATATTAGATATGGTTTACATAAAAGATTACATTTTGTTTAGATTTAATGCATGACGTCAAAATAAATTGGATTGAATTTAATTTAATTATTCATTCTCAGTAAATCCCAAAGAACTTATTTGTAACAATATCCTGTTTTCAGATGTAACAAAATTCAATAAGGTTAGATAATGAAGACAAGGAAAACTCTCAGATTTGGAGATGGCTAGTTTTGATATGGTTTTGTGGAACTATAAAATTGAAACTTTGATTTAGTTCATATAATTAGAATGATTCTTCTGATCTGTTTGATTAGTCTAATCTTGATCATACTTTCTGTTTATGCAAATTGCTACTTCAATCTATGTTCCATGTCGGATGTAGTTGTGTTGTAACTTATGCCACTTGCTATAAGCCTTGTCACTTGTAAGCAAAGCAGTCTTGTGCAAGTGATGAATTGAAGCGAGACTTTTCAGTCTGCACAGGTTGCTGTTCTATTGGGTCACACCTTTGGAGGGTCAGCAGACCTCTACAGCCAGCTAGGCATCTGCTCCAGAGGTGTTCTCAGATTGGGCTGAAATTACACCAATGACTGTACTCCAAAAGGACAGTATAGCCAACTTGGGCATCTACCAACTATGGTGTTCATATCCTTTGGTTTAACTACCTAGGTCAGGCATACTGTCAGAATACTCCTAAGAAGGGGCTGCTGACCCCCATAGCCATACTTATACTGGCCAGGGGTGCAAAGGGTACAAGTATCCTCAAAATTCCTGCAAAACTTGTTAAATGTCTAGCAAATCGGTGTGATTCAGGTAAAATCTTTTAAAATAAAGCTCTTTCCCTCTCCTTATGAAAAGTCTTCCTATATACTCATGCCTCTAGCTGGTTCAGGTGTCTGCCAGTAGAAAGAAACTCCTGTCAAACCTATAACCTAGAGCCCTTTCTGCCATTTGGTAGACCATAGCATACAAACCCTTGTTTTAAAAAGTGGAGTTGTACTTCACCTTGGAGCTGTACTGGCCTGAGTGCTATTCTGAGATACTGGCCCTGCTAACTAAACCAAGATAAGGACAACAGTTTGAAAAAATCCATGTATATTGATAATTTCTCATCTCGGAAATTCAAAGAAAAAAAATAAGTCTCTGTATATGAGATTAACGCTATCACCTCTTTTGATTTTTGGCAAAAAAAAACATTATTCCCAAGTTTTAGGCTGGATCTGACCAATGGTTTAAAAGTTATGAGCAAAGTCATTTTCAGGCCAACTGACCTTGCATTTTTCAAATTCCTATAATGTTTTTTTGTGTTGATTGTAGCTATATGAAAGTATTCAAATTTAAACCTGAATGATCTGTAGATTCCCAAATGCTAATGTTTTTGATGTAGAATAAAAATTTGAAAAATTAAAATCTCTGTAATGAATTAATTTGTGCTCAGATACTGGATTGCAGAAAAATTCATTGATGATAAAAATATATTTTCTATTATCATCAGACTTGAAATGTTTGTATACCTGATAGAAAGTTTATGCAATCAAAGTGAAATCAAACTATTTTTACAAAAAATAAGTAAAGTTTACCAATTTGGTGTAATACTATACTTGTGTATAATGTGAGAAAAAATGTTTAATTTGAGTCAAGTTGTTGTGAAAGAAATGGATTAGAGTTTTTGTCTTTCTTTCAAAACTTCTAAAGAAACTGTTCCTATAACGGTTTTGTTAGTCCCAATTCAAATCCATTCCCCTCTTGGCAACTTGATCCTAATTTACTGATTTTCTCTCACATTATACTCTAGTATTGAATTTAAATAGTTTTGAATTTGTCTAAATGATAAATTTCATATCATCGGAAAAATCTTTTCATGTATGTATATATATATATATATATATATATATATATATATATATATATCCTGCCTCAGGGCGCAATCCTTTATTTTCTGATTCATCATTGTTATTTCACTCATTACCATAGTGATTCGGTTCAAGTCTTTCTTTATTCATACACGCGCACTCACATATATATGATGGATTCACTAAACGAACACGTTCATGTTTCTGCCTTTTTAGGCTTCTAACAAGATGACACTACTATCTACCAAGAAATCAAAAATGAGGTTTTTAAAAAAAATTATTGCTCTCATTTTTTCTGCTGCATGATTTTGTCAGTTGCCTCTGACCACCTTCTGTTGTATTAGGGAGGATTGTGAAAAACATTCCTTTCTACATGATCAGGAAATAATTTACATTCCAAAAATGTACGCAAATTCACTTGACTGCTTCACCCATTTTTGTTTGCTCTGTGTCTCTTGTTCATATATATGGTTATAACTAACCTATCATTTTTGCATCAATTTAATTCTAATAATATTCAAAGAACTTACTTTACTACAAAATATAGGCTTAAATCTGATAAAAGTCAAAACAATTTTGATAATTTTAATTGCATAGGTGCTATTATGAATATAGTAGTCCTCCTTTTCAACATGGGTGTTGTAGTCCACTGGAAGATGGCTGTGTTATAAATGAACCACGAATAATCAAGTTGAGAAAAATCAAAGAAATTATGAGTAAAACAAAAACAAAAAAAACATGTAATTCTCTGTTGATTAATTGCAAATTGAAGATATTTTAGTCATATTAAGTAAGTCTTTGAAAATTCTGTTTTCATTCTTGTCAAGTGAGCAGTAATATAGGCAAAAATGTTGGAGTCTATGCTATATCAAGGGACGCCTGTACTAATTAATGTATATTCTTTTATACACGGCACTACAAATATACTATGTAAACATTTATGATATCAGGGTAAAAAGTAAAAATTTGGGTAAATAATGGATGAGATTATTATTTTAAGACTTTTATTTTAGCCACCATTAATAAGTTTTATACAAGAATTACTCGACAAGATGAGTGGTGTTTAAAGAACTTGAGTTAACCATAGCAGTATATGTATCTTCTATATTATAATTTGCGATCTGTTATTTTGTCTGTCGCATAACAGAAAGAGAGGAAGGGAGTAATACAAAAATACAATCAAAATTTGATGTTGATAACTAAATTTTGCTTGTAGGTATCTTAGTTAACTGCTGATGTGGTCTGATTTAAGCTGTTGATACATTGAGAAAAGAAGGTGAGAAAGTTGAATGGCGTGGGATTGATTTTGGTCAGGCAAGGAGAGAGAAGCTCAGATGGGTTAGCAAAAGGGTAGGGGCTGAAATATAATAATATTCGTTGAAGGAGAATGATGGAATGAGTGTGTGTTTGCCGATTTGGGCAGCTAGTAATCTAACTACTACTGCTACTGTTGCATCATATACTCAAATTAAGACAATGCTTTAAGTTGGTGTTACAATCTGGATATTTCTATTCTATGTATTGAATATGGCTTTGTTGTCCCTTACAATTGCCATAATACATTAGTTTGTGACATCTCCTGTAGCAGTTATATAAGGTTACTACTTTTTTTTTTTCCTCGTTTTTTTTCTATAATTTGAATTTCATTCTCTTTGTTACAATGGATAGTTGTATTTTCAAGAGAATTAGTCATTTTGAGGAAACAAAGCACATAACAGTCAAGTACTTATGACAATATACCACAATACATACACAATGAAAGTTTTTCATTGACAACTTATGTGGGACATTTATAAACTATATCTGCTTAACTATTCATATTTTATGGGAAAACTTTGTGTTGTCATTTCTTGGTTAGACTACTATTTGCAGACAAGCAGTTTGTTTCTAAGTCAGCTGAGCTCCGTGTCCTGCTTAACATCCGATTTGCAAAGAGTGCTATAGTAAATTCCAACATCTAGCCTTAAAAGCAAAATTATTGGTACTACTAATGATGTGAACTATTTTCTGATTAGATAGATTCATCTGTCATTCTATAGTGTTTTGTTTTAGACCAGTGTTTCCCCAAACTTTTTTAGATTACCGGCCCCTTTTAGAGCATAGATTTCAAACCCTCCCAACTTTGTACATATATTTTATACATTTACGCATTCATTTTCCAACATATGACTTTATATGTAGGAGGCGTTGATTTGTATTTTTTGCCTCCTGCACCACCCCTTGTCTCCAAACTTCCCACCTACCACCCTCTTGCCTTCAGCACCCCCCCCCCCTGTTGAGTCTTCTAGTGACCCCAAGTGCCCACTTTTAGAATCATTGTTTTTGAATGCCGACAGACAGTTGTCTTTCTTTTCTCAAGCAATGTCTCTTTGGGGGGTGGTGTTTCAGTATACCATCTCACTTTTTCAACTAGCTTTATTAATGTTTCCCTGATTACACACTCTCTCATTTGCCCTTTTTGACTAAGTCAAAAATGCTGAGACACACGGTAAAGTTGAATGCTGTCCAAGTTGGACTGGGAATATGACCTTGCAATCTTGTCATTGATATAATATATGCAAGTAGCTTAATTGAACTTCCTTTTCTTGACATGGGAACTAATGTCATTTAGTTTTCTCCACATACTTATTGCCTTCATATTACCTATTGAAATTTTAAAAAAAAATTTTCAGTGGCATCCTCGCCTCTGTATAAAAGGCTCTGTCAGTCAGTACCCATATTGTTTCTCAGCTGTTTCAAGTTGGATTTACTTGAAACTTGAGACAAAGTTGTCCCTTGATAGGATGCTTCTTATCCAGAAAAAATCATCCACTTAGGGTCACGTGATCTGGCAATCATGGTGTTAAAACTTAATGGTGGATGCTTCATTGAACTTTTGTTTCTTATTGTTGTGTACACATATCCATTTATATCTCTATAAGACTATTTCTCTAAATTGCATCGAACACAATAGTTCTCATACGATAACCAATGTCAAGCCTGGTTAGTGATAAGGTGAATGACTGTTGAGGAATACCAGTTGCTTACAGCAACAGGGGATCCATCACCCACCCCTGCTAAGATATCATGGGCCAGCATGAAAGGGTAAGGCTCATCACCTATGCTCTTATGTCTTACAACCCAGAGATTTGTGGTCTGTCGTTGGTGGAAATAGCGTCACATGATGGGAACACTTACTGTCAGTTTTCTAGAGATTTTGAAACTTCGCATTCATTTTTGTATGATTACTCAGTAATACTGTTTTTAGATGTCGGCACATCTCTATTAGACGCTTTTCGCTCAGTCTGTCCAAGTTATGTTAAACAGAAGAAAGAGATATGACGTCATTGAAAGAATATTATTCTGATCAATCTATTTTTACCAGCTACTAATGATGTCATGATAGGATGTCCAAAGTCTGCATTTTTGTAATTCAAAAAAGCCAAAAATGGCCATGCAGAATATCTCCATATCACAATACTTCACAAGTATGAGAATGAATTTGACTCAAAAAAAAGACTACTTACTATTCCTTCACCTACAACAACCATGGATGGTGGATGCATTGTTGAATTTATGGTTTTTGTTTTTTTTTGTTTGATTTTTTTTTTTCTTTCACTCATTATTGTGTCACCGTTTCCAAGGCCTATATTCAAGCTTTTTGAGTAAAAGCTACTTTTAAATAGAAGTAAATAATTTTAACAGCTTAATTTTGTAAATTACATTGAATATCTGAGCTATCTTCTCTTCATGAGATAAAAGTATACAATTAACTGCATTCAAAGTATTTCAACAGATTAGCATGAAACACAAATAACTTGCTTTCCTAGAAGGGAAAACATGCAGTTAATTGTTGTCTTTTTCATCAACGAATATCATTGTGAAGGTTGTTTTTATAGGTATGTACTTGAATATCCAAAGTGATTTGTTTAAATCTTAGATAATTTCAATCTCTATTATCCTTTGGACTTTGTGCTTTTCTGTTGATTTGCAAGTACCACTTAATAAAGATAACTTTTGAATGATAGTTTTTAGTATAAATAGGTTAGTAAAATATCTTAGATTGTAAAACTGTACTGGTATTAGTTGATACTTGATAAGTATTTACGAACAAGCTTTAAAAAGGTAGTATTTCTTTAAATCTAAAACTAGAAGATGAGATAAAATTAAAAATGAGTGTATGCTTACTGACTATATTATTACTTGTTTACCCTTGCTGTCAAAAAATCACAGCAATGATTATCTAATTTTGCAATAGCATTGTACTACAAAAACGTTGATTACCCAGCATTTTCTAGTATATGTTCAATATTTCCTGAATAAAATTCTGTTTCTGCTAGGTTACGTCACTGATGGCAAATGCCTATTGCTAATTATAATATATGTGGATGGTATTTTGTTTTTGGGAATAAAGATAATTTTAAAATCCTGCCTTAGTATTATTTCGATGTTATTGAAATTGTGTTGTTAGTGTCTCTTAATGAATAACTGTACACTGTTTCTTATACCTGATATCTCGTAGTCAGTGAAGAAGTTGCAGTATTTTTAGCTTCCCAATTTCCTCTCCTATGGAAATGATCCACTCCATACTTGTTTTTTATAGACCGAAAAACATCTTGCATCACTTACAAACCATTTTCACTGAAGTGCATCACTGTAGGCAACTAGCCTGCTCATATTTTCCCTTAATGTTAGAACACTGTTTTGGTAACCAGCTCACAAAACTAGCAGGAAGCACTGAATGTTGGCACCAAACCTGCTATATTGTTTGAGAGGATTATTTTTCTGCTCTTAGTTTTATTGTTTTGATAGTGAAACATTATTTTGAAGGTATAGTTCCATAAACTTTCTCGTGTTTCACTGTGAATACATATATTCTTTCCTTTATTGTGTTCACCTTCATCTACCATATTAGTGTCTACGTTTGTGATCAGTTGATCATATCCCGTTGAAGTGTTTTAGCTGAACTTTCTCCACCTGGGCAGAAAAGTTTACTTACTCTTCAACATCTGTAGAGATAGCTATTTTCCTTGGGACATGCTGATGTAGCCTGATTAAATGTTTAAGGAGTTTAATTAAAAAAAAGAAAAAAAATAGGATTAAAGCTATGACTGTTGAAGAAAAAGATTTTCCATTCATTTTGACTCCTTGAAGGGGGGAAAGTTTCCATACACTTCTAATCCCATAAAGGAGCAAAAAAGTTTCCCTTCACTTTTTTTTTTTTTTAGTTTTTGTTTTTATCTCTATAAAGGGAAAAACATTTTCTTTGAACAATTATATATAAATGCATGAAATGAGAATATATATATATATATATATATATATATATAATGAGAAATAAGAGTCCAGTTTAGCTTTATAGTTACTTTGTAAATAGAATGCCCCCACCCCCCAATTTTTGAATTTCCCTCAAAACTTTTTACTTTAGAAGTCATTGCTCTATTAAGAATGCATGCCGATTTTGGTTGAGCTGCACCTAGTGTAATCAAATTGTGACACCTCTTTCTCATATATACAGAGAAAATTATCATTATTTTTCTGTATTGCTTTTTTTAATAGGGAATATCTTTTACTACCCAAAATGAACACAAAAGATTTTATGTACAATCGCGTGGTTTTTTTTTTCTAATCTATTAATGCAAAATTTCTTTACATAATGTCTTTTTCTTAAATATCATTTGCCTTTTGTATTCATCTCCTTTCTGTGAATGATCATATATGTCATAAGTGGAGATTTTGCTGAATAATGCTTTGCAGTTGGGTAGACTGGTTGTGGTTGAGTGATCAAATCAAGACATTACTTGAAAAAAATCAATAATGTATGTCTACATACTCAAAATATTCAAATCAAGTGATAAAAATGATTTGCACCAGTATGGTTATGTTATTTGCTTTGATGTGTGGCTTCCTTATGAGTTTGCGACTCATATGTAATGAAAATGTTCCTTATGAAAAGCAGGTACTCTGAGATCGAACAAAAGAGGTTATAGGTCAAACAAAATATTTGAAGGTAGACCTTTATGAAGTCCTTCCGGAGAACCATTTAATGGATTTAAAAAAGTACCGCTTCCAATCGGGTTAATTGAGGGCAATTGAATATTCCATCAAGACAATGCTAGACTGCATGTTCGTTTGATGACTAAGTAAAAATTGTTACAGGTTACAAGTGAAAAATTCTCACTCATCCACCTGATATTGCAACTTCGAATTACAATTTATTAAAAAAAAAAATTGATTTATTAATGATTGAAAGAAAAAAATCCAATTCCCTGGGAGACTGCAAAAGACACATAGAACAGTTCTTTGCTGAGAAAGATACAACATTCTTGGTGGTTGGGATTATAAAGTTGGCTGAAAGATGTTCGAAGAATGAATTAAAACAGTTGTCCAATGAAGTTAATACTGAATTTAAAAAATTTTTTTTTTTTTTTTTTTTTTTTTCAAATTTAATAAACCAAACAGATTTTCAGACCAATTTGCGTCAAGTTTCATAATTATAATCCTAGCATATAACAACTTTGTTATAGCTTTGCGATGCTGGCGACCTTTTCAAAAAGGGAACTCAAGTTGTAACTTTTAGGACTTCTATCTCTAACCATACTGAATCTTGATTCTTTTGTGTAGAAAGTCTGATCTCCTTACCATCCTATGATACATTCTCAATGTATTCTCCATTTTTGTAAACTAGTTTCTCCAAATTTACACAGCTGTTCTTAATACAGACACAACAGTCACTAATTTCATCACCTAAACCTGTTGACTTCTACTAAACATCTTTAGCCCTTCCTAGCCATTCTCAAAACAATATGTTCTCCACCAACTCCCTTTCCACTCTTTTTCTTGAAGTCAATTCTTTTTGGAAATTTTGTTTTGCAAGTGAATTTCTAGGACACAGTACCCATTTGAATATTATGACAAATCCTTGTCCTAGATTATAAAACAAGATCTATGGTTAGAAGTCTCTTTAGAAATAACCACCTTCCATCCCCAATTTTTTTTTTCCCCCAATATATGGGATGAACATTTGTTGGATTTACTATCCCAGATTGGATTATAAAAGAAAATTATCATAAAATCAATTTCTTATTCTGTTCTCAAACCTCTGATGTTCCCTCAACTTAAGAATCTTATATTTTCATGCAGTCATATAACAGTGTAAGGCCACTAAAACTAGTTATTGTTTAATTTTTTTAATAGCTAGCATTAAATGTCCACCTATTCAAGTACTCAGTGTTACTTGAGTGTTTGAATAAGTGTTCCAAGGCCTATAACTATATCTGATTTTAATTCTAATCTTACAAGGATAATGAAAGATTTATTCTGTTCATAGTGCTAGAAATTTTTCTTCATTTTCTTACATTTTGCCTCAGTCAATGGAGTCGGAGAGAGGTGTATGACAATATCTTTGAGAGTACCAAAAATTGATTATGATGTGATTTTGTGGAAGGCTGGTCCATAGGGGAAAGAAGAGGTAGTATTATTCAATCCAGGAGTATTTAAGAGAAAAATATTTTTTCATTCCCCCCCCTCCAATTTCATTTATGCATATGCTCATCACTCTCCACACAATATCTTTTGAAGTTCCCAATAAATTTCTATGAAATTCTGTGGAGGGTTGAACCCCAGGCCACTGGAAGTGATTAGTTGGGGTGGACCCATGCCCCCCCCCCCCCCGGTTGTAGTTTCATGTCCAAACCGTTTAATAATGCCAAAATTTCATGTCTGTCCATATAATATCCCCAAAAGTTCTCCTAGAATTTCTATAATATTTTGGAGAAAAGTGGACTATAGGTTACGAAAGAAGTGATTAAATTTTGAAGCAGATTCTTGCTCAATTACCTTCCGTACATCATAGTTATATCAAAACCACAATATTGACTAATTTTTCCCATGTCTACTAGATATCTCCAAAAGTTACCAATGAATTTCAATTAGATTTCTTGGAACAGTGGACAATAGGCTATTGAAGAACAGACCAAATTTTGGAGCAGATGCATGCACAATTACCTCCCCTACATTATAATTATGTCCAAACCATACAATATTACCAAAATTTAATGACTATCTACACAATATATCTGAATTTCAATGAAATCTTTTTAAAGAGTTGGCAATTTTTTTTTCTCCTATTGCATTTATTTATGATATATACCAAAACGATTGTATGAATTTCAATAACATTTTGTGGAAGGGTGGACAATAGGCCATGGAAGCTGATTACATTTTTGGGTGGATCCATGAGTAATTACTCCCCCTGACTGTAGCGTTTGCAGAGTCATATGATGAATTAAACTCAACTTAGTTAAAAATAATAGTGCTATTTTCTTGTGTGAAAATCAGGATTTGAAATATTTGTTTGAATTATCACCCAAGAATCTAAAAGTTTTTCTACTCTTCCTCCACTTTTCATTAAGAATATTATATTTATTCATCTCATTTGTTCAAGTTACTAATGATTTGTGATAAATAGTGTTTGAGGAAACACTTTTTGAATCTATTTACCAAGCTTAGCTTTGTACAGCGGCATTCAGTAAGGATCAAACTCACTGCAGTAGCCTGTTGGTTGGTGAGACAAACTTGCTCACTATTTTATTACAATAGACATCCAAAATAACTATGATTAGCTCAGCTTTGTCTGGCACAGGGCCACAAATGTGAGACACCCGGTGAGGATCCAACTAGTCTGAGAGAATAGCTTGCTAACCTCTGCTCCATAACAAGGCATGCTACTCATTCTGCTTATAGGATAGACTGATACAGATTGAAATAATGTAGATATCGCTCCACCCCTAAATATGTATAAAAACCATGTTGCCATTACATTGTATGGCCTGCTTCCTAAACCAATAGGATCTACTCTAAATTGCCAGTGGGTGAGAAAACCTCATGACTCGCAGAGTGTCTTGTTCATTTCCTGTTTATAAATGCTTTCCTAAAGGCTGATTTTATAAATAGAATCCCTCTTCTTTTTTTCCTTTTTTTTTCTTTTTTTTTTTTTTTGTAATTCATTCTTTTAGCACAATTGTAAATTTGGTATCCTTCATTTTAACACTATTTCAAATTTAATATTCTTCATTGGAGTATCAATTAATGTCAAGAATAAAATACAATTTCTTTTCTAATTTTAATTAGGCAACTGCAAGAAGTTTCCCATCCAAAGTTATCTCTCTCATATATATATATATATATATATATATATATATATATAATCCATTAAAGAGAAAATTCATGCACCCTCATTAGCCAAAAAGACAGTTTACCTGGCTATTTACTGAAAATTGTTGATGCACAGCCAACAGGCATGGCCTCTATGCATTAAGGATGCCAATTTCGCAGCAATCAAAACTTAATATGTATTTTTGTTATAAATATTATCTTTAAAAGTTATAAATAAATTAAATTAGCATTGGCTTATGAGCAACCATAGACTATGCAGGATTGTAAGTAAATAAAATTCCAAATTTGCGGTGTCATAAAACAAAATTTCAATGCTGTATTGGAACCAGTGATGGAAATAAGTTCTGGGAACTAGGTATGCAGTAAAGCTGGGTTTAGGGGACTACATACATGGTACAATTTTCATTAATAGACTTTGAAGATACAAAAACCTAGAAATAGAGTATAGTAGATATATGCTGTACCCCCCTCCTCTTTTCAGTGGGTTTTTTGAGGAAATGATGCGGTTTGTCCCACATTAATTTGTCTTTAAAATGGTACATTTTTGTCATTTTGTGAATTCTGGCCATTTTTGAGACCTTATATCTTGGGATCTAAGAGAACTAGAAAGATTCAGATTGTGACATTTTGTAGTGCATTGACACCACTTTCTGCCAAACAGAGTTATGATTACTCTAAAATGGCTTCCGGAAATACCGATGAAATTTGGAACCTACTTTCTTTGACATCTTTTTCATAAAAAAAATTATATTATCTGATAACACTTTCAAAATTTACTTAAAATATTGACCTTGACTACAAATTTTCAGCTCAGTATATATTTATGTGATGGTGGCTAGTTGAAAAGAAAGAATTATTCAGCCGTTGTTGCACCAAACAAAGTAGTAGTTATTGAATCCATAGTGATTTAATGAGTAAAGATATTGAATTAAAATTTTACAAGACTCCATTTCATATCCAAAAGAAGTTGTGACCAAAGTTAGAACAAAATTAAAACAAAATTAGAGATGATCCAGTGGGGTACTTTCTCTCCATATTGGCCCACTTGACATGGAATGACCCAATGGATTCTTGCAATGGACGAAGACTTCCATCTTGCAATAGATAGCTGTTATTCCTCAACATCTTCCACAGTTAATAGGTTAAGATTAGTAATAATCTCTTAGAGTGTGATTGGTATGTATAATAATATGAGTTCTTAGTGACTTTTTGGTTTGTTTACTAGTGACTGCTGCAAGTAAATTACTGTATATTATGTCCGTTGCAAACATTTTCATGCTAATCTTGGTCCATTTTTTTTTCTCTAGGTTTATTGGATGATAAAATAATTCTCTCTAGATTTATTGAATAATTAGCGGAACAATATGAATCAATTTTTAAGTATTATTTTATATATCTTTTTTCCCCTGTGGAAATACTTTAGTAATTTTAAACTTTTTCACTTTTCAAGTCCAATTTTTTCGTGTGATGTTATAATGATTGGCTCTATCTATTATTCTGAAATTTTTGGAGAATTGATATTTTTATGTGTCAAACATATTCTCTCATTTTTTTGTGTTTTTTTTTTAATTGATTCTCGTGATATAAAATTGTCATCAGCATTCACTAACATGAGATTATAGATTAAATTTAAAAAAAAATTTTTTTTTTTTATAGATATAATTCATAGTTTCCCTTCTGGCAGTCCCTTTTATCTGTGGTTTCCTTATTAGCAAGTTTCCCCTTCAGTGGTGCCCCCCCCTGCACAATTCCCTTTTCAGTGGTATGTGGACACATCATTAGAATTCCATTCTTGTTGAGCTATTGTAAGCTGGATTACAATAGGGCTCTCAAATTTTATGGGAGCAAATCATGTAATTGAAATTGGAAGTCTTGCTTAGATAATTAACAATCAAGATTTATGGGATCAAATTGCTTCCTTGAAAGGAATTCAGACTAAAAGAATCACAAATTAGGTTGATTATTGATATAGCTGAATTTATTTCAATGTTAACCTTCATTTTGTAGTATATTGAAGCTCTTGAAAATCTTTAGACTTTATGCAAACAGAACTTTTCAGTGTACCTTGTGTATTCTAATAATGTATATGTTAAAAAAAAAATCATTATTTCTTTGTCAGATTGATATAAACTTTTTATATTTCCCTTAATTGGGAAGCGAAATAAAAGTTTTGACCCTTCAGAATCTTTTCATCCTCTCCCTTTAACTGTTGGCTTGATCTGTTCGGTGGAATAGACTAAATTAAGTCTTTCTTGTTTGGTCTTCTGATTTAGTGGGTATATTGAAAAAAAAGAGTAGCAGTGTTGATAATGATGGTGGTAGGAGTTACTACAACCATTACTTCCCTTAGTCTATGCTTACTCATTAAAATCTCAGTCAGTAGTGCTAAATGTCTCCATCTCATCATCTGTTAATTTACATGAAGGAAGCAGAGGCTTACACTTGTGCGCTAGTGTCTGGTTACACTGGCTGCCAGAAAGTTGTCATAGCAACTTTCCATGACCCTGTGACATCTGGGAGCTGTTAGTTTGGTGGGGCTGATGTTGCCAGTGTTTACTAACTGCTTCCACTCCTGGAGGCCTGCAGTCTGCTTTTTGATGGCCATCTGTTGGAGTCATTTCTTTTCTATTCTCAAGTCTACTTTTACTCAAACTCCTTTTTATTAATTTCCTTTAAATTTTTCTGCAAATAAATATCATATATTTTAATTTTTATTGGGAAGTTGTATTTGTAAAAAAAAAATGTTATGTCTATATTTTTCATCTGTAACATTTTTCTAATTAAATATTAACTGTGTTGTAGTTTCCTTATTTTTTTCCAATTGCATAAATATCCTAGGTTCATTCTGATTGAACTAGAACTAGAACACAAAAATATAGAGCAGCATGATATTTTTGATATTTTATAAGTACAATGCAATTGAGTGGCAAAGTCTGATGTCATGACGAACTTCCCATTCCTACTGGGATAGAATTCACACTAGATTAATACTGGGAGAATCTGGCTATTTTTTTTTTTTTTTTCTTCTTTTTCTTGGTTATTTTGACTGCAATTTTGCACATTTCAACAGTATAGGACATCCAGTTATTACTTGATGAAAAAATTTTGATAACTTTTAGCGACTTTTTATCAATTTTCACCCACTTTTTCATTGGAAAGCTGACGACAAGAGCGTACCAAGCACACAGCCATCTTAGGTCAATATTTTGCTCCTGATTGCAATCGCAGATCTGAATGTCACTGAAGCATATCTTTACTGAATTCTCAAAGACAATACCAACATTGGAAAGCACCAATAAAATAAACATTTCACATCTTATGACGTTGAAGAAATATTTTTAGGCTAAAATAGGACTTTTTCTGTCATAACAACAAAATAACCTGACCAAGTTGCTGATAGTATATTGTAAGCTAATAACAGCCTATTTAGTGTATGTTATGTTAAAAAAATGTAATTTTTTTCTTACTTAAATTGCCAATTAATCAATTTTTAAAAATTTCATGTACAGCCAGGTAATAACAAATGTGTCTGACATGTACCAGACTTTTTTTCTTTTTCTTTTTTTTCACAATAAAAATCAGAAAGTCAGAAATAACTTATATTATTGACATAAACTTCGAACATTAAGAAGAATGATTATAGAAAGTTTTATGTAGAAGTTTTTTCTGTAAGCAATATTAAGTCAGATAAATCTGTTTTTAAAATGTAACACTTGAAAAAAAAAAAATGTGTAATGTGTGAATTTGCATTGAGTCTGTCACATATCAAATATATCTATATGAACTTTTTAGCCATTTTTGGCGTTTTTCTCTAAATTTAGTTCTTTTTGGCTGTCAAACTAGCCAAAAAAATATTTTTTGAATGCACAACACTGAGTTTCAGTCTTGGCAATTTCTCTCTGCTAGCACCCATGGAAAATATTATTTAAAAAATTTAAATTCTGATATCTAATGCTGTTACTATTTTGATGGTGACATTTGAAGTAGCTACGTAGCCATATTTTCTTTTCTTTCTATCTCTGTAAAACAGTTGGTAGATTTTGTTCAGTTTTAATCTATTTTATCTACAGGTATTTCATTTCTTTATTTTGATTAAATGATATATTTTTATTTTCAGAGCAGTTAACTTTTATGAACTGATTTTTCTTTGTTTTATTCCAGCATTTTTTGTTTTATCTGTAGCTTTAAATGAAGATTCATTTATTTGTAGAATTAGTAGACAGGGTGGGTAAGAATTTACTCCCTACAAGAAATTATATCTTACTTATGTAGATATTGCTCCATCTGTGAAACAATAAAAAAGGGTTATTAACAATTTCCGATAGGGAGTTTCTTTCCACCCATTCTATACAATTTTGCCATTTTTGTTTTCTGCCTTTATCAAATAATGCTGAAGTATATACTCTTAGGAATGTATAAACTTTGTCAATTATATTTCCGTTATGAATAAATCTCTTTCACCAATATGTTATCTTTATTACAGGTTGGGAGGCCTCTGTACGGCCAAAGATGACCAACCAGTGGCTAAAAAGGAAGAAAAATCACCTTTAACTAGTGATCCAGACTCAGGTCAGTATATTAAATCCACATTTTGTATCTAAAAAGAAAAAAACTTATAAATCAGGGTTAATACATAGGTACATCAATGAGCCTGTAGCTTAATGATGAAAAAAGTAATTATATTACATGGCTAATATTTATTTTTCAACCGACTCTCCTTCCTTGTCAATGCACTTGATTCATTGGTCAATATTAATCAA
The DNA here is from genome assembly GCA_963457665.1 of Thysanoteuthis rhombus. Taxonomy (NCBI): domain Eukaryota; kingdom Metazoa; phylum Mollusca; class Cephalopoda; order Oegopsida; family Thysanoteuthidae; genus Thysanoteuthis; species Thysanoteuthis major. The sequence continues at coordinate 44,543,414 of OY735221.1, forward strand.
CTGTACTGAACATTAGATCAGTAAGATTTCAGAATAGAAAATTCAGCTAATACGTGTATAAGGGCATAGATTTATTGGTGCAAAGTATTTTGTGAGATGGGTAACTGATTCCTTGTTTTTTTTTTCTCTTAATCAACAGTATAATGATTCAATTTTTAAAAAATGAATTAACATTTTTATTTTTGTGTAAATATTTCAAAGTCAAACTATTTGATTGGAAGGAAAAAATTTTAGCATTACATGTGGAACAAATGTGTTCATTGAAATTCTCAATAACAGTATGACTCATTGTTAATATCATCTTGTTTCTGTGCTGTCTCATGAAACAAACCTCCCAAAATATGAGGAATTGAAAACAATTGTTATTGATCTAAGTTGCTCTTGGGTATTTCACTGGATTATTTTCAATGAGGGTATAGAAATTCAAATGCTTCTGTCATTTAAAACATCCATTGAAACAAGAAACCTGCCATTCTTATGAATGAATAGTGTTATAATGCTTAATAATCATTACTAGTATTCTCTTGTCTTTTGGTATCCATTTTGTGCGGTGCATCTGATGACTAGATTTTTCAACTGAAATACAAATTAACTTTTTGCATTGATTCCTTTTTAGAAAATGGTTTCAGATTTCGACCCTGTTGTATCCTGAAGAGAGGATTCTGATTCAGGGTACAACAAATCCATAATTTATTTTATTTTTGTTACCGTATCTGACACAAATATTTAGATAATGACTTCTGCCAGACTGTTGGGATGGGCAGGCCCAGAGGAGACTTTCACTAATTATTCCTGAATAATTTGAATTGATTAGTTATATATCTTGGAGTTGTATAATCAAAAGTTACTTTATTATCTACATTTGGAACATTTAATCATTCGCAGTACCTCCTGCATAAACTGTACAAATTATTTTTTGTATTACCATAGCATGTTCTACCATCCTCGACACAGAAAAACCATCTTTCAGCCAACTTTATATCAACTTAATTTTTTCTATTTTCAATGTATGAATCAAACTAAATCATGCAAATTCTGACAAATTTTATGACAGCTATCACATTAAAATCAAAAGCAATCTTTCTGGATGAAGTTGGTTGAAACCAAATGCTCCTAATGACAGAAAGTGAACTTATTTGGCCAAACCAATATCAACTGTGTTAAGGATTAACTAGTTTCTTTCAACACCAGACATGAGTCAATGGCAATAATTCCATTTTTCTGTCGCCATTTTCTGAAGAAATAAGGATTGTTCCCCCCGCTTTTTTTTTTTCTTTTTTTCCATGGATTATACACCTAACAGAGGCTAAAGAATGAAAACATTGTTGTCTCAAAATCTGTAATGTCTATATTCTTAGATGAATGTGGAAATATGCATAAAAAGACACAAAAATATCAATTACGGAATTTGATGGGGGATTAAATTGAATTTTTGCTGATTACTTCCAAATTGATATTTGGTTATTTTTATCTTGTCAAAATGTTCTGAATCACGCACTGATATATTTTTGAATTATCACTAAACATTTAACCTTTATTAGTTTGACATCATTGATCATAAAAATGTCATCTCACAATTTTTTTCCCGACCACCTAATGTGTTACTAGTTTTATTTACATGCACTAATTGTATTGGTAGTTGTAATATTGTTTTTGTTTTTTTTTTCCAATTTCTTGAATGAAGCATTGCCAATTATTTAAATTTTCTAACTATTTCTTACATCTTAATTTTGGTTGTGTGAACAGCTGTGGAATAATTGTCTGATGATTGCAACTAAAGCAGCTGAAATCAGGATGAAAGAAATGCTTGTTGAAAAATTAGAAGCATTGTCAATTTTTCCAAGAAATTGAAAAAAATAATAATTCTTATTACTTGAAAATTTAATCTTATTTTTTTCTTGGTAATGAATCTCTGAGCATAATTGGGTATTCAGGCAGAGCTATGTTATTCTCAGATATTGAATCATTGTTTTGCCTCAGATTGAATGATTATAGATTTTTCGATTCATCAGTAAATCATTGGATTTAGTTAGATAAATGACTGGATGAACTGAAATTCTTTCTCTTAACAATAATGGTGACGACAACTTATTGCTTTTGGTACTTTAGAATCAATTGGGCCTTACTCAGTTGACTATTTCAGACATTTTTTTGGTTGGTGGACTCGATATGTATAAAAATTTGGATCATCTTTGGAAACATGCCCATTTTGAATCGGCTATAAGTGGCTAGATTATATTTCTCGGATAACTGTGTAGCATACAAAAGCTAAAAAAGTATGATTATACTAAATGATGAAAATAAAAGCCAATAATTTGTTTTCTAACATTATTTCATTTCAATCCTCCAGATGAATACGTAGTTATATAGATCTAGATGTGATGGCGGATGTGAAAAATGGATTTGAACAAAAGTTTAATTTCATTATTTTGTCAATAACTGATCAATGAATTCTACAATTATACTATATATATAAATATATTTATGTAAATGTGTGTGTGTATATAGATTTGAAAAAATATTTCTTTATAAATATAATGGACTGTATCTTTAGATCGAGAATATTACTTTTGAACTTCACTGTCTATGTTGTATATTTATATTTTTGAGAGCCTTTGTATGAGTTTTTAGAGTGTATGATGTTACCTGGAAATGGAACATCTAATTTCATCCATATCTTGACAAATCTAACTACTTTTAGCTCTTCAAAATGGCTGTTCAAGAATTGTGTATTCTCAAGGATTACCTAAATCTGAAATATTGATCAAACTCAAGGAATTGATATTGTAATCTTTTTTCTCTCCAAGATATACTTGGTTCAGTTTATGTTTACAACCCCCCACCCCACCCCCCGTCTGTGGTTATATTGCATTAACAGTTCAGTTAATCATGTTTAATCCATAACATTACTACCGGACCTTGACTTTTGGGCAGTTGAAATAGATTACATTCAAGAGTAAACTTTACTGAAGGCATTTTTTGAAGATATTATCTACCATTACTCATATGATCGCTACCTATCTATCTGGGTGCTTTCACTGGAACCTTTCTCTGTCACATTGACCAGTGACTGGTTAGTTATCTAACTCGTCTTCCTCTGCTGTTATCTACAGCCACCGTTCTGTAGATAGCCAAATGAGAGACTATCCTCTTGGGAATTGTAAGCATCACATTGCACATGTACGCATATCTTGTTGAGTCACCTTGAAAGTCACATTTTCTTCATCTGACATGTAGATAATCTTGGTGGCATAGTTTAGCTTCTGTATTGATCATTTGGTGTCTTCAACTACCTGATATTGCTAGTTTGTATCTCTGCTGCATGATCTTTGTCATTTACCTAATTTCTTTTAAGATGCTCAGTGGGGAAAAAAAATTAGTTCCATGCATAACTTTTTTATCAGATAATTCATTCCATCTTTTATAAATTTTCAATTTCTAATGTTAAAGAAGTGAAAATTCCTTCTAAAACAAATTATTTGAACCTGCATAGAGCCTGTAACTATATACCAATTAGTTTGTCAATGATAGGATACAAACCTATAGTTAGACAATCCAATTACTGTAACTAATTCTTTGTAAAGTTTTTTTTCTTTTTCACTCTGTTCTCAATTTTTTTTCATCTTGTGTCCTTAATGTTGTATTAGTTTCCAAGACTTTACCAAAAAGCTGATATTCTCTGAAGTAATGCAAGTGCTTACCACTTAAGTATTTATGAAGCAATCAGTAGTTGGAATTAGACAAAAGGCATTAGACATTTGTTAATGAATTAGCTGCAGTGCATATCTTATTTGAATAGTTTCATCCAAATGAATGAAAATGAGTTTTGAGGTTGTATTTGAAGTTTAAGATTGCTGGAAAAGATTTGATGCAATAGAAATGGACTTATTTCAAATGCTCTGGGGAAAATGAGGAATAAGTTTATATGGTTAGATGGGATGTTCTGCCAGTCATAGAGTTCTTGTAGTTCAATTGGTAAGAGCAACTATCACGATAAGATAGTCTTCTTGAGATAAAAGGGATGTGAGTTCAATTCTTATCAAGAGCTACTTCATTTTTCATCTTCGCTGTTCACTAATATTATTGGTCTTCTCATCCAAATCAATTACATCTTGATTGCTTTTTCTACTGACATCAAGACCTTCATTCTAAGATTAACCTCATTCTGAGATCATATTTTAAATCCATAGATTTAAATATCTAATTGCTAACATGTTACACCCTAAAATGTTGGTTGTTTCAAACAAATGTACTGAAATACTTCATAGTCTTCTCATATTCATAAACAGATTGAGCTTATTTTATCATTGCATAAATGGAGTACTGGGAGATCTGTCTGCTCTCGTTACTTTTGGAATATGTGGTTGAGAAGTTTTTGGTTTCCAGTCATACCTGATACTCTCGGGATTGGAAGTATCTACTTACAGTGGGTCGGCAATTCCAGACGTTTGATATGATAGTCTGGAGAGATGGCCCCAGTTACTATCAGTTCCAGCTGCTTTAGTCTGTTGTTGAAGAAGCTCTTGAATACGTACTGTTATATTTTAAACAGATTGAAGAGGAAAAAAAAAAACCCAACTATATTTTAGTTTGTGCGGTTGTATAGTTTTATGAAGTACTTCCATCATAACCTAAGTTTTGATAGAGATGTTTTCTACTTCCTTTTGTTAAGTTATCACAGGTGTTACACTTTCCTGTGGGACAGTTTTGAAAGATGGTCGGTTAATGTCTTGATGAAAATATCCAATAGCCCTTTTAACTTTATGGAAGATGTGGCTCTCCAAGGAAGTCTCAAGTCTCTACTTTATTGATTCCATGTGTGTAGTCAGTAAAATACAAAGATAAATTGCTGATGAATGTTTGCCAAGAGTGAGCATTAGTTAATCCAGCTTCAATGTTCTTTGATATTACATTAATTCTGTTGTCATAATAATGAATTACTGTCGATGGACTTCTTGCTGTTGGTATTTTATATAGAATTGGAATCTTACGTAGGAATAAATTTATCTCTACTTTGAAATTGGAAGAAACAAGCTTTGTTGCACCAGGGTCAAACTCCCTTGCTTCATTAAAATCTGAAAGGTAAACAAAACAGAGTTCATTTCTCTGTACATTATTACACAACCATTATACATTATTCACAAACCCTGTATCCCATTTCAACTGCTGTAAATGGGGTTTGCAAACTTTTGCAAAACAAGTTGATCTAAGTTGGGCTTTAGAAGTGGGAATGAATTCCGCATCAGTTTTCTTACATCACTGTGTCACTGTTATTTCTCGATGACGTCACTGGTTTTTGGCCAGGTCATCAGTCATTGTTGTTACATACAAAAATAAAGTCTATTCTCAATAGTAGAAGTTCTGCAAAAACAGCTTTGTATTTTGACTGGCCACTTTTTCTATAGCTATTCATAATTTCTAATTTTGCTTGGTTGAATTAATGCAAGTAACTGAAGTCAGGTTATTAAATTCACTCTATCATTGTCTGTTGTTCTACATGATCCATTATATGTCAGTTTCTGATATTTCACAGTTTTACTGTTACTATAGTTTTTGCATAAATGTCAATTAACAAAAAAAGAGACTATTTTAATACCAAAATGATAATTACTTGCCTGTATTTATCACTAACAATTTTTAAAAACATTTTTCCTCCATGTAAACACAGAGGAAAGCACTTATTGTGATCACTTTAGGACAGGGTCTCTAAGATAACGATAACTGGTATAACATTGAGCAAAAAAAATATATATATATAGGGAGAGAGACAGGAAGCTGCTTATTGTGATGACTTTATGTAAAGTGTTTGGGACCAACTGATTTTGATAATAACAATTTTCTGCTGTAGTGTGCTTTTCCAAATATTTCCTGTAATAAATTGAGTAGTGTTATATTTCTGAAATAGACGGTAGAAAAAGATGGCATCATTCACAGTCACCAAAATAACTATATACTGTACCCTAGGGCTATTGTACCAGGTGTATGAGAATAAAGATTGATACCTAGTGATGTTGGTTGGGGCTTATCCTGTGGAAGCAAAAATAATTTTTCTTGTCATACCATTTTATTCATTGATAATCTTGGGTTTTGTATACAAAATATGAAATATATATCTGTTCTACATACCTAGAGCCATAGATATAGATATATTAAGCATGAGAAGATCAGTTTGTCACTAAATACAAAGGAAAAACCGACATCCCTCTTTAGGACCAGGGCCATATCACGCTAAGATGTACTCATTGTAGGGGATCAGTGTATTACTTCAGAACAATAACCCCCCCCCCTACTTTCAAGTAAATTAACTGTAGTACTGTGTTTACTAGATAAAATTGAGTATATGAATTCAATATGAAGTGCTGAAACAGGAATCAATTAGTGTTCAAACACTTCAGTGCCATTCCCTTTCTTATCTGATACAAAAATGTCAAATCAGAATTCACTTTCAAGACATTGATTGCCTTGAAAATCAGTATTTAAAATCCTTATTTAGTCTGGGCTCAAACACTAACTCTTCACCCTGGTGAGAAAGAGACAACTGAAATATCCCCAACTCCAGAATATATACACAATCTATCCCATCTTGCTGAGGCTCAACAATGATTATGACAAGAGCATCATATATTTTTAATTGGTTGCTCTCAATCTTTCTTTCTGCTATATTATAATGATCATGTTTAGTGCTATTTAGCACTGTATTGTTTTAGGAATGCATCTAGAGTGCTAATCATGATATTACTCTGTTTGGTATTATTAATGACCACCATAATTATAAAATACTCTTATTCTAAAAGATTTTAGAATATCTTTAATCGAGAAATCATTTTTTGTGTAGTTTGTTCATATTTGTTTGTCAAGTGTTAGTTGCTCAAGATTGATGAGCTGTTTTAATTTTGAAAATTTGTTAGTCTTCTGTAATCCCCCCCTCTCTCCTTCACTCAGCCATGTAGAAGAAAAATGGATTAACATGCATAGCTGTTGTTTCTGAAGTGGTTTACTTAGTGTCATGATGTTATTTGATATACAGTTGTTAATGAAACTTGTTTTATAGAATATCATGTTAACAGCTGTACTAATATAATTAAATCTGGCTCTTAACATTATTATTTTCTAGTATAACTAATTGAGTTTTTCTCGATAAAGAAAATTTTTTTTACTTTCTCATATATAAATCTGTAGATTTGTTATAATTGAATCTTTCCTTTCAGTTGATACTCATGAAAGATCTGTAGAGTTGCAGCAGTTTCTAGCTTATTATTAAAAATTCAATGAAGATGCGTTAGTTACGGTAGATTGTGAATGTAATGAAAAAAGCTTATTGATATTCATAGATTACTACAGGAAATTAATTGTAATTTCAATTTTGAAATTGAATTTTACATTTGTGTAAATGAATAATGAACTCTGATTAGATTAGGTGGCTTCAGCTGTGATTTTTGGAAATTTTATGATTTCTAAATCATATCTTGTCAAGGATGGCACTGATTTCAAAGATTTGACACTCCTGTTTTGTTAATATTAATAATTGAAGTTCATTTTGATTGAAGTTGCTTCCTACTATTGATAAATTTTACTTTTGATAATTTGTCCATAATCAATATAACAGTTTTCCATGTCACTAGCTTTGCACTAACTAGTCACCAGTTTTATTACAGATAAAATCGATTTTGTATATCAAAAAAAAATTTTCTAATTTAATGTTTTACCATGAAAAATCTTTCCTTTTAAAAAATTTTTTATATTAAGTTTTTTGATTGGGAATGTATTTTCTATGATTGTTCTTTATATGATAGCAAATTCCATATAGTGGGTATGCTATCTTTGAATGAGATCATTTTCTCAATTTGCATTTTTGTCTTTTTAAATTCAGATAAGATTAAATATTACTCAGTTTTATTATAATTGTCTGTTCATATAAGTCTCAATTCATCTTTCCATTTGTGAAAGTGTACCGCAAAAACCACACGGAACCCAATTAAATTTGCTGTGTGTGCCAATGCAACCACAGGAAAGGATTATTGCAAGTTAGTTTTCAAAACTCATTCTCTAGAATGTGTTTTTTGGTAGGGTTTGGTGTAAATGTAAATTTGTATTAAAATGGATACATTTTTTTGTGCTCACTATATCTGCTGACTGATGCTGAAAAGTAGTTTATTTGCATAACGAGCAAAGACTTTGTATCATTTGTAGAGAGGCCCTCCTCTCTACTGCAAGTCAAGGGGAGAACAGTGGGTACTTGGGAATCATTCAAAGAGGGGCTGAGTTTAAGATGAAGAATGACTGTTTATTTTCTGGTAAGCATACATACACGTAGGTCTTATCTTTCTTAGGTTGTTGATAAAACTTCAAGTCACAAATATCACTTTTAAAAAACAAATTAAATTGAACTTTATCCGATTTCCATCCATGTATCTAAACAATTCCTTTTTTTTTTTTTTTTTTTTTTTTTTTCACATTGATTTAGACCACCCATTTGGGTTGGTATTTTTGATAGAATGTCTAATCCCTCTTTATAACTTAGTTTACTTGGTTTTATTTTTGCTTGAAATTGATTAAACAATTCATATTGTGTTATATCTTCATATAGTGCTAGAAAACCATACAAAGTTTGTTACTTGTATATGTTCTCAATCAAATGAACTAATATCCTAACTAGCTTTACCTGTGAGTAATTTTTTTTCACTTCTTGACTATCATTTTGTAAGATGGAAAAATATATTCAGAAGCATAAAATTTGCTTATCTCTATCGATGATTTAAATATTTTCATTTGTAATCTAATTTAACATTTTCTTTGTTTCTTTTATCGTATCTTATTTGCAAAAGTTTGAATTGTCAAGTAATAGTAGGTGCTTTAATCTAAAATGGTAAATATATCAGCTCAGTCACTATTTGTTTTTTTTCTTCCTCCTCATCAACTTTGAGTCAATGGGTAGTTGTGTAGATCTTAACCCCTTCAGCCTTTAATCCCTTGAATTCTTGAGAGATGAGTGTTGACTAATTAGAGGTTGACTGATTAATATCTGTTATAGCACCTCCTGTGTATATTTCATAACTGACTGAAAGATTGACTGGATGTACGTAAAAAGTTATGTTTTGATCAAATTATTGCCAATTGAACCTCAAGTTGAACTCTTGTCGATATTTGCCACATGTCATTGATTTGTATTTTCAATTGCATTTTGAATCGTTCAATATTCATATCACCACGACTGGAACCGTTGCAGGAATATCTGGCAACACATGACTATAATATATAAATAAATAAAAATTTATGAAAAAGTGGTCATAATTTAATTGAAATTTTATTCAAAACTAGGGTAACTACATCAAAACCTTTTCATTTACAAAATGTGGTCAAGGAAATTGAAGAAAATAAATAGAAAAAAAGTTTTCGGGAATAGTCTTTGATACTCAAATACCTTATTTAAGTAAAACCATTTTTTTGGGGGGGGGTTATGAACTGAAACTTTTTCCACATGCATACCCATTCATAAATATCATCTTTGATATACTGACCAGAATATGATTGCTGCAGACAGGTTTGTACCTACAGTCAAAAGGGAAAGAAAGGGTCTAATCTCCCCCCCCCCCTGCATTTCCTGAAAGGACTACTGGAGTCACCAGTAGAGCTTGCCTCAAAGAGTGAACTAATTTTAACCCCACAGACAAATTGCTAAATAATGCCTTATTGATTAATGCCTATTTTTACATCATTTTTAGGAGAATTTAGAAGTTTTTTTCATAAATATCATTTTTACCTCATTTTTGGATGTGAACTTACGACATATTGATGTCTTTTTCTGTAATGAAAGTTACGATAAAAGTAAACATTGAATAGAAAATTGCTTATAAATAGTTTTGTATTGAAATAAATGGTTTGCTTTGTAGTTTTGTCATACATCAATTGTGCTTTTCGTACATCTAAAACAAGGTCTGGTTAGTCACCCAATAGAAACTGGCACATGACCATCATTTTTTGACGGTATGCTGTGTTGGGGGATGATCAATTTGAAAGGTGAAAAAAGAGTAATCAATGTATAAGACACTTCTCTCCTCTTTTGTTAAGCAGCAATCACTGAAAACGTCTGAATTTGAAAAAAAAAGTTGGCATAGCCTGGTGACCAATTTAGCATAAATTTTGATTGCAGAGAATTCCAGATCTGAATGGTTACCTCTGGGAGCTGGTGATATGACAGAAACACCACTATTTAGTCAATACTTTTCTTAAAAATTAGTGCATTGCTGTGATAGATTGCAGAACTACTTCTAGAGACAATGCAGACAGACAAATGATGTTGAATAAATGTTCATTCAAATTCATCAATTTCGTGTCTCATTTGTCGTCTTCAGATTGATTTATTTCATAAGGAGCAAAAAAAAAAAAAATTTGGCTTTATGTATTAGCCATCAGCCGCTCTGCTCTCTTGAATATAGGCATTGGTCATTGAAAAACGTATCTCGGTCAACCACTGCTTCTAATAAATCATACACTAAATATTTTATGAAACAGTTTACTATGATAAATATTTTGTACTCACAATTTTGTATATTTCTAGGATGTCTGATAACTGGAATTGTTTAAAGCGCTGTGCCCTTATGCTACGGCATTTGCTAGTTCTTCTAGGTTCATTATGTAAGAAATGAATGTAGGGGTGACAAGTAATTGAAGTAGCATCAATCCCTTCATTGTATATGGAATAGCTTTTGTAATCTTTTAATTTGTATTATGAATTTTCTTTGCTAAAAGCTTTTGTGATCTTTTTAGTAATTACAAAATGCCCTGTGATCTTTTAATGGATGTTTAAAAAAAAATATGAATGGTAACTTTTCTGTGAAATATATAATCTACTAGCTGGAATACCCAGCATTGCCCTGGGGGAAAAAAATTCAAATATGATAAAAGGGGAAAGCAAATAATATTTTGTAGGGACTTCATAAAATCAAATAAGTGGGGCTTGTAGGCCCACATAGCCCTTCCTGAAACATTTTAAGATTAATTTTTCTCAAAAATGTTTTATTGTTGTTCTGGGGTTGGAGTTCAGAGTAGGGTCAGGATTTTTGCTCGAAGAAAAACACGTTTTATTGTCCAGTTAGAAGCAGATACTGCCAAAATGACATAAGTACAGAGAGAAATTCAAATCTGCAGTTTCTTACAATGTACAGAAAGTAAGGGTCCAGTTTAGGATTATAGTTATATTGTAAATTGAAAAAACCTTTTGAAAAACTTAAAAAACCGAAAGTCTAATAGATTGAGAGCACATGAAATAAAAAGAAAAAAAAATTGCAATTTTCTCCAGAGTTTAAACTTGGTCTGCAGATTCTATTTTCCATACTTCTTACTGCTTGGCCATTGGGACTTCCTCTAATTTTTACATTTTCTTTTTATATAGGTAATTTTCAAAATTAGAAGCTTACAAATTGGGGTAGAAAAGGTAATTTTAACCCTAAATTGACTTGAGACTTTAGAGGTCAGTACCATCCATCTTGGGGTCAAGTTGACCTCGAAGGTAAACTTTGTCGTTTCTGCAACTACGAGTCTTTCACAGGCAAGAAAACAAACAAAAATTTGCTGTCTTTATAGTACTAGATAGACATTTTGCTGGTGTCACCAAAAACATCCTTTTGTCATGAACGAAGTGTTCATTGGATGCCTTCAGTTTGTACAATACAGTATACAGTTTGGTTTTCTCTGCATAGCAAATTTTGGTGTTGTCAGTCTTGGATGATATAAGTATGTGTCATATGAGAGATGAAGTAATTTACAAACATTTGCCACTCCTGAAAGATTTTCCTACCATCAGCAACTGTAAACAAATTTTTGAATTGCAATATGGTTCATTTTTGTGGTTTTTCCAATTACATATAATTTTGTAAAGGATCCTTTCTGATTTTTATTATTATTGGATTCTTGGATAGATGGAAATTCCCTAGTTGATGACTTCTTTATATTGACAATATGATATCCATTACTACATATGGTTAATAGTAGTGATACTTATTCACTTCCTTTTAACAACAATGCAACACCCACTCATGGTTCCACTCCTTGCAACAATCTAATTGGAATCATGGCAACATGTAACTCTCAAGTATTGAATGGTTACTTCCAGTATAATCTTCTAATGTAAACTATCACTCTCCCTTTAACATAAACTGTTAATATTCGTGGGTTTATCTCATTGTCTCAAACCGATCAAATGTGAATAGTTCCAATTGTATTTGTCATTCTACTTCAGCTGTTTGAGAGAAATACAGTTAACAATCATGTATCCCCCATTAAAAATACATAACATTAAAGTTGATAAGGTACAATATTCTTTTTTGGAAGTATACTAATGTTAAAAGGGTACACTTTTTTTAGTTATTAGTTATGTTATGTTAGAATAAAAAATCCATCTGTATTGTTCTCAGTATCTTCAAAACCCAATAGTTCTGGAAGAAATTCTCTATAGTTTGTCCATTCAGTCCTACGACAGAATGACACCTCCAACATTCGGTCAAGTGGGGTCAAAATCTTTATCTCCAAATTCATTAATTAATGACTTGTACCAACACACATATTTATATATTTAGAAAAAATTTGTAAAATTGTCTTGATATTACGAAAAACTTGTGGTACTTGAAACTGATTGTCGATCATACTTTCTTCTAAAATATTATTTCATTTTGATCCAGGAATTTGCTGCAAACACATTATCTGTCCATCTATTGATAACATCTATAGCTATATTGGACTGTTAGTTGATTTGATGACTCCTGGGTTACTTCTGGTCTTCAACAGTATTAAGATGTCTTCAGTTTTGAGTAGGGTCGTAAACATTCAATGAGTTTTTTGGATGATTGAACTCTGTTGTTATATGGCCTTCTTCAAGTGTACTATCTGAATGTGATAGAGGTGAACAGGATATTCTAATGGGGTAACCATCCTACAATGTTTGATTTGGGTGATGTCATTTTTTTTTTTCTTTCCTTGTTAGGCCTTGATTGAGTAGTGGAAACAATATTGGGTTGAACTCGACACTTGTCTAACATATACTCAGTGTTAGAAACAAGTCAGACAAGTGCAGAGTTCAACCTGGTGTAGCTTCCACTGCACAATAGGGACATGGTATGGAAATCCAAGCTTAACATAGAAAGGAAAAAATCAACATCACCCGAATTCAATGTTGTATTTACCATTGGAATATTCTGTTTACCACCATCACATTTAGATAGCACAATTGAAGAAGGCCATAGAATGACTCAGCCGAAACGTTGTTTCAAGTACACAATGGACTCGGTCCTCTGAAAAACTTTTTGAAGCATTAAAGGGGTTAACATAAAAAAGTATAAATTGCATATTTCTGAGCAGGCCTGGTAAAAATAAAGGAATAAAACATGTATCAATTCCCATCATAGGAGGTTTTTATGATTTTCTTTTCCTTTGTCTTGCATATCAAATTATATCATAGCTTAATACATGGGGGAAATTTTTTTTTATATTTTGAAGTTCCTCTTTATATAATCTGCTCAATTGTTGCTTGTTGATCATTTTATTTAGCAATCACTTTCACTTGAAGATACACCAAGAAATTGGTTTAAAGGAACTATTAGTTTCTTGTAAGTACTGAAATATAATCGTGGCTCTAAAGAAACTTAATGTGTTTTATCATGTGGTTAAAACATTCTCTTTTGCAGGAGGTAGATAAGCCCATCATATTTAGTACACCTATTTGGAAGCAGTTAAAAGATCACCGACTCAAAAATATTTTTTGAGATATGCTATTCGAAATTTTCAAACTCCTCCTGCCTTCAAAATATAACAAAAGCAATATTCTCATTGTTTTGAATGATTTTTAGTTAAAATTCCTATGGATCAAAAAACTAGATGTAGATTTTATTTGTTATACTGTTGGAAAGTGCATACTTCGTTTTTGTCTTACTTAAAACAGTATAAGTTGCATCATTGTCTGAAGAAGCAAATGGAATAACATTTCTGATCACATGTCTTAGAGGTGAAAAATAAATAATCCTGTTTTGCTACACTATTGCTGTACAATTTTCAAGTGGGATAACTATTTAATACGAATTATAGAGTAATTTCCCTTATTTGTAATTTTTATATATATATATATATATATATATATATATATATATATATATAATATATATATATAAATGTGTTAAGTGTACAAAAAATCATTTTAGGCTTTATATTTCTATTGAATAAAATCTTTCAATTTTCTTCTACGAAATATAATTGGCATTTATTTCATGAGAATTTTCATGTTACTTATAGATGAAATATCAAATACTGTATTCGTGTACGCTAGAGAGATCTTTTGAAATATCATTGTAACTATTCATTTTCTAAACAATTGAGCCAATATTTTACTTCAGTCAAGATTTAATATGCATGCATTATTTGAATTTCTATTCGTTACTACACTCAACAATTGTTCTACCATTATTAGGATTATCATCATTTCTATATTGGCTAATAAACTGATGCATAATTCACATTAACAAAAGCTGAATGTCAGTTCTCAAATTCTGTGTGAAAACCTTCATTTTTTGTGAATAGAAACCAATTTATGTGTTTCTAACTCATTGTAAAGCATTTGTTATTCACACAGCATATTTGAGCTAAGCACAATTCATAAAGAATGTAATTTCTTTAATGTGTAAATCTCTCACAATCATATTTTTACTCTTTTAATACCAAAGTATTAGTTGCTGGGAAGTTATTTTTTTTTTTTTTAATCCCAAACAATCCAAGGCTAGCATTCCAAGGGAAATTATGAATGATTGCCACCAATATTTGCTTTTTACCTGGTAAATTAAGCATGGGTGGTGATATCAAAATTCAGTTACTTCAATGAAAAAACTACTAATTTGGTTAGTCACTTAATAGGGTGATCAAATCTAAAATTGGAAAAGGGGATCAAGGAATAAGTTTCTTTTTTTTTTTTCTTTTTTTTCTTTTTGGGTTGGCTGAGATCACCAATTTCAATAAAACCAGTATGAATTCTACTGGACACAAGAGGCCAATTTGGCATGAAATTACTTTGTAATTTGAATTCCCTCATTGAAAACATATTTAGAGGGGAAATTTTCAAAGAAGAAAGAAAACATTTTCTACTATGAGCAGTTAGGGTTGGGCAAGCTCCAGATAGATACATAGATAGCGGTGATCAATTACTCGCCTATTTACCTGCTAAGTGATGACTGTTTAAAATGAAAACAGCACCATTTTCTTAGGCTTTGTGAGGAATTACAATTTAGCACTTTCATTCAATAGAATAAAATTCCCTGCGATCAGAATAAACCGAAACATACAAATGACTAGTTTTTTGTTTTTTTTTTCTATTGTACTTAACATCACCCAATTACAGATCACTTTTCCAATTGTTGCTGTCTTCTTTTAATTGCTGACTTTTTTCATTGGTCACTTTGCTTATCTTTCTCTTGGTATACTTCATCTCATTTCTTTCACATTTTATAATTCTATTGATGACACTGCATTAACAAGTTTGCTGCAATTGTGAATATTGTATCGGTGCTGGATTTGGTTTTACTATGAGCTACCTAATTCAGATAATAATGTGAATACGCTGAGGCTATTGATTTCTTTCAAGTAAATTAATGATAATCATTAATGAATATTTATAGAGTAAGACTACAAATTCATTAAAAGCTGTTAATATGGTTCAGTTATCACAAATCCTGCCATGCGACACATGCACCTGCACCACTTCAAATAACAGGGTTAAAACAAGGTGGAATACGATGAGCCACAATGTGAAAGACCCCTATTGTCCAAGTTATTCAATACAAAGATAATAGCCTTAGTTCGTCATCTACACTGGCTTTAATTCCCTATCACTGAGAACTTAATGCTCAGCATACAGATTGAATGCTGAAAGTTACCAAAACTAATTTTGGGTTGAAAGTTGCAGATTCTGTGTTTAATCATGAAATATGTTTTTTTACAGCCAGAAAGATTTAGTTCATTAGTGCAGAAAGTGACTTGAGCTAAACATGGGATTAGTGGAGTGGTGGCGAAGTAGTTGGCTGCAGTAAGTCAAAACCTTGCCGATATATACTAGGTTCAAATACAGCTGGTGCTAGAATACCATTTTTAAAAAATTTTTTATTCGTCTTCTGACAGAATTTACTGTGTTGGCACATATGGTGTTACCATAGTAGCTAGTATATATTTGAAAATTAAATCATTTGAGATTTTAGTCAACCTGTGTTCTGGTATTGAAAAAAAACATTAAATCTTTTTTTTTTTCTTTTTTTTTTTTTTTTTTTTTTGCTGTAACATGTTCACATTGGCTGGTACAATGATGAGCTCAAACCTTTGGATGCACAATTTTTTTTATCTGAATGTTTGATTTCCTGTTACAATCATTTTAATTGACTGATCTAATCAGGCAAATCTTTAGAAAATATTATCATTGTATCTAATTGAAAGTTTCACTGTGCAAAAAAGATTTATTTCTCTAAGTGTACATTAGCACTAAGGTGGTCAAAATCATCAGTTCAAGTGATGATGTTTAATCTTAACAGTTTTGTTTGGATTTGTATGATGAATTCTTCAAGAAATATTCCAATGATGATTTAAAAAAAAAAAAAAAAAAAGAGTTATATGACTGCCCATTGTAGATGGGCTAGTACCTGTTCGAACATTGTCGGGCTTACTTTTATACACAACGATCAGATGTAGTACAGAGTGAGAATGGTAAAAACTATGAGCTAGAAATGATCAGCTATTTGTTTTAGTTTTACATTGTATATCTTTCCACGAAAGCTTATTTTAAGAGTTATCTTGTGGTAAGGTGTGTCTATGATAGTACTAGATCTATTGTAAATAACGTACTTGTAAACTAAATGGAAATTAAAATATTATCTTTGTTCTATTTGGACTATGTAAAAAGTTGTTCATGAGTGAATATCACTGATGAAAGTTTACAAGATAGCTGAGTACTTTTAATCAGTGGCTTAAATCCTCTAATATAAACTAATCAATTAGGTTTTCAAAGAGGATCAAGATCTATTTACATGTATTGATGCACTCTAATAAAATCAGTAAACACCTTGTTCTGTATTGAAGATATAGCTGAGCTGTAATGGATTTTGGATTTTCTTTCTGAGACAGATGTTGGTGCAAGTAGTTATTTACCTTTGACTGCTATTTATTTTTCTTGGTCGTTTGTGTTGGCAAGCTAAAAATATCAAGTTGTTGACATAGCAACTTAGCATTGATGTAGTTGTAATATGGCTTGCTTGTACAGATTCAACCTTGCTTATAACTGTAGTTTCGAAATAGTCATTTATACTACTCATTTCATTGCAGACAATGTTCTTGTGAGCTCTTTAATTTTCAGATATTTAAAATTTATGATTGCCAGAAATTCTAGTCCTCTGAAAAAATACAAAACCCCAAAAGTTCTTTCGATGTTCGGATTCAGAAAATCCACTAGATTAGGCCTTACCACATCATTTCATCTTCTCATTCGCTGCCATATTTTGTTAGACTGCATAGGGAAAGGCATTACTTCTTTGCGTGTTAACAAATACTGTGAAAAAGACAGTTTTATGCTTTTTTTTTTCTATTTCAATATAACTTCACATTAGTACAAATGATAATAGAGCTCTGAAGAGATCAATATAAAATCCTTGCACACATCATTCAGCATCAAATGATTATCACTCCTCAAATAACATTTTCCTGTCTGCCTTGTTTCTTAATGATTTATTTTTACTCTGCTAGAAAGCCAGGATGAGTTCTCATTTACATTTTCACCTTCAGTGTCTAATTTTGACTCTACTTCTCAATAAGTCTCCATTTTCTTTTCCTTGCATAAACTTTGGTAAATGCTAATGTGTTGTTTGTTGTGATTGTTTATTCAGCTCTAAGCAGGAACTCAATCAATCTTCTGATGGGGTGGGGGAATAGATGAATTAGCTCACTTGGTTCAGTTTGGCTGTCCGCAGTTCATAACTATCTTATTTTCACCTCTATGTTTAAAAATGAAGTTTGTGCAAGTGTTAATATTTTTCATTTGTGCTTCTCTTGTTTCATCTATCTCAAAGAAATGTACTTAAATATTCTTACCTCACGTAAAGGAATCGCCATAACCCATACATATACCAGAATTATCTAAAATCATCTGAAAAATACCTGTGTAAGATTTAGGCATTGTTGGTCTGAAATGACCATAGATAACCTTTTTCCGGGATGGGGGGCACTTTTAGATGGTACCTAGTGATGTACTCTGCAAATTTTTAAGATTGTAGCCTCAAAATTGTGACCACGAGCACTAGACACACACAGATGAGCAAAGAAAGAAAAATCTATTGCTGGCTGGTTGGGCAATTTGTAGGTCTACAGTGATTTAAGATTATCTAGAAAATTCATTTGTTTGCTTATTTCTTATATTTTATTAGTTAATTATGGGTAAATAGGAAGCAAGACTGGGCAACCAGTCTAGGAGATGTACAACTTTGATTCCAGCCTGGGAAAGTCCAACCCTTTTCTAGTGTTGTAGATGCTGGGCCACAGACAGAGTTGGAAATGAATTCCCAAAATGTATGGTTAATAGGGTTCTGTTGAAGCTTTAACTAACCTAGCAAGCAGGAAGTGGATTATGATAAATGGCCCAAGTTATATAAAGGAGAATAAAAACAACAGATAAATTAATGCCCCCACCATCTCCACCTCCCCATCGTACCACGAGTAAAAGAGGAAGAATTGAAAGAATAAAAAATTAGTTACTTTAACTCGGAAAATTTTTCAAAACATTACTTGAAAAAGTCATGTTGATATTTTCACTTGAGTAGTTATGATTAACTGCTTGCTTCTCCAATAGACATTAAACATTTTATTGTAAGTTTATTGGCAACTTTGACAGTATTTAATTTTCATCTTAGTTTTTGATGAAGTACTTCTTCGGAGTATTAAATTACACTACGAAATTGCCAAAACATTTATATTTAAATAAATTTTATTAGTGTTTGGGAATTTAATCGTTTTTGAGGGATGTTGAAGTTCAGAACTTCATAATTTTCTTCATCTCTTATGTTAACACATAAAATCTTCCTAAAAATGTATGTGAATGTTCAAACTGCCCCGCAAAATATTTTCCAACTAAAATGAATGTTTGACACAATTCTGGCTTTTCTTCAAAACAGTAAATTACAAAGTAAAGAAACTAAAATCAGCTTTTGTATATTGCCTTTCAGCCTATTAACTGCAACAGGTGGTAAAGAGTGATAGTTATCTATTGCAAAATGAAAACCCTGACTCAGATAGGACTGAGTTGCCATCAATCACTATAAAATGGAAATTTAATTATTAGCCATAGAACTGCAATGATTGAAATTTCCATCTTTGCACTTGGTTGTTAGTTCTGGTTATCTTTCTCTTTAATTGTTGTTGTTGTTGTTTTTTTTTTGTTTTTTTTAATAGAAAACATTTTTGTTTTCTTCTCCACAGGTCAAGTACAACGCTGTGTTATGATTCAGAAGGATGAGAAGGGCTATGGACTTACAGTGAGTGGAGATAATCCAGTGTTTGTCCAGTCTGTCAAACCAGGTGAAATATCTTACCATTCTATATCTTACCGTTTTCATTTTAGATTTTTTTTTTTGACTAATTCGTTGTCCCACATTTTACCTCTGCCAACAACATTGGAGATGTGTATGCATTCGGTTGTGTCTGTCTGTCTCCAAAAGTTCTCTGAATTTCAACGAAATTTTGTGGAAGGATTGATGACAGGCTATGAAAGAAGTGATCAAATTTCAGGGTAGAATTACCTCCCCTACGTTGTAGTCATATGTCCACACCACATATAAAGTTGAGTGTACAAGACAATCAATGATTTTTTTTGTCTAAAGTTTATTACACAAAGGTCAGTTACTTATAACAAAAAGTGTTTGATAAAACAAATGCTTTATTCATTGTACTGATTTTTCGTTGCTTGTTACTTTTATTGGACCCAAACATTTTCCTTTTATATGGTGTAATGTCAATTCTATTTTGATGAAATTGAAATTACATATTTATTTTTTTCTAAAAAAGTGTGTGTGTGGGGGGGGTCAATGTCGGGAAGGTGGTCCTGGTCCTGATAGTAAAGTTCCACACACTCATTCGCCCAATGTTAAAAATAGCACACAACTTTGGTGTGCCATTTTTAACATTGAATGAACAAGTGTATGGAAAACTCATGAAAGAAACACTAGCAGAAGTTGATACATAAATTTCATTGTTATTGTTGTGAATAGATTAGATTGTTTATATCTGTAGAAAAATTGGTTAGTAATAAATATTGCAAAACTGATGATGGTTGGTGTAACAGAAAAAGTGACCTTTTGGAACAAGTCAAATCTCGCTCCAATAAAGGTAATGAGACTTTTCTTCTTAATTTTTTAAATCTTATGGTTTTTATACATATAAATATATATACACCAATTATTATCTTTATATAAAATTGTAATTAAATTATGCTATTTCGAGCAAGAATGATGAGTTGATTGTGTGTTCATTATTGAACCCTTTTTTTCATCGTCTGAAACTTTCAAAATTAGTGCATAGCATTAAAATTTTACTGTGTGGCATACTTTTTCTTGTGTGTAGTCGCACAGCTTGAATGGAGCACTGATCTTGACCTTTCACAATAATCATTGTAGAAAGAATTGTTATTCAAAGATTTCAATTTCATTGTGAATACTTGAGAGAATATTTCAAAACAATGTTTCATGATACAATAATCCAAGATAACCAAGGCCAGAAATGGTTTCAGGCCGTGGCTCCATTTCAAGCTTTCCTGAGTGGATCATAAGATATGAGTGTATATCTAGATCATATCATAAAGAAAATATCATGTATGAAGATTATGAATATGACTTAGATTGTATTAATAACAAGATAGTAGAAACTATGTTTCTTATTTTTGTATTAGTTTACCTTCACCTTTAAAGAATGATCTTGAATAATTTTGCAACTTGCATGTGAAAAATATCAAACTTTGAATTTTCTTGTTTATGTTGAATGCAGTTGAAGATTGAAGGGAGACTACTCTATTTTAATGGAAAAAAAATTGAAATCCAGAATGTATTTCTGAAGGATTTGTAATCAGCATGTATTTAATAGACTTATTTCTTGAAGTATATATCAACAGTTTATTATTACATGACCAGCCAGGAGCTATTTTATTAGGTAAAATAATTATTATTAGAGTATTCTGAATCTTCAACTGAAGCTGTTTTTTAGGGTGATCATAGTCTCAAGATAAGATATTATCTAAGAAATATCACCACTGATATCATTTAGTACAAAAGAAAAAAATTTAGGAAGAAACTTATTTAATTACAAGATAAACTCACACACTTATTGTTTATCTTATATTTTAGTCTCAAATGAACACTGTTACTCTGACATATTACAATTATTTCTGGTAATGTATTTCATATGGAACAATCTATTGTAACTTTTAGGTTATAACAGGAATCAGACAGAGCAGGCAACCCACCAAATACACATGCCAATTTGCAAATATTGCTTTTATTTGGATACATTGACAAATTCTGTCAAAATAACTTGCATGCCACAGATGAAAATAATCACCTGAAATACTGCTTATTGGGATGAATGCATGTGCAGAATTATAAGGGGAGATAACTGCTGTGACATTCTGGAGTTCTTTTTTTCTTGCTTTGATGCAGCATCTTCAGATAAATAGATGGATTCAATTGAATTTTATCTAAAATGAAGACTCAGATTCATCTCTTATTGATATATCTATAACACTATTTTTAAATAAAGGTTTGTAAATAATAATACTATTCTATAGTCATAATAACTAGTGTTATTTTGAATATTTTTAAGGAGTAATGGCTAGTAAGAATATACTTTATCTGGAACAATTAGAGAATGTACCAACAAAAAGCCAGGTCAGATATACAAAAACATCGTATCAATGTCTGTCTGCTTAGTGTGGATATACAATAGTTTACCGAAAAAAAATTGTGTGTTCCAAAAATGTGAATTCATTCAGTAACACACCTGATGAATATTGGGATAAACAGAAGATTTTATGCATCTGGAAGTCCACAGTAAACATTTGGAAGTCACATGAAAATGATTACTGGAGTCCGGAGAAAAGAGTTTAATATGAAACCCGTTCCAGAAAATCTCACTCAGCAAAGCTAATTGTTTGCATAAAATCATATTCAGGACTTCACACTTCAGAGATATGAAAATCTATCTATTTTCTTTGGACTTCAGAACCCGACATTTTTTTAAAATATATAATTACCTTGACAGCTTTCTGTAAAAAATGAATTTATTTTTGCCTCTGACACTGAATTGTTCCGAAGAATTGAAATTTTTATTGCTAAGTTATCTCCCCTACTTGTAATTTGATTTCCCCAAGGTTATATCCCCTGCCGCATCTAAACTTTAACTAGAAAATGATTCCGAAATATGAAAATTTGTATCGCATCAGTTAATCCTAACATCCCATATTCTATTGGAGTATGAATTTTTGTAAATTTCATTCTACTATTTATTATGTTACTTTTTTAATATTTTTAGATAATAGAAGAAATGAAGTGTCTTTTGACAGTTGTACAAACTTATACTATTGTCACTGGACTATTTTGGTGACTTGATAATTTAATGCTTTATGATTTCAAGTTTATTTAATGAAAATAATGGTTGTTGCAAGACTTTCATTGGTGCTGATACAGGAGTGGGATTCAACATAGAAGGAAAAAGTTATTACCCTTGAATTGAAAAAAAAATTTTTAGGCTAGTCACATGCAAAAATAATCCCTTTAATATTATTTCTGAGTCTAAGCAAAATAACTGGGTTTTATATAAAGATATTTTCCATTTCAATAAAAGTAATGATAAAACTATCCTTTCACAGAAGATTTAAATGGAAATTTCATGTTCATTTTAGAATGAAATGAAAAAAAAAATCTCCTGTACAGAAAAACATTAACCAAAGTAGATTTTGAAAGCTCTAAATGGTCACTGAAAAAGTGAGTAAATCCGTGGGAAATTTGTTCTATCATAAAAATTGATAATAATGATTTATGATGTTTCATCAAATCAAATGAAAAATATATTTATTTGACAACTTGATATGTTGCTCAGGTCAGAAAATGATAAAGGAATTATTTTCCTGTATGACTAACTTCGAAATTTTTTTAAAAAGTTTCAAGGGAAATAACTCTTTTATTTTAGGATTTGGACCCCAATCTAGTATCAGAACTCTTTAGCTTCTACCCAGTATATCTTCAATTTTCAAAATTTGACATTAATGCATAACTTGAATCAATTTATACAACTAAAATTCAAGTCCTTCAAAAGAGAAACAAATATTCCAATTTGATTTTTGAGATTAAGATGTTATTATTATTCATCTTTTATTGCAGATGGTGCAGCTGCCAGGGCAGGTGTACAGCAGGGAGACAAAATCATTAGAGTAAGTAAAATACTACAGATGTGTTTTTTTTCTCGATTCATTTTTTTAACATGTTCATTCAGCGAGAACATTATACTCTTTCATATAACAACATCAGAAAAAAAACAACAAATAATCAAGAGATCGGGTTTGTCACTCAATAAGAACAATCACATGATCAACATCATGGTGTGTTAGGTGTGATCAAATAAAAAAAAAAATTGGAAAAAGGGGTGATCTATGAATATTGCTTTTGTTGGGCAGTGATCACTTGAAAAGTCTGAATTTTCAAAAAAAAAGAAATACTGAATGCTGCCAGACACAAAGGAAGGGATCAATCTAGCAAAAATTTATGTTGCAAATTGAATCCACTGCAAAGAACTTATTTGAAAAAGTTTTTCTAAGCATAATAATGTGTAAATGTTGAAATTTTTAGCCTTTTAGCTCCATTGCTGTTGCCTGATACTTACATAGCCAGCCAGCCAGCCAAACTCGAAAATCAATGAAATCTATGTTGACAGTTTTGGTTGGTTTTCTAACCGTATAAATAATTTAAAATGGCACTTCACCTGAAGCATGTGCTTTGCAACACAAACACTTTTTAAAATTCACGGTCTTATGAATTTGTGTAAGTACTTACTTTATAGATATCTGTAAAATATTTCCATTTCTTGGAAAGTTAAAACAAACAATATCACTATCTTATATAGAAGAAACCAGAAGAATTGAATTTTGACTGACATCATTAATGCCATCTTTTTTTTAAGCTCTGCAAGCTGATCTAAACATAGAGGAAATTGTATATTGACATTTGGATGGGAAAAAAGATGAGGCTCTTGAAGTATTATTTAACGTATGCTCTGTCATAATATCCTAAATTAAACTTAATTTTGATCAGAAAAAAAAATAGCACTTGAAATCCATCAGTCTGAATTAAGAGATTAAATTGAAATGTAGGATTGATTTTTTTTTTTTTTTTTTTTTTTTTTTTTTTTTTTAATCACAATGTTTTTTTTTGTTGTTTTTTTACTCCATTGATCAGATTAAATCTCAACTGCAAAAATATCAGTACATTAGATATTGAACTAAGTTTAAAATTTCATATTTTTCCTAAAAATAAACAAAATGTTTATTTTTGTTTTGCAACATGTTCATGTAGAGGTCACAAAGTAAGTAATATCTTGTAGTTCAGCACATTTTCAATTTTTTTCTTTCTTCCAGGTGAATGGCACTTCTGCATTAGCATTGAATCATACTGACGTTGTTAGTCTCATTAAATGTAAGTAACAGAATATTTTTTATAAGCCACTGTAAAAGTGATTTTTTTCTACACACTTTGTCACTCCTGTGCTGTTTTTCTTTCTTATATTTGAAAAAAGCTTTTATTTTTGTTCAAGAATGGAGCACAAGCATGGAAGCCCCTTTCCAGAGTTTTAGCTTGTCAGTTGTCTGTTTTAGTGCTTACCATTCAAGTAGGATGGGGCACCTTTTTATTTATTTATTTGAAACAGCAAGAAATAGTTTTCAGGTGTCCGAATTTTTTAGATGGAATATTGTCATTTTTAATTTATGATTGGTATTTCTGGAAGCTTGTCTTACCAGAACTGTGCCTTACTGATAAGACTTACAAAAGGTTAAAAGTATTGAAATTAGTCATATTGCTGTATCCTTTTCTTCTCCACTAAGTCACTTTGGTGTTTTACTCTCATAGTATTATATGAAATAGTCTTGAGTTGTCTGAATCTTTTACATAAAGCATTTTCATTATTATCAATTTTTGACTAGTATTTCTTTCATTCCATTTTGTTGCCCTTTATCGGGTTTTCTTAACAAGTATTACACAACTAATAAAGAACCATCAGGGATTGGAAATAAAGAATAAGGCCCAAACTTGTCTTGTTATAGCTGGAGGCTTCCTTGAACAAAGATTGCGACAGGCTCCCAAGGATAATGGAAATCTTGCCAGAGGCTTGGCTCCCTCGGACAAGGGATGCAACAGGCTTCCAAGGATAATAGAAATCTCACCAGAGGCTTGGCTCAGGGATACAACAGGCTTCCAAGGATAAGGAAAGTCTCGTCAGAGGCTTGTTCTTTATTTCCTACCTGCGTTCCTTGCTTGAGTCATAGAATAGATATGTAATAAAGGGCAGCAAAAAGGATGATGGAAATATGAATAATTGAAAACTGAAATATTAATAGTTAACGAGGAAGTCTGAAACAAATATAAATGATACTATCGCTCTAACTTTCAAATTAGCATTTATCTCGTCTCCAATTATTCGTTATGTTCATTCTTCTGAATGTTTTTGGTTATGCGGTTAATCTTTTTTCTTTTAGAGTGCAGTATGTATAAATTGAATAAAATCATTTAGAGAATGAATGAATGATGTATCAAAATGTATGAATATGATGGAGCTTATACTATAGCCTAATTTCAGCAGTCATATTGACTGCTGATTAATACAGAATAGGAGCGCAAACAAACCTTAAATATATATGCAAGGTCCTAAAACTTGAACAACCAAGCAAAAATAAAAAAAAAAAAAATAATTTTTTCCTATAATTTAATGTAATTTCTGGTCCAGAATATCCCCTGCCTGTTCTTTTTAACTCTTGATACATATCTATCACCTTGTCTTTATTGGAGTAAAAGTTAACTCCCTTACGTCGAGTCTAAATCATGCATACGCACGCTCGTACGCAAACACACTTTATTGGCAGAAACAAACTGACTGTTGTAGCTCTATAACCGTTAAGAAAATGTTGAGATTATTTTGATTCAGTTTTTTTTCCTGTTTTGTATCTGATCCTTCTAAAGTTGCCTTTATAGCAGATTTTTGTTGGTAAATGCTTGATTTAAAAAGTAAAATATATTTTACAATTTTTTCTTGTTTATTCCAAGTAGGAAGTTATAATTGCATTCAATTGTTTGGACTCATTTTTTATTCACTTGGATTTTAGTGGCATTTCATTTATGTGGTTATATCATATATTAAGCACCAGGTATTATAACAACTTTCAAAAAATAGCATTCGTTTTAGTCAAGTCTTGATGAAATTTTCAACCTTAACGTTTATCACTGAACTACATAGTTTTTTGTTTTAGGAGAAAAGATAAAGAAAGATGGAAACTTTCTCTCTCTGTTTTTTTTCATGATTACTTGAAACTTTTTACTCGAAAGCATGTAACATCTGAATTTGTCCTCTCTGACAAACTAGTTTTCTTCTTAGAATTATTTCTTGTTTTTCTCAGTTATTAAAATTCATCCAATCACTTAATTATTAAAGAATATAAACAACTGACCTACCACATTTCAATAGATAGTTGTACTAGCCCGTTGGCTGCAGCTGAATCTGAATATTTTCAAGTCTTGCCTGAAATTTTAAAATGAGTCATTATTATTATTCCAGAAGTTGTCTGAATTATTATTCATTGAAATGAATTATACATCTGACGGTGGCTGAAGAATACATCAGCTGAAATTTGATGGTAAAAGGAAAATTAAGATGAAGGTAAAAAGAGTAGTCGTGAATAAAAGAAACTGAACAAAAAAATTCAAAATAATAATGATGAAATCTTGAGTCTGAAAAACTTGTAGAATAACAATTTTTAGTTTAAATTCAAGAAGTAATCGGCCTAGTTGGTAATAGCTTGGACAATAGAATTAACAACCCAAGTTCAAATTCAAGTTGAGGTTGTTTATGTTTACTTTGCACAGATGCCCTTGGGAAAGGCATAAATCCATTTCTTCCTTCAGCTACAGGTGAAATAGTTAGGCAGATTGGACTCTCTGGCCTTGGCAAGGTCACCAGTCTAGAAGGACAAATCCAAACCAGGAAGTGGAACCACCCCTTTAAGGTGATTTGACAACCAATTTGACACATGGTTTTCTGCTTTACCCTGAACTGCATCAGTTAGGCTGATCGAAGAATTTTAATGATTGGGCCTCCTAGGATCCCACACGTTCTGCCCAAGCATATGCCCTGGAAGGTATGTTCCATTTTCTATAAAGACAGAATGGAGGGCATTCATTCAAATTGAACAAAGATGACTATTTAGCAACACCCTTAAACATATCATTGTCAAGTGACTAACCAGGCCTGTTTTTGTTTGTTTTTTTTGTTTTTAAATCAAAAATTTATTATTCAGTTAGTACTAGTTGTATTTTCATCAAGGTAACTTAATTTTAACATCACTACTGCTTAGATTACAAGGTAAAAGCAGCTTATATGGATGCCAGTGATTCATAATTTCCTTTGGAATGCGAGTTTGTTTCTAAATTTTTATAAACAAACTAATTTTAAGACCTATATGAATATGTGTTCTTTGTTTAAAATGTTGCCATTAGTGAACAGGATGCTTTTGTTTAATGAATTTTACTACTTGTGTGAGACTTGTGCATTTCTTTATCAGTTTTTTCTTGAGGTTATGAGAGTTTTTTTTTTTTTTTTTTTAAGCTTTAACTCTCCTATCCTGCTGCTGTAATTGCTTTATAATACTTTCATTGCTAGATTATCTGTCTAGGTATGAGGCAGGTTAGGCTGCATGTCCTGTATAAACAATACCTTTTGATTTTTGTATCCTAGGTGCCTTCTTAATTAGTTCTATTTATATACAATAGGATCTTTATTCTTGACTCTGGAGTTACAGATGAGCATTATGCCTGAAGTGTATTATCAGTATATACACACAAACAGCTATCTGTCACAAGCAGCTTGGTAACTGATTAAATTTTGCCACCAATCTGATAAGTTATTTATAGATTCTTGGTGTTGGAGTATAACATTAGTGAGGCCAAAGTTGTAGATTTCTTTTGATCTCAACTGGGCTGTCCAGAATCTGGTAGTTAGAGATTGCTGAAGATTTTATAGAATCGGACAGTCAGGAGAAACTCTGCCTAGAGCTTGGAAAGGGGATATATATGGACATATTTAGTCTGACAGAATGAATTATGAATTGCGTTATATTATATAGAAACTTTTTATGAGATGATCTTTCGTTGTTCAACAGTTAATATATCACTTGCCCTAGACAACATAAATAGAATAAATTATAGCAGCCCCATTTTCTCTAATTGTGTATTCTATTTATGTTGTCTAGGGTGACTGATATATTGACTGTGTAATGGCTGGAAATCATATCAAAAAAGTTTCTATGTAATATAGCACAATTCATAATTCATATATACTTATTCACTTGTCATGTCTGTTTCTCTGTTTGTCCACACAGTATCTCCAAAAGTTCATAATGAATTTCAATGAAAATTTGTGGAAGAATGGGTCATAGACTACTGAAAAATTGATCACATTTTGGGATGGATCATTTGTTTTTAATTGAAATATATTTTTATTTTTCTGCAGGAGAAGAGGTTAAAAACAAGCTGTTAATTGAAAGGCTAGATTCAAATTTTTAGGGAAGTAACTCAATATTTGTATATTCCAAGTTCTCTTTCTTGTTTTTTAATTTTTTTAAAAATTCTCATCCAGTTTTTAGTCGGTGTATGGTGTTGGTTGAGGTATGCACTCCCTATGTTTGCTTTCTGGTTTACAAGTTTGTTTGGTTGATATAACAGCAACACTATTAAACATTTTTTTCAAATCTGGAAAAGATTGTTGACTCCTCTTTCTCATAAAAGTCTTTGTTAGTTATCAATTGCCTATCTCCTATTATCTGGAAAACTTAGTAAGTCTAAATTTGGTTACAAATCGGTTAGACTCAAATTTAGGCTCAGTAAGTTATATCTCCTTTATATCAGAGTGGGAAAAACTCTTCCCTACTGACTGATTGTTCTCTTGAAAGAACTCAAGTCGTCTCCCATTCTCAGTTAAAACATTACTTTTTCACTTGTCTTTTCAAAATTGACTTCAACAGACTTGTTAGGTTTTTCCAGATTATAAATTGCATCTCCATGCAGATTTGCAGGAAAATTCATCTTGGGTGCAGTTTTTCAATTTTTCTGTCTTGAATGAGTTTAGACAATGTTTTATAAAAAAAATCTCTTACTGTATATAGTAATATATGACTATCATCTTTCAGTATGTAATTTGAAACTTATGTAAAATATTTAAATGACTTACATTGTACTACTAGTAAGAAAAAAATACGTACCTGCACAATATATTAATATTATTATAAAAACTCTTTAAAAAACACTAGACAAGAATATTTTAAGATGAAATAGATGAAAAACATCAATGCAGTGGCATTAAATATCTAATTATAGCAGAACATACACACATGTTGCTGAACTTCAAATTTTCCCCTGTAGTAATATTTTTCCATTTATTTCATGTTCATATTCTGCACCACATAGACATTTTTATAAGGATTAATTCATTTTTTAGTATAAATCATTTGTGTCTAACTTTGAAATCTTTCTCATTTCCAATACCAAAACTGGTTATATATGTACAAATTGGAAATGCATTGTTTTCTTTTTTTTTTTCTTTTTTCCATTCAAAAAGTCAAATCAAGTGTATATTAAAAGTTTGGTGCGATTCACTTTTAAGTTTATGCATGCATTGCGTTATGTCAAATTTTGATGTAAAAAATTCTTTAAAAAATTTTATGCACTGATTTTCAGAGCAGTTCTTGTAATTCGCTGTAACTGAAAAAGTTACTCACAAAAAAGGTCTCCACAAGATATGAATTCTATTAAAATTGGTTGAGTTTGACAAAAGTTATTACAAAATCAAAGTTGTTGATTTTTGTAAACTTATTCATACTAAGGGCAGAGTGCTAAATCCGACTGCCAAATTAGTTGTATTAATTTTTTAATTTATTGATAAGAAATTCCAAAGCTCGAAATCCTTCAAGTACCTGGAATATGTCATTTTCAACAGCAGACTTGTGTATTTCATCTGTGTAGAAAATTGTTTATTCTTTGTATGATGTCCATTAAGGCATAACAGGCAAGGTTAGAAGATTAATTAACTCGGCTTGTTGATCTATTCTGTGCAAAAAAC
The DNA here is from genome assembly GCA_963457665.1 of Thysanoteuthis rhombus. Classification (NCBI taxonomy): domain Eukaryota; kingdom Metazoa; phylum Mollusca; class Cephalopoda; order Oegopsida; family Thysanoteuthidae; genus Thysanoteuthis; species Thysanoteuthis major. The sequence goes on from OY735221.1 coordinate 44,573,840, forward strand.
TGAGAAGGATAATGTTTGCATTAATATTGGTTTATATTCACTTCCATCCAAGTAATTATGTTGTCCGTTCGATGATGTTGAAAGTACTTGCTATTTGTCTGTTTTGATCACATCAAAACAAACACCTTTAATAATAAGATGAATTGAATGAACATTCAATTACACAGCAACTACTTACTCCCAATTCTCTTATAGCATGCACTGAACAATATCCACACCTACAAATTAACATTAATACATTTTTTAATCAAGGAGCAAACAGGTGATGCATTGATAGCACATTAGTTTCTTAATTTTGTTACTGTGTTTTGGGTTTTTTTTTTTTTTTTTTTTCTTTTGGTTTATGAGTTGCTCTTGATGTTTTCCAAGTTGAGGCTTCATTTATATATATCTGATGCAATATAAACTCTTATTGACTTTTGTATTCATTGAAGCTTTGCAGTCTCATCTACTATAGTGGTAATGGATCACTAGTTTTCCATGAAAGTATCTCTATATTGCAATAAAAAAATTTTGGTACAATTCTTTCCTTACATACATACCTGCTATTTTTTCAAAAGTATCAAGTTGAGTCAGGAATTGAAAGATTCTCTCTCTCTCTGTCTCTGTCTCTGTCTCTCTCTCTCTGTCTCTCTCTCTCTCTCTGTCTGTCTGTCTCTCTCTCTGTGTCTGTCTGTCTCTCTCTCTGTGTCTGTCTGTCTCTCTCTCTGTGTCTGTCTCTCTCTGTGTCTCTCTCTCTCTCCTTTTTTTTTTTTTTTTTTTCCCCAAATTTAAAATTGAACCAATAATGATATCCATGCCAAGCATAAATGGATCACCATGGCCACATGTGTGCCAGACCTGGTTATCTGGAAAATTATCTAACAAAAAATACCCACATAAGATATGGGTATTGTGACCATAGAGACAAAAAAAAGACCCAAGAATGTGATTAAGAGTGCCAGGTGACACACAAAAATGAGCAAAGAGAGATGAATCTGTAACCAACTAAGCTAGTTGGTCAGCTAAGCTATTTGTGGGGCTATAGTGATTAGACTAAAATATTTCCTGTTCAGTTTCTTGATTCATCATTTTTTTAAACATTTGATGATATTGTAGAAAAACGATATAAATGGCTACTTCAACACTTATCCTCGAGTTATCGGTACTAGTTGGTCTTATGGTGTTGTATGTATTTTACTTTCCCCAAGTCCATTGAGTATGCATGCCAATTTTGGCTGGGAGAAGCAGACTTCTAGCATTTTTTTTTTTTTTTTTTTTTTTTTTTCAAATTTTTTTTGTGAGAGGGTAAACCATGTGTGAATTTAGCATACCTATCCACCTATTTGGGGCCTGCTGGAACCATTTTAGGCACTAAGTCAAGTTCCAAAAAGTGGTTCAACCAAAAATCAACCATTGTAAAATTGGTTGGGTGAATCAGATTTTCAGTGTTATATTAGATGGAAATTGGATCATTATTATCAAGGTGAAAGCGAATGTAAACCCCTCATTTTTTTTTTTTCTTCTACTTTGGGAATTTTGCATACATATACATTCCATTTAGGGCCTACTGGAACTATTTTAGGCCCTGGGTAAAGTGGAAAGTTGAAAAAAAAAAAAGATATGGTTCAACCTGAAAATAGACCATTGTAAAATTACATCATAGACCCTAATTGAAGAAAAGAATAAAATAAATTAGTAACTGAATTCAATGCCAATTTACATCTAAGAAGAAAACTATTAAATTTTGTTACTGTATTGTGTGTAATATATTTGTATATTTGCCGTTTAGAGTAAAACCCATTTACTCTGATTTAAAATGTTCTTGTGTTCTAGTCCATTCTTATTTTGCACAATAAATCAAAAGTTGAATATTTAGTTTGGCCACAGCCAAGTATTTGTACAGGTATATTTAGGGATCATTCAATATGAATCAAAATGTCAAAGGCTTGTTTGACCTGCATACCATCCATCGCATCATGAGTTTGTGTACCAAACAGTATATTTTTTTTCTTTTGCTTTTCATTTTATCCTCTTTTTACTGAAATTTCAGCCTCAATACAACTATTTGATTTTCCTTGATTAGTGCGTTTATTTATTCCATGATTTTCCTCACTGTTCGAGTCTTATTATAATTAAAGATGAGTTGTTTTGAAGTTCATAGTTGTACAGAAATGCCTTAACTATTATACATTAAAACTCACACTATTCAAGGTATTGCTGTGTCAGCAATACCATAACTGTATTACGTCAAAACCCACACTATTCAAGGTATTGCTGTGTTAGGATGAAATGTTAGGATTTAGAGTTCCCACCTTGGATTTTTGTAAACACAGTTCTACCTTCCTCTGCATCACTGATTCCATTGATTTGAGAAAGAGATAATTAGCAAAAATTAGTGAGGCATTGTGGAGAAAAATCATAAATATCTTGCTGCTTCATAGATTGGCTATTGAAGCAAAATGCAATATCCTTTCTGTTTTGTGCACTTGCTTGATCATAGACTATACAAATATAGCAACTGATTACCAAAATAATATTAGTTTGACTAAAATATCAAGTTGGTAGCATGTATGAAAAGGTACTTGTTCTTTCAATTTATAAAAAGTCCTTATTTCATTGGAATGTCTTTAAAAAAAACTGTCAACCAAAATTTGACATAGCCAGCCAGCCAGCCAGTCAGTCTTGAAAAGTGAAGAAACTGATGTATGTACCATGTGCACAGGTTGCACCAGTGCATCTAAAGGGCTGATAATTGGAACTTTTATTCATTATTTAATTTAGAAAACCTGGGGGTGGGGGTCGAAAATTCCTCTCCCCAAAGCTATGTAAGTTTATGCTGAATTGATCCCTTAGTTTGTATCCAGCAGCATTCATGTGGGTTCTTTTGAAAATTCAGTTTTTTTTTTAGTGATCACTGCCCAACAAAAGGCAAGAGAAGTAAGTTATTCATTGATCATCATTTTTTTCCAAATTTTTAATAGATTACCCCACCCCCAAACATGGCATGCTGCCAAAAGATATTAGTCACATGATGGTTTCTATTGAGTGACTAACCAGATTTGCTTATTTTATATTTTGCTTCAGATTTTAGGTATGTTTAGTTTTTAAGATAGTTACTACGTTCCTGTTATCATTCATACTGGGATTATTCTCCCATGGATACTGATATCATGAAATACACTGTATTTGATGACATTGGGTGGTGAATACAGCGCAATTGAAATTTTCTTTTCCTTGAGAGTGTCCTAATTGCAGTCGAATATGATATTCTTTTTATATCCTGAGATAAGGAAAGTTTGATTGTTAATAAGTTCATAGAAATCCCAATGTTGCAAAATTTATGTAAGTAGGGATTTTGTGCCTGACTACAGTTGAACAGTCAAGAAAGATGAACTAAACCCACTGTTAGCAGCAATGAACTGTACTGACGTTCTGTTAGAGAAACTTCAAATATTACTACATAGATGTAATTTGGAAAATATATAGAAGATTTCAAAAAACAAACAAAATTATATCTGTTTTCTTTATGGTCAGTATATATCAAGATACTTTTTCTTTTGCAAATGAGTATTTGCTTCTACCTATAGTTTGTACAGAAGGTATTTTAGTTTTGTTTGTGCAACAATATTTAGTTTTTTTTGTTTTTTTTCCTCTTGTATGCTTCTCCCTACAATACTAGTATGTGTAGTCAAGCACGCATTATACGAAAAACAGTTAAAATATTTTTTTTGTTGATGCTTTTTTACAAATTAGGGTTTCTTTTATGGATAAATTAAACGTTTAACTGCAAACAAATATGTCAGATGGATAAATTGATTTCTACATATTTTGAATATATTTATAAGTCATTAAATTTGAAAACTTACAATGTCTTTCATAACATCTGCATACTATCGAACAAGTTTTTTTTTAATTATCAAGGTATTTAATTTATGATATTGAATACTGGAACACTTTAAATAGTGATATTGTACACTTATGGTATTGCTGTGCAAATTTATGTAACTGAGTTAGTGCTGGAAAAAAGCACATAAAATTATAAGTTTTGAACAGTTTGGTTTTTAACAATTTTTGAAAATTTTGCAGGGAATCAACTACACTGACAAAGGTATACCTGTATATTATGTAGGTGGTAAATCCTGAATTAGTCCTGTTATCTGTTCAGGTTTTACAGGTTCTACTTAGCTGTTTTAATTTTATTCTATCATTTTCTCATAAAAACATATTTTTATAATGCCACTCTTTTAATTTTTATTGTTTTTGCTTTCTCTGGTTTGTAAAAATACAATAGCTTTTCAACTTAAATTTACTGTATCTGTTCAAATGTTATTCCAGATAAGTTTGTGATACAAAACTCATTTTTTCTAAGTTGTACTCAATTATAATTACTTGAATTAGACAATTTTGTTCATTTCATTGATATGATCACAAAACTGGTCCATAGTTCAGATGCATTCAGGTGATTGGGTACATGAGATTAAAAGTGCAGCTACGGGTTCATTCATTCTACTTGCTTCCATGATTCTTTTCATTTGACATAAATCTAATTATGTAAATATTCTAATAGAATATTGTATGTAATATTGCAATCATAAAGCCGATTATACCACACAATAATTTGAGAGATCTCTGTACGCTCAGAGATCATTCGACAAATTGAGTATTATACAAAGTTGATATTCACCATATATGTTGGTCCATGCACCAGACTTTGCAGTGTCAAGTTTGAAGTTGTTTGGATTTATAGTTCTTGATATGAGGGGATCCTTGATTTACAATAAAAACTCAATTTCAAATGGATATAGTTTTTTTCCTGAATATGTACCATGTCATCAGTGTTTATAAGTGCAAGTTTGGAGATTTGAAATGTTTGGTGAATGTGAAAAGGAGAGGGATTCAGGGTTTATTTTTCTGTCCAATTTCTGTATAGAGTGAGATTGAATTAAATTATAGTTAGATAATGTAATAGTTTCTATTATTGCCATTACATCATAAATAAAGAACAGCGTCTCATTATTTCAAGTTTAAACCTGAAGATTTTCATGAAACCAGATGCACTTTTTAAATGGGTATGCCAAAAATATAATAAAACAAATTACTTTTCAAAAGAAGTGTTCAGTATGAGTCCTGTAGAGCTTGGATTGAAATGAATTTATTGACGACCTCCTTTTTTATTTGGGCCCTTTCATTCTATCTGATAGTATACATATATTTGTAGTAACATTTTATTCTTGTTTCTGAATAGATGTCCACTTGATAGTCATTGGTTTTTTTCTTTGAATTATCTCTTGAAATTCATAGTATATAAAAAAAAAAATTATATTACCAGTATGAAGTTCAGTGTTTCAAGTTTAAAAACATTTTTTCTAAATTTGACAAAAATAAGTGATACTTGTGTTTTTTTTATTACTCAGTGAAATACTAAATAATGCATAGAATATTGAATTATTGCAGGAAGAGATAACCTCTTCTAGAGTTTTATCCTTATCTCTTGTTTGGTTCATTTACATATGCACTTTTCAAGAAAGAGAATGAATTTACATGTGAAAGAAGAGTTTCATTAAATGTTCCTTCCTATATTGTTTCTAACATGAAGTCTCCTTGAACTGTAACCAAATCACCAATTAAGCACAGATAATTGTAAGCTTATCTCTTCTGTGTAAATTGTCCCCGAAATGAATGTCTTAAAAGGTTTTTGTTGTTTTTTATAAAAAATTTATCAGTGAAGTTGATTCTTGCTGAACTTGACTAGCTTAACACTCGACTTCCCTTGGTCTAATTATTTTTGACTTTAGTCCACCTCACTAATGATGTAGGATGGTTTTTCTGATCACTACAGACAAAACAATAGGAATGTTTTTTCTGGATAATTGCAAACATTTCATTAAAGCTGCAGTAGATTTTGCTCATCTTCTCATTTATTTTAAAATCTAGTGGTAGTGAACTTTTTTGAGAGCGTGTGTCCACATTGATGATTATCTTCTAAAAAAAAATCTCATGTGCCCATGGAAATTTTTGAACATATTATCATTTTTATTACATATTTGTTTACAAAATATATTATGGGGAAAGAGGGCGAAATGCTTGAAAGCATTCTTTAAGAATTTATTTAGACCATCAATGACTGAAGTGACAGCTGATAACTTGAAGGTTGCAATTTTTTTTTTTTTCAAATTCTTTAACAAAAAAAATCATATCTCCCATGTCAATAAAATGTTCTCGTGTGCCACATAGAGCACACATGCCATAGGTTCACCATCTTAATGTGATACCTGGCAAGCATCTATAAACTTGGAACTGAGTATGCAAAAAACTTTTCTTGTACAATTTACTTGAGCCTTCATTTGACCCTAGAATGTATTGTCATGATTTTCATACGATGTTTCATAATCACATGTTTATTAGAGTTTTTTTTAAATGAAAACGCTAATGTTTACTCATTACCTCATGTCACTGGGTCGAGTGGACTCTGACTTCCCCGACTATATTCAGCTACTCAACCTGGATTTGCATACCAGTTCTTCCTTTTGCTTTTACTGATAGGTTTGTTGAAATTCGTGCTATGACATTTTAGCCATGCAAACTCAGTGTAAAACTTTCACTGTTTGGATAAGACTATCCTTTGAAAATTATCCAAGTGATTAATGTTGATGAAAACTGCCTCATACCAAGATAACTTAGTAACATTTCCTGGTAATGGATGAATATAAACAACTACTAGTGTCTTGTTCGGTCTTTTCTTGAGTAATGCTGTGATAGATGTTCGTAGCATCATTATTTTGCCAGCTTGCTAAACCAACAACTTTGTAGAATCACATGTGCCAGTTGGTGAGGTGTTTTTCTACCATTTCACACTGTGTCTTTGGCGGATTTCCATAGCCAAGTTGAACAGCAGCAAACATGCTAAAGAGAGCCATTATTAGCCCATGGACTTGCCATGAATAGGTGCTAGCTTTTCACTTGTTGCAAAGCTGCTGGAAATTTATTGATGATTAGATACTGTAAATGATCAGAGAAATATTTGCTATATACTTTGCCAGAATTGCTTATAGTATCAGATTTAGTGAATTAGCAAAAATTATGAATATTTTTTTTAATCATTGAAACTTTGCTAAAAGGATTTATTACTATTCTAATTGCTTCGAGAAGACATTGTTGATGATTAGATATTGCTTAGTGTTTTTTTTATCACAACTCCCAGATTGTCATTCTAGGATCATCAGGTAAGCAGTATGGATTGAAAACAAGGAATATGCCGCCAGCAAGGTTTGAACTTTCATCCCTAGTCCTTGAGAATTGTGATAAATAGCAACAGAAAAATGATGAAAGAAACATTTGTAAAAAATCAATAACCGGCCGTCACAGTCAATAATCGAACAACCGTAGTATTGAAATTTGAAGTTATGTAAAAAACATTCCCATTGAAGAATAAATATGGTCAGAATAAATTCTATGTATGACATAACTGGTGTTTCCCACTAGAAAACATCTATAATAGAGTAAATAAACAAAACATCTAGATTCTTGAGAATCTAGATGTTATCAATAAAACTGTCAAAATAACACCTGAAAAGGGTCAAAAAAGCTTTCTTTCCAAAAAAATGAGAAACGCATTATCAGAAGGGTGCAGTGGAGTACTGATGCCAATTTTCAAGTCTGTGTATAAGATGGTATGTCCAGGAGTGCTAGAACACTCAAATATGCACACATATAAAGGGATAGAATCCTTTGCCACCTTTGATGGCAAAGAATTCCCAAATGACCTATAATTGTTATGCATTTGTGCATGAAAATTGTCATACATGCGTATTGTCTCATTTTAACAGGACAATTGTTTTACCAATATTTTTGTCTTTGGTTTGGCCATAATGTTGATACTAACTGAAAATATAGGACAATGTTTCTCTATTATTGACATCAACTTCATTGAACAGCATTTTTACCATTTTTTTGCCATCTTTCGAGCAACTTCATGATTCCATTCTTTTTGAATTTAAAAATATTCCTCAGGAAAGAAAAGCTCTAGGTACCTTTTGCTGTCTTCCAGGAAATTGGAATTCTTTTTTCATTGAAAGGATTTTTTTAGGACTGGAATAAGTGTTAATCTGAAAGTGCAATATCTGGTCAATATGGCGGATGCATGGAAACTTCCTAACCAAGCTGTAACAATTTTTCATCTGGTTACCAAAGAAACCTGCAATCTAACCTTATTCTGATTGAATACTTGATTGAATTAATCACTTGAGTCTCTAGAAGTAGCTCAGAGGAATCCCTTCCAACTTTACCATATACATAGCTTCACCTTGTTTGGATGAAGACAAGCTTTGGTATGGTTAGTGGTGATTGGTAATGCTGACCTCATATCTCTTGCATCCCACGTTGTTATAAAGTATCCACTTTTTATCCCCTGCCACAACTTGTTCCATAAAGGAAACATTTTCGCTATGTTTAAGTATCAAATTGCTCCCTTTTTGCTCAAATTATGTGGAAACTACACATCAAACCAACTAACATAATCAAGCTGGTAGAAACGATTTTCAACTCTTGATTTAGATACTTTAAGTATGTTAGCTATCTCCTGCATTGTATAACATTTGATTATTCTCAAGTGTTTTCATTTGATTGCTGTCAACCGCAACTGGTCTACCCAACTGCAGAGTATCATTCAGCAAGAAATCTCCAGCATGAGACTCTGCCAACAACTTTTGACACATTAGATCATTCACAGAACTTTTTCCATAAACTACACGTATCTATTGTACTGTATTTTTTCTTTTCTTGAAATGAAGAAGCATAACCTGTCGAAAATGTTGTGTATCTTCTTCCATTTTCAATGTTAGAATTAAATAAAAATATGGCAATAGGCATATTAATTCACTTGTTCTGTGCAAGTAAAATTTCAGTATTTAATAATTTGAAATTATATTATTATAATGCTTATTAATCTGTTTCTGGAAAAGAAATCTTTTTTATCATAGTAATGAATCAGTTCATTAGACAGACAAATACAATTGTCCTTTTGGTTCACATATTCATTGAATAGATGGCTTACAGCAAGTGACAACAGTAATAATAGAATTGCAGGAGCTTTAAAAAATGCCGCTTTGTTACTGGTCATTGAAAGCAAAGAGCAATATAGGAAAGAAATGATCTCAGCTGTGTGCCTTTTTCTCTGATAAATTGTAAAAATGTCACTACCACTGCTATACTGTTGTTGAGAATGAGATTTTTTACTAATGAATATATTCAAGACCTAAATCCATGACAGAACTATGACCATTCATGTTTGAATGTATGGTTCTAGGAAATGTCTCATCTAAAGGTGAAGGATTAGTGCTAAGTCTAACCATAGATGATGCACTAGTTCAATCTTTAATGCCTTTAAGAGCCCCCTCTCTTGAAAGCCCATTTTTTTCTGAAGACCCCCCCCCTTAAAGGCCTAACCCTCTGAGCAACACCATCATTTAACAGTCCCCTCCTGAAATAACCCACGATTCAATAAATACATAGTTCAAATGCATGATCACTTATTCAGGTCAAAGGTCCCATTTAGACCTTCTGCAGGAAGTTGCTGAAAATCCACCCTACTGGTAGAACTTTCAGCTTGTAATGGAGATATGAACTGTGTTTATTGACCAGTATTGGGTCTGAATTGGGGTATAGAAAGTAAACAATTTGCTTAATCTTCAGTTTCAATTGAAGATTTTTTAATCTCTCAAAAAAGAAATTGATTGTATTATTATTCAAATTTTCATGAGACCTGCTTTCCTTCAAACCTGAAATACTGGTGGCCACCTTTGACAACTTTGGAAACGATAAGTGGCTGCCTTGTGGTGTGACCGAGTTCTGAGTAATTTGTAATGTGCTGTTGTAAGAGCTGTGGATATCAGTTAAGATGCTGTTATCACTGATTTTTTTCTCATGCTCAGATATGAATTACATCTGTGCTATCACAAGTTGAAGCAGCCTCTGTGTTAAGAGTTGAATCAAATGAGAAACTTACTGATAAATGTACCATTACTACAGCTGATATTTGAGTAATCAACCCAACTTTGTCACTTGGGAGCTTTAGTTTCACTTGTACACTATCTTTCCCCCCATGTCTGGGCCAATAGAGGGTGAGGCAACTATTTGCAGCTTACCTTTATATCAAGCACATCTTTGCTCCAATCTACATCCTTGCCTACTTACTGCCAATTTAATATAGACCAGTTTTGGAAAATGAGACCTACTCTGTTTATCATCAGCTACATTGGAAAGGTTCATTCAAAAGGGTACTCTTAGATGCCTAATCGCCATCTGAAAATGTTTTGTGATTATTGAAGGGATTTAGGAGGTTGAACTCTGCAAAAAAAATTTTTTTTTTTTGATTCTTTAGGAATTTTAACAAATTGATTGTTTTGCATAATTTTGTATCTTCTTTCAAAAATTCTGATTCTGTAATCACTTGTTCAATTGGTTGTCTAGCATTTTCAATGAAAGCAATATTGTCCTGAAATGGGCAATAGTTGATTTGAGGGTGAATAAAATGTGAATCTTTTGTTTTATGTTGGTAAAAAGTCAAGAAATAAGAGGAAGATAGGTTGATTACAAAATATATGCTTTTAAAGAATTAGTTTTTATTATTTCTGTTATTGTGTTATTTCATTATGCTAGTGTGCATAGGTCATCCTGAAGTTCTGATTATCCAGTGTGAACAGTTCATTATGAAACAGTGGAAACATTTCATTAAAAAAATTTTTTAGATGATGATTGCTTTTAACCATGGGTTAGATCATGACCACTATCTTCTGAGAAAAAGTTGAATACTCTTCCATTGGCTGCCCATATATCTGGTTCAACTGATGAATCTATATTTCATGCCCTCCAGAATTTAATAGAAAGCCTTTACAACAAGCCTTGCAATGATAGAGCAAATCTGAACAACTATTAAGCTTTGTGATTATAACTTATGCTTGATGAAACAAAATATCTTAAGATATCAGAAAAGTCACTCACATGTTTCTCTAGTATAGACATTAGTTGCAAGCTTTCTCTTTTCAAGTGAGATCATCAGTATATCATTATTAGCCAGTTAAGGTGACACCTATTTGCCCATTCTTATCTCTTTTGTGGATGTGAATGACTTTTTTTATCAATATATTTATCAATATTAAGTATAATTTTTAAATGTATAAATGTTATTTTGTTAATCTTTTTCATTTAGAATGTAACACTAGCTTATTGTCTGAAACAAAGTTCCAAAGTGACTCTCAGAATGAATTAATATTTCCCATTGGTTTTACTTGGGTTGAGAAGTTATTTCTATTTCTGTGTGAAAATTATGTAAAAAAAACAAAAACACACATACACGCACACTGTAATTGAAAGAATCTAGAATCTAATTTTTATACTTTGAAAATGCTTTTTTACCTTTCTAAGATAACATTTCAGTTTTTCTATTTATCTAATCACTTGCAACTAAATTTTGGAAGAAAACTCTGATTTTAGATAATTTTTCGTCTTGAAATTTTATCTTGAGGTAAACTTAATTCATGTGGCTATAGTTTCATCTATCTTCTTGTGTGTCTATATAAGTATCTGTTTGTCACGCTATAAAACCCACTTGAACAGCCCAACCAAATTTGATATCCATGCTCAATGGACTGAGAATATTTTAAAGTAAAAGGTTTTTTCTAGAAAAAAGACTTTTTAAAAGATTTTAGACAAGGCGTTCTATCAACAATGTAACTGTATTGCTAAACTGAATCCTAATTTTCTATTCAATATTTATATGTAAATGAATAATCTTATGTTTATATATAATTCTTTGAAGGGTGAAAAGTGAAGGTAAACTTTTTTTCACCTTTGATGGGTTGAAAGTGTAGAGAAACTTTCTCCCTCCTCCTTTGAGGGTCAGAAGTGTTGAGAAATTTTTTACCTCTCCAAGGTGTTGAAAATCAAGAGAAATCTTTTTTCCCTCCTTCGAGGTGTTGATCATCAAAGAAAGTTTTCTTTTTCATTCTTCATCAGAGAAGGGTCAAAAAATGAAGAGAAACATTTTTCACCACCAAGGGGTCAAAAGTGTAGGGAAACATTTTCCTCCTTCAAGGGATCAAAATTGAAGAAAGCCTTTTTTTTTCATAATATAAAAGCTTTAGTCCCTTTTTTTTCTTTTTTTTTACCCATTGAACATTTAACCCAGCATAAACTGGTATTTCAACTAGTAAATTATTATATATCCTTCCATGATGAGGAATTTGAAAAATGACCTTTCCAAATACTCTTAGAATTTAACTGATCATATGATGTGAAATATCAAATAGTTTGATCCCGTGAATAATTTATGTAAGAAAATTGTGTGTGCATTTCTCACATGGCAACAATATGTTTGCTTCCTGCTGTGAACAGAGCAACTGAATAGCCACAAACCAATGTTTTGATGGTGCTTACTTTTTTTTTCTGCCACTGTTATGATTGGGTTGTGCTGATGTTAATTTGAATACTTCTTGTGGAATGTGTTGCTAGGTAGTAAGTGTAAATCTTTAAAACTAAATGCAGATGGGTTTGTATGTCTTGCCAGCAAAACATTTTACTACACACCTACAGATGGGAGCCTTTTTAACTCGGAAACTCCCACCTACTGAAATGTTATTGTTTTTCTTTCTACAAATGTTGATTTTTCAAGACCTTTATTCTTGGAATTGCCCAGAGGCTTGGCTGAAGGGGGTGGGGGTGAGAAACCAGTCTGCTCCGCCCCTTCCCTTATAATAGTTCACCTACTGCATTTCTGCTGTCAAAACTCTCTAAATGTTTGATGAGGCCCCTGAAGGAGCATCCCTCATCACTACCCCACCTAAAAAAATTTCCAGCTATGCCTCTTGAGGTTTTAATTTGGAATCCAAAAATCAGTCTTACTTTAAAGCATATTAAAGCATATTTTTCAAGTAAAATTTATGATGACACTATCTTAATCAGTTTAAGTTTTGCTGCCATGTTGGATTGTTGGCAAGAAAAGTCAAATTTATGATAGGAAATTGTTCTCCTTACTGGTGATTGAGTTAATACATTCTTTAATTATTTAAAAATTGTACAAAGGTAACAAATTTCTCCTCTACCTCATCACCATTTCTTGAATATATGTAGGTGCATTGATAAGTCTATAACCTAATCATGGGAAAAGTATTTATACAACTACTTTTTTCAACATAATCTCCTTCCTTGCCAATGCACTTTATTCAGTGATGATTATTGAACACAGATTGAACCTGATACAGATGAAAAATTAGGCTAATAATTCTGTCATGCTATGAACTATGTTTGTTGAATACTTATTTAGTTCAAGTCACAGAATTCTTCAAATGAGTATCAAACTTATGTGTACATTACAAATTTTAATCTGTCATAGTTTTGCTGTTTTACCTTTAAGTTATATATTAGTTTTTATACCGAATTGTAGATTCATGAATTAGTAGTTAGAGGGCCAGTGTGAATCTTCCAGAGTCATAATTTTTTTTTTTCCTAAATAGAAGCTTTTGTAGCATGCGGAACAGATGATTTAACTTTTGATTACTTGAATCACGTGATACCATTCCTGATTGACATTGAAACTCTCCTGTGAATAGAATTGAGAAAAATATAAGAATTTACCCAAAGGTGAATGGAGGTAACTTTAAACAGTAGTTGATCCCCTTTATACAAACATTCATCCATTTTTTTTTTCCTTGAATTCAAGAGGTAGTACCCTCTCATTCTCAAAATGAAGGCTCTAGCAAGTCTAATCCTGTACAAATCTAAATTGATGTCCTTTTCATGACAATACTGAATTTGTTTTGGTTCATGAATCTCTTTGTCTTTACGTAAAATTTGTATTCATAGACTAATCATAACATAACCTGGATAGAGCATAATCCTTCAAAGCCAAATGTATCATTTTTCTATTCCTCACAGCTTTGTTCACATTTCTCAAAAGAGAGTACCAAATTTGCCATTTTTGTGCAAATTTAATTACATTATCAGTTTTATTTAATAGGTTCCCTTGCTCAATCTATTGCGTACTTGTATTTGATTTGAATATTAAAGTGCATGACATATTATGCCAAATTACTTACATTGTCATGTGAAATTTATCAATTATTTATCCCTTTTCTCTGATTGCCAAAGCATCTGGCATATTGCCCTGGCAACAGCTCTGAGAATAACTGCAAAATATACAAATGGTTGGTGCTTGGAGCCTATAAAATTGCTCTTGCCTGTTCTGTATATTTTTGATGATAGTAATCTAGAAATTTGGCTGAATTCTCAACTGGGAAAGCCTTGTCAGTCAATGAAAGAGGCTGGATTATGCTATTCTGTATAAACTGAGTGATTCCCTTCATAAAATTTGTTGTAGCATACCCCTGTAATTGATTAGCTATTTTCATTGTACTCAAGCCAATAGACTTATTAAAAACTGTTAAGCAAAATAGTCCACAGGTTTCCTCAGTTTTCAAGTTGGTCTGTTTGGCTATATATCATGTGTAAAGGCTGCATCTATAGAACTAAAGGGTAGAAAATTTTAACATTTACTTTTAACTATGTTTAAAAAAGACGTTGGGGGGGGGGTGTCAGTTTAAATTCCTTCCCTAAAAAGGTTTTTAGTGGGGGCTCAATTTGCAGTGTATGTTTATGCTTAAGCGGTCCCCAGTTTGTACATGCTTGTTTTTTGGAAATTCGGACTTTTTAGTGATTACTGCCCAACAAAAGATGAGAGAAGTAATTTAGTCATTGATCATCCCTTTTTCCAATTTTTCAATTTGGCATGCTGCCAAAAGACATAAGTCATGTGATGTTTTCTATTGAGTAACTAACCAGATCTGTTTTCATTTTGTTCTCTATCAGTAAAGGAATTGATAACAAATGTTATATTATTCACGATGTGCTCTTTGTATTATGGTATTTTGTCTGATATTATTTAGGGTCAACAAATCATTCAAAGTTTTTTTTATTGAATAAGTAATGACATGAGAGTTTTTCAAAGAAAAACAAGAACGGAATTCTTATAATGTATCTATGTTTAACTGAAAGGGAAACTGTGGATAGGGGTTGACCCCTGAACTGCAGATAAGGGGGCTGCTAGAGGGGTAATTATAAATTGAATCTAAAAAAAAAAAACAATCTAATCTATAATCCTATGCTTGTGAAGGCTAATGATGTAATTTTATATCTATCATGAAAAAAAAAAGAATGGTTGTTCTTTGATGATGTCATTTAACTGGCAACCAACAAACCTTCTTATGGAGATGTGAGTGACCACATCTAAAAAGGATATATTTGAAAATAAGTCTCATTTTGATAAAATTTGAAGCAGTGAACATTTGATTACTTGGTGTTTTTCTAAGTAATGTAAGGCGTCTTATCTTATCACAAACCAGTAATAAAAAATACCCAAGCCATACATATCTATCTTTTCAGCAGACCCTTTATAAGTTCTGAGTGAGTTGACTTGGGTATCTTTAGTTTCAGAGGACCTTGTTTTTTGTTTTTAAAAAAAGCAAAATTGAGGTTCTGTCTATGGTCTTGAGAAGGGTTCCTCAAAGAGTTTTTCAGATAATCAATTTAACGGCACAAACAAGGAATTCAATCATCAAAAAAACTGTTTGAAAATTGAGGTTCTGATAAGCATAAATGATTTAATATAAAATAGATTTCCTTCTGATATTTTTTGCTTTGAATCATTTTTATAGTTATATACAAATACAAATGGAAAATGTGTTGGATCTTTGTAATTTTGATGTTTTATGGGGGATTTCTGAAATGGTTATTACCTTTGCCAACAAAGTTTCTGTGGTAAATGTATTTGGTCACATCCATCTGTCCACTAAGTATCTCAAACAGTACTCTATGAATTTCAATGTAATTTTGTGGAAGGATGAGCAATAGAGTAAGAAAGAGTTGCTTAAATTTTGTGGAGAATCCAGGAATTTATTTATTTATTTATTATTATTTTTTTAAAAACTTTCTGTTTTTTTGTTTTTACATTCATTTATACACTCATGATGGTCCATACAATTTCTCTAGGTTCTCAACAAATTCCAATGAAATTTTGTAGAGGGTGGACATTAGGCTAAAGAATTAATTAAATTTTGGGGGAGATCCATGCACAATTACCTCACCTATGTTGTAGTTGTATGTCCATACCGCATTATATAAAAAAAAATTCCATGTCAATCAATACAATACCTCCCAAAGTTCTCTATGAATTTCAATGAAATTATTGTTTCCACACAAGAGAAAGTTTGATATAATGTATATTGAAGAATGTAATAGTTGTCCAAAAGTTGTTTAGCAGAAAGCACTATAACAATTTGCCATTTTCAAAATGTTTGAGAATTCCACAATTATTTTAACCACAGTGCATCTGGCTTAGCCATTGGTATGTTCATTTGATATAGTGAGTGGAGGGTATAGTAAATTCTTAGATGGACAGGGTTTTGATGAAAAATACATCCAAAACTTCCTGACCCTGGTTGAAGAAGATTTCTATCCAATGTTAAGCTCTCTTTTCTAAATAAAGCTCCCAAGATGAGTCTTTTTTTTACAATTCATTCTGTATAATATATGTGTATCATCTATGAGTATCTGACATTTTCAAAAGAGTTTCCAAAGGCATGTATGTATCTATGTGTTGACTTATAGAAGTTACGGCACTTTAGTCTGATAGGTGTCAAGTTGGGTGGCAATTGTATGTCCAACAGGCATTTAGGGGTTGTTTTTTATGTTCTGAATGCGGGTTTGCTGCTCGATTATACATTTTATTGCAAATTTTGTTGTACACATAACACTATTAAAAATAGTGTATTTGCATTTACATTATCGAGAAATGGATATACAATCAGGCAGAAATAATTATGAATGTGTTATATAATTTTGACACTCTATTTGAAATGGTTTACATTTACAAAAATAGCCTTATTCCATATAACGAACATTTGTATTGTATAATTAGTTTTTCATTTTTTTAATCATTATTTTAATTGATTTTCTGCCATTTTTCTTTGTCTCAAATAATTTGTCCCTTCCAGACTTTATCAAGTCTAATTGATATAGTCATCCATTAATATGTTGTCTTATGGCACTTTGGTCTGATAGCTGCTAAGTTAGGCATCTAGATAATGTGGTTGTTGTGTGTCCAATGTAGACATTGAGGAGGTTATTTTGAATGGAAGATTGCTGCTCAATTATACATTTTATTGCAAATTTTGTTGTACAAGTTAAACGATCAAAATTGCATATTTGTATTTGTTTTCACAAATAATAGCCTTATTTTTCTTAAAAAGAAAATTCATATAGTTAACATATGTATTGGATTATTAGTTTTTCATTTTTGATCTTTGTTATAATTAATTTTCAGCCTTTTTACTTTGGTGTCTAAATTAATTTGTCCCTTCCAGACTTAATCATATCATATAGGTATGGTCGTTCGTTCAATTTAAGAAAACCTTTGTCATGGGAGGAATCATTCCTTTAATTCCTGATAGCTCACTTGGTGCAATTGGAAGAGAAGTGATGAAATATCAGGTTTTACCATTTTCTTTTGTTGCTGCTACAGCAGTCGGATGATACACATGCACACTCTGCAGCATCCAGCAAAAGGTGCACATGGCTGCACACCTCTTCAATTTGATTCAAATTATTCATCCTGAAACTTTATTTCAGAAGAAAATTGTACTTGTTTGAACTTAAAGAAATAAAATATCCAAAATCTACATCCCTATTCATGCTGCGCACATAAATCACTCAAAATGATAATGTTTCATCTTTGTTGATATGTTGCACCTTTATTGATTTATAAGAAAAAGATTGGGATGGACTCATACCCCACCCTGCCCCAATCTAGTTTCTATAAAATCAATCAAGTGAAATTATCATTTTACTTGGGCTTTTCTTTCCTGAAAGTTGCCCATTTTTTTTAATTCTTGAACTTAGAAGATTGACAGGTTACAGTTTATATATTGAGCATAAAATCATATTTACTATAAAGGTAATCTGATATTTTTTGTTTTATTTTAATCCTTGAATGAAACTCTGAAGATAATTGCTAAAATATTCAGTTTCTTTATCCAATCTAGATGTTTCCTCTGTCTTATTGATTATATAATCAAAATCCTCTTGTATATAACTAAGGGATTCCCCAATTTTGTTATTAATGTCACCAAATAGCCATCTGATTTATTAGATCCTAAAACATTTCAGTAAAGCATAATAACCCCATAATGGATTGACACTTGCTCGGTTTTTCCTCCCTTCCTTCATCTACAGTATTATTCAATCACTTTTAATGACTAATAATGTTTCTATCAAAAGATATCATAGTTCTAGCACAATAGCATTAGCATGGATGATGTTTGCATGCTTGGCTGACTGACATTATGCACATCCATAATTCTGAGATCAGCTTATTAAAATAACCAACTAAGAAAAGATAGAATTTGCTGCTAAGAAGCTGCTTGAATTTATTTCTGTCCTTGGATTCTGACAAATGAAGCAGCATTATGTTGCTCAGGATTTACTGTCAGGATGTCTGAATGAGGCATCGGCAAAAGTACGTACTATACTACTCTTCATCAATCTTCCTCTTTTATCTAGCAGACACAGCTTTTACTCTTATTGCTAGTGTAATGATGAAAATTATTTCCAGCTCGCTAGTCATCTAGCTTTGTGATTTTATTTTTCCATAAACAACCGGCATGAGTGTGTAAATAAAAGTAGACTTAAACTATTACTGAAGAACGTCGGGCGGGGGTGCATAGCAATTCACCTCCATCCCTTGCTGCATCTTTCTTTCCGTCTTCCGTTTCTCTCTGTACTCGTGTTTTGATATTTTCTCATGTAATCACTGCTACACTTTGGTCTACCCCTTTTACTTGATATGGTCTTATTATCAAATACTTTTTCCTTCCTTTATTTTTGTTCTCTGCTCTTTTCGTCCTCCTTGCCATCATCAATATTGGTCGCGTTATGGGTATTGATTGAATTCTACACAGTGTGTAAGGTAACTGACTACAGGCATGTTAATGTCTCCCTTCCACCCTATTTTATGCTGGCTAGCATCCCTTCACTGGCTGCATCAGTTGGGCTCCCATCCTCTTTCCATCATCACCACTGACTGACTGTGCTACACTGCCCCCCTCCATCTAGAATCTCTCTCTCTCTCTCTCTCTTTCCCTCAACACCCACAAACGCCTACAACACATCACATAGGGAGTTGAATGACTGGTCCTGTTTTAGACTGTACACACAACACTAGAAAGATCAAATTCTTTATCTTTCTATTCCTCATTCTACCATCTTAATATCTTCCTTGTTTTGACCTCCCTACCCTACTGGCACAGGACACAGACCTAGGGGCAAGCTGGGGAAACCTCTGGGGCTTAAAGACTAACTAGCATTTACAAAGAACCAAGATAGAAATGTTAGTAAGGAGAAAGAAAGACACTCCCAGTAAGACTAAGAAGCTGCATCTTCAATCTGCTTCTGGCGAGCGTGGATGCCAGCATCTCCAGCATGCACATTATTGAGACATTTCGTCAATCAGTATTTGGACAATGCCATCACCACCACTGCTATTATACGGCTATTGCTTTGCTAACATGCTGTTGTTTATCATGTCATGTACAACACACTCCTACGAAGTTGATGGTTTGTTTCCTTTGTAGGTCAGGTAGCACTACTACTACAACTACTAATACTACTACTACTACTACTGTTACTACAGCAGAATACCAGAACTACTTGTAACTCTGCTTTGTGCACTTCTCACATATTGTCGGAGTACCTCACCAGACTCACTTGGATATTTTAGCAGCTTCATGCCACAGGTATTTTATTGTCAGGGAAGAGACTCCACTATATATTTCTTTTTTATTCATGGTGGATGGTGTTTTATTTTTGAGTCTATTTTCATACCTGCATTGTCTATTTTTACCAAAGTGATGAGTTATTGTGATAGAAGATAATTTTATCTTGAGACTTGTAGATATTTTCTAATCATGAAAAAAGATGCAGTAGTAAGGAATGTGTATGTGGTGGTGGGGACGGTAGTTGTAGTTCGGGGAGAGTAATCCTCACCGTGCTAGTAATAAATGTGTCTGTTTGTGTAATAAGAGAAGTATAACAAATTGGTTTTCTCTGACCAGCTGATTATTTAAATGAATTAATAGGATAACAATTAAACTCAAATTGATAATTATAGAATCAAAGTCTTTAATAGACATACATATATACGTGCACACACTTGAATACCCATCTGTCGATTTTTCAACCTTTTTTTTTTCTATTTTCATTGTATTTTAAGGAGCTTTCTCATTTGTCAAAAATCCTTCCTTGGACTCCTTATATTTATCATCCAACTAAAGCTAGTGACCATTCCTAACTTAGTAAGAAACCTTGAATTGAGTGGTTGGTAAAATTCCGTAACAAGGAAAATCTATTAAGATATGTTGAATTTTACCTGTTAAATTTACGATTTGCCTTCTTTCACAGTACTCATTTTTCTGCTTATATCTTACCCACTTTCAATTTGATAGAACCCGTGATAGATTTGTTTTGATTCTAGGTGTTTGAATTTGAATAAATCTATCGAGATAACATGTCTTCAACTACTAAGTATATCTTTGTTATAGCCTTTTCTATGTACATGAAAAATGAAAACATGACTTGGTTTTAAATCACTTTGTTATTATTATTTTTCCTTGAGTTTTGAGAACCAATTTGTTAATTTTTCATTAGTAATTATTATTCTATTATAGTTTTTACTTCAGGTTTTCATTTCTTTCAAGATAGGTTGTTATATCACCTGTGTACGGCAATTAGTTGGCAATGTATAACAAAGTCTTTCTAAAAGCCTTGAAGCACATTAACCATTTATAATTGACTTTAACTAGACAAATTGCAGGTGATAATTGATTTCTCTCTGTTTTAGGGAGTAAAAAATGAGCCTTTGAACCAATTGAAAAAGAGGTGTGCCATCCCTTCAAACAATTGTGACAATGACATGTTATGTCATGGACCTGTCAAAAACATAGCATATTCCATTTTCTATACTTTTATTTTTGCTTAGATATCAAGTGGAAAGCTTCCACATTTCTGAAAGTATATCATTAATTTACTTGGGTAGTTAGTATGATCTGATTTTTTTTTATTGTTGGTAAATTTTGTAAATAAAAATGTGCATATTGCTCTTCAATATGCCAACAAGAAAAAAAAACCGTCCGAACATTTTTTATCATTTATTTTTTGTTCTGAAAATAGACAAATTTGAGAGAATAAAGATTTTGTTTTTTAAACGAAAATTAGGTTCATTATTAGTATTTTTATTTATTTGGACATTTTCTCTATTGTATACCTTTTAGAATTTTCATCTTCAAGTGATATACTATTGTTGAGAGCATTCTTCTCATTAATATGCTCTTTTAATATGCTGGTAAAAACTAAATATGACAGGCATTTAATTTGGAAGCACTCGTGTATTATCTGAAAACAAAAATAGTTATTCATTTGACTTGAAACTGTACCCCTTGAAGCATTATTTTGGCAATTTTGTTCTGTCATACTAAGTTCTATTTACTATTTCATGCTCATTAGAAATTTACAGGTTAGTCTTCTATCTTTTATTTTCGTAGTCATTACAAAAGTAAATTGTATTTTCTTTAAAAGTTTTATTTTCATCATGGTATTAGTTAGGTTAGTAGTTGACTGAAAAAAATAATTTACAAAATACCAAAATAGCTCACTTATTTACATCTTAGAATTAAGTTTAGGTTATTTTTGTTTTATGCTACATTTTCATAAATCTGTATTTGTTTTTATTCAGTGTATTTACCTTTTGCTTAATTGAAAACCTACCTGTGTAAATCATTGCTCACCCCCAGATGCTTGTATGAGGGCTGATAAGTTATCAGATTTACTATCTTAAAATCATGTACTGTATAAACATTTTTCATCAGCATATTTTTTATTACTCAATTCATCAAAAGATTCATTCATAAATCGATTCTTTACTACACATCTTGACTAATTATTTCAAGACTTAGTTAATTGTGTCATGGATTAATGCTCTCTTTTCTTTTGATTGAAGTATAGATCTATCTGGCTTATTTCATTGAAGATTTAAATCAATTGCTGAATAATTCAGTACTAAATGCATTCATGTCAGTTTTTATATTTAGTTATATTGCTCTATTTTCCCTTAATATCGAAGGAGCTTTTCTCTTACTCTCTTTCTCTCTACCCCATCAAGTCATCAGATAACTTCTGGAATTGTGCAAGATGTATCATGGACTCTTTCTGTGCTAATATTACTTGTATAATGACATATTTGATATGACAATTTATTTTACTGATATATGCCTACCCATTTGACTTCTTCTAAACAGGGTTCCATGACTGGTTTTTGAAATCTTGGTGAAAGTCCCTTTTTTGATTATGGTTATTTTACAGGTATTCTAGTTTTATAACTGATAGTGTTTTTAGTTGTAGAATTGGGTGTGACAGAATAAATGAACTTTAAGAAAATAACTTAGCATTTGATATGGGTACAGAGGTATATAACATAGCATCTGTAGTAAAAGCAGCCTTGGAAATAAGCGGCTGACATTAAAGCAATGCGCTGTAGAATTTTGAAAAATGGAATTACACTCTGCGGTCAACTTCGGGGGAATGTTTTTGTTCAATGTTCTTGATATCTCTATTTGTAAAGTGTTAGTTTTTCATTTTATTCATTTCTTACCATGTATTTTGCTATCATTTTAGTTCGGTTCAACCCATTAACTGTGATTGACTGAAAATTCAGTCATTGTACTAATAGTAATAACAATTACTTTTTGCCACCTGCTGCAGTCAATGGGTTAATTTCACAGCTATGTTTATTACTAGCATTGCTCAATCTGCATCTGCCACTTGTTCAAAATATGAATAAACAAGTTTCTTTATGTCTTATGGTAGGTGCAAGGGTACTTAATTTTTGTTTCTAATTATAGAGCATGTAAGAATATTTCAATAACTGATGTTCCCTTATGTTTATCCAAAACATGATTACTGCAATTGAATCATTCTTCCCTTCTCTTATTTGTCATTATCTTTCTTTTATCTTATTTCAACTCTTATCCATCATGTACAATAACACCTTTAGTTTATTTCCAATGCTATAAGGTGGAGAATCCTTAACACTGTGTAAATCCATTCTTTAACACTGTAAATCCACCTCACCCATATTTTATACAAATAGCCTTTAAATTGGTGACAAATCCTCAGGTAGAAGAATTATTATATAGATTACTATACTGATTGGCTGTACCCGATATTGGGAAGTCTAGTTATGGTCATAGTTTGAACATTACTACTGTATCTATTTATATTTTTACCCAAAAATGATTTATTTTCATTCATCGTTGTAGTTGTATTTAAATGGGGGAATAAATGCTTTTTGTTTTGTTTTGTCCATTGCCATATTATCACTGTCTTAAAATTGGAATAAAATGAATTTAGAGAAAGAATTTAGTGCTGCTTTCGAGCAGATATTTGGTTTAAGTTGTCTTGCTCTCTTTCTCAAACATTAATGTACTTATGTTCGCAATGAAAGTTTCATTCAAAGTATCCAGATGAAATTCATGTATGATACTAAATTATTTTATCAAGAGTGATGTTAGTTTAATCAAAATTGGTATTTTCATTCTATTACAAATTATTCTAGAAATGAGAAATATTTTTTAAGCAGAGGTTATCATAATTATTGTTTCATGTTGCGCTTTACTTAAAATCAGGACTCATTAACATTTCATGCTCAAGGAGCCCCCCCCCCAACCTCCTTTAATAGTAATTTTTTTTTCAATCAATTTAGTTGGGCTTTCTCTGATGGCATACTCTTATCCTGAGTCAAGCTAATACAACGTTAGCTACAAATTTACAGTACTTTCTCCACTAATAGCTTTCATCTTGCACTGGTAATGCTGAATAAATTGAAAGTAGAATGGTGGGACATTTTGTTGTAACTTCTGAATAAGTAGTGGGAAAATCTTGGTACATTTAGCTTTTGTCAAAATCCATTCCAAGTTGGAGTTGACTTTGTCCCCCCTTTCCCTCTGTTATAAGAACAATCCTCACAAAATTTAGAGGTGCAAACCCTTCAATGTTTGTCAATCACATCACATAAAACCAAACTTGTATATAAAATTAACATTTTCCTACTGTGATTTGAATTCTCAACCATATGATAGTCAGGCAGCATGTCTCTCTTGCCAAATGTGCTTAACTGACAAATCTTGTAGACCTACAATTAATTTGTTATATATATATATATATATATATATATATATATATATATACAATATAAAAGTCACCGTAATCATCTTCAGTTGGAATTTAAGTAAGAGTGAAGTTTAACCCTGCAGCAGCCAGGCTTGTTTCTGGTTATTTTGCAGGTTACTTGGTTTTACCAAGAGATCATACAATTTAACCTTAAATTCTGCACTTGGAATATCATTTTCTCTTTTTGATATGAGATGATGGAATTGCATCGGTTGCTTGAATGTTATTTTTACTTCTGATTTGACGTTTGTCTATCAATTTTTTTGGCCTTCATGAAAAAAGGCGAAAGTTCTTTCTTCAGAGTAAATGTTACCTGCGATTGCTTTTTGCTTAAAACAATTACTGTGTATAATACCACAATGGTCATGGTTTGGAGTAGCTCTATAAGTTGATGTGACATGTACCTGCATACCTCTCTATTCACCTGACTAAACAACTGGATAATGAGCTATCTGTGCCCTACAAGCTGTTACAAAAACCTTGTTAAGCATATATGATGGGATGGAAATTAAAGAAAATTGATTTTTTTTTTTTTTCACTTGAATATTGTTTGCCACATGGTGGAAAATATGGTTCAGTAGTCTTACTGCTGGAGTTGAGATCCAAACCTGTATTGATATTTCATTGATTTTTTTTTTCCACACTATTTAGTGGCTTTTGATTTTGAAATACATTTTTCAGTAAGATACATCTTGAAAATTGTCAGAATGTAAGATAGATCACTGAAGATCTTATATCAGGTTATTGAGTACATTTGAGTTTCTTTGTCTTTTATCTGTAAAGATTCATTTAACTTGACGTTTCTCCTCTGTTGTATTTTTACCTTTCATCATCCTTATAACCCACATTAGGTTTAAAGGAACTTGTTTCTTGTTAAATAAGTTAAGACAATTTGGTTTAACCTAGTGAACAGGCATACAGATTGAGTATTATTCATTTAGGGCATTACTGATTGATTTTCTGAAAAATGATATATTTACTCCACTTTTTAGTGTTATTTTTTTAAATTACCGTAACACCCCATGTATAATCTGCACTTTTTTTCCGAAAATTTTGTGCTAAAAATCCCGGTGCATGTTATCTACGGAAACATAGTGGGACATTTTTCCCCTTACTGTTCATTGGGAGTTGAAGGTCCGTTTGACTGCCACCATTGCCATGATGGTGATAGATGATATAGAAATCTGATGCCATACTCGCCAGATGGCAGTAGTGGCTGTATTTTACTATGAAAATACTCTTTTAATCGTATCTTTTTCAAGTAATTAAAAAAACAAAAGTATAAAAACATAGGTTAGGCTAAAATAACTTTTTAAAAAAAATGAAAATCCCTAAATCAAAATATGCAAACCGTCGACATGATAACACGCTTACAATTTCCTAGTAGCTGTCATAGTTATGGATTTATTATAGAATTGTACTGCAAACTACTGCCACCACCTTTTCATAATAATTATTGTTGTGATAGCAGCAGTGACTGCGTGATCAAGCTAGGAGAAAAGAGAGGGAAAAATTGAATTTTTGAACAAGAAAGAAAAGAATTAGTCATTTTCTTCAGATTACATTTATTATGATATCCTCATGAGCATAGTAAAGGTCATCTTCTTCAGAGTCATCGAAATTCTCCTCTTCAACTGCTTTTTCCTTCTCCCTTTTGTTCTTCTCATCTGTCTACACCATGTCATCCTCAGTTCTGTCAAGTAAATTTGATATGCAGCAACGTTTGAATGACTTGACAATAATAATCTAGTCAGGTTCATCCCAAGCGTCTTTTATCCATTGGGTTATGATTAGCAGGTCAGGTGCCTGCATGCGACACTTCTGGCACAGTGTTGCATCCGCTTTCCCCACTTGGCTCTGAGGATAGTTTTCATGGGTCGGTTGATGTCAGCAAAGAGTGAATGTAGCAAGGAGCTCATTTCGCTAGGATTAATAGCCACCTCTGTTTTGGGATTTGCTTAATGATCTCTGGATTGAGATGACAGTGGAAGGCATCCAACACTGTTTTCTTTCATGGTCAAACCTCCAGCAGGTTTCTCCCAGACACTATCAACCCAGACTCTCATCAATTTTTCTTGATATTTAAACCAATATTCGTTCTTCCAATCAACTAACTTGTCAACTTCTCCCCTCCTTATTTTTTGCTTACATATGCTGACAATTACCACTTTACATATCTCCCTGATTATCTGAACCCCCACGAGAACTGATGTATGTTGTTTCCATTATATGGTTTCAATGGAATTGCTACACCCGCACTTACATAACTTGCATACATGTGAGGATACAAAAATATTACCACTTGATCAGGCTAAGATGAAAATTTACATTTTCTGACTTACAGCAACCATCCAACATTTCGAAGATGCAGATCAGATCAAATAAGTGGGTGCAGAGTTTACTCGCGGAAAATATATTTTTCGTTTGAAAGTAAAGCTTTGTTGAGTGGTTGGGAATAATCTATGGTAGCACAGGTAATTTCGGTATTTGAAATGATTTTTTGAAAGATTTTATCAGTTTGGTGAAATCTTCATGTTCAGCTCTTGTCAAATGATAGTTTTTAATCTGAGTATATTGACCACAACAGATTTATAGATTTCAACGTGTAAAATCTAAATAGTATCTTTTGAAGTAAAGACAAAGATACTGGGTACATTTTTTGAAACTCATCTACTGTCTGAAGTTTTGTTGAACGAAATATATGACAGGTTGTATTGTTTTACTATTGAAATTTGTAAAACATACTTGGGACTACTAATATATGCCATTGATTCTCGTTTGCATCATTTTTATCCGAAGTAAGCTAGTATTGATTGGCAAAAAAATAAGTTAGAAATTAGAATAAAATGTTTATATAAGATTTTAGTTTCATCAAGTAAAAAGTTTGAAGGAAGACCTACAGATAGGATATATAAGACCTGAAACAGATACAGATTGAGTTTGTTTTCAATATACATGTTTTCAAGAAAATGCCCAACCCTTTGAGGCTCTTATCACAGCTGAAGTCACTGTATCATTTTCAAGTCGACTTCTAGTTTAACTAGACATTTAGCAAATACATCATAGTATACTTGTTCTATATTTGTCAAGTATCTTGTTTAAAGACAATTGTTATCTTTGTATTGATTATGAAGTTTCACATGTCTTTTATTTTATTTATTTTTATTCATCTAATATCTTTGCCCTTGAGGAAATAAGGTCATGTCTGAAAAATACTATTTTGGATGAACAATGGCTTCAGTGAATTAACAGTTAAACTAAATCAAAATAGTTTTTTAATTACTTGAAATTCTCACCATTACTGAAAACTTAGTAACATGTTCATGCAATAATAATTGCATTTTTTAAAAAATTTTTTGTTATTTTAAACTTTGATGCTCATTTTGGAATAAACCATTATTCGACTCTGTTCATTGAATATACCAAAGTGTGAATTTAGCTCTATTCATTTAAGCTGAATGTTTTTTTCACTATTGATTTTGGTTTATTTGAGGCTGTCAAATCAAAGATGGAATAAAAGCAGATTCAAGCAATTTTATTGTACAAGTTCAAAATGGGAGGTAAACAGCAGAAACTGCTCACAATATATCCAAACATTTGGCCTGGGTACCATCAATAAATGTACAGCTCAACATTGGTTCCAAAAATTACAAAACAAAAACAAGAGCCTTGAAGATGTAGACGTCATTCTATAATTGACAACATCCAATTGAGGATTATTATTGAGGCACACCCATGTAAAACAACTCAAAAGTTTGCTGCAGAACTAGATGTTGACCATTCAATAGTTGTATCAAATTGGAAAAAGCAAAAAAAAAAGCTTGACATATCGCATGAATGACTCTGTAGAAATTGAATGAACTAGGTTACAAACTCTACCTCACCCAGCTTACTCACCAGATCTCTCCTAGACCAACTACCTCTTTTTGAAGCGTTTTGACCATTTCCTGCTAGGGAATGTCTTCTACAACAAAGCAGCAGCTCATAATTCCTTTGGAGAATTCATCAGTTCTTTGACCCCCAAAATTCTATGCTTCTTGAATAAATGGACTTGTTACTGTTTGGCAAAGATGTGTAGATTCTGAAGGTTTTTGTTTTGATTAACTTTTATTCTTAGATGAAATATTCAAAGTTGATGGTGAAAAAACAATTATTTCTGCATGACAATTTTCATAAAGATTGAGATGAAAAGCGAAATATGATGTAAATATTCAGATTGTATACTTGCTCTAAAATCTTTTCTTCGTATGTATTCGAAAAGTTCAATTTAACAGTTACTTTCTAGTATATTTTTCTTGAAGATGTGTCTATACTTTGAAGGTGTAAACAGTTTCATTCTGTGTGTCAGTTCAATAGAAGCCTAACTAACATGAGTAGTATTGAACAAAAACTTGTCTATTATCAACAAAAGAACATATTTAGAATGTTTATTCTATGCTCTTTCTATCCATGTATACTTTGAAAATTTCATCTCTAATAAAAGAGAAATTGCTCAGTAAATAGACTGTGGTGCGAAAATTCACTGATGTCTGAGCCGATCATGGTATCTACTAGTTCATATGTACTTCAACTAATATTGCAATGATGGATTTCCACTGAAAGAAAGAATGTTGACATATTTAATTGAAAAAAAGTAGGTAGTGCACTTACCTAAACCTGAAAAACAGGGTAGAATACTCAGATATTTCTTTGTTGAACACTTATCATTCCTGATACAACTGTTGATTTCCTACATCAACAGGAATCTGAGGAAACATCTGAGTCAGCACCATAACTCCTAAACAATAAGTGCTGGAAACACAAATTTTGATATAGAGTAACAAAATCCATGATGATATTAATTTCTGCTTTGATGCATTTTGAGGTTTTCATGTAAAAAAAAATTACAAGGTACGTATAAATATATGGGACTTTATGAAAAATATTCTCTTTTTTAATTTGTAATTTCATTAGGTTAGTGCTAGTTATCTTTATAATTATTTTCATTTTGCTGAGTGTTTAAAAAAAATTGTTTGGTATTTCCTTCATTTACTCGTATAGGGATTTGAATTTCTCTTTCATTTTTTAGTTTTGAACTAACTTTATATTATTACCTGAAAAGTGAAATTATTTGTCAGGTTTTTTATTTTTGTATGAGGCTAAAAGTTTATGCCAGATGTACTGATTTAGTAGGAAAATGAATACTACTTCAAAACTTATTACTCAACCTTGGATTTTCATGAATATATAGTCTTTTTTCCTGTACAAATTGTAGCAAACCATTTAGCTTTATATATTACTAATATTCTATGGTAGAGACCTATTTTGATGAAAGTGATGTCACAGATGAAAAGCTAAATTCTCACTAGAGGTTGTCAGTGAAAAAGCAACTCTTAACACTAACCTATTCATCAGTATCTATATAGTAGCTTATATCTACTATTTTTTAGTTCGGACTAATGAATAGTGCCAGAAACCTTATTACCATCCTCTTTCCTACAGCGTTACATGCTACATAAATCCAAGTGAAGGACATAATCTCAGTGTTACACTAGTTCCATTTTCTCTAAGTCTCTGTTGAAGCACACAGCTTTCTTTCATTGGTCCCTTGATAATGTCTCTATTACTACATTGATAAAGAAAATCTTATTCTGTAGCTTAGTTTTTCATAAGATTCTAAGCAAAAATCTCACATATGCAGCCCAAACTTGCTTCAATGAAGCTCACTGTTTGCTACAGAATCATCTGTATAATGCTTCTGTTATGATAATATAAAGAAAAAGTAAAATCTGTTTCCTTCTGCTGGAGATGTTAATTTTGAACATAAGCTTTGCTGTCTCAATCTAATTGCCTTCTCAACTGATAGGTGTATAAGCGGTAGCATTCATTTTCCCCGAATCTGTTAAGGTCGACGCTGATTTTGCTGCAATTCTATTGACTACCTAATCACTTTGCATACTGATCATGTTGCCGCTTTGCAAATTACCCAGGGAAAAAAAGGAGTGAATCCAAGGGCATTTTTTATTGTTCCATTGTATTTCAAGAAACACCAGTTGACTTTTTTTGTAATTAGTGCGATGGGGTCATTTTTCCAGGACCCTATTTCTACAAACTATGGAATTGAAACAATTCATTGAGATACAAAATAAGGATCATTTTTTGAGTTGAATCATTTTTGTGAATTAATTCAATTCTGTAGTTCAATTGGTGATTTATAGTTCACAGAAACAAACTAAATGGAGTAAATACGATTTATTATAGAAAATGAAATTTTGGGAATCTGGCTTTTTTGATAACACTTTTTGGTTTGGCCATATCCAAATTTTTGCCATTTTGACTTGGTTGCAGTGGTATTCTTAGTATATTCTTATCTATTTGATGAATTCTTTTTTTACCAGTTGCTAATGATGTCATAATACAATGTCCAAGGTCTACATTTTGGTATTTAAAAGAAAAGTCAAAAATAGCTCAAAAAAAAAAAATATGCCAAAAACATCTATGTATGATTTTAATTGAAAATAATTCATGCAGAATATTTTCATATCACAGTATTTTACAATTTGAAATTTGGGACTGACCTCCCATTATCGCATGGGGAATGTGTCAGTTGGCCTAGACATAGTAAACAGAATAATTAGAGAAATGGGGTGCTGAAGGAACCAAACTGGTAACTGATAGGAAACCATCTTAATGTGACGCTGCTCTTACCATTGAACTAAACTGCCCGCTATTAAGTCAGAGTCCCAAATAACTGCTTTATCTCTTAATTAAGTCTTGTTCATTCACTGTCCATATCTGCTCTATTGTTTCTCAACACGTACAATTATAGTATTAAGAAATGAATACATAATCCGACAATAATTGTGTAAATTACATATATATAATTATTGTCGGATTATATATCCATTTCTTCATAATATAATATTCTACAAGTATGAGAATCAATTGACTCAATGAGAGACTATTTGCTCCTATTCCTCCTCCTCCTCCTACTACTACTACTACCACCACCATGGATGGTGGACTCATCATTGAACTTATGGTTTTTGTTTCTATCATTGGTTACTGATTTGTCTTGCTACTGATAAAACTGGTGTAAGTTTCTAACATGCCTATCTAAGAATACTTGGTTAGTCAGTAGGTGGAAGAAAAACTGCCTGCATGAAAGAATCAAAAACAAAATATTAGGATCTCTTTTCATGTCCCATTTAACATAAATCAAGCAGCCAATATTTTTTGGAATTGAAGAATATCCCAAGTATACTATCTCAGCTTGACTAATAACAGCCGTGACACTTTTTCCTCTGTAGGAATCATACTAGTGAAAACTTTTTTTTTCTGCTGAACAAATAATGACACCAGCCAAGTTCCTATCTCATGCAACATTCTATCTATGATAAGAGAAAAAAAACAGTTGGGTAAACAATTAGTTGCAGTGAATCTTCAAATACGCACCATAACTTAGTGCTATAAACATGAAAATTTGAGTATAAGCTGAAGGATGTATTCTTGGGCAGTCTTTCTTCATTGAAGCATTTAGAAGTTTCAAATGAGGATTTAGATCTTTTCAGTACATTTTTAGATGTGTCCACACATCTCTATTAGACACTTTTTGGTAAGTTTCAATTTGCTGAACACTTCCATATCACAATATTTCACTAGTATGAAAAATCAATTGATTCAAAGAAAGATTTCTTGCTCTTCCTCCTCCTTCCTCCCTCTTATTACTCCCGCGGACGGTGGACTCATCATTGAACTTAAGATTGTTGTTATTAGAATGAGAATCAAAAGATTGCAATTGAAGGGAGGATTTTGCACTGCTATTAAAATTTCCGATTTAAATGTGATTGGTTGTTCAAATTATAGTCTGTTTATTCTATCATCCGCTGTTAAACTTCTGTTACTGCATGGATTTATTTGCTAGGCTAGTTAACTTGGCTTTGTATGCCTAAAGCTATAAGGTTACTTTTCTAGAAAAGCACACACACCCTTGCAAGAATATATGTTAGCGAATTAGTGATTAAGTTATTTTGATAAGGGCAATGTAGAATTATATTGGTGATGATCAGATCTTATCCCTCATCTTCTATACTTTCCCTAAATAGGTGATATAATTTTCAAACTTTTGAATCTTTATCAGTACACAAGTCCCACACTTGAAATTGTTCATGCAATTCATGGTTTGTTATTGTATATTGGATCCAAGGATTGTTACTACTCTAAAATGATCATTCATACTTAATACAAACAACAGTTTCCTGTTGATCAAATGTTGAATAGTCAAAAGAACATTTTTTTTAAAGGTTTAACTAATCATGATAATTCAAAATATTCAAATAAAGTGTTGGAAATCATTTGTTCTAGCTTGGTTTTGTTATCTGCTTTGATGGCTAACTTCTT
The DNA here is from genome assembly GCA_963457665.1 of Thysanoteuthis rhombus. NCBI lineage: Eukaryota > Metazoa > Mollusca > Cephalopoda > Oegopsida > Thysanoteuthidae > Thysanoteuthis > Thysanoteuthis major. The sequence continues at coordinate 44,606,525 of OY735221.1, forward strand.
TGCAAGTTGAAAACCTACTGAACTGGATTTAAATCTTCTGCTTTTTGAATGAATAGATATTTTACAACAGCATGGAACATAATAGATCATGGTATGAGCAAAATTAACCACCACTAAATATCGGCTGGTCTTCATTCAAACATTGATGCTGTGTATAAGGTGGGATTGGAAGGGAGTTTTCTATCAGCCTTTTCCAAAAAACCAAAAGACTGATTCAAACAAGTACCGCTCCAAATTAGACTAATTGAAGGCAGCAATTAACAAAAAGGGTATAGAATTAGTTAATAGAAAGGATGTAATATTCCATCAGGATAACAATGCTAGACTTCATGTTTCATTGCTTACCAGGAAAAAATGGTTACAGCTAGACAAGAACAACTTCCATATTCATCAGATATTGCATCTATAGAATATTATCCATTCCGGTTTGCACATAATTCTCATGATGACAAAAATTTCAATTCCACTGAAGATAGCAAAAGGTACCCTGAGGAGGTCTTCCCAGAAACATATAAAATGAGGATAGAATTGTGGGGGGTAAAGATGACAGAAGATAGTGGAACAAAACAGTAAACATTATTTTGATTCATTTTTTATAAGTATTTCTTCCATAATTTCAGTTGTTTTTCATCTTAATTATTCAGAATGCCATAGCCATTAGTAAACATTACAGATCAGGAATAAGCTTTCAGGAAAAGCTTATTCTTTATTTCCATTTACTAACAGATAAGGAATGAAAGTCTGAGTAGTTTCAATGAAAAGCAATAGAGGGTTCCCCTTTTTACTTTGCACACAGTTCATTGTGGGGAAAGGTAGTTAAACTGTTAACTCAGATATTAAAGCAAAATCAAAAAGAATTTTTTTTATTACAATTATGAACTAAATACCAGTCAAAAATTTGCAATTAACTATACCTTCCCTCATAAAATCTTGATAAATATTGTCGTCCAATAAAGTTGGTGTCGAAAATAGAAAATGGATGAACTTTTGGTTTCCTAATACCAAGTTTAGAATACAGAACTCGTGAGTGAATTCAGTTACAGAACAGACTAACTTTTTGTTACCCAATACCAAGTTTAGAATATCGAACTCTTGACTATTCAATAACAGAACAAAATGAAAAAAATGTTCATCTTCACAGTATCTATGTCTGATGGAAGAGAACCAATTGAGTTAGAAAAACTAGAGAAAAAGAATATTAATTTGTTGGCGAACTTGCTCTTTGTTGCAGTAACATCTCATATTTTAATTTCATCTTGATATAAAGGATTTTTATTTTATATCTATTTTATTATGAATAAATTCTCTTAATCAAATTATGGTAGCCCCACAAATAGGCTACAGAGTCTTCTCTTCAAGTATCTATGTGTATCTATCTATTTGTCAGTGTATATGCTGCTCATGGTCATATTTTTGGGGCTACGACCCCGACAATTTGCACAAATATACCACTAAGCACTATTTGAAAATGTTTTGTTTCTATCTTTACCGCAGACACCCCAAAAAGTGCTGGGGGGGTCTTTGTGGTCATTTTGGATCAACTGTGCCCAAATCTCTTGCTGGTATATCTTAGATAATTAGTTCTGGTAGAGGTGCGAGGTACTTGATTCATTTATGCTAGGTACAGATATCAATACGATGTTTTCCCCTTGTCATTTCTTTGGGTAAAGAATATTTTTATTAATAAGTTGAAGTTTTCTTTCAAGATAACTTGTATCATATAGTGATATATTTTCTACCACTTGTTTTCCTTCATTAGGATATTTATTTTTAGATTTAAAAAAAGCGTACGAGTTCTGTTTTACTTACAGAAACCTTAGATTCAATTAAGACAATATACAGTCCTAAATTTCAATTAAGACAAACTACGGCCCTTAATTGTCTTCTTGATTACATTTTCACAATTTCTGATTTCCTGTTTCGAGCTGAATCATCGGAGCTTGTAAGTAGTGTATATCATCCTTTATTTTTATCTAAGTGTGAATTTCATCATCTTATTCAGAAATATTTTTGATTAATTGATCTTTGATTGCAACTTGAAATTCTAGATCTTATAGTTAAGTTTGTTCCACAGATAGTCAGCCACTCTATCCACTGACCTTTCCGGGTGATTTGGGTAAAATTCAATGATACATTCTTATCAGCAGTGGTTGCATTTTTCTGACAGTATTATTGTATTTTTCTTTACTGCACTCTATTTTTATTTCTCCAATATTGAAAAAAGCATACCCACTATCAAAACAAGTAATAAAAGAATTTATTTTTTGCGAGATAATGTACATGGTTAGAGAAGGATGTTGCGATGGATTTAAATCTTTGTAGTTAAAAACAAACATGATTTCATTTTGTTTGCTATTATAGTGATCTTAGGGTTTTGGTCAATATCACTCTGAATTCATGATGTCATTGAAATGAAGGTCAGATTAAATCTTTAGAGGAATACTATATTTTAGATTTGTCTAAATACAGTTAATTGTGAATTAAAAATACAAATCCCTTGCTTCCATTTTATAAGTTGAAGTTTACATTCATTATCATTCTTTTTCTCTTTCAGTTGAGATTTGCTTAAACAAACGTGATCTTTAAATTGTCATCAGTTTTAAATTTTAATGGTAGTCATACTACAGACATAGACAGACCTGCTTTACTCCAGAAATTTCTCAGTTATAATAAATAATTTTTTTGAATCTTTTGAAGTGAGTCCTACTTTCATTGTAACTATTATACTAAACTGGACTGTTACTTTCCGTCTGTTGTACGTAGTACAGTAGTACGTATTACTTCACTTTGTTCCTTTTGGTTACTTTATTATTTGTTGAAAAAATACCTTACAACTGAGAGAAATTATTTTACTAAATTTATATTAGAATCTTAAACCCGATTTCCCACTTTCAAACATTTCCTTAATGGTAGCATGAGGAGCAGCACAGACTACATTTATCTGTCAGTGTGTGCAGTCTTGCACAGGTCTATGAAAGTGTTGTCCAGAGAGTGGATGAAACCCATGCTATGATTCGATCGCACAACCTGCCAGTTTGTACTCTCCACTCTATACACTAGAACTATTTTTGGTTACCATCGACCCCCGCCCACCTAGTTGTGTTTTTTTAGAAAGCATTTATTGAAGATCATTTGAGGTTTGAAGTTATTTCTTCCCTTGGCTACGCCATTATTCCCAGCTAGTATATATATAGATGTGAGAAAATGAAGAATCAAGCCACCATATTCATGAAACCTGTTTTATCAGGCCACAAAATAAGTTTAAACTACTTTTCAGCTTATTGACCTATTAACTATGGCAGGTGGCAAAAAGTATTAGTTATTACTATTACTGCAATGACTGAAATTTCTGTCATTTGCAATCAATGGGTTAAATAGCTTGTACATTTTCCAGGCAATAAATTTATGTCTAAAGAGCTTTTGATAGCTTATGAAGTTAGGGTTTCCTGTCGGATGACCAACCTATTTTAATAAGTATAAGCCAATTTGCATAATCATTATATTGATCAGATTAGCAGAATATTCTAGTGTAGATATTGAATTTTATCCTTAATTAATGTGTCTTAATGCGGACTTGGGCATTTTAAAAATCATTTTAGAGCACGTGGGCAACCATAGTCCTATGAGCCAGATTTGGCCTGCAATAACATCCTTTGTGGCCAGCAGCCAATCTTGATAATCATTTGAAATCTTCTGTGACTTTTCTCATAAAGTCTATTTCATGATTTATATTATAAAATCACTTTGCCACACAAATCAATATTATAATTTTAATTCATGTTTGCTTAAATATAAAACAATCAACACTTTTGAAGTGAATGTATAACCTGGATGAAGATGAGAAATATCTTATGTAGCCAGCTAGATCAGAAATGTTGCCCATGTCTGTTTTAAAGCTACAGTAATCCCTCTTTGGTGAGTAGCATTGGGGTCCAAGAAAGATAACTGCCTTATAACTGAACTGCGGATAATCAAAAGTGGATTAATAGTGCTAAACTGATTCTCTGTTGTTTTCATCACAAAATTGAAGAAAATATTTGTAGCACACCCTGTGATTATGCTATTAGATTTTTGATTGAAGAAATATGATACTCTTGTCATTAAGTTTTTTGATGAACCTGCTTTGATACATCTAACCACTCAAGGTAATTCTGTTATCTGTGACCCCTTTTTCTTACCTCTTTGACTAACTGTTGTAAGCATATCAGCTCCATTACTCCCGAAGGCATTGAGACATTTTGCACACCATCATCCTGATTTTTTTTTAATAAATATATATACATGTTACTAAAGTAATTATTTGAGAGATAAACTCATAGAGCACCAAAATTTTTGAGATGTAACAAAAAATACTTCTGGAGTAAGTTAGAAAAAAAAAAGCCAGTGCACCAATATCAAACTCCTTTGCTTTACTAAAATCTAAAAGTAAACAAAACAGGATTCATTTCTCTATACAAAATTATCCCAAAACTGAGTGTCTTATTTCAACTCCTTTATTAATAGTTCCTGTGAATGGGATTTGCTAAATTTAGCAGAACTAGTCAACATAAGTTGGGCTTTAGTTGTAGGAGTGAATTCGTCATCAGTTTTTGTATACATCACTGTAACTGTAATTCGTGCAAGACGTCACTCCTCTTTGTTCTGGTCACTGGTTACATACAAAAATGAAGTCAAAACTCAATAGTAAGAGTTTGAAAAAAGAAATAATAGTGTAATCAACCTAATGATTAATCTGCCTCCAGCATCAAATCCAAGTGAGAAAAAAAGGAAAGGCCTACTCAGCCCAATGGTTAATCTGCCACTGACATTGAAAGCAAGGAAAACAGAAAAAAATGTTTTGCTCTCAGATTTGATCTCAAAATCTGCTGATGTCTAACAGAATGCCCTAGACCACTGCGCCACAGAAACACTACTGAAAATTGTAATCTATTGGTGATTATGAATAACATGGTCGGACGATTACTTCAAAATCACGGACTAACATCGACTGACATTTTGAAATTGTTTGATGTTTCTATTATCATATATTAACTGTTGTAATGACATCCTTAGTATAAAGGTAATTTTAACTGAAAGGAAAAATACATGAAATAGATCTATCATATATATATATATTATTATATAAAAAATTCAATGTTTACAAAAAATGTATTGAGAACTTGGAAACTTGAGTTGACATGATATAACATCACAGAATCACTCTTCCTTTTCCACTCTCTCTGTTATTCACGTCTGAAATTCACATGTCTAAAATTCCAGATCAGACTAATTGCAATAATGAAATCAACTCTGAGTCCCACAAAAAAAGCTGATTAAAAGGTGACCATAGATTGAATGTCTGCATTGGATAAAGGGGAGTATATTGCATATCATTTGCTAAGATGATGCTATTTAATTAGATAATTATTGATTTCTCCTTAGATAACTAAAAATGTCAATTCTTTTAGATAGAAGAGTTCAAGATTATCATACACCCATGATAAGCACTCCAACTTACCAGTTATTTGTCTGTAATTAGAATTTTCATGTTGAATTAAAATGTAATAATGATGGTGACTGGTCTGGTCAGTCACTCTATAGACCCCCCCCCCCATATGACCAATGCTTTTTGGCAGCATGCCATGTTGGGATTGATTAAACTAATTATTGTAATAAGGGGTGACAATTAATAAGTTATTTATCTCGCTTTTTGTTGATAGCTGAAAAGTTTAAATTTTCAAAAAAAGTGGGTGCAAACTAGTAACCAATTTAGTACGAACCCCCAACAAAAACCTATCTTGGAGTAATTGAAAAAACAATGTTTTTTCTGGATGTAATGAAGAGTAAATGTTCAAATTTTGAGATCATTGATTCCATTGGTACCTTTATGAGTGATACATACATTCATACGTAGCCAGCCAGATCAATTTGAAAACTGAAGAAGTCCATCTTGACAATTTTTATTGAGGTTATCTAACTGAGAGTAGATATATTGACAAAGTTGGGAGTTGTCTTTTAATTAGATTTACCTTCAATTTTAAAGCTTCATATTTCAAGGATTTGTCCCAAATGCACCTGGATATGGAAGGGATATTGAAACATGAAAGTAAAGCATAATCCAACCATACAAGCAATTTTAAGTAGCTTATCTTTCATACTCAGATCTGAGTGCTTGCAGCTTATGTTTATCTGTTATCGAGAATTGAGCCAAATCCTTGTAGTTTAAGTTTCATGCTAAAGATTTCCATGGTAATTTCCAAAGAATATAAGTTTTTGATTTTTTTGAAAACTTGATCATAAATTGAGAAAAATATCTTTAACATTTTCTCTTCTCCCTTTGAACATATTCATTCTATCAGTTTGCATATTTCAAGAAAAGTTCACTTTCTTAGATTGTCTTAATTATTTTACCTTTGATTATTTCATAACCAAGTACAGGGTCAATTGGACACCATAGATGATTTCACCATGGGTTTGTCAGATGCAAAATAGCCCAACAGCCCAACCTTTTTCCAGTTGGTTGGAAATCAGTGGTTTATCTCCTAGACTGGTTACCAAACATGGCTGGAGAACCCAATCTGCCCTACCATTTACCCATGAGGAAGGGGGGAAGAGATGAATCCATACCTTTTACTGAGGTGCGAAATGAAGACAAGCTGTCTCAGCCAGAGTTTGAACATGGCTCTCCAATTTCCCCTCCGCACCTCCTTAACTACCATTTTGGTCTAAAGAAAAGAATAAAAATAACTATCAATTCAGTGAAAGTTGCATCTAAATTAAAACTTGCTTGAATTTATGCTGCCACTACCTTTCAATAACCACCAATGATGAAAGAATTACTCTAAAATTAACGCTAATTTTTAACTAATTTAGTAATGTGCATGCATTAGTTTCAAAGACATTGATGGGAAGGGGTCATTGTTCTTCATGCTTGAGAATAATTGACAGCAAAATTTAAGGTTTAGTTCATTGACTGTTTTATTCAGATAAGTAGGAGACTTATAAAACCTGAGAAAAATCAAAATTGCTAAAGAATAATCGTGTCTTTGATGTAATGAATAAAAAAAGAGATGTGTGTTGGTATAGTGATGCAAAGAGTATGACTCATTTTATTTCATTATAACATCCTTATACAGCTTCAAAATTGACTGAATTTAGATATAAAATTTTGTATTTTTATGCATAACTTTTCAATGTTCAATCTTATCCCAATTATTTATTTATTTCTGCATATTTTAATCTTTAGTCCAAACTCTATCGATATTGAAGCTGTATAAGGAACTAGTTGAAATTTATCAGATTCTTTCTGCACTCATTGTATATGTAATAAGCAGTTACCATAAATGTCAGCATATAATAAGACTTTTAAGCACCAAATATTTTCCCATATGAATCATACTAGTCCATCTTGACCAGGGTTAGGGAACCTGCAACTTTGAGGCCTCATGTGGCCTTCTAGACCATCTCAAGCAGCCTTTTAAGGCTTTATTGAAGAAATTCTCAATTTCTTTTATAAAAATCAATGATTCACAACCTCAGCAATAAAAAAACAATTCAATGTGGCCTTTATAAAATGAAAAGGTTCCCCTCCCCTCTCTGATGGATGCAATGCTGCTTTTTGTTGGAGAGTCTACTCCATCGGTGAATATTGAAGTAAACTTGAATTGACAAACACTTGCCAGTATATACAATGTGTTTCTACGTTGAACAACAATCCTGATTCAAGATGCAAGATTTGCACATGTGTTGACTTCAAGTGAGAAATTTGTGCAACAAACAATATATAGCAATGGGATTGTAGAGAGTTTTGATTCCATTCATTTACAAATGTATAAGTGATTCCTGCAAGTAAAATGGGAAGAGAAACTCAACCAGCTGATTCTATCTTTGATATGCTCTTTAAACGATATTTATCTCTATATATAGGTATGTTTATGTGTCCTAATCAGTGTCTTTACATCTAAAATTATTCTTAATTCTGAAGATAATGTAATGAAATGGTTATTATCAAAATCAGTCAATCCAAAGCACTTTATCTAAAATGAATTAAAATTTCTTTTTATATTAAAAAAATAACTTCATATCTTTTTTAGAATGTGAAGTCATTTCTAACTAAGTATTCCAATTTTTATATCCTTTTTTCCAATGTTATCTGCTAACTGGAGGCCTTGTCCCAAACTGATCACAATGGAGAGCCTCCTCTGCACTTTGAAACTTTGAAAGAACGGACTCTGTGACGTTATATATACAATCTTTTCTGCATTTAGCAACATTTCAGAACATTTGTTTCTGTGATAGAATTATTTGTTTCCAATTGATTTTTCAAGTTAATCCCTGTTGAAACGTCCAAAACAAAATCATTGCATCTAAAGTAAAATGAAAAGTATTGTCCAAATCCAATGTAATTCATTTTGAAAATGAAAAAGTTATATCTTTATATATATGGAGTGTAAACATTAATTATAAACACTTAATAGTCCACTTTCTTTCTCTCTTGCTGTCTATCTTTATTTTGACTATTGATTTTAAAGAAGAATTATGATGAAGTGTAACATGAAAAAAACGTCGTCTTTCTTCACCCATTTTCTCTATCCTTCCTTTCTTATGAATGTTATTAACCGTTTCAAATTTGGTCTGAACAAAAACATTTTAAATCTTTTAAAATGTCATAATTAAGTCTATTGTTCAATAATAACACTAGTGTTAAAATATCAGAATAGGGATTTACGCCTACAAGCTGTTATTCAAAGATTGTTTGAATATGTAGAACAAACTTGAGTTTATTGATTTGAACCAATCCTTAATTGAGAATTGTTGACTTTTCTCATTGCATCAGCCAAAATGAATAATTTTCAAAAAATTTTTCTTTCATCTTGTTTTCAGTGATCTCATAAACAATACTTGAACAAACAATGATTTAAATGCTCAACAGAAATTATGTGCATAACTGATATTTATGATGCAAATACTAATGGTAGGTCAAAGTATCAGGACATTTGATTTTTTTTTTATATTAATTATTTGTGGCACTCTCAAGTGATAAGTCAGTAGGAAGAGTAATAAATAAAAAAAAGAATTAAAAAGATATCAAATTGAAATTTGAATGGTGTATATAAGCAAACATTCAGAACTTCTTCCACCTCATCATATATATATATATATATATATATATATATATATATATATATATATAATAAATTGTAGAATGTGGATTCGCTACACAAACTAGCTCATGTTTCTGCCCTATAATATTATGTTATACTGCTAGCCTGATTTGTACCACGTATAATGTATGTGCATATATATATATATATATATATATATATATACACACACACACATACACAAACACACACATGCATATCTTTTTCATGATGACACATAAAATCTTTTATAGAGGCCTAATCATTCATGTTAACCCATTCACTGCAATAGCTGGCAAAGAGTAATAGTAATCCACTACAAGATAAAAGCCCTAATTCACAAAGGGAACTGAGTTGCTACCCATTACAACAAAATTTCATTGTATCAACCATAGAACTGCAATGACTGGAATTTCTGTCATTTGCAGTTAATTTTAAAATATGTTATTCAACTTGGGATATTGAAGTTTTCACATTAGTTTGCACTAAGGTTTTAGCACTCTGTTTCAAGACAAAGGAAATCTTTGTTTTAGATTCAACTTTCCAAAATATCCTCCTACCAGATGGATATAAAATGATGATCATGTAGAAAATTTTACTAGTGTAAAATGAAAATTTAGTTCAAATTGTTTCTGTTCTTTTTTTTCTCTGCTCCCTCTTCTCTGAGGTGCAAAATCTTATAAGCTATCCAAACTATACAATACTAAATTATGATGTAGTAATATTACATTGAGCCATAGTTTCCTCCATATCAAAATATTTTTTTAAATTTTATAAAAGACTGAAATCTTGTCATTTAATTTCTTAATATATCCAGTGAAGATAACTTATATTTTTACGCTTGTTATATCTATTTATCTTACATTTTCTTAATTTCTGAATACAGTAAACTCTCATTATGATGGCATTCAATCGAATGGCACTATTCAATGACACACATATTCTAACAGTGTGCTTGTTTTTATATTCTTGCAAGACTATTGTCAGAGATTAGTTAGCAGCAACAGCACATGGAGATTTCAGAACATCATTTCAAAAACTAAAACAGTAGTCCCATAAAATAATGCCATCTAAAGTAACCCAGAAATTTAAAAAAGAAATTCAAAAGAAAAGTCATGTAAATTGATAAGCTTGAAATGATTAAGATGAAACAATGTAAGTAGAAGTGCATTAATTTTATTTGCAGATCTTTAACCCATTTATGGAGCATTAAACTGAAAGGATAATTACAAGTCAATTTTGTCAGTACTTTTTGGTTTCTCATCATGAATACACTTCATATAGAATCCACCATTCTTAAATCTTTGAGGTTGCTATAATTATAGGAGTCTATTGTATTTTGATATAGTTTCAAAAGTTTTTTCCTTCTGCACATCCAGAAATGTTAATTTGTATCTTTGCTTTGATATTTCCTACCATTTATCCAAGTAAAGACTGTGAAGTTTAACCTCCAAATGTAAGATGGTACTGACTGGAACAATGTAATAAGACAAATTGGCTGTTTGTTTGAAGACATTAACGATGAATAATAAGTTTGTCTAAAAGAGATATAATGTCTGAACCTATTTCAGTTTTGCACTTTATGATATTCTCACTTTCTGCTTAAACAACACTTGGCTTCGAAGCAAAGAAGAAAACTGCACAGGATGCTGAAATGGTGGCAGAAACTAAAGTGTATGCATTTCACATTCCATCTTTAGATTGCTGATACATCTATTTACTTCAAAGATTTTACATTACTTCAGTTGCCTTTGTGGTTTGTTATCCAATTATCCTTTGTTGCTTTAAGCCCGTTGTCTTGGAAAATATCTCATAAACGTCAACACTATCTGTCAGATTCTTGTTCTTTAAAGTTGTTTCATATAAACAACAGGATGGAAATCATTTGCATTTATCTACTACATCTTCTGTACTACTGGCTATAACATTCAAAGTGAACTTTTTTCTTGAAAGACACTAGGATTCTTGATGTTACATGGTCTTGAAGGTTTGTTCGTTTTTTCTTTATTATCATCATTATTGGAATGGTGTTCTCTTAAGATTTCTGCAGTCTACTATTGGTAACTAGATACCATATATAAAACAGCTTACACCTCTTGCAGTCGAACAAGCATATACTAATGAGTGACATTCCAACTTTTTTTCAATCCGATAGACAAGCAATCTGTTTAGAGTCCATTTCAATGATGGTTTCAAGTAGCATATGGTAATTAGTAAAAATTCATATTTATACAAATCACTAACAGGTACCACAAATGGCTTACAGTGGAGGTAGATACTGTTGTGTACTACATAGATGTACTGTAATATTGGTATTTTATCTGGATACATCCGCTTTGTCTCTCTAACCAAACTGTAAGTAGCAATATCAAAGGAAATTGGATAGACCTTAGTTGAGATGGATCAATGAAATAGTTTACCTCTGCCAACAAAGTTGAAGAGGTATATGCAATATTATCTTCTGTCCATCTGTCTATGTCCACCAGTCTGTCTGTCCGTCCACACAATATCTTCAAAAAATCTATGAACTTTCATTAGATTTGGTGGAAGTGTGGGCCATAGGCTAAGGAAGAAGTGATTAAATGTTGGTGCAGATCCAGGAATATTTTTACAATTGAGAGATATTTTTCCATTTTTTAAAAATACATATATGTATATGTTCATGCCTGTCCATCCTGGGGTGGATCCAGGAATAATTTTTGTTTGAGAGGTATTTATTTGTTATTCAGCATGAAAAGGCATTAAAACGAACTCTTTCTAGTTGATAAAAGTGTTTTTGGCACCCATGTGAAGCACCTAAACAATGGGAAAAGGTTTGCTACTGGATTCTGATGTGGCAATTAATGGAGAAAAAATATTGGTAATTCCTGAGAATTTTTGCTGATATTGTATTCTGTGACAAGTGTTTGAGTCTAGGCGCTTGTCATTTTGTCCATTTTGTAGATCATAAATGTTGAACATTTTCATTCTCTTTCATAAAAAACTTATTCTTGTTAATTTGTTGTAGCAGCTCATTTTCAGTGCCATTCCAAAGCAGATGGCAAATCATTATAATAGTTTATTTCGTAATGATTTTCCTAATAAAACAAATTTTCTCATAAAAGAAACTAAGACCAGTAATATACATTGAAATTGGTCCAGGTATCAAGGGTATCACTAAATTTATCTATTGCTGCTTGTGAAGTATTCGCTGATGTAAATATTTGCATTCAAAAGATGACCCTTTGTCAGATTTGATTCTATAAAAGGAAACTTTTTACCGTATATGCTGGTATGAAAGATGGATATTTAATTTTAAAAAATCAAGAACAAAGCAAGCATTCCAAGGTAAATTATAAATCTCTGCAACCTGTATATGCTGCCTTTTTTTACCTCTTAAATTGAGCAGTTATGCTAAAATCAACTTATCTTATAAGTGAAAATACCAAGGATATGGCTTGAATCACCAAATTTATGATTTAAATGAATGAAAAAATAAAAGAAAACATGGACTGAAACTTACGAATTGAAAATTGAACCTGTCAATAAAAACAAAATACAAAAAAATATTCCCCTTTCTAATTGAGGGGTATGTGTAAAATTTTGAGTTTTTACTATGAATGGTTAGGGCTGGGTGAAGTCAGGATAGAAATAGATGTATATATATATATAATGTCAGAACGCATGAATAACCTCAACCCAGTAACTAGTCTGTTTTGGGTTGGGGTTATTCGAAAAAAACTGTGCAAATATTGCACAGTGTCCAATGTGTTCATGTTATAACTACGGGGCCAACAACTAAGATATAGAGTTAGGATACATTGCAGTGAGCCTCCAAATACCTTTTGTGTGGCATATACAGTTTTCAGACTTATGTTCAATTATAAAAAATTATAACTACGGATTTTGGTATTTTTGGAAATACTTTCACTTGTAAAAAAAAAATTAACCTTTGGTGTCAGCCTAATCAGATTGAGCTTAGGACTACTGGATGAGAAAAATTATAACTGGTATTATTAATTATCTAGGTATCTTTGTATTTTTGTAAAGCATATTGGATGTTTTTTGCCGGAATTTTTCAGATGAGAGATCCTCCAAACATATAGTTTTCTTTCCGTCTGCTGTCCCTCCTCATTTTGGTTCATCTTTTCAACACAAGGTTTTGGCTGTTGTACCCAATAGCCTCTTTCAATTTGGTCCTCACATTTTGAAGCTTTCCTCTTGAAGATCTTCAATATTGTTATCAACACTAAAACACACATGCACAGCAAATACTCTCCAAAATGAAGGAAGAGCTCATATCCCAAGGGGAGTAACTCATGGTTAGCCATGATTGGTAAATCTCACAGCACCACAATTGATGTGTAAATTAATTGTTGTTCAACACACCCCAGTTACAACACCCACCTGAAGAAGGCCATTGGGTGCAATGGCTGAAATGTTGTATTCAAAAGATGAACCTGGAGAGGACAATAATAATAAAAAAATCTATGCAACATTGAATACTGTGCACGATAGACTTTCTTTTTAGTTCAGTAGAAAAATAAAGAATTTAAGTGTGCTAAACAATATACAGTATTTTCCTATGTATAACCTACCTATTTTCCCTACTATTTTAACTTAGAAATTCAGGTATGTTTTATCAATGGATATGTAATTGTTATTCACTAGGTAATCCATTTGACACCTGGTGATATACATTACTCAGAAGTTTGAACTTTCAATTTATATTCAATAAGATGACCTTATAAATCAGAGGGTGAATATCTTCGTTGGTATGGAGGTTCATTCCGTTTACATCCAAGCACAAGATGACCTTCTAGAATATAACAAATGGATAGAACACATGTTACACATGCAGGCTGTATGATTGAGCTACAAGGCTGAAAATTTTAATTTTTACACTTATCTATGAAGAAAAATGATTTTTTGGGGGGGGTTATTTTTAACGACGAAAAATGTTTATATTACATTTCAAAATTATTCATAATTTTTGTTCGGAACATCACTATTGATTATTCTTCATTGAGAGGTAATTGCCATATTTGCATCTGGGGAATTGAAAGCCATACAATTATTGATAATTCAATCATCTGTAATGACTATATTGGTACAAAATGAATATAAATTCATTACTTCATGAATCTTTGAAAATATGAACTTCCGTTCAGGTTAATTATTTTATATTTGATTTTGAGTCCCTTTCAGGTCGATACAGTTTGTACATAGGCACCTCCACAACCCCCATTGACAATAACGTGACCTACTTTTTAAAACACTGACCTACTCTGACTGATTCTAGAAACTGCTGGCTGGATATTTTTCAAACAGAAATTCACCTTGAAAATGTGTACTAAATATACATTGAGATGTGCTGAATTAGATTATGGTTTCAATTTTTGTCTGGGATGCATAGTTCTTGTTTTAAGACTACAGGCGTACATACATCATTATTACTTATATATATGAAGTAGGGTGGGTTTTCCACTAGTTGGATATAGATGTGTGATTTGGTCAATGCTATACCTGAGATGTTGCTTGTCTCTCTCAAATATTTGGATTATACTTTGATTTTATGTTAGTTTCAGAATTCATTAATGATATTAAAGTGTACTTCACCGGAAAAAGATACTTTTCATTTATGATAACAAATCTTTCTTTTTTTTTTTCAAGTTCTTAGATTTCTCTATTCACACATCATTGAACTTATGGTTCTTATTTTTGATAAATTTACAGGTAAATGAGATTAAATTGGATACTCTCGTACATTGATATCCTGCATTATCTTTTATTTATTTAAATCACTCCGATTCGTTTTTTTTTTTTTTTTTTTTTTTACGATAAGTGTTTTCCTTTTACATTTTTTCGATGTTTCGAAACAGATTTTATGTTCATGAGATCCTATCTATCTCATAATGAAGTTGGTGACTTGGGCTTGAAACTTCACTCCTTTTTGATTTTTGAATAAAAAATCAGTTTTGGAATTATGGGGCCCTATCTTCGAAATTCTACAGATATTTATTAATGCATTGCATCTGTCTGCACATACACACAGACTTAATCTTTATATTCAAGAAGTATTTTAGCCATTGATAATTTCAGTTATACTGATCTCTAAGGAGGTAATTAGGAATCTGTCATATTTGTGATTCACTGGGAGAATCACCAATATTTTGCCATGCAAGGAATATTGTTTTGTGTGTTTAAAATAGATTAACAAGAGTTTTGGTTGTAAGAGACATGATATTTGAATACACCCATGTTGCTGAAAGAACATGAATATATATACCAAATCAAAATGTAAAATGCCAAATAATACTGCAATTGCTTTAATTAAAGATTTTCTTTTCGAAGCATAGGGATTCACAAGTTTCATAGAATTAAATTAAGATCAGTTTTGAATTTTATCAATCTGTTACTTTTGATGGTATAAGAAAAGTAAAAGAACAAGTTTGGCTTAACCAGGGTCAAACTCTTCTGCTTCATTAAAATCTGAAAGGTAAACAAAACTGAATTCATTTCTCTATACAATATTATTCCAAAATTACATGTCCCTTTATAACTCCTTTATTGGTAGTTCCTGTAATTTGGATTTGCAAATTTTAGCAAAGCAAGTCAACTTGAGTCGGGCTTTAGATGTGAGAGCGAATTTGTCATCATTTTCAATGTGCATCACTGTGTCACTTTAATTCGTGAAAAACGTCACTGGTTTTCTGTCTGGTCATTTTCATCCGTCATTGCTGTTACATGAGAAGATATCATCAAAACTCAATAGAAGGAGTTTGACTTGAGAAAGAAAGAGAAAAAAAAAAGCCTAGTCACCCTAATGGTTAATTTGCTACTAGCCTCAAAATCAAGGAAGAAAGAAATAAAAGGCCTTCTCAATCTGAGGATCAATGTACCACTGACCTTGAAAGGAAAAGAAAAAAGTTTTCAGATGGATTTGATTCCATGATCTACTTATGTCAAACCTCTGAGCTACAGGAACATTAATAGAAGCACAAAAATATTAAAATATTTTTCATAACAAATTCACTGTTCACAAAAAAAATGAAACAAACAAAATGCTCTATTGTTTTGAAATTGATCATCTTTGTCTCATATCTATCAATTTTCTTACCTTGGAATATGTATATGGAAATTAATTTGCTATCGTTTTAGTAAAATGAAACATATTCTATTCATCAATTTGGAGAAATCTGAAACTGCCATTTATTGTAGTCCTCAGTTTTTGTGTATGTCATCTTTTTACATGTAAAACTCATCAGTTTTCAGTGAGGGGAAACTTGCTATGATAAAAAGAAAGTCAACTCTAGAGTTTGACAAAATTGTATTCTTATAGATAATTGAGAATATTTATACTAAGACTGGTTTAAGTTAGACTTCTATCATTAATATTATTGGGTGTTTATATTATTTTTATTTTTTTTTTTTCTATTCAATTTATGAAAATAAACCATTTGAATTGTGACCTTGTCCACGCTTAAATGCAGCATTTAATAGCTGAATGATATAAATCCATTATCTTCCTTTTACACACTTACATAAGTGAAATTTGTGATTATGTTCTACTCACGGGTGTATCACAGTTTTTTGGTGCGGATGGGGGGGGGTTCTGATTTTGAACTGGATCCCAAGTAAGTGTTTCAAATTGAAAAATGGTGTGATGTTTTGTTTTTTATTTTTTGAACACTTATCACATTTATTCTTTGAAAGGCTTCTTTTATTTTTATTCTTTAATTTTTTTTTCACATAACTTCCTATTCAGGTGTGGCTATCTTTTGTAAGTTTCTTTTCTTTCTCTTTTAGGTGTCAAGTTATAAAATTAACTCTCATTTCTCATTTTAGTGTTGTCTCAAATAGCCATGGATTTTCTATTTTGTTTTTTATTGGTGAAAATCGAGGGGAAGATTTTTTCTTTCACTTTTTGGGGTCGAAATTTTCTTCCCTATACAAAAACAAAACCAGAAGATAATGCAACTTAATGTGTGGACTTGGTTTATGCTTCAGCATAAACTCTATCTCAGAGAATTACCCAACAAAGGCATTGCAATAGCGTTGCAATAGGAAATGAGCAAATCTGGAGGCAAAGGTTCAATACAAGCCTCTCTTCAGAATTAGTTAATTGAAAGGAAATGATATTCCATCAGGATAACTATGTTAAACCACATCTTTCTTTGATGATCAAACAAAACATTGTTAGAGCTTGGTTGAGAGGTTTTCACTTACTTGCTATATTCACTAGATAAATTCTGGGAAGATGAATTGATGAAGTTGCCTGAAAGGTGGCAAGAGATAGAACAAAATAGTGAATATATTCAATAACGTCAAAAATGAAATGAAAAATATCTTATTTTAATTAATCACAAAATTATCAAACTTTACCCAACCCAAAATTTCCTACTTTCTTCTGAATTATTCATTACAATATCTGGCTTGTGCTAATCTAGAATTAACTTGGGATTAAATCATCAAAATCAATCTTTCCAGATTTCACAAATTGAAAATGTATTTTATCAGTGTATTCACTTCTCGAAAAAATATCTCTAAACCAAACAATTAAGATAATGGGATTTGGTTAGCTGTAGATAAGTTACAAACTCAAGTATTAACTTAATCTTGATTATTGGTGATAATTAAAAACTACAGTTTCATACTGATAGTAGAATTGTCCAAGTATTTGCACTTGTGTTAATTAGACAATGTACGAGTCAGTACATCTAACTTGGGATATTCCTAAAGTTTATTCTAAATCCAATTTTTTTTTTTTTACAGTTGTCGTTATAGTAGAAACTGTAACCGATAACTGTCAAAATAGGTCTCTTCAGTTTTCAAGCTGGTCCGACTGACTATATATATGTATATGTACAGGCTGTCCAATTGAACTAAAGGGCTGAAAATTTGAACATTTATTCTTTATAACTACATAATTTTTAAATTCCTTCCCTAAAAAGGTTTCTGTGGAGGAGCAATTTGCAATGTAAACTTATGTTAAGTTGACTCCTAGTTCGTGCCTGCTTGTTTTTTGAACACTTGGACTTTTTAGTGATTACTGACCAACAAAAAGGAAGAGAAGTAACTTATTCATTCATCACCCCTTCTTCCAATGTTTTAATTAATCACCCCCAACATAGCATATGCAGCCAAAAGATGTTGGTCACATGACTGTTTCTTATGAATGACTACCCAGACCTGTTTCTAGTATGTTTTAACTTTTAGGTTCATGAATTGCTTGAAACTACTGTGGAACTCCTCTATGAATAGAATTTTTTTTAAAGGAACTATTTTGGCAATTTGATTGAGAACTTTTCTTTTTTTTTTAATTTTTTAAAAAGTGCAAGGGAAGTTACTTGAATCAGAAGTTAATTCCCTAATATGGATTTAAGAATTAATCTCTTGTTTATATTCTTTCTCACCTTATTATTAGAGAGACAGCTGGTTGTTTGATTGAGAGGGCTAATTTTTTCTTTTTTCTACAAACATCAGAAATCTTTCAACTGGCAATTGTTTTATGTTCGAGTTGAACCATTCTCTTGGCAATCCAGCTCTAAACACCAGACTAAATATCCGCCCTAATGGCCAAGATAAATTGCTTTCAAAAAAGAATAATTAATGAAGTATGGAAATTAGATAGTGTTTGTTTAATTTGATTTGATTTTAAAAACAGATATTTGTGACTTGAATTTTTTTAACAATTGCGGAAAATTTAAAACACAACTTAAAATAGTCATTCTTTTTATTCCTAATGCCTTCAGCTGATAGTCATTCTAGCCCTTGTTCTCTCTTCCTTTTCTTTATACATGATATTAAGTCCCTTATCAGCATTCATTCTCCCTTTTACTCTCTCTTTCTCTGTCGAGTCCCCACTGCTCAAAAATGTCCATTGTTAGCATGAATTTACATTGGCACATTTTGGAGAGGTGATTTTCTAATTAACTAAAAACCTTTCCTGGAGTTGCATTGGTACATACAGAAATTTTCATAGTGTCATGTTGTGCATTCTTTGCGGTCGGCTGTCACAGATGGATAGATTTTTGGTGAATCATAAAATAAGATATTGATACAAATTCTTTATTGCTTAAATGAGGTGGTTTATTGAGATTTATAATTCACTGTTAAAGAGCTGTGAACTTGACTGAATAAAAGTGCATGGAAAATTACAAGTTGGTTGTTCTAGGAGAATGGGATTCTCTAGGTTATTCAATAAAAGTGGACTCTGCAAAGATTGATTACAAAATTACTTAATTTTCTGCTTCTGCAAATGAATATCAGTATTAATCTTGGTTAATTAGGTTCTATTGAAAATTTTGATAGTTTGTTTATCTTTCAATTCAAAAACCTGATATTTGATACAAAATTTCAAATCATCATCCATAATTTTTAGATATGTCCATAATTCTCTATAAGATGCTTTTTAGTTGATCAGTCCCAGTTATGTTAAACAACTGAAATAGAAAGGAAGGAAGAGGTGTGACATGATTTAGAGGTGAAACATCTATTCTGATCAATTTTTTTTACCAGCTGCTAATGATGTTATAATCAAATATCCAAAGTCTGCATGAAAGCCAAAAATGACCCTAATCACCCAAAAGGGCTATTTATGATTTTTATTGAAAACGATACTGGCAGAATATTTCCATATAGTAATATTTTACTAGTATGAGAATCCATTGACTGAAAGATAAACTACTTGCTATTTTCCCCTCCCCATTTTTCTGCTACTACTACCACTACCATGGATAGTTGATGCCTTGTTGAACTTATGGCTCTTGTTTCATTATCCTTATCTCAGCTGAAGTTTTAAATACCTTTATATTCACTTTTGTGAAAATATACAAACTAATTGACGTATTCATAGATTTTTTTTTTTCTCTTAAATAAAATTAGCATACATTTTTGCAAAATATCCAAATTACCTCTGTAAAATTTCTTAAATATCGGTTCATTTTCTATTTTCAAAGGAAAAGTGTCAATATAACAATCTTTTGATAGATTTTATATCATTGTCAAAGTTAAGTGGGCTGCATGGTTGACTAATGTTGGAAAGTTGCAATTTCTATCAGCATAGTTGAATTGATATGTTAGAAAAGCAGCTTAATGCACAAATAGATTGTGCTGAACATCTACTTGTATAGATGTGAGCCATGTGATTGGTTATACAAGATATTACCTAATCTGTGCTAAGGATTAGTAATTTTTAGTCAGGTTACTTGTTTACTAGAATTTACAGGTAAGTTAGCTACTTTTCTAGAGTTACCTATATTATTTGATATTCTCATATACACTTGTACAGCTTTTATTTGTTTTTGCTTCAAAAACAGGTTTTTAGAAAATCTATTCACTATCAAATAACTAAATATTGAGCCATCACTTATCCTTTTTCATTTTTTCCTGTATCAAGTGTAGCCTGTTTGTATCGATACAACGATAATTCTAATAAAGATTGTGTATGCTTTAAAGTCAATAGATTTTTCAGAATATCTATCAAGATTTCGGAGTAATGTCATGAAGCAATAATATTCTGTTGTTTAACTGACTTGAACTTGCTGAAATATCTTTAGTGGATCACCCTTCAAGGCTAATTGTTCATTTTCATTCCAACTTAATTAACTGGCTTGATGCCCTACAATAGCTAACCATTAGTTCAATCCTACCAGCCTTTTTTCCTGGCAACATGGCAAGATAGCTAGTCATCTTCAATGTGAGTTATATATTTTATCAATTTTTGCATCTAATTACCAACTTGTTATATCGCCAGTTTTCTCAGTGTTGCTGGTTGAATCGGCTGGGTTTCAGCTCTCAGCTTTTTTCTATATTGGCTGTAATTTTATCAACCTTAACCAAGCTGGCCGGGTCTTGTGTCCTGGCTGTCTGCGGTCACTCAAGGTAATAGATTACTTCTGTTTACCTGAACTGCAACTCAGTCACAATGTGTCACTCAAAGGATAACTTACTTCTTCTGAGATTCATGTTAGTATGGGGTGATGTTACCACAAGAATGGCTCTAGCAAAGCCTTATCAGATGACCCTGTTGTCAGGTGTGGTTTCAGGCTGAAGCATTATTACCACTAAAGAAGATCTACCAGTACCTCACGATACCACTAGGCTTTGTTGGTTTCCAATCCCAGTGCTGTACGATAACTGAAAAGCTGCTACTAACAGTGTTATTTCTAGACTAAATTGTTTGTACATTCCCCAAAATATACAGATTGAAAGTGCTATTGTTATTTTATGAAATATCCAATATTTGATAGTATTTTAACTCTTAGATTTGTATAAGAAAATTTCAATGTTAATATCAAGAGGAATAACTTGATTAGTTATGTCTTTCCATCTTTAGGAAGAAAATTTTGATTTTTAAAAAATTCTATCCCCAGAAGAGTTCCATTATTTTTTTTTTTTATATTC
This sequence comes from Thysanoteuthis rhombus, assembly GCA_963457665.1. Classification (NCBI taxonomy): domain Eukaryota; kingdom Metazoa; phylum Mollusca; class Cephalopoda; order Oegopsida; family Thysanoteuthidae; genus Thysanoteuthis; species Thysanoteuthis major. The sequence continues at coordinate 44,628,034 of OY735221.1, forward strand.
ACAGAAGAGTTTTATATTCAGTTAGGGGATGTATCAAAATGTCCATTATATTAAGAGTTGAAACAGAAGGAGTAGCATTCCTAGCATGCTCCAAGTTTTTTCTAGTTTATATTGATTCTCTTAGAATTACGTTTAATGTAACATTTTCCTTCATATACTACAAACTCATAATTTTCATTGCTTCATTCTGTACTTATCTTGTCTAGGGTTTTCCTTAGAATATATTTCATAATAAAACCATCAGCAAAGATATGTTCAGATACATTTGACTATACTCATTATGTTTAGAAGATAAGTGCTTCTTTAATTTTGGTATCTGAAAATTTTTAATGCATATCTGCATGTCAGTTATAGACAAAAAGCCCATTCAAGATGTTTTCTAGTATATTTTATACATAATTTTAGATTTTCATTAGTTACCTGTCATGCTTTTCTATTTTATGTTTCTAAAATCTGAAAAGAAAATTTTATATATATATATATATATATATATATATATATATATATATGGTGAAATGATGGTTTTGCTGCACATGTTTATGTTTCTGCCCTTTTGGGCTTCTTGTGAATTCAATTTATTTGGTATATGTGTGTACATAATATATATACTCACACTAATGGGAAGGCAATTATTGACAATTATGTTTGTTGAACACTTAGTGTATTATTCAAGATTCAACATCCTGAACTTTGTAAATGATGATTCGATGTTTGCAAACGATAACTTATCTATTTTCTGTCCACTTTCAATTATATTCTATGAAAAATGTATCGATTAATGCATAAATAAAACATCTTTTCCTTTACATGTCAAGCTGTTATATATATATATATATATATATATATATGTATATATATACACACTACTGAAATATCAGAATAGCTGGAACAATGCATCATACTTATATATATGCCTGGAACCAGAATTGTTTCGGGTAGTGTATTTCTTTTAATTCTAGAATATCTGCTTATACATAATGGGATATCCCACTTGGACCTCTGTCCAATCTCTTCAGTAGCTTGACTTTCTGTACTATAGATAAAAGTGATTAATGAATGTAAGACTGGTGCTGACAACGCTAATTTGTTTTAAATGGGACTTGTTTTGTCTTTCACCGGTTGTGATGTAAATATAGTTTTATGTTTCTAAATAGTTGGAAAAAAAATAGCCAGATGGAGTTTGATACCTTGGGAATCAGCCTTGTTTCTCATTTTTGAATCATACTACACTGAGGTCAAGTGTAGAATTTTCAATTTGTAATGTCGAGTCTCTGATTTTGGAACATTTTGTTTTTTTGAGTTTCTGGTAAGGGATATTCCGCCTGTATATTGAATCAAGGTGCCCTGAAAATATGTCCAATCCCCCCCACTCCAATAAAAAATGCATAGTTTCTCTCATTGGATTTAGAAACCATCTGTATTTTTTAGTATTTGACGTAATTTGTAAAATGTATCCAATGATATTATCATTGTTTCTTTTAATTAAATAAATTGGAATGTGCTGCTTATATTATTTTTTCTGCTTACAATCACAAACTAAAAAATCTTTTACTATAGATATTGTTGACAAGGGATCTGAATATGACTCCTACAAATTCATCAAAATGTTCAGCTTTGGCTTGTATTCACTTTCAAAATTAGAAGAAAATGATATTCATATTATTGGATTAAGTATTGTTACACAATTTTTTGGTTATGGATTTTGACTAGTTTTTACCTTTTTATCTTAATTGTGAAAAAAAAGGAACTAAAAATTGGTATGAAAATGATATTCATTTTGAGATTTGTTAAATTTTTTAAGGACATACCTATACAGACTATTTCATTGAAAACTAATTTGATTTTTTCTTTCTTTATCTTTTAGCTGGCTCCTGTGTGGTACTCATGTTGCTGGGAAAGTCTTCAGGACAACTTAAGTCCATGGAGTCCAAAGATAACTCCGGCTCCAATAAGCGGGTCACAGCTCCACAGCCTGTTGATGTAAATATGTTCTTGCTTTGCTAATATTTGTCTTGTGAATTTTCCGCTGATAAATAGTTTCCTTGGAATTCTTTCTAAATGCACATGCATGTCTTGGTACCAATGATCATCATTTGTCTGGTTGACAAGCTGACATATCAAAACACTCCCATTACCTCTTGTTCCCTCTGCCACCTCTTATATATCAAGAAGTATATCGATAGAATGGTTTCATCCAACAGCTTTCCAGGATTGGCTTTCAAGGAGATCGAACTAGCGTAATTGTTACTTTATTGATATGATGAAATATAAGTAGCTAGGTAGTAAATGTTTTGGCTATCCCACTCATAGTGAGTGTTGATTTTGATGCAAAAGACTGAAGGTCAATCAGTGTTACAAATGATTTGACGAATGAATTCTTGATTTTTCATATAAAATGTAAATGATCAAGTTTCAGCACTCAATTTGTATAGTATGCTTTGGAAATCTTGAAGAAAATGATTTTCAGTGAGCAAGGTTGATGCTAAAGGTTATTGATAGGATGAGACTATTGTACAATGTGCTAATCAAAACGGGGGGGTCACAGACAGGACAAGATCAGGGGAATAAGGGGTGTGGGTAATGACCACCGTGTAATAAGAAGCTAGGAAATGTCGGGTGAGTGATTAGTCTTGATACAAATTTTGCTGCTATGCATCTCATGTCCAACATGAAGCATCAAGCACTCACATACATCATTCCTACAATATCACAAATATCATAGATAATTCGGCCACAGTCTGCAAGTATAGTGTGGCAGCCTTTTTTTCTGGTGTTGTGCATGCTGACAGTCATCCAAAACAGACATCGCCTTTGACAGGTTTGGACCTTCCGTAAAATGCTTGTACCAGAAAAGACGTTCTGCTTTGGGATACAGCATTGTGACCAATGGTTTCCTGAAGAGATCAGTGAATTCCAGCAGCCATCTTGTTGATCCTAAAGCAGGACTTGGTGCTGATTCTTTGCTCTATGTGATCTGCAATTGGGAAAAACCTGTGTAACTCAACAATACATCCATTCACACACTTGGCCATTGGCACACTGACACAAGAAGGGTGCTACTGGCTCCACCTAGCAGCAGAAGGCTCTACTGCATATGGTTTGCTCCCGCTGTTCAAATTACTTGAACTTTTGGGTAGCACCTAGTATGTATAATAACATCACAGTGACATCTTTGTTCACGAGATCTTCCACTTGTACCTCTGATGCTATTTTCCTTGAGAGTATTGGGATCTCTAAACAAATATATATTCTTTTTTTTTTTGTTTTTATCCCCTGGCAAACATACAATATTCTGGCTTTTTTCTATTATCTATATTCTCGGCTTATCTTTTACCGGACAAGAGTGTATACTCTCCTGCTTATCTTTATTTATGCAGTGCACCTGTTATCTCTTGAAAAGGTTCATATACAATGTGCTCTTTTTCTGAGATATAGGAATTATTTTGTCGTACATGCAAAATGCTCTAATTATGAGTTTGATTATATCTTGGCCGTATATCATAATGTCTTCATCATGCACAACAGTTTCCTATTGAGATATAATTCATATCTTGACTCATTAAAAATAATTTCAATTTTTTAAAATTTCATTTATTCATAATTTTTTTAAAAATTTGAGCAATTGTTCCCTATTTTATGTTCATTCTTCTTTAAAAATTATGATTCCATTTTCTCTAATTGGCTATCGGTTAATTTTTTTCATTCATAATTGTTTCTAGAAGGATTCAACTGAAATCAATTGAATATTACAAATAATTTGACAGAATTTGCTTCATTTTTTTCTAATACTTCAAATTTTAGAAGAATCAGAATCTCTGATATTACATCTTGAATTTTTAAATACTGTAAGGTCATTTGTGAGTGCAGAATACATTGTAACTCTGGATTTCTCCTGTTCTTACCTATTACATATGTATCGTTAGAATTTTATTTATTATTGGAAGCTGGCTGGAAATAACCTCCCACTAGGCGATGATACCTACCTATGGTTATAAGGCCTTCAGTTATGATTTTATCTTTTACAGTTGTAGGCTCAGAATAGGTGGGTATAACTAACCACTCTATGAAAGTGGATGATAGTTAACAAGATGATGGTTTTTGGTCAAGAATTGGTTTAGTTTATGTACATAGCAGTTGTTACTGAAAAAATCTTAGTTATTTAACTTTTATCTATTATTATATGAATTATGAAAACAAAATTGAACCCCTATGGAAGTAAATTTAGTTAATGTAAAGAAAATGAATGATAATTTTGCTCAGTTTTAGTTTTGTAAACAAGAATCATACAATATGAAAACGATAGGCGTTTTAAGCTTCCATTCTCTGAAATTCTAAACCTTACATTTTTTTAGACTCTCAAATGTTTTTTATGCTTTTAAGATATAAGTATCCTTAAGAAATTATTTCTTATAACTATCTTGAGTAAAATATCTAAAGCCAACAACTATTTTTGGTGAGATAAAATGCAATCATCAGAGAGATACCTTGTGACAATGAGATTAAGCAAATTTTTATTATGTATAGAATATCTTCAGGATAAATTAAGATTAGTCAATGGTATATAGAAAAGTTAATAATGATTTAAATTAGATAGAAATGAAATGGCTACATCAAAAAAGGTACTTAATTGCTACTTCAAGTATATCTTATTCCTTCTTCCAATTCTAAAAAAATATCTCCATTTTTTTTTCTTTTATAGTTTAATTTTTGAGATTTAAATCAGTTTATTGAAATAGTTTGATGATTCAAATTTGTTGAATTTTTTTTAATATGCCATATGCTGGACTTCTATGCACTTGATGCCTTTCATGCTATCAAAGTATTTTGAATATTAAAATTCCAAGTTGAATGTATTTGAAAACTTTAATAACAATAGATATGTATTTAAATGGGTTGTGTTGATGCAACTGATCTTCAAACAATAGATTATCTTCCTATCAGTAGCTAAATTGTAAGTTCTGTTATTAAGTAACCTTCATGATTTGGAAAGGTCGAGGAGAAAATAACAATTATATATATTAGAAATTCACGTACAATAACTACTGGATTTAGAATCACCTTAGGAAGAATCGATTTAATGTGTTTACTTGTGGCCTCTATTTAACTTTATAGAAAAAAATGTGAAATATGACAATAGATCTTGAAATTGATTGATTGATATATTATGTTTACTGCATCAGTCAAGATTATTGGCACCCTTTTTATAACTTGTTTAATATCTTCAGAAATAAATGGAACTCTACCAAATTCGTATTATCAGAATATTTTATAAGATGCCCAAAGTAATTTAACAAAAAGAAAGAAAGCCTCATTTTTCAACTTGTAATTTCAAAGGGGAAATCGAAAATATGACCCAGACAATAATATTGACACCCTTCCTATTATATTTGACAGCAATGACTGCATCCAAGCATTTCTTGCAGGCATCTATAGGCTTCTGGCGATGGTCAAGTGGTGGTTTCTATCTTTCTTTTTAATTTGGTTGTACCTTTGAATGGTTGGAGTATTCCCGTGGTGTATGATATGCAGTCAAAACTTGATTCCAGATTTCTGCTTTCTTCTAAGATTTTTAGTGAGATAGAGATTAGGACTTGTTGCTAGTCATAAAACAGTTCATTTTCCCCCTGTTCCAGCTGTACTTTTGGATGTGTCCTTTAGATTTTTGTCATGTTAGAGCACTTGTGGTCATCAGACCAAACCTAATATTTTTAGACTGGATAGCACATTTTGCTCTAAAATCTTTTGGTGATTGTACGATCTCATGATTCCTTTCATACAGTCAAGGCCTCCACTACCAGAGGCAGCCCCTCAACGTAATGGATCCTACACCATACTTGACATTTTGATAAGGTGTTCCTTTCCCTCTAAGTGATAGCCAAGAAGAACGTCATTGCTGAAAAATACAAAAAGGAACAATCTTTTCTGGCAAATATTCTGTGCATATATGCTACCAGAAAGAGCTTTTTGGCTATGGACACCAGCAATGTGATTGACAATAAAATGAAGCTTATAAAGAAACAAACTTCCTACCCAAAGTTAAATTTGGTAGTAAATTCGTAATGTCATGTTTGCTGCTTCTAAAGATATTGTTCAGGTTAAATAAAAAATTCAAGGGTGCTAACAATCCTGACCAGTACGGTATATCTTTCAATCGTAGGTTGATTTAATAAGAGTTTATTTTAAGACCATAGATATTTATGTAGGATAATGTGTCATCTAAATGTGTTTTTCATGTGCAGACTTGATGTGAAAGCTAACAAATATATACTGATGGGATTTGTCAAACATAAGCATCAACAAAAATAGATAAGTTTCAGTATCTGCAGTGTTTGGTATGTTTAATGTCTGAAACAATTAGCTTTTCTTTATGATAAATCTTCAAATCTAGTTTAATAGAGCTGATAAATATTATTTCTTTCCAAAATTATGAAATTACTATACTTTCACCGAAGAGAACAATTTTAGGATGTAGAATGTATCATGTTGAATTGTTGTGATGTGAGGGTCAGGGAAAAGAAATGGAACAATATTGGGGTTCTAGGTTTACTGCATTAAACATAAACTTGCAAAAGGCCTGAGAGCACATCAGCAAAACATGATGATTTGAACAATGAGGGTACTGATACTACTCTGAATAACTCCTGGAATAATCATGTATTGTGTTCTTTGATCTTAGCTGGAAAAATATACAAGAAAAGTTTCACTGGATTCTCTATATACAAAGATAAGAGATTTGCTTTTCTGTAAACAGCTGTTGGTTTCAGGTTAACTTGAAAAATGACAAGTGAGGTTGCATAGCATCAAATGCTATAAAACCTCTTAATACAACAGATTGTCTGCTTTTGTAGCAAAGAATCAGAAAAAACATATTGCCTCCGTTAGATGTAATATGTTCCGTTATCGATACTGAAGTGTCTTTGGTGGATTTCCAAGTTCAATTTTTAATATTAAATAGACCAATTTATATGAGATTTTTGTGGATTTTATTTTTCTATAACTTCATTCTGCAGACTACCTCAGTAACCTTTTCATTTTTATTTTGTTTATTTTTTGGATGACTTCACTGTTCACCACTCTCACCATGCATGCAAAGAACTATGCATAGATAGAATGAACACTACCATCTCTATGAATAATGACCTTGTCTACATCCTGCTCAACTTTAGTGAAAACAAATATCCTAGTCTCCTTCATCCAACTCCTGATTCAATCGTTTCTTAATCTCCAAACACACAAGATGGCACCACTTTTACTTGTGTCTGGCTTTAAACTACAATTGCACTTTGTTCACGTACTTATTATCACTGTTCATTAACTTTACTTAGTATATTATAAAGAAAAACATCTTGCCAGCTGGATGAGACTTTCAGCTCAATATTCATAAAATCTAGTGTGACTCCTTAATTTCAATGGCTTATTGTGCTTTGTATCTTCAGTGTGCTATGGATGCACAAAAATTTGTAAAAAGCAATGGACAGCTGAAGCCCTTTTGGCACAATGTAGAAAAAATGGTCCTAATAAACATTTGAGAAATAATGGAAAATAGAATTTGGATTAGGCACTATTATAGTGTCCAATCCAAATTTTGTTTTTCTTTCATCAATTCTCTCATTTCTTTTTATTTGCTTGCCATTTATAACATTGAATGAGCAGGGGTGTGAAAATTTACAATCAGGACCCCCTTCCCTACATTGTCCTAAAAAGGCTTTTACTCTCCACAGTCTTTATAGACACTGAAATGATTTTGTATTTTTGTACATCTGTAGCATCCACTACACCCAAGATACAAAGCACCATATGCTACTGCTAAATTTGTATACCGTATTTGCTTCCTTACAAGACATACATTTGAATTTTTAAAAAAAACTATACAAATATTATACTGCGTCAAATGCGCTGGTGTGATAGCTGGAGGGTTGTCTACAAAATATCGATATGGATAGTTATTGGGCATGGAATAGTTGCAGTGAGTGCTTATTCCCACAAATATCCTTGTAAACCATGTGTCTTATAGGTCAGAAAATATGGTAGATCCTCACAGTAGAATATTACTCTATGCAAAAAGTACACTGTCAGTATTATGACTAGGAAACCATTTACTGCAGCTTGATATGGTGAGTTATAGGGATTGGATGAGTCGCAGTGAGCAGTTGTCCTCTGAATACCCTTGTAAACCTTTTATTTTATTGTCAGACCTACATGGTATTTTACCTTAAAAACAGGTTCTCATAATTGGCCCTACACTGTTTGCAAGATAACTCTGGAACTTTGTGATGTATCATTATAAGATATAGCAAATATGTTCATTTGGTATCTTGATTAGGAATTCAGACTTTTTTTTAGTTATAACAGCTTCAGCTTGTTTTCAGGCTGAACAAATTAGATTTACATGTATTGATCTTCTATGCACGCATGAAATGAAGAGGTTCGGTTTTGCAGAATTGTAGCTACTTTTACTTTTTTCTTTTACTTTTTTTCAAAAAGATATTGACCTATTTCAAACACAGGTGTGTATTGATTTGTTATTAGTACAAGTTGAAGATGAAATAATTAATTAATGTTACGTCCCCGGCAAAAGCTGCTTGGATTATCATCCACTATAGGTATCTGTCGTCATGTAATTTTTCTCAATTGAATAACTTAGTTATTCCTTAATGTGTCTTGATGAAATTTTGTATATTGACCTGTGGAGAGGTTTTACCTGGGAAACGGTGAGTTATGATCAGTATTTTCGAGTTAATGGTCCTAATAGACAACTAATTACCACTCTTTCTGCCTCAATTGCTTTCTGCCCAGGACCTGTATACTTCTAAAATTCTTGAAACTTTATTGGGATGCCAAAAAATTGATTCCACTGAAGCTCTCAGTGTAATAACTAGCCAAATGAGATACAGATTCTCTACTCATTGCTTGTCTCAGTGTATGTGTGTCTCTGGGTGCTCCTGGTCACATTTTAGGGGCTACAACCTTGGGTGTTCACAGGAGTACACCACAAAGCATCATCTGGAAAAACTTTTTTTTCAAAAAAGTGCTTTTGGAGGTTTCTATGGACCAATAATTCCCAAATCTTGTGCTGATATTTATTAGATAATTTTAGACAAAAGATCAATTTTTATTTTTTAGATAATCTTTTCTGGTAAACACTAGTGCTACAGTGATTTATCTATGTGAAGTATAGATATCACTATTAAACCAAAGTATATTTCAAGGAACGGTTATTGTACATATTTTTCTATGCAATACAGCTGCATTTCAAAATGAAGCATCTTTTGTAACTGATCTCCAGATCTGATGGTATATATTCACTTTGAATGATGCCCGAGAACAATCATATTAATTTCATGCTTGTTTGAGTTCAAAGGGTTGAATATTTTTGTACTGACCTGGGTTACTTTTTGATGTTTTTTGCCTGCCAAACCAAATAAAATGACAGGAATAAAGAAGTTGTCAACATTTAACACTAAACTAAAATAGCATTAAAGCAGTGACAACAGTTGAATGTGGCATATATTTGTATATATGCTCACATTTGATCAGTGTTTCCCCTAAAATTCCCCCCATCCCCCCGCCATTCAGATCATGTATTTCATCAGCCCCTTCCCCCTATAAAATGGGTCATGAATTATGCATTGAAAATTATTTTCAATTATAAAATTTTTTTTTTCAATTCAAGCATTTCTCTTGTAACCAAAAATATCATTGTACAAAAGTATCTAAAGGTACTTGATTAATTGATATAAAAATAATTAATGTAAAGGACGAGACTAATTTTTCCACATCCAACTTAATACTTGTGAGCAGTATCCTCAAAATGTCTTGTCTCTCAATGCCCCCCCCCCCCTCAACTTCCAGCCGAGTCTTCCAGTGCATGCAAGGGGATGGTAGTTTCCACTATGGGAATCACTGTATTAGATTATGGTGAAAAAAATCCGTGTTACATTGAAATTTTACGAGCAAACAGAATTCCACATCGACTTTCTCCTTAAAATCAATTGATCTGGTTGATTGTAAGTAAAGACTTTCAGCAGAAAGAGAGAGAGACATCCTTTGATGTCTTCTGATTTTGATGATAACCTTGTCATTGATTATTTTGTACAAGGTCTTTTTTTCTTTTCTTTTTTAAGAGTTCTGATTATAGCCAAGAAAAACATACTCATACCCTCTCTTGCTCTCTCATATATCGATATCTTCTCTGACACTTTTCCTAAAAATTGTCAGTGAATTTAGTTTCACTTCTTTTCCCAACCTCTGTCTTTTTTGGAGAATGTTTTTTTCTCTTCTATTATGACTGAATCTCATTTCATCTACACATTTTTTAAAAATCTTTCCATCTTGCTTCTGAAGTACATGACCTTCGTTATGCTATGGTGAGATATCATCTGCACTTGTGACTTATAACTCTCTTCATCTATTGAAGACGTGCCTAACATTCCTACTTTCTTGCTTATTCAGGTGCACTGACACCTGGCTCTGTTCTCTCTTCATCACCACCTTGAGAACTTTTAAACCAACTCCACAAAAATCTTCCTCCTCCTCCCTATTTTGGCTTATATTTATCTTATCACTCTTTAATGTTAGCCAAGAAAAATTACTAACTACTAGTCTTAATAATTTGCCAGCTTTTCTATTACTGCTGTATATTCTTGTCAGTAGGTAAATACTATATACTGCTTGAAAATCAAAATTGATTTCCCTGCAGTAGATCAAAGACCTATTCAGTATGAGTCTATCTTATCTAATAAAATTCTACCTGTAAAAGTCTGTCTTTAAATGATGAAAGATTAAATGGACTAGGTTTTCAACTGAAGAATCTTCTGAAAATAATGTTCGTGAGACAGGAAGTCTGGCCTAGAATTCAGTAAACTCTTTTGAATCTTTTATTTCTTCTTTAAACCATTGTGTACCTTTGCAAGGAGAATATGCTTTTTCCATTGATCTTTAATCTAATTGTCTAATGCTTTTCATGTCTCTGCTGCATGATATATTTAACTAAAGGTGACATTCAAGATTTACTGTTATTCATCAAATATCAGCCAATGATAGCTTCTTCCTGTATTTATAATTGTTTCTTCAAGCCTTTTGACATGAATATTCTTCATCATATGGAGGTTCGAGTGGTATAATGATTACCAGCAAGGAAAATGGGATTAGCGAGCAGAGTTCTAATTCCAGCCAAGACTATTTGCATTAAACTTTGCACTAATGTCCTTATTGAAGGCATGAATCCTTCCCCCCTTTCCCTTCTGATGGATTGAATAATAGGGCAGAGTGGGCTCTCTTGTCTTGGTTGGCAACCAGTCAAGGAGAAAGTCAACTCTAAATTCAAAACAAGCTGTGAAATCTATTCCTCCAGTCAGATATAGGTGAAAAAAACTAAAAAATTGGGCTAGAGGCTTGCAATTCCACTCTGTAAAAAAACTTCCTGCTAAAGATGATTGGCACACAAGCTTAAGAATGTGTATCTGGGGTCTTCCATGAAATTTTCTTCCGATCTTGCATTACAGTGGAAGGATAAGTTCTCTGGTTTTCATATAGTTTTATTCCCACACTAATAAGAAATAATATTACTTATTAGAGTTTCAATTGATTATTTATGCATGCATATTTTTAATCACTATTCTATTCCTCTCGTCTATCTACATACATATCATACACAAAATGATAATATATGCCTTATCTTTAGTGAAGATTCTTTAAATCAAGATATGAATTTTGAAGTCTCTTCAAAAAATGTTCAAATTGTTTTTTTTGTGGGGTGATTAAATTTTGAAGTTTGAAAATAGTTTTAAAAAAACATTTAAATTCATTGGAACAAAAAGGAAGAAAAATTTTTTCGATTTTCAGAATTTATAAATTATTAATTATGCTTTAAACTGTCAGCTGATGTGTTTAAATTTTTTGAAATTGAGAGATACAATCTCTGAAAGAAATTCACTATAAGATAATTGTGGTTATGTTTGAAAAAAAAATCTCTGGTAGTATATTAGAGTTTACAATCTTTGTATTTTATCACTGTTTTATACATCATTATGTGCTGTTCTGATCAGTATATTATATAAACTGAAACTATTTCATCATTTGATAAAAAATTTATTAACCATTGGGTTGGATTAGAAAGTAAGCCTTATTTGCTAATGAAAGTACTTGTCAAAATATTCGTATTACTCTAAGGACTTATAATTTAGTAACAAATAATCTTTTAGAAGTAATTTTGGAAACTGATCATTTCTTCTCTATTTACTGTATTTGATAGATAAGACTAACCTTATTTAAGCAGGGAATATTAAGAAAAATACATTTGCCAGAATTTATCATTCAGTTTTACCTTTTTGAACCTTTCTTTTTTGGAGGGGAAAAAGGAAAGTCTTATATGCTGTGAAATACATCATAATATATATTTTACAGGCTTTTCAGTAACTGTTGCAGACATAAACAAATAGTAAATTGGATTTATAAAGCTACCTAAAAAAATTTATCAATCTTCATGTATTGAAAACAATAATTAAATATAATAAAGAACGGTGCCTGTGTTGAAGTAAAAGCAGAGATATAATAAAAGGAATCGTCTGAAACCCACTCTGTCCCTGCAATTGACCAGCCAAATGGTGAGGTATTTTCTCCTTTTTACTTATCTGTCTGATTGTTTCAGCTTTCCAGGTCTCATATTATGGCATAGAGCCTTGGAAATTTACACTTGTACTCCAGTAGGCACCACCATCTTTTTTTCACTTGTTTTTCAGGGGGTGCTTGATTTAGAATAATAATCCATTGTGAAATAGACACATATTTTTACCATCACTGTTGTTGTTGTAGATGTTTGTAGAAAAGCTTGGTTGGAATGAGATTGAGAGTGAGAAAGTATGTGGTTTAATTAATCTTGTGTCTCCAATTTTATAATGATTTACATAAATGTGTGTAATTATTTTTTTTTAAATTAGTTTTAAACCAATTTGAAAGAGAGAGAGAGAAAACTAAGAACATACATGACTGTCTCCTCTCAGCCTCAATGACCCCACTTTGTACATTTATTTCTCTCTCACCCTGCCCGACTCTCATGTCGTTTCTTGGTCTTTTTTATTTCTTTTTTAATTTTTCTCAGCCCACTGTGAAAACATTAAGGAATCATTCTGTGTCATATTTGTGTGTGACAAAAATGAAGCAACTAGGCTACTGTGATTCATTTTTAGGTAGAGATAGCAATAATGTTATGTCAAATTAGAATTTGTGTAATATCTGAGTATCTTAATCTTTATTACTCCTATTCTTAATAAGCAAAGTATCATCTGGTAGATTGCGTCTTCATGCTTACCATTGAACATAGTAAATGTTCTAATTATTTAGCTAATATTCGATTATCAAAATATACCCATCAAGAATGACATTATTTATAAATAGGCACTAAAAAGCTTTAAAGTATTTTATTTGGTCATTTTTTTTTTAATAATTCAAGTATCCTATTATCAGACATTAAGTCTCAAGAGTTTCTGTGATGTGATCATCATTATTATGTCATAATTGGAAGTTTACTATAGGAATCAGTAATTTTTTTTCCCTTATTCCATGTTGTCTCTTAGACATTAATGCATCCAACTATGGCAAGTCTACTATGGACATAAGGTTATATCAGGAACGTAAATACTGCAGATAAATGAATAAGCAAACAATTATATATGCCAATTATAAATTTAGATACTAGCTGCCATAAGGAGTCTTTCTTGAGGTTTTGGTGGTCACTAATTCTTTTCATATCAATCACAGTGGGTATAGTGCAATCTTTGTATCATTTTTCGATACTTTAGCTCCCTAACTGAAGCTTACATAGGGTTCGCTGCTTTTCTTCTACTAAAATCCATGTTGCTTCTCACTTGAGATCCAGGCTCAATATTTCCGCTGCAATGCAGTTCTATTGATTCAGGGTTGTGACAGCAACATTTTCAGGCTGGCTCCCATCTTCCCATCAATTCACATGAACATACATACATACATGCATTCCTTATTTTTGAAAGCTTTTTCACTTTATCCTTGTTTTTTCTTCCATTCTCTCAAAGAGAATGGGGGGTAGAAAGTGCTGTGTCTTGTGAGAATATCTAAATGGGTTGTTCTTCATTGCATATTTCGTGATTAAGACTTTGTGACAAATTCGGCTCAGTCAAATAAATCTTTGCTATGTAACTGTCAGAATAACAAATATTTTCGCTTTGATTGTTATTATCTCAATTCCAATTAAACAATTATTTGCTGCTAAAATTTTGATATTCTTTTTATTCTAATATATGGTTATTTACTCAGCATTTGAAATCTCTAGATGTAAACTCTGAATAAACATTGACTGCAATGACCATCTTATTTCTCCATCAGTTTATACAATTATATTTATTTGATAAACTTGCATCAAGACAAAGAAATTGTATGCTTGGAAGTTCCTTGTGTTACATAGTAATTTTCCTCTAATAAAAAATGGAGATGCAATAAATTCTAATATTCTAAGTATGAGACAAAGAATTCAAGTGAATTAAGTAATTATTACCCAGAAGGTGATGTGGGATTTGAAAGCTAAATCAATCTAGAGTAACTTGGTTAATGATAATATTATTCGTTGTAATGAGCACAGGGAATACACTTGACCTATTTTGTATACACCAGTTGTTGCGTATGTTTAAATGGTCTATCAATTTCTAAATGGATTTACTGGTTCATACATCGGTCAATGTTTCCTTTGTTTTGTTTCGTTTTTCCTAACCTATTTTTAGGAAAAAAACTTACTGTCATTGTCAAACTCCTGAATCTGCATTGTTAATAGAATGAGGCAATCATTTTAATTTTCAGCGTTAATTAGCATGCTTGAATCTTCACTTGTTATATCAATTTGATTTGGTTGGATTTTGTATTTTTACAAGAATTTACTAAATGAAAAATTAAGAAAAAAAGTAAATTCAAATTACACTTGAGATTTTCTCATATCTTAGAAGATTACATTTTCAGAAAATTCAGGATAATCATGGCATCATTTTTCTTCTGTTATCTACAAGGCCAGTGCACTTGTAAATTGCTACTTTTTTCTTTAGCTGTATGTTTCATTTTATTTGATCAATATCTTGTATATATTCACAAGGTGTGTAT
Source organism: Thysanoteuthis rhombus (assembly GCA_963457665.1). NCBI lineage: Eukaryota > Metazoa > Mollusca > Cephalopoda > Oegopsida > Thysanoteuthidae > Thysanoteuthis > Thysanoteuthis major. Next base: position 44,643,154 of record OY735221.1, read on the forward strand.
TATCTACCAATTTCACTGCCCACCTGTCTGTGAATTCTTCTGTTTTCTCCCTGCACATGTTTATGTCTCTATCTCTCTCCTCTAACATGTATGTCTCTTTGACATTCCTCTCTCACTCTCCCTATCTACCCCAACACCATTTTCACTCTCGCTTTGTGTCTGTCTCTATCTCCCTTTATCACTCTGTGTGTCTGTCTCTGTCCCTCGTTCTCTTTCCCTCTACCTCTGTGTCTATCCCTCTTTCTCCTCCCCTTTACCGCCCTTTCTCTCTGCCTGTGCGTCTGTCTCTACCGCCCGTTCTCTCTGCCTGTGCGTCTGTCTCTACCGCCCGTTCTCTCTGCCTGTGCGTCTGTCTCTACCGCCCGTTCTCTCTGCCTGTGCGTCTGTCTCTACCGCCCGTTCTCTCTGCCTGTGCGTCTGTCTCTACCGCCCGTTCTCTCTGCCTGTGCGTCTGTCTCTACCGCCCGTTCTCTCTGCCTGTGCGTCTGTCTCTACCGCCCGTTCTCTCTGCCTGTGCGTCTGTCTCTACCGCCCGTTCTCTCTGCCTGTGCGTCTGTTTTGACCCCCCTCTCTCCCTATGTATATGTCTCTTTGACTCTCTCCCTCCCTCTCCCTGTGCATCAGTTTCTCTATGTCTCTCTTTCGCTGTCTCACTGTATGTCTGTCTCCATCTTCTTTTCACCCTCTCACTGCACGCACATCTATTTTTCCTCTTTCACTGATCTCCCTCTGTGGCTACACTTATATTTTCCCCACCTGTTACTTCACATTTTTCTTTTCTTGTCTCTCTCTCTCTCTGGCTGTCTCTTTCCCCCTCCTTGTCTCTCTCTCTCTCTGGCTGTCTCTTTCCCCCTCCTTGTCTCTCTCTCTCTCTGGCTGTCTCTTTCCCCCTCCTTGTCTCTCTCTCTCTCTGGCTGTCTCTTTCCCCCTCCTTGTCTCTCTCTCTCTCTGGCTGTCTCTTTCCCCCTCCTTGTCTCTCTCTCTCTCTGGCTGTCTCTTTTCCACTCCTTGTCTCTGTCTCTCTTTGGCTGTCTCTTTCCCCCTCCTTGTCTCTCTCTCTCTCTGGCTGTCTCTTTTCCACTCCTTGTCTCTCTCTCTCTCTGGCTGTCTCTTTCCCACTCCTTGTCTCTCTCTCTCTCTGGCTGTCTCTTTCCCACTCCTTGTCTTTCTCCACCCCTCAACACATATAGAAAACATAACGGTCTTCATTTTCTTTTATGAGTCCTTTATTTTCCAAAATAAGTAGAGTACTTAATTGTAGCTCTTCATATTTCAATGTGGCTCTTTTGCCAAATACTTCAATTGCTGACAGAGGTTAAGATAGGAGGATTTCTTATCATGACTCATTAGTGTCAGTAAAAATTAATGTCTAGTTTAGATGCTAGGTTCTCTTCTCTAAATGATGGAAAGGAAAAGCTTAATGAAACCTTTTTTGTTTTTTCATTCATCCATTTATATATATTACAAATTGGATTGTTTTTAAGGCTTTTATTTCAAAAGATGAGAGGTAACTGTAAACAAAATGCTAGATTTGATTGAATCATTGTCTGGTCTTTAATGTAATTTGATATAATCTATTTAAAGATTTTACTTTTGTAAAACAGATGCAGGATATTCCATCATCATGAGAAACAATAATATTTTTTTCATCAATGTGTTTATTATTGGTTCAGTACACCTTGTCCAAAATACCTGGGATCAGAAGAGTTTTGGATTTCAGAATATTTACATGTATATAACGAGATATGTTGGGGATGGGACCTGTAATGTAGGAGGATTAATCTTGGGTTTTTCCTAAGTATCTCCATCTACCATCAAAATTGTATTTTAAAAAAATGGTTTTATTGTGTGAAAAAAAGTTCTAAAATTATTTTAAAAGCTGCTTATTCCATTTAATTGCTCACAGTATTTTTCCATTTTCAGACACATTGAGTGTTGGGCTTAATATTGTTTCGGATTTTGGATAAGAGAACCTGTAATGAATTTCACCTGTGAATGATGAAAAATATTGAAATTGGTTATACATACTTGAACTGGTTCAGTTTCTAGAGTGAACCAAAACAGTATATTTCCCCTATCACACTTCAATTTATATGACAATGGATGGATTCATCTCCATTGGAAATGCAAGAGATTTAGTCTTTGTAAGAAATATGACATGTTTGTGCATTAGAAATACATACAAGTCTGATAGAATCCGTCATGTGACCAATGCTTTGTTGGGGATGATTAATAAAAAAAAAAAGTGGGAAAAGGGGTGATCAATGAATAAGTTACTTCTCTCACCTTTTCATTAGATAGTGATCAAGTCTAAATTTTTTTTTTCAATGGTGTAAATGCTGCTGGACACAAAGTAAGGGACAGATTTAGCATAAACTTACACTGCAGATTGACTCCTTCTCCCACACAATACTCATTTTAGGGGTAAGTTTTTTTCTATGTATAATGAGGAGTAAATGTTCAAATTTTCAGCCCTCTTGCTCCATAGATGCATCCTCTAAGTACAATGCACACACACACACACGTGCACATACATAGCCAGCCAAGCAGAATCAATAATAAACTGAAGAAACCTGTTGACAGTTTTGAATAGATATATAGACTTGTAGATTTGATGTTGCCAAAAAAAAATTTGTTGGGAAACAATATATATGCTGTGAGCCAAATGAGAGACAGATAGGAGTAGGAAAATTGTTTCATCAGTATTCCAAGTGAGGAGAGCCCATCTACCTGCCTAGGAAATTAGCATTTTGAGTCCTCTCACCTAGGTTAAAACACTGAACTCTGGTACCAGTAACATGGGAAATGCATAACTATTTCAGTGCTTGATTGTTATCTAACTATATTATAGTGACACATTCTTATAATAATAATATGAGTAAAATAAAACTTGTGATGTTTAGTCAGTTTGTGATTGCTTGCAATGCCTCAATCTCCTCTACTGTCACATTGGAAAAAAGAATTGTCAAAAAGAAAAAAAATTATCTCCTATGAACCACTTGTCAAGTGACAGCCTGTCAATCTGGCCATGGGGGAGAAAATGTCACCATGCAAGAGGCTAATAAGAATCATTGGAATTTTCTGATGGGAACAACCACTATGTTCAAAGAGATGGAAGATGACAGCTCTTGTCATGTATTGATCAGCTAATGCTAGTGAAATGTGAGTAACTGGCACGCTAAATAAGAAAAGTTATGAAAACTGACTGAGGGTTGGTGCAGTGTTACTAAGCTCACAATACTGTTTATAAGATGATCAGGTATGATGTTATGATTGTTTGGTCTGCCAAATACTTTATAACATGATGAGGATAAATGTACATATATCTTATATTAATGCCCTATTTACTTGTATTTGTATATAATTCTCTGTGTGGTCTCAAAAAAGTTAAGTATGCTGTGTCAAGGCAATGAGTTGCCCCCAGACAGCACTTCCCAATTGCTCAAAAAGAGGAGGGTCGGATGTGACCTGACGCTTTCACAACACAAGTTGCAGGGACTAACCAATTTATGTTCTCACCCACGCATATGCGTGTGGGCCCCAACATTAAACTCAAATTAGTGTCAAATTTTACACACACACACACACACACACTCCACCCAGGATGGAGGCAAATAAATCTAGTACTTGTAGCACTTAATGTGGCTAGATTTTATCAATTTAGATTATTTTTGTAAATTAAGGCTTTTCTCAATTTATTTTGATCCTTTTGTTTAGTAAGGTTTATATTTGATGGAAATATCTTATCACATTCTTTGTAAATCTTGATCATTTCAGGAATTTTTAAGTCATATTAGATAATAATAATCAATTTACGCACTTTAAATTTGATAATTGCGCTTTTGCTATTGATATGCCTTGAAAATTGCCTTCATTTTAAAAAAATGTCAGTAATTAATGAACCATTTTAGCTAGTGAATGGACGAAGCCTTATCCCTTTATCAAAGTTAAAAAGGCTTATTAACAATCTGAATTACTGTGAGTAAAATATTTTAGTGCATAACTAATATTTTTTTTGTTCAGTAAAATCTTTGACTAATGTATAATCCTTTGTCAAATCCTTTTTTCTTTTTTATGAGCAATAAGCTGTTTTAGTTGCATCTACCTGTATCCTAGAATTTGTTTATGCTTTTAACTAAATTAAAGTAGATTTTTGTTGCTTGAAATCTAAAGTTTGTTGTTATTTTTTTTCTAAAACATGCTAACATTGAAATTGTTTATATGTACCACTAGTTTAAAAGGCCTCAAGCAAGTGGAGCTTCTTGTTGAATGAGTCAGTGAGGAAACATCTACGCAATATTCTGAACCCATAAACAGTTGGTTCTAAGTACTTCTTCCTTTCTGTATGCTGCCAGTTATGTACAATAGTATTGCTAATAGTACTAGTAGTGTTGTTGATCATACTTAGTGCAACATGGCATTGTTTCTTTGTTGGGCGTGTCTTTTAAGTGCTTGGTCCTGTCTCTAGTAGTGGTAGTAGATATGGTGGTGGGGCTGCAGGCCACTGATAGCATCCTCACTCTTGGACTCTGGCATTTATCAGTGGGCACTACTTGTCTTCGAGCAGAATTAACTTCATGGCAAACACTTCCTTCTACTGGTACCCATAGAGGTAGGAAACAATGGTAATCATCATCTTTATATTGCTGGAATTCCATTTTTTTAAATTGCTGCATATTTCTGTTTATATGTATACATAGACATCTTACTTTTAATCAACATTTTTGTACTTGCTAATTTCAAATTCGTTATTCTTGGATGAAGTATGGCAACATCATTATTAATTTTTGACGGGTTTTTACCTTCATCCTAATTTTCAGTTGCTTTTTATCACAACTTCAAAGTCCCCTGTGGCTGAATGGTTAAAAGCAACCAGGCATATACTGGCCCCCTCTGGCTAGAAGGTGTGAGTTTGATTCTCACTATGCGCTTGCTTTTAATTTTCTGATTACGCTATTTAATCATTGCTGTAAGATTATGGTCCATTTCGAAGTTGTGATAAAAAGCAACTGAAAATTGGGATAAAGGTATAAACTATTCGATAATTGATAATTTTTGTACTTATTCATAAACCTCAATGTATTTCCTAGATATACATAATAATAGCAAGCTATCCATTTCCTTTTTTAGATAAGGATCTTGACTTCTTGTTTTTGTTTATGCTTTGATACAAATGCAGTAAATTTATATTATCACAAGAATCTAAGACTCATAAATCCAGTAAACTTTTTCACGAATACCTGTTGGTCAAGTTAAACTGATGGGTAACTTTTCTTTGTAGTATCCTTCTCTCAGATTTATCCACACCTACAGAATGATAGATTCTTGTGTGACGGTGTTTCATTCTCTTTTGTCTTTTTATAGTTACTTGCTCTACCTGCCTAGACCCACTTTATCCGTTAATGACCAATCCCTAAATGCTTGTCTCAATTAACCCCATCCCTTAATATCTTGTGTGTTCAGTTATCTGGCACAAATGAATTTAATGACTCACACTAAATTGCAATGTTTAAAAAGTCATCAAATCAATTTTTCAAGATGTTCCATTTCTTTTTTCTTCACTTTAACATTCATATTTTCTCAAGTTGAATAAATTAATGTTCATTTCAATACATGCTGCATTAGCTTCATGCATTTAGTCACTCTTGATGGAAAAAATCTTTGCTTGTCGTTGTTGGATGGTTTCCTCCTCCTTTCATGTATTTGTGATCAACCAAGCATCTTCAGATTTTAATCTTTTGCTATTGAAGAAATTTAGAATTCTTGCTGAAAAATTCTCAACGTTAATTGTCTTGTTGCATGTTTTACAAAAACCAAAGATACATAGAACATAATGATATAAATTCTAGCATTTTTCAAGTTTCCTTGAAAATTTTTCTGGAGAAACTCAAATCTGTAATTCAGTGTTACGCTTTTCAATATTTTTAGATCTTGAAAACTTTTACCAAGTTTCAACAATATAAAATCACAAACATGAATTGAAACATTATGGATTCTAGTAATTTCAATGTATCATTTTATTTGTAGGTTTTCTAAACCAATACCAAATATCAATTTAACCTTGATACTCATACATTACTAATTCAGATTTTCATATAGAGATTAGAGGATTAGGAGTTTGATATGATATTCTGTGAGAACTTATGATTCAGCAACTTAACTTTTCATATGCATTCACCTCTTGTATGAAAACAATGTGATATTCTTTAAAGGTTCTTCAAAGTATGTGCAAATCATCTTTGCCTTGTATCAAAATCTTTTTTTTCTTTTCTCTTGTCAGCATGTAATTTATATTGAATCCTTGTCAGTGTGTCAATGACTTTTCTGTTGATATTTTCTCTCCCAAGCTAAAGCATTCTTTGATCTTTCCTGTGATGAGCAACAATAATCTCTATTGTTTTTACAAATATTTGTTGTTTGCAATGTCTAATGTCAATGCAATGACTTCCTACTTGCAAATTCTTATTCTAAGTTACATAATAGGCCACACTACATTGAAAAACAGTGTTGAAGAAATTCATAAATGCTGTGAATAGTCTATCTGCTGTAATATTATCTTTATTTTTTATTAGATAATGCATTGTCAAACATTATCATTACAAGTTAAAAATTTGTAGTAATCTAGATACCAGTTTGTCTGTTATGCTCCAGTTGATAACTCTCATAAACTGTTCTGATTTGGTTAGTAGTTTGGACTATATTTTCACAACTTCCTTCCTTTCTTGATGTTTATCAAAAAAGTAGCTGAAGAAGTACTACTCAATTGAGGCAGTCACTGTTTATTTCCATACTTGTCTGACTGCCAAATATTTTCTCATTCAAATACATTACTTATAATATAAATAATATTGTTACAAACATTGGAAACCATAAATTTGTGTTTGAAATATCGTTTTTTTGAGGGGAGGGCTTTTTTTCCATAAATCATTAAAGTCATATTTATTCATTTATGTTTTAAGCATACTTGGAATATCTTTTGAAATTGTTATTTCCTTTCTGTAACTTTTTTTACTTGGTAATTGAAATGATGAGATGTATCCTAAAAATAATGAATTGGGTGTGGTTTGTTTATGAATTTAGATTCTATATTTTTATAAACAAAGATATACAATATGTTTCTCTTGGATAAGTTATATGTCTATACAGAGTGATGATTATTAAATCCATAGAATAACAAGGTGTACTTTTATGAAATGCGCCATTTTAATATGCTATCAACTTAAGTAACATAACCTTCATTTTATCATTCTTCCAGTATCTCCAAACATTCCTGCATATTATACCACTATCTCAGAAGATACACCCGACATATGAAATACTTGGATATATATTTTAAAAAGAATCAACTAAGAAAATTCACAAGGGCATCTGTACAGCAGGTACATTTGCTACCAGTTCTCATACAGGTCAAGCAGTTCTCATTTTGTGGAAACTGCTGCTGCTGGTGCTTCCTGTAGAAAACCTACTTCTCTAATAATATGAAAGTACATAGCATAGTGTCAATTAGTTGTTATTTACAGTTTAAGAGAAAAGCTGCTAGCTACCAATGACTAACAGTTGTTGTAAATGTACTACATGTGAGGAGAGTTCTTGCCAATTTCATGCATGAACATTTCTTTAGCTAGCTGTAAATGCCTACTCAAGAAACTCGGGGGTGCACATGAGATCACCTAGGTTGTATCAGGATGACTCCTCTTTCATCTGGGTTCTATCACATGGAAGCACACACAATTAACTGGTGTAATAATAGTGATATATGTAAGTGAAAACAAGGTGGTTTTGCAATAAGTAATCTTTTGACTGTAACCTTGTTTGTATATATGTGTATGCACACCTTTTTCTCTGTCTCATGACTAATGCTCTTCAGGGTTTGTTATACCACCATCATCAGCCTCATTAGTAGCCATGGTTCCAGTCATTACCAAAATTAGGAAATGATTTATTATCAATATTTACATTATTGATATAGAGTAGTTTGAAATTATTTCATTCATGGAATCTTCATACAGTGAAAGTAATTTATTATTATCATGGATAATGTTATCAAACTCAGTCCGTCCCTATCACTTCATTTCAAATGAATTAAGAATTTTTGAAAATTAGAAATTAGATTTCATGATAATTTTTCATGAGAGGTTGTTCATAACAATGAATATATAACATCAAATGCAAATTGTTCTAATTTTTATATTCTTTGCTCAATGTTATCAGCTGGTTATTGTTATTTGAAAGACCATGTCACAAGTTGATCACAATAATTTCTTCAGGTGTGAACTTTTAGATTATGCAGGATTTATTACTAAATTTTAAAAAGACAATATTAATAATAAAATTTATCAGAAAACAGGTATTGATATAAAACCATATAAGTTTTGAGTAGATCATGAAGCAGTTGTGGTTAATCACTCAAAATGTCATGTGACCAATGTGTTTTGGCAGCATGCCATGTTGAGGGGATCAATTATGAAAATTGGAAAAGGGAGTAATCAATGAATAAGTTAATTCTCTTGCCTCTTGTTGGGCGATGATCACTGAAAAAAAGTCTGAATTTTCACAAAACAAGCATGGACACAAATAAGGGATAAATTTAACATAAGCTTGAATTACAACCCCCTCCCATCTAAAGAGATATTTAGAAGAGATTCATAAATAAAACAAATAAAAAAGTTTTTATTTGTCATAATAATGAATAAATGTTTGAATTTTCAGCCATATAGCTCCATTGGTGTGGCCTGTATGCCAACCAGAGCAACATGAAAACTGGAAGAAACCTATATTGACAATTTTGATCGACTGTTTCCAATATGGATTCATCTCTTAAGATTTTATAGCTGACATTATCTTCCAAGTTCCTCAACCTTAATAGAAAATGAAAATTATTTCAAGTAAAAATTCATGTTCCCACCACTCATATATTTAATCTTATACATTCAATCGTGATAAATGTTGTGACGCACAAAAGTATCATATATTATGTAATAAAAGGAAAGTCGGGAGTACATCGATACTTAAAACTAACTTTTTGGGAATGCTGGTAATTTTAAACAAAAATTTAATCGACAACCCCCACACACACACACACATGCGCACGTATAAACCTTTTTTTCTTTTTGGAAGAGAGCAATTAAAAAGAAGAGCTAAGACTGCAATGCAACAATCATTAATAAATTTTTTGATAATGACAATTTTTTTTTTTTTTTTTTTAATGTTTTTTTTTCAAAACTTTTTAGTTTTGGAGATTCTATCTCCCAGATTTTAGTACATAAAAAACATTTGCAAATAATGGTATAGTTTTATGAAATAGTTATGAACAGGCTTTTCTTGTTTTTTAATGTTTGTTATTTAAATAATCATTATTGGGGTTTTTCATACTTAAATATATAGCTGGCAAACCAATTATTTTTCACAAAAGGATATTTTTGTAAATATTCATGTAATTCCCCCACAGAAATGAGACTTGATTATCAGTAAATGCCAGCCTCAATGTCTCCATTACTGATACTACATTGAAAGATGGAAAAGTGGAGCTTTACCAGGAAAAGTTATTAGTATATGATGAAATACTAAATATTTTCTGAGGCTCTCAAGAAATTGATTATTTTTCAAAATTTGACTAGTTTGTGGAAATGTATAAAACTAATCTTATCTAATTTTCATTTAGTGAATTTTTTATCAGCTCCAGTCTAAATATGGTTCAAGATTCCTGAAATGTCAGGTTTTAGAGAGAAGGGTTCTATTTACAAATTAAGTATGATGTTAAACTGAACTTATACTCCCCATTCTAAATATATATATATATATATATATATATATATATATATATATATATATATATATATTATCAATCATAAAGTTCTCAGTAGGACAAAGGCATTTCTATCTCCTTCTATGACAACTGTGATTGTGCTAACATTTGTATATGTGAATTTGCATAACCTTTACATACATATATTCTATTATTTATTGAATTATTTATCTTATTTATATATAAAGCTATTAGGCTGTTTGTCACTGTGCCCCCCTTAAACATAGGGGAAGGTTTTGAATTTAAAAATTTGGAAGAGTTTAAGAGGAAGGTTCTATTTCAAATCTAAGTATAAGGCTCAACTGAATGCTCATTTTTTTGGTTCAATATACATGTACGTACTAACTGAATCCTGCTTGGGAGGCAGGTTTCAGCTAGTTAAATAATATGATGATACAAAGTTTGAATAATGAACAAAAATTAGGTTTAGTGGTGTAAAATATTTTGCCCGTACACAATTTTGACCATATTTCAGAATGTTGTTCCCCTCTTCCAAGATTTTTCAACTCAAAAGGTGAATTCCGGAATTGTTATTGGTAGAAAGATCAATATTCCAAAGAATTCCACCCTGGTTATGTACCCATGTCTTGTATGGATGTCCATTGACACTTATTATAATTAGTAAATACCTACAGTATATGTATCATTCAATTTGTTATTACTCTTTAGGTTATCATCTCTTAATTTCAAATTTTCTTGCATTATGAAATAATGACATCTCAATAGCAGTATATTACCAAGACTAATGATAAATCTTTAATGTTTAACTAATAATATCTTAGAAAACAGTGGATTCAATATCTTCCTCCTCATTTTTTTTATCCAACACTTGTCCTGAATGTGTATGTGAATGCACGCACCAAATGTAAATTTTATGTTCAAGCCTACATTTTCAGGGCATCTTGTCAAGAACAAATTCACTTGGAAGATCAGTAAGCAAACTATTGTTCTTAGAAGGTGCTCAACTCCAAAATTTACTGGTTAGCATTGTTTAAAAAAATGGCTGATGTATAGGACTTCCATCTTTGTTCAGTTCTCTGTAAAACAAAAACAATCTCCAAACTTGTTTTTTTATTGCTTCGAGCCAACTAATTTTTCACCCACACATTTTTTAAAACATTTTTGGAGTACCCAGTTTTTCTGTCAATGGATGTGAAAATTATTAGAATGAAGCAATTTGGTATTGTCATCAAAAAGTAAAATAAACGAAAACATCTCTTCAAGAATTTGCTGGCAAACATATCAAAAAAGATTTTTCTTTAAACACTTTTTGTTGAAAAAAAAATGGAAACATTTTGTTGAACTCAAGTTATTCAATTTGTGAAAAGTTACTCTGACCTTTTCCTTTTTGTCTGAAGTGCAACTTTTCTTTTGGAAAATAAACTTTGTTGATACTTCATTTGTTCTCCAAGTAACTCTTCCAGTTGTGGTCTATTATTAGAAATACAAGAATGCTTTGGCTTGCTGCGAGTCCATAAGTTTTAATAACTACACATGCACTCATCCACCCACACACCAAACCTTATGCACATAAATTAACTGCTTAATGAGCATCAGGTAGATACACCAAAATAAGACAAGAAAAAGCTATGCTATTGCTCTTTCTTTATCAAAACAAAATTAGTAATAAAAATATGATTGGGGAGAATGTGTGGATATTTATTTTAATAGCATTGGTTATTACTTGCATTTCCCTTTCAGCATCTTGGTGAGTGTTTGTTGGAAATAAAACAAGGTACTGATTAAATTCTGACACTGGGTTGCTAGTACCATCAAAGTGTTCATGATCTGCTGCTGCTAGGGGTATATGCACTGTCAGATCAGGAAGTTTTGCAGCATTCCGTAACTCCATGAATAGAGCCACCATTTGGAAGCTAGGCATTTTTCCAAAATTTAACTTATGTTAATAAATCATTTACATATCTCGTCAATATACTGATTCTCCTTACAAACCACAATACAAAACACTTTACAATTTTTTTTGTAGAATGATTGCTTAGTATTAAAGTAGCAATTACCTTTTCCCTAAACCAAATTTGTTGTTTTAACTATTGTGAGGAGACTGGTGGTGTTCATTAGATGAATGGAAGTTGTATTACTAATTGCCAAACTCTTGTGTAACTTTTCCAGTTGCGGTCTATTATCATAAATGCAAAAATGCTTTTGACTTTATTTTCGTCACTCAACAATTATGGCAAGTTCAGACTACTGGATAAGACTAAAAAGTGAAAAATCTTAAATGATAGATAGAGAAGAGAAAAGAGACAGATTCTTTCCAGACAGCATCAATCAATGAAAGGAAGAAAGAAGAAACATAAGAGAAAGAGAAAATGGAAAGCTATGTATGCTAAATTGAATTATCTGGTGTTGCTAAACAGATCCTTTCAATTAGAATTTATTTCTTCTATTTCCTTTTTTTTTAATCTTTTATTTTCCTTAGAATTCTTTTCCTTTCTTCTCTACTCTTGTTAGCCATAGCCCTCCATCGTAGAAACTTGGAATTTACACGTACGCGCACACACACACTCACACACACACACACTAACTTCAATGAATAGGGAAAACATTTTTTATTTTTCTCAAATTCAGTTTAGTGGCTGAAATATTTGCATTCAGTCTTGTTTTCTTAAGTTTTCTCCATCATAGCTTTCCTTCGAAAATCTTTTAGGTTATCTCTTTTTTGAATAATTTCCTTTTTAAAAAAAAAAATATATATTCAAGTGTAGATGAATACAGCAATTCCTTGAATAGTGCAGGTTTTATGCAGTATTGTTATGGTATCGCTGTACAGTCAAACGTAATCAAGTGTAAACTGAAAAAAAATAACAAATCATAATAAGACCTTGAAGTGCGTTTTAGAATAGTGCAGAAAATATTGAAACAAATCAACCACACTAATTAAGGTATTACTGTACTTTGGATTTGTCAATCTTTCAATAATATGATATATGAATCCTGTTATCACTATTTTATTGTGTATATTTTTACCAAGATTTATATTGATATATAAAATTTTAGTACTTTTTAATTCTACAATTTTCTCTGTATTTTCTCGTTACCTTTAAAAACTGTCTTCCATTTTTTTTTTTTTTTGTATCGAGAGTTTCAAATTTGCCTCACATAATATCAGTTTGATCGCCCAATTTATACATATAATAATGATCTGATCTCTGTTTGTTGGTTTGTTACTGTAACATTGTAAGGTTTTGGTTTTGTTATAATACCATTAAAATGTTCTAACTTGAAGACTGAAGCAATTTTCTGTCCAATTTGCTAGTTGATAATAATAGTGTTGGAACTGCATTCACGTTCACCCTGAAACTAATGATCTGATTTTTGTATGTTTGTTTGTTACAAAGGTTGAAAAGATTACTAATTGCTGCATAAAATAGCAATAGCTGTAAAATAATGAATCTTTATTTTTTAAAAAGAAAATATTTTTGTACAGAAATAAAGTTATCATTAATTCACAGATATCATTAACAAAAATTGTTTATCTTTTTCTTTCCCTTTTCCATCATGAATACTTCCACATTTGGAAAAAAAAACAATTTTTCTAAACCATAAGCAGACATTTTCAAAAATCATTTAAGATTTTTTTCACTGTAGAAACATCAACTACAAAGAATGTATAACCTTTAGTTCTGATGTTGATAATTTTGCTGCATATAATGTATAGATATTCTTGTTACCAAGCAACCAACCTTTCATCTAAACCTTTTTCCTATTCATTCACAAATTTTGTACACCCCACTTTGGAATGTTCTTTATTGCTCTATGGAAAGGAGAACTAATAGACTCGAATGTTTCTTGTACATATTTCACCTTTGGTTAGAACCCTCCCAGATTCCTGCTGATTAAGGATTAGTAGTAGTATGTTGATCTTGACATTGAGCTTAATGGCAGCCAAAGGTGGCTTTCAAGTTAGTATATATAAATCCATTTGATTTATTTCCTCCCTTTTGGGGGGGGCTCTTTGCATTTCTTACCCCTTTGTAACACTTCAGTTGATATACATTAAAATTTGGTTTCATTTTTTGTTAATCTTTTTTCATAACTGCCTTTCTTCAATATCATTTTAAAATTTCATATATCTTAAGAATTTCCATTTATTTTGATATATTGTAAGAGTTTAGTTCTGTTTTCAAGTATTTTTCATAATATTGCAATCATTCAAATGTTAGATAAATATTGAATGTGATAACCAGTTATCTATTCTGCTGATATCATCATCTATGATTTCGGTTTTTTTTATTCCAGCAAGAGAAGGAGGAGGATATGCGACAGCAGAAGATCCAGACAATTGAGAAAATGTTGTCATTGCAGCAAGAAGAATGTGAGGTAAATGATCCTTATATCATTTTACTAAAAAGGCTTCATCTTTGCAAATTATCTTTGTATAATGAAACAAGAGAACACATACCCCTGCCAACATCGTACTATAACTAAAAAAGCGAGGGAAAGAAATTAAATGTGTAAATATTGAAATACTTCCCTTGAAATTTAAATTTGACTATTTTCATCAACTGTTTGTTTTCAACCTCTTTTCCTGCAAAACGATAAAATTATCTCTCAATCAAAAACAAATTAGTGAATCCATCCAAAAATTTAATCAGTTCTATAGGTACCACATGGCTCACCCTCCCACAAAATTTCGTTGAAATTCATTGAGAACTTTTAGAGATATTGTGTGGACAGACTGATAGATACTAGTGAATACATGCACCTCTGCTAGCAAAATTGGCTGAGGCAAAGTTTAAAATCAAACATAACACATTGATTTTTCGATACTGATTACATAAAACTAAAAGACAGTGCCAGAAGAATTCCTGCATTATACTCCTGTGTTCCAATTTGGGTTTTTTTTTTACACTCTCAGTAGTTTTTTTTTTAGTTGGAAACACCTACTTACAGCTCATTCTTGAGCATGACTGAGTGGAGCTGGCAGCAGGCCTGGGCCAGATGGGAAAAGTAGGCCCCATTCCATGCTAACATCTAACCCCTCTTGTTACATCTCTAGGTTGGCCCAGGCATTATGGCCCCACTAGCCACGCCCCTTGGGCTGAGGTTTAAATTCTGGTTTAATCAATTCTTGCAGCATGCTTTGTAATAATCAAAAGGTAAAGTGAAATTGCCATTGATTAAAGGGACAAATGAAATGTTAAATACTTCTTATTCAAATGCATGTAGGCTTTGGTTCAATGATTTATAAAAGTGGAAAATCTATTTTATATTCACAAGAATAGATCTCTCTGATTGAATGTAAAATTTATATCTTAATGGGTTTTTTTTTCTCAGGATATCTGTCTCTATTAGACGTACCCATTCATATCTTTCATACTTTTTCTTGAAATCATCATCAGTAGCAGTTAACATCTCATTTGTATAATAGCATTACTTCTGCCCAGGATCAGAATATCTGTGTACTCTGCTTTCGATAAAAGTGTCACTGTGTGAGTGTTACACATGCACACCAGTGTGTGTGTATGTATGTATATATATATATATATATATATATATATATATATATATATATATATATATATATGTGTATATATATATATATATAATCTGGCCATTACAAACTAATTTGTTCTTAATGATACTTAGTAAAGCAGGAGTTCATGAAATGAGGTATATCTATTTATAAAAAAACTACATTAAATAGGGTTACATTCTGAAGTTGAAAAATTGTGTATTAAATCTTTCAGGACACCGAAGAACTTAGTTGTTTGTTTGTTGACGGATTTTCTTTTAACAATTATACCGTTTTGACCAATCACACTGAAACCAAAGAAGTAAAAAATTCTCGTTACTGGATTTTATCACTCATCAAGTGTACAGATGGTTGTCTCATGTATACATATTCACTTTTTGCACACACAACATATGCAATACTACACATCATCACAAAGTCAAGTCTTAATCTCACATAGTCTATTCTCCAGTTATCATCATGCTAATAAAACGAGAACTTGAGGCATGAAAACTAAATGTTCTGCAAGAATAAACAAGCTTTTCATTATATTCCGAAATTGTTTCTGCCATAAGTCAAGGATTTGCATTGATATTTTATGAATTTCTTGTTCTATTGTTTAATGTAGTTGGCATTGACATTTTATAGTTCTAAAATTCCTCCTTCTGTAATTACTACATATCTGCTTTTGCTATTAACCTATATTATTTACCCTTGGTGAATTTGGTACTGATTATTTGAAACTGTCAACCAAATCTGACACCCAAACTATTGCCATAGATTTCTCCAGTTTTCAAGTTGGTCAGGCTGTGTATGTATTGCATGTACAGACCGCATCAATAAAGTTAGTTGGCTGAAAATTTCAACTCCATATCATGTCTGGCGAAAAAAAAACGTTATTGTGAAGATAATTTTTCAGCAGGGAGGGGTTCAATCAGTAATGTAAGTTTATGCCAAGTTGGTCCTTTAGTTTCTGTCTGGCCACATTCATACATGCTTTTTGAAAATTTGGATACTTTTCATGATCACTGCCCTATGCAGGGCAAGAGAACTTTTTCATTGATCATCCCTTTTTTCCAATTTTTTTTATTGACCCCTCCCCGTTTTAACATTGGTTGCATGACTGTTTTTTCAGTGACTAACCAGACCTGTTATAATAGTTACTTGCTACTGTCGGTTTCACAATGAAAAAAAAATGATGCCGATTTCACTCGAAATCTTTCTGCCGTCTTAGCAATGGAATTTGTGAAAAAAGTGGAAAAGTTCAAGGTTCCAGTATTAGTTAACCCATTCACTGCAGATGACTTAAAGTTCAATCATTGCAGTTCTATGTAGCTCAACTGGGAATGAAGAAAATCTTTCTCTGTTGACAATCGACCCTTCGACTTGATGTTACAGACCACTTTTTCTGCCTGTTTCAATGTTCCTGTCTAACTTCAAGGTCAGTTATTGCAGTTCTATATAGCTCAACTGGGAATGACAGAAATCTTTCTCTGTGGACAATGGATCCTTTGACTTGAGGTTACAGACCACTTTTTCTACATTTCTGTCTAACTTCATGTGGAAGGGTCCATTGCTTATAGAAACTACAAATTGTTCAACTTTTTCTGTACCACCCTGTATGGCATATTCATTTGTGCGTAATGCTAGAAGAAATCAGTGAATTTTGGTCAAGTCAAGAGAGAAATGGATTTGTGCCTCTTGTTTAGTTTTTTTTTTTTTTTTTTGCAAAACTCCTATAAAACTGTCCAAAACATTTTGTTTAGTGGCAGTCGGGTGTGTCGGAGTGAAGTCTCTGGTGAGAGATAAGGGTACAGAGATCATATTGTACTCAAGTGGATACAGTAATCAAAATTACCACCGCATTTAGAACACGACAACTGAGTTGCTCTTTCCTGACGCAGTTAATGAGTTAAAATTGCAGCAGTCGTACTACAACTGGAATTATTTTCATGTTGTCTTCATCTTATAGATTAGTGCCACCCCCCACCCCAGGGATTGCTCTATTTCATTCTTAGTACAAAATTGATTATTAAAGCAGCAAATGACATTATTCCTCTGCACATTAAGAAAGAAATATGTGAAACATAAATAATGTATGAATCCTTTTGGTGATAGTAGTTTAAATACAGACAGGAAAATGCATTCATGAGCTTATTCGCTTGCTGGTGAGGAAAAAATACAGGAAGTGAGTCAAATGTGGTGTAGGACAAGCATGGAATATTAAAACCTCATAATAAAAAGAAACAATTTTCATTAGTACAATTTGAAATCAAAATCTTTTCATGTCCTTCTTTTCATCATTTGCTGCGATTCATTATACATTGATGAGAACCAGTTGATAACTAGATTTTAAATTAGGGGAAGTAATTCTCAATTATGACTTGTTTTTTCATCTTTTTATTGCTATTTATTACTGTCTAGTTTTTATTATTCATTATTGCTTATAATAACTGAGATTTGAAAAGTAATTTTAATATTTTTCTTCATGAATGGCACCACCCAACTCCTTCCAAATCTGTTTCTTAGTTTAAAATTTAATAGAATTGTCTTTAATTTTTGTCTAAGAAATTCTTTTGTTGAAGGGGGGAAGTCTTTAAAGATTTGAACAGCAAATACTTGCATTCAAGCAAATTAATTTGAAGAAAATGATGTAATCAGAATAACTTGGTAGTGTCTACCGTTATTAATTTTTGACTAGTATTTTCTTTCATCTTCATTTTTTTTTTCCTTCTGCATTTTATCGCATTGGTAGAATTTACTCAGAAAATAAATCTGAATTATTGCTGTCTGCACTTGAACATTTTTATTAATGTTGATAATTCAACTTTACACTTTTAATCTGCTCTTTATTTTTATATTATTCTTTCATGCTCTGAAATTTCTGATTTTAACATTATCTGGATATTTAAAAAAAGGTATTGTACCAAGTACCAATAACTAATCTAAAAATTCTCTGTACTTTTCATAGATAATCCCAAATATGAGATGTTTTTATATCTTATTTTTATCAATGTGCCATTTAGTTGATCAAAATTAGATCAGGATGATCAAATAGAAAAATTTGGTAAAGGAATAATCAATGAAAAAGTTACTTTGCTTATCTTTTGTTGGACAGTGATCACTATGTCAGAATTTTCAAAAATCAGCATGAATACTGCTGGACACAAACTAAATTGCCCCCCCCCCCTGAAAAAAATCTATTAGGGGCAGGGATTTTCAAAAAACAAAAACAGAAGTTTTTCCTAAATGTAATAAGGAGTATTGTATGTGTGATATATATAGCCAGATGAACATGGAAACTGAAGAAACTTCTATTGACAGTTTCTAATGAAAAAAATCAAAGTAAAGTTATGAAGATTCCTATTTCCCAAATTCTTTTAATCATGAACAAAACTTGCAATCACAGTCAATAATTGAACAATTGTAGCGTCAAAATTCAAAGTACAACTAGTGGAGTACTGATGCTAATTTTCAAGTCTGTAGACAAAATGCAATGGCCAGGAGAACTAACGCATGAACACACACCTGTAAAAAGCATTGATTCCTTGGCTATGTATGTATGTATGTATGTATGACACATACAAACTGCACCAATGGAGTTAAAAGGCTGAAATTTGAACATTTACTCATGTACAGAGAAAAAAAAAGTGTATTTCTGTTTCTCCCATAATGCCCTTTTAGAGGGGGGGGAGTCAGTTTGCTTTGTAATTTTGTGCTAAATTGATCCTTTTTGCAATTTTTCTAATTGATTACCCTGAACACGGCATGCTGCCAAAAGACGTTGGTTGTGTGCTGTTTTCATTTGAGTGACTAACTAGACCGATGATTTTTTTTTTCTTTTTTTTTTTTTTTTTAAAGTTCTCTAGATATTGTGGAGCCATGTTTGTCTTGATTAAAGTAATCTCTTTTCATCAGGTCAGCAAAACCAGTGGAATAATCCTTAGTATATGTTTGTAAATGACAACTCAATCTTTTCTTATTCTTCTTTTTAATTTATGTTACAAATAACTGCAGATTTGTTGAGCTCTACGACAAAAATCATATTCCTAATATGGCTGGTTAACCATCCTTTTCAAGTTTCAAATCTCTACAGGATTGGCTACATAAGTGGTATCCCTATAAAGAGTCTTTATCTGAAGAACTACATAAGTTGTATGCCCCATTTTCAGCATGTGTTGGATGAGATGTTGGTACTTTTCAATGTCTGCTATTGACAAATAACTACTAACAGTTTGGACAACTTGTATACAATATTCTGAATTTGCTTTTTGCAAGTGGGATTAAGACTTTACATTTGCTTCTTTGAATTTGAATTACAGAAAGTACGGAAAATTTACAATAAATGTCCATCAGAAAAAGTACAGGGAGAGTTAAACGAGAAAGAAAAAACAGTACGTGCTCTGGAAAATCAGCTGCGACAGATGACCGGAGAATATCAGGTAAGAAACTATTTGTTTAACGTTCATTTATCATCTTCCCTAGATATGGCATATTACTTACTTTTATAGGCCGTAAAACAATTTCGATCAATGATACGTAGGATTTCCAATTTTTTTCTCGTGTTTATTGTATTTAATCTGGAAATATAAAATTTTATTGGAAATTATGATGAGTTTTAAAATTTCCTTTTTTTTTTCTTCTTTATCTTTTTTTCTTTTTTTTCTTCTTTTTTTCTTTATCCATTTGTCGCTCTGAAGGCTTGAATCTGACTAAAAACAGATCCTGTATCTCCTACTCATTATGAAATTGACTTTTATTCATCACGTCATCTTGTTTCGTTTTCATATTGTGCTCAATGTTCCTGTGAGATACAAAATGAGTAAATAATCTTTATGTGTGTATATATCATGACAAATGGTGTTTCTATCTTGGGCATGCTACTGATTTAGAATTATGTAAAAATATTCTAGTATCTCTAAAAAGCAGTGGGCAGTTGAAGCCTTTTTAGCACAATGTTGGGAAGGTCGTACTGATTGTAGAAATCGGAGAATTGATGGAAAGCAAAATTTTGATTTGACACAGTTATCAGCAGATAGTAGTTTCAAATCCAAATTTTGTCTTCTCTCATTAATTCTCTTATTTGTACACCCTTTGTAAAATCGAATGAGCGAGGGTGTGAAATATTATAACTTACATCTAGACCACCTTCCCTACTTAATACCAAAAAGACTTTTACTGTCTGTTGCTTTTTTATAGACACTAAAATATTTTTTTCGTTTTCATGCACCAGTAGCACACTGTACACCCAAGATACAAAACACCATGTGTCACTTATATGCCTTACACCACTGCTGTTCTTGAATATATATGAATAAAAGGATGTATGAGTGTGTGTGTGATATACAATTTCAACATGGCAATATTTTAAAGACATAAATGTACTGTCTGGTTAACAATCGAAATAAGATATTGTTAAAATCTTTATAGTTGTTCCTGGGGTTAATTTGAAACCAATGGTGTTTACTAATATACTTGAAACTCTTTCTTTTCTTATTGCTGTTTTAATGTTGTTTATATCTACTTTGGGTGCAGTTACTGAGGGAGCCCAATTGAGAATCTTAATTCTCTAATTATTATAAATCACATAAATGAGCAATTGTTAAATAGAGCACTTAATTCTCTCTCGATTGATGTAAGTGGGTTTTTAAGGTTTATGGCATATGCTGGTCTATAACAAGAATGGTTTACAAGGGTGTTTAGCAATTCTTCCAAGCCCGATAACTATCCATAATGAGATGTAGATGACTCCGTAATCATAATACTACACTGGATACAGTGTAATATTTGCATCATTTTTTTTTCTCAATTCAGTTGTTCATCTCATGCCTGTATAGTATTTATTTGTGTTTTTAGCTAAAGCCATAATGTGGATACTTTCTAATCTATACAGAAAGTGAGTGCATATCTCTGTAAACGCAGTTGTCAGAGAAAGTAATTATGCATGGATCTCCCCCAAAATTTAATCACTTCTTCTCTAGCCTATTTATATGGTGTAGACATGAGAAGTTTTCGTGCATGGATTTGCTTCAAAGTCTAATCACTCCTTTAAAAGCCTGTTTGTGCACTCTTCCACGAAATTTCATTGAAATTTATTGAGAACTTTTGGAGATATCATTTGAAGAGGAGGAAAGATGCAACTGAATATATCTACATCTCCAACAACTTTGGCAGTGGTAAATGTTTCCTTGGCCGACAATTTTATTTTAATTTAGATCAAGCATGTTAATTTCCTTTACCTTTTTAAAAGCCATTTTTTCTGCAGCTACATTTAACATGATTCAATATTGGGGAGAAACTAAACAAGGAAACAAATATAATGGTGCCTGAAAGATTGTGTATATGTATATATATATATATATATATATATATATATATATATATATATATATATATATATATATGACAGCACTACCAGAGGTACCATTAAGTCAGGAACCGATCAAATTCACATGAGTACTCCACTTGAGATGTTCTAAAAATGCATCGGGGGAAATTTTATTTTCAATAGAATCTTGGTTTTTTCAGTTTTCTTTAATCTTGTGATAGCACTACCGGACACACCATTCAGCCTAGATCCTATCAAATTTGCATGGGTACTCCTTTAGACATGTTCTGAAGATTGTTTTGAGGAATTTAGGGAAATTTTTTTTCCTTCTTCTTTGTGATGGAATTGTTTGCGTTGGTTCTTTGGCCCGTTTTAATCTTCTGACAGTGCTTCCGGATACACCAACCTAGAACCTATCAAATTTGCATATGTTCTCCACTAGACTTGGGATTTTTTTTCTTTTTTATTCAATTTATTTATTCATTTATTTATTTTATTTTTTTTTTCCTTTTTCTTTGCCAATCGAATTTTTAGGGTTTTCTTTTCTTTTCTCTTCTAATCTTGTGTTAGTGCAACTGAACTCACCATTTTCCAATGCTTTTTTGAAAAAAGATTCTTTTGATGGAATTGGGATTCTTTTGAATTTGTGTCAGTACTATCAGACACACCATTTTCCGCTTGACATTTTGGATTTTTGAAAAATTTTGCATTTTTAGGGACTCTTAAATCTTGTGTCAGCGCTACCAGGCACATCCTTGCAAGTATCACTTTTTGATATGAAATAGTAGCAGTTGTAGCAGAGTCACATACGCATCCCCATTCTAATTTCTCAGCAAGTGAAAGGTCAAAAAGTTAAAAGGTTGTCAGCAATCAGAAACCATCAACTGAAACTGTCAATAAAACTGTCAACATAAGTTTCTTCAATTTTTTAAGTCAGTCTGGCTGACTGTATGTATCATATATTAAGGCCGCACCAATTCAGCTTGAGGGCTGAAAATTCAAACATTTAGTTTTTTGGGAGGGGGATTGTAGTCACTCCCAAATGGCCGTCTGATTTTCAAAGTTAGACTTTTTTTAGTGATCGAATCAAAGGTGAGAGGAGTAACTTTTACATTAATCACCCCCATTTTCCATTTTTTTTTAATTGATCACCCCAAACATAGCATACTGCCAAAAGATGTTGGTCAGCTGATGGTTTCTTTTGAATGACTTACTAGATCTGTTTTTTTTTTTTTTTCGTTTATTTTTGTTAGATGAAGTTTTGTAAATCATTATCAAAAACGGGAATGGGATATCTCTGTTGGTTCCATGAAAATTATTGACCCCTAAAAGCACTTGAAAAAAAAAAAAAAAGAATTTTTAGATGATGCTTAGTGGTGTATGGATGCAAATTTTCAAGGTTGTAGCCCCAAAAGTGGGACCAGGAGTGCCTGGAGATAGACGCATGTACATGCGAAGAGAGAGAATCTGTATCCCTCTTGGCTGGTTGATTAGGCAGGTTATTAGTGGGGCTACTGTGATTTGATTAGAGAAATATATGAAGAAATGGTTTTACTGTGGGAATATTTCTTTCAAGCAGCTATTTATAGATTGATTCTTCATTGTCCTACTTTATCTATACGTTGTTGGTAGGAAGTTATCAAAGACTATATTTTTTTTCCTCCACAGACTGACTATACTGTATTGGGATTACCAGAGACATTACAACATCGGGTATGTATTAACTATTCACATCACCCTCAACCTGCTGTTGCCAGATTCACAAGCCATAAGTTCCTGCAAGCACCTTGCTAAAAGACTTAGCAAACAAATGAAGTCAAAGACAGACATTTTAAAGCATTTCTAATTTATTTTTGGAAATTTAATGTTTTACTTTCACTATCTAATATTATCAATGGCCCTTAGAAATCCCAAAGAAATCTGATAATTCAAGTATTTTATGCATGGTATTTTTGCTGTACTCAGATAGAAAACAATTTCCTTCAATATGCTAATTTCATGTTGTTGAACTTCGATAGGTTTAATATTCTAATTTCCTTCAAATTGAGACCATTTCCTCAAAGTGGGGAAAAGAAAGAAAAAAAAAAAGATTTTCAAAATAATTACTAAGAGCAATCCATTGTGTAACTTTCTGTGTTTAAGAATCAACATTTGAAAACCTTCCATCAAAGACCATGAAAGCACATTTACAAACAATTCTTAACCTCTTCACTCTTTTGGATTGTTTCTCAAATTCATAATCATTTGACAAAAACCACCAAATTACTGCATTATACATGTTAATGCCATTTAAGCAGTATTGTGTGTTATCCAATTGAATATATGGAAATAGAGTTGTAAGCAAAAAAGAAATGTTTGCCTAAGGTCTGCATAGCCACTTTTAAACTGAAAGCTGAGCTATCTATGCTAATGATATTGTTGGTGAAGGAACAAAAAAGTAAGTAAGTGTCCTTATGATGGCTAGGGCTTCAGCTGACTCTGCCCTGACTCCAGATTTGACAAGTTTCTCTCTTTGACCTGGTTTACAATACGTGAAATAGACCAAGAGGTGACAGGTACCCAAAGTAGATTCACTCACTTCACCCTATGCTATTTTGCCCATAGTTGAGGGGAAGAGATAGATCTATGTCTTTCACAAGGCTATTAGTGCAAAGTGTTCACGAACTGTCTCAGCCAAAATTTGAACTCTGCTCGCCATGTCCGTACACTGTGCGGTTGACCATTCAGCCACCGTACACCTCCTCGGTGAAGGAAACAACAGGTTCATCTGATGGAGCATGCCTTTTTCTCCACATGGGCATCTGTTTACTCAAACCAAATTCCCCCCCCCCCCATTTTTCTGTTGGAAAGGAGGTTTATTCCCCACAACCCATACCGTTTTTCTTTTTTCTTTTTTCTTTTTTCTTTTTCTCTCTAGAAGTAAAAGTACAAACTAAGTCCTTATTAAATTGCTTCCCCCACACTAGTAACTAACCTGTCTGTCAGTAACTTATCTTTAACTGTAAAATGTCTTCTTTGTCTTCACCTTATTCCAGCGCATGGCAACCGTTTTGTGCTCTCCGGCAACATTTACTGAAGAATGCTAATATTTTGGCTACAAATTTTGTTTCCAATTTTTCCTTCCCCACCACCCGCTTCCATCTTGTTTCCTCTTGCTTCCCATTTCTGTTGGCATGGTAAACCATTTCTCTCTTCCATTACCTCTTCATACTGTACCTTCCTCAAATATATAGCAGTTCCTTATGATGTATTTTTTAGTATCTCTATTTATTTGCTGTGTGTTTGTGTTTATTGGGTAAAGTGTATTTTTTATTTTGTGGCTAAACCTGATATTGTCACAGCAACAGATTAACAAATGAAGGTTTTTTTCTTTTTGTCAGAGTGATACTGTTTTTGTTCACTTTCAAATATAACTGAGTAAAATTTCAAGAATGTCGGATCACTAGCACCTAGCTATTGTTTCTTATTAAAAAAAAAGTATATGCACTCTCACACTCAATTATAAAAACAAATATGTGTAATTACTAGAGCTAAATTTCCTACTAATCTCTCTAACTGTACATGAACATTTATAAAATATTAATCAGCCTTTCTGTCAATCAGCTGATGTGAAGCTCTAGTTAGCCTAGTTAAAGGGAGAAAAGAGTTTACATACTCTCGGTACATTGCATTAACACATTAACCTTATCGCTAAGAAAATTTGAAGACAGCAAATTAATATAACGTGATGCTTCCTAATATTACTGCTTTGCATCAGAATTCTCCTATCCATATACTTATTAGGGACAAAATAGAAATTTCCATGACAGATATATCACTTTCAATTGGTATGAATCATTGCAAATTTTCAGTAACATTCATTGGAACAGGATGTTGGACATGGTCATTTTATATTATATTTTATAAGTATGGACTAGTTCGCTAAAATTTCCTTTGCCAAATTTTCTTATGATAATCATCTGAACTATATTGCTATTCTGCCTGTCTTGTATATAAGTAGTTGATACACAATAATGGCTTATTTTCTGAGACTGTTCTTTTGAGTCTTTTTTTAGTACTATAGACAAGGTTTGATGAAATAGTATCGTAAGCTAGTTTGTATTTATGTGTGAAAGTGGAAAATAATACTCAAAATACTGACTCAGAATATTTTGATGCCTTTGTAGAGATATTTATTTTCACGCTATTTTAACCGTTCATTTTCTATGGAAAATTTTATAAATTTTTAAACTAAGAAATTTTTCATATATGATCAAGTTTTATATCTAGTATCGAATCACCATAGCCCCACAAATGGCCAACCTCCCTTGTGGCCTGTAGATTCTTCTTTCTTTGCTCGTCTGTGTGTCTCTCTGGATGCTACTGGTCATATTTTGGGGGCTAAAACCTTGAAAGTATACATGAGTACACCTCTTGGCACTCTCTAAAAATGTTTGTTTTTTTTGTTTTCTCTATGGTCATTTGTGACCAACAATACCCAAATCTTGTTAGATAATTAGTTCTGGCTATGGTGATCCATTTATGTGAGGTATGGATATCTCCTTTATTTCCTAAACTTCGCCTCTTTTTTGCTATGAATGGTGGAAGAGGCCATGTATCACGCTGAAGACGATGGGTCAGTTTTTGTTTAAGAATTTGTGATGAGTTGTCAGGATTCTAAGTTTTTGAAGGATTTTACTTTTCTTTTCTCCATCTTCACGATATAATAATTTGTCAATTCTCTGACCGTTCTTTCTTCAAATGAAATTTTGTTTGTTGCAGAATCTGTTAACCAGTTCTGCTTGTTTAGTTCTATGGTCTTCATTTTTTTTTTTTATTACACTGCATTGTGGGTTATCCCAGATGTTCTGGGTACATTTTTTATTTTATCCTCTTGCTTTATATTACATTAAAAGCAATAAGCACTTTGATGTGGATGTGATAATATTTTGTAAGTTAGTCTAGCAGACCGTTACTTCTATGAAGTGATTTCAGTCCTTACTGGGTGACCCACACATGTATCTTCGTGCTGGACCAAACTTAATAAGTACCTATATTGTATGAGAAGCAGGTATTGGAAAAGAGCCCTTAGAACTTGGTCTGAGAAAAAGACAAAGCCCCTTACCCAGGACAGACAAAAAAAAAACTCCTCCAGAATATGTTTATAGGCATGGGACTGAAGAAAATTTTGAGCAGAAATGCATTAGAAGTGTTATTGGTGAATTCTACATGGCAGCACCATTGATATAAAAAAATGAATAAATGTGGGGTCCACTATAAAGTTTGAATGCTGTCATTGCCTGATCACATAACTCCGAGTTGAAGATAATTTTGGGTGAGAAGCATTCTATCCAAGCACACATTTCTATCCATTTTCAAGTAAATCTGACTTGAAACAGCTGTGAAAATTTTAAAACAAAGTTTAAACGCTATTATTGCCAGATCATGTGATCCTGAGTGAAAAGATTTTTCAAGAAGCATCTTGTCACCTTCCTCTAGACTTGAAACAGCTGAAACAATATAGGGACAGACCTACCATCTGACCGATGGACAAAGCCTCATAGAGAGTCGAGCATGATTCTAAAAAACTAACAGACTCTGTATTGAAAAAATTTTACTTAAAAAACTACTAGCAGAAACAGAAGAAAATATTTATCAGATATGAGAATGGTAAAAGAAAAAAAAAGCATCAAATATCCAGAGTTCAATTTTACTGTTGCTACTCTACATTTGTCAGATGGTTAGTAGTGGTAATTTTGGCAATAGTAGTTTAAATCCCGGTAGATTTGAAAAAAATCGTCTCTTCAAGCTGTTAATTTAACAAACAGCTGATTCTGTTTTTCATTTCTGCAAAATATGTATAATTCTTGGCCAAGTAGTTTATAACATAAGTCAGTGGTTAAGTATAGCTCTATATTTCACAGACTTGGTTTTTAATATTGAGACCAAGGTCGTTTATTCCTCTGGCTAGAACTTGTAAAATGTACAAAACCTATAACCTAATTCTTTTCTAAATATCTTGGCATTTTGTGATATTTCAAGCTACAATAGAATTTTTAAGTCTGAACAAATGGATTAATCATTTGCTCTTTGATTATCCATATTTAAAAAAAAAAATTCAGCTATTTCACGAATATCACCTCACTTTTCAAATATTGCCCCAATTTAGGTTGACTCAGTTACTCGGGAGGGGGTGATTTCACTTGTATGTAACTGATACACTGTCATGACACAAAAGATAAATGACAAACCAACTTGATAGCCTTTTAGCCTCTCATAAGTACTTGTCCTTCAAGCTCTTGACCAGAATTTGACTAATAGAATGAATAAACTGCAACTCTATATCTACACTAGAAACAAGTTAGCCTTATTTTAGATAACCAATAAAACTACCTCAACCATTATATGCCTACAAGAAAAATTTTCCTCTCTAAAAAAAAAAAAGAAAGTAATAATACGCATTAAATTTTCAATTCATGAACTGCTTGTAACCATCTATGATTGACAGTGGAACTCTTCTGTGAATTGAATAGATGAAAAAATTCACCAAATGGTCAAAGGGAGGAAATCTCAATCAGGAGTTATTTCTATTGATATGTAGTATCAATTTTTCAAATATGAATTTAAAGGTTGATTATGATAGATTGCAGAAGGTCTTGATTTAATATTCAGTTTTGCATAAAACTTGATAAAAATGGTTCATGAACAAATTAAGTTCTGATATTGAGTTAAAAATTATCATTATGAACTTTTGATAGGTTTCTGAAGCAAAATCGGGTTTTTAATTTTATTACAATGTTTTCTTGATGTATTTGATTTTTTCCTTCAGTCTGTTCTTGAGTATTTGTGATGTGTATTTATTTGATTGTTGAATAATGTGCTTTTTTCCTTCTGTTTGTCTGTCTGTATCAATGACCTCTGAACAGCTGCCAGGGGGGTCCAAACACATTAAACACGGCTCCGTTCCAGCCTCCATCTACAAAACAAGAGATGTAGTAGACATTCGGGACATCAGTGTGTCTCGCTCAAAGTCGGACGCATCCACCAAACACAGCCAGGTAGCTGCTGGAGGAGGTTCTGACCCCAGCTACCTCTTGCTCCCATCTGGATATCACCAAAGAGACTTCATCAAGGAGGTATCTATGAACCATCTACATCTCGTCAATGCTACCATCAACATCATGTGGTCACGGATTTATTCCTATTGTCATGTCGTCAATCATTCAGACTATTCTCTGCTTGCTGTTATTAGTGTTCTCCCATAAAAAGCCTTAAGTTTTTCAATTTCACTTTCTTTTAGCAGGTCACTGGAATGTACTTCTAACTTTATCTTTTAGCTTCAAGTCAATAATCCTGCTACTATAAAACTACTACTTTTATTTTTCAGTTCATTTTATATACACATATTTCCCAATTATAGCTTATATGAATATCATAATAGAATGCATTATTCCAAGTAGGAACCATGATCAAAACCCAACATCGTGCTTAGCTCTATGTGAAAAATAAAGGACAAATCAATTAAAAGCTGTTGATCGTATGTCAACCATCCCTGTTTTGTGTTTTAATTCAATAGCAGCTTTGAAAATATAATTATGCTGATATCTTGTTTGAAATATAGAAGCAGTCTATCAAATCTGTTGCTGAACACCTTTTCATAGCTCATGAAACTGGTATTACTATGAAATATCAAAAAAGAAATTCAAGGCACCATCTCCTCATTAGATGTGCTGTTGTAAGAAACGGTTGTTTCTAATAGGTTTTTTTTCTGCTACGAAATCTATATGAAAAAAATATCCCATTTGTTGAACTTCAGCTGAATTTTTGTGTAGTGTCCATTTTATATTCCAAGTCATCCTCTAGTAAAATAAACTATGGCTCTCAGAGACTTCTTATAAAAATGTATGACATGCCAAAACTAACTGTACTACTATCAAGCACAACCTGCTCAAAGAGAAGACTCTCAACCTCGTTATATTGCTTCATTTGAGGAGTGCCTATGAAGAAAGTGACCTATGTGAAGTCACTGCTAACCTCTAGCTAAACTTGTTTTTATACAGCTTTATTCTTACTTTTTTTTTTACACTGCATTGTAATCACCAGCTTTTATTGTTGCAAATATTTTCTTTCCATGCCAGTTGCACATAGATGAGAAAAAGAAGCTGTCTCAAGTCAGAGACATTTAATTAATCTTTTTTTGCTTAGCTGCAGCATTTGATACAAAATGCCTCCCACTCATTGAAGGCTTTTTTCTTCAAGAATAAATAACTTATTGTCTCCTATAGTTCACTTATGACAAATTTCACAATTGATGAATAAGTTTGGTTTTAAAAGAAAAATGAAAATCGCTTGATTATACAATTTATCATCAGAATTCCCTTTTAATTATTTATTAATGTTTTCAAACACAAGGCATTACACCTGGGAGAACACTATAGACTTGTACGTTAAAGAGAAAGTAACCATGTTTGCAGTTAAGCTGTTAAACTGATTGACTAATCTTGACTATTAAGCCACTAACCTCTACTGACAATCCACATAGTCAGCTCAACTTAGCTTCTGCTATTTAAGCACTTTTTCTCTCCTTGCTATTAACATTTTACTCTGTTCACTTTCATTTCTTTTCTGTTGTCTCTTCACTGTTTAGTTGATTTGAATTATATGAATGTTGTATTTTCCTCTTTATTTTATTGCATTAAAAATAAAAATTATTGAATCATTGCCATTTTTTATTTTTAAAAAAATTCAGGCCTGATTATATGAAGATTTCATGTAAGCTTTTAATGTCAAACCTATTTTTACTTTTGATTGCATTTTAGAAATACTCTTATAAATCATCATATCTCAAATTGTTTTTTTTGTATTCTTATATAGAACTTGTTTCATTCTAGAAAGTGATTATTTTTCTTATTGGATCAAGTCTTTAAATAGTATCTTTTCTTCACTGGAAGATCAAAATGTGGTTAAGAAAAAATATACCAAAGATATCTTGATTTTTTTTGGTGTGTGTCTTCTCGGCTACGTTTGATATTACTTCTTTGTGTAGATTCTGAATCATTATTCTTTTCTTTTTTTTTTTAATGTATAATTAATAAAACAAATTATGTTGGTATAATATTTATTACCTACAGATCCTATAGAGATCTAGCCATTCCTATCGTAAAATAGAGGCGCTAAAAAGAAAGGCTTTATATTTCTAATAACCCATGATTAGGAAAAGCAATATGTTAAATAGTGATGAAATTCAGATTTAAGTACACTCTAAGAGAAAAGCAGAATCTTGTCTGGATTGTGTCGGAATTCATAATCCAGCTGTTTTAATTATCTCATGTTTTGCAAGCAGATAACAAGTGTTTATTGTGAAGCAACAGAAAATGCAATTTTTTTTTGTTGCTAAATTGTTGACTGTTTTGCATAATGCTATGAAAATAGTTTTTGATGTCATCAATCATATCAAGTCAGCTAAGCCAAATATTCTTGTGAGTCAGTAGATCGCTTTAAAACTCTTGAATGGATCATTCATTTTTTATGAGGGAATTTTTTTATGCTTCATTGTCTAATTTTCTCTTTTCCCTCTCAATACTTTTTTAAAAAATTTGTGGTACTAGTTGTCATATTTCCTGTCTCAGCTTGCTCTACCTTAATCCCTTTCTTAGAATTGTGTGCTCGACAGCACCAACAAAAGCAAAACTGTAATCTGCCTTTCATTATTCACTGACTTAACTATGAATGGCCTTTTGTTAAAAGTCAGTCTTCTCCTCTTTGAGCATAATGCATTTTCAGGAATCTCTAAGGGTGGATTCTATAAATTTCCTTTTTGTGTTAAGATAGAAATATTTTATGCTACTTTGTGTTGCATTTAATATATAATTTACAGTTGAATTGAAACCTTTTTAATTATCCAATTATTCTGTCTTGATTTCAATTAAACTTGGTGCAATTATCATGTTCAACTTTAGGAACAAGAGTATATTCTACTAATATACATTGATTCAATCAGGTCAATTTCTACATCTTTGATGCTTTTATTGCAATATTTCAGTTGCTGCACTCTCCAACTTCCCTCAGTTATCTGTTGCATTCAATAATCTTCCAAGAATATCAATTTGAACCTTTAATTTGATCCACAAGTTTATGATGTCCTCATTCCTATACATATTATTGGTCTGGTTTCCTGCCTAATTGATAATTTTTTCCTTATGATTTCATGAAGATTAAAATATGAAATTCCCTCTTAATTTGCCTCTCTGTTGAGATAATGTATGTTTCTATGGAATTAGATAAACTTCATTTTCTATCCACTTGGCCATGTCCACTTTGACACTCAGTTTATTTTATTTTATCTTTTTTTTTTAAGCACTGTAAATCTATTGTTCTTTCCTTATTAGTGCCCTCCATCATATTCCTACCTATACTCAGCCTACTGATTAGATGATTTGAACATAGCGTATGCTTGTTTATTCCAATCATCTCCTTCTTCGATGCTGTTCTATATCTATCATTTTGACTTTGTTCCATAGTTTGGTGTGCTTCCTTCTCTCTCTGTACATTATCAGCCATACATTTCAAAGCCTCTCTCTACATATCATAGCTTTCAGATGTTCTTCAAGCCTCATTTTTTTGTTGGGGGGAGCTGGTCTCACCATTATATTCCATGCTACAACTGTATGGAAGATATTGTACACCTTAATCTCATTCTATCTGGCAGCAATTTAACTATGGTGAGATATATGTTTAGAGTAAAACTACTTTTAAATAATATCCTGATATCATACAGACTGCTGATCTTATGGGTATTCTCTAACACACCTCTGCCTCTGGTAGAGTAACATAAATCAACTTGGATATACAGATGTCTTGAACTCATGCTCATTATAAGTTATTACTGCATCAAGTAGGTCCAATTTGTGTTTGTTTTTCTGTCTAGATAATGAACTGTATTGTGGTTTTTATAGAGTTCAGCTGGTCCAACCTTTTTCTCTCTTTCCTGGTTGGATTAAAGTATGAAGGTATCATCTATCTCAGCCAAATGGTTGGCCTCTATGGTATCATTCATTCTCAATGCCATTGCTATAAAGCACTCCATGTATATGTTCATCAACACTAGAGACAATGCTGATCCCATAGCCTTGTAATCTTCCTGTTAATATGTATCAGTTCCCAATTGGAAGTATGTTGTTTGCGCACAGAATGTTAACCTTTCCGTTAGGTTATCCCTCTGGATATTGATATGCTTTGCCAAGTGCTGGGTTGGATTTCAGTTTATCTCAAACCACTGGTTAAGGCCTCATCTGTTGAAACCTTGGCAAATAGGCTCACGATATGAAACTTACCATCTGGGTTGACTGAATAGGTGCATCTTTGTTTCCACCAAATGGGCTGAATTCTTTGTATAGGATGAAGACTTACCTGTCAGTGGACTGAATATACCTATCAGGAATCTGCTGAATGTGTGGCATGCTGAGCCCCAGCACTTTTGGACCCAGTGAAATTAATGTATTATTGTGATAACACCTGTTCTTAGAAATTCAGATTAAAACAACCATATTTTCAGTAATATGTTAGTGTTGCTGCTGCAGTAGTAGTAGTATTCATTGTATGAATTTGACTACTATTTACCTTCATCTCAATTTTTTGTTGTTTTTAATACAAATGAATTCAGGCCATCACTCTGCAGCTATGAGAAACAATGCAGATCGGAAATAAAGACTTAGCTCCGGTGAGATTCCAACTCGTGTCCATCTTTACAATACTTCATCTAATGATAATAGTTGTAGTAGTTTTTATTGTCTGATAAATACATAATTTTCGTTGTTTAATACATAAATTAATTGTAGCTAAAATCTGATGGTCGGCAAATTTATGTTTAAATTCATTCATATCCAGAAATGAGGTGGAACCAAAATATGTAAATTCAAGGCCTGCATTTTTTCACAATATAAACTGTTCATTGATTCAAAATTTAAGAATAGAAATTTTTTTAATGACTCAAACTTTTCTCCTTAGTATTTGATTTGTTCTTAACATAGATTTAAACTTATAATTTTTTATATCTGGTTTTGATTTATATATCATCTTATCAAATAATCTTATGTTCTTTTAATAATGCAAGTTATAGGTTGTGTGAAGGATTTAATCTCATGATTTTGTCTTAATTACTCTGAAAATACAAAGATTTACTACTTGAGATACTGTTTCTTCCAAGCATGCTATTTCCCAAACATGTTTTCCCTTTGCTTGCAACATTTTTGCATGTACCATTTGTATTTACCATTTGTACCATCATTTCACATAGTTGATTGCATTTGACTATGACCTATTCTCCTTCAACTCCTCAGCCATTATTTGTATCAAATCTTTTGATTCATCCTATTTTTCATTCCTCATATTTTTGCTTTCCTTTTTTGACTTCCAACATTTCAGATGATAATATTGCATAATGGTGTAAGTATATATGTTAGGTTATTTTTAAAAGAACGTCATAAATGAGTATGGGTTGTTGTGCAGATGATCACATCGTGAACAGTAGTTGAATGTTGAACTTCTTTCAAAGGCTACACATTGTTTATGTTCCTTTGTATAAAAATCTCTATTGAGTGTTCACTAAGGGCTGATGGTGGCTGTAAATAAAATAATTTAATACCACCCAGTTGTCATTTATTTCCTATTTGCCTATCAAGAAAATGCTTGGTCTATTCGTGTTTTTATCAAATCATCATTCTTTTCTCGTGTAATACTATATAAAACTTGAAAGCATCAAAGCTTTGAAGTGGATAATGGTAATTTTTAGTAACTTATTGTATTGATTAATTTGAGATTAGCAGGCATTAACAAAATTAGTACACCTTTCATAAGTAAAATACTTATCAATTTGAGAGGTTAATTCTAACTCCAGTAAGAATATGACTGTTTACAATAGGTTTAAATTTTTTGTAATTCATTTGTTTCTGAATTACATATTTCCCAATTTACATATCAAATGAAGTATTAGAAAATTAAGTGACTATAGTTGTTTTAATAACCATTCACTGCATAGAAAATGTTGAAAAAGTTCTTGGGTAACTTATTGTATATTTTTGAATATAAGTCAACTGTGGGTATGATATGGAAGTTTGGAATTGAGCATAAAATTTCAGGAAATCAAGAGACTCAAAAATAAGCCAAGTCCTCTATTTTGCCATTAAGTCTTCACAAGAGATATCCTTTTCTTATGAATTAACTGTTTATGGCTATAACTATCACGAAATATATGAATTTCTTTCATCTTTATTATTGTTTTGTACTTGAAAAAATAATTTTAAAAGAATATTACCCAATATGTATTGTATACTACCTATATAGCATTTTATGCAAAACTATGATAATGAATTGACTTTGAACAATGGGCATTATCAATCACTAATGTGCATTGTGTCTATCAGTGCTGTATTCATAGAGTCAAAAGTATTGACTGTCTGTGACTGATCTGAGTATAAGTCAAACAGCTGATATGGGGCCATCTTTTTCAATAGAAAAAAAAAACTCATCTTATATTCAAGAATATACAGTATGCTGTGTGACATGGTTTTAAGCTTTTTCTATCATAGAAGTAAAACTTTTTAAAAAAATAAATCTTTCAAACAAGCAGATTATATGAATTTTCTTAAGTTTTTACCAATTTTTTTAAAAACACATTAGATTACAATAAGGTCTTGAACATTACAGTTTTAAACAGTACAGAAAATTTTGAAACAAATTAACCACACTAATGTATATATGATATACACACACACATGCAGGGTGTTCCAAAGAAGAAAATAGTGCTGTTCACATGCTTGTTGTATTTATTGGTGCTCTGTTTCTTTCGGAAAACCCTATGTGTATAATTCAATTATTTTTAGGAAGAAATTTTAAAATTCTATCAATGCTTCACTTATAATTCGAGATAATTAGGACATTCTTCAATAATAAAAGACTCGAGTCCCTGTTGGAGCAAACTTGAAATTCATGCTCTCAGATCTTCAAAATATTGGCAGATTATTATCTATAAAAATAGAAATTTCACAGCTGATATATATATATATATATATATATATATATATATATATATATATATATATATATATGAGAAATGAAATTTTATAAAATAAATGATTATTATGATAAAAACAAAAATAAAGTATAATGAAATATTAGATATAAAATAGTAAAAATGTACTAATAGGAGACTTATGAATGACGTAAATCTTGAAATAAATAGGTTTAGAAAGAATAGTTTTTCAATTCACAAATGTTTTATGAAACAAGATAAATGGTAAGAAAAATATGTTTGATTTTCAAATAGTTTAACGTTGAAATTTCAAATGTAACCAATAAAGTTCAGTACCAGTCTGAGGGAGTATTTAACACGAAGCAGATTTGAATTTGTTACTGTACATATTCATGTTTAATATATATATATAATTTTTTTTCCACATTTTATGTTATTAGTATTTCTAAAGTATGGATGTTTGTAAGGACAGAGGATATGAAGATTGAATTTGATAGCTGGAAAAATGTTCATGTTTTTGCCATTTTATAATTTTTATTCTCTCTCTTAACAGCGTTCATCTTTACCTATTAGTTCATCTGACATAAGTAGCTCATGTGATTCCCCTCAAGCAAGTCCAAGCAATTCACCCACTCCAATACATCCAACAAATATGAACTGGTCAAATGTAGATGCTGAGGTATTGTGGCTTTTTCACACATTCCATTTCTCTGAATAAAGTTCAGTTTTAACAGAAAAATCAAACATGTACCTAGAAATGCTCAACCTACTAACTGCAAAAGGTGGCAAAGAATAATAGTTATCCATTGCAGGATAAAGGCCTTTATCCATTGCAAGATTAAAGCCTTGACTCACAGATCAAACTGAGTTGCCACCAATTACAATAGAATGGAAATTTCATTGGGTTAGCCCTAGAACTACAATGACTAAAATTCCTGTTAATGAGTTGAGCTTTAATCAAATTAAACCAGTGGTTTCGAAACTGGGGTCCGCAGACCACTGGGGATCTATCAAATAATGTTACAAGGTCTGCAGCGATGTTCCCCCTAAACATGACTTTGTGATTCTTTTGGCAGTGAAACATTATCCATCACACAGCTATCAAAAGAAAGTCATTATTGTACACAGACCTTACCATGTATTGGAATTTGAATTAATGTAATCCATTTTAAATGAATATGATTTTTAAAGTTCAAAAATGTCTTTTTATTGTAATTCATTAATTATTCTAATAACTAAATGCTATAAATAGGGGTCTGCCAGAATGTTTCCTTTATAGAAGGGGTCTTTGAGTTTTCAAGGTTTTGAAACCACTGATTAAATGTATTGACTCAAAGTTTCAATGATTAAACATCGTGATTAAGCTCTGTCAGTATTGGCTGCTCACACATACATGTATTTTAAAAATGTTGTGAGTATGCACTTCTTTTTCATTGCTTTGTTTAGAAACAATGCTTGTTATGCATTCTTTACATTTACTAGACAGTAATTAATTTGAGAGTTACTGGGATGAATTTTAAAGACTTATAAGTAAGATAAAATGTTTATCTACAATACCAGAGGATACACTATATAATTTTGATTACAAAACAACACAATTCAGTCTCTGGGCCAACATCATATTCTAATAAAACAGTATCAGCTTGAGTTTATCAAAGACTATCATTTACCCCTAAAATATGACTTGGTTATTTATGTATGGATTGGTACTAAGCAGCATAAAGGTAATTTATTTCTAATATTTCTAGTATCCTAATTGTAAGTTTCTTTCAAGTCTCAACTTGAGTCAAGCTATTTCAAAAAGTAATTGGACATGAAGTCTCAAGACAAAATGTTATGTAAGAAAAATCACCCCTGATATTGTGTGGTATAAAAAAAAATAAAGAAGTGAACAAAATTATTCCATTAGTTAGAAATATAACTTTTTTTCATTACAAAATAAACTCACACACCTATACTTTTTTTTCTTCTATTTTAGTTTGAAATGTCCAGAGTTTCTTTGATGTATTCTTCATTGTTATGATACGACAGACTATCTAATTTTATAACAACCCTTAAATATTTTTTACTTTTTTAGCTATATTAATCTATTACACATAGACCAATCTATTATATCTTTGAGTTTTTAAGAGGAATAAGACAGGAAACACAACGAAATAAATATACAATTAAATATACCAATTTGCATACATGGCTTTTATATGGATGGATAGTATATATGGTTGAAGCAAAGTATTAAGGCTTAAAAGCTTTGTTAAAGATGGCAGACTGTGGTTATTAGGATTCCATTTAGGTTATAACCAAATTCTACTCTAAAAATGCTACTCTCCGCCAGCTTCTCTCTTCATGCAAAAGAAAAAAAAAAGCCCAAGTTGGCAAGTGCTACTAAACTCAACGACTATTTTCAATACTATGAAGCTTAAGGCTATACAGACTAGTTAGAATCCTCCATACATGGTAAGACATATTTACTTATTGTTGTGCCTACATGAATATCAAGTTTGTAGCCTTATAATGAAAATGCATTTATTTTACACAAAAAGTATCTATTTTTGAACATGATCTCTTTTCTTGTCAAAGCATCTTATCCAGTGGTGTATATTAATTGCATGGATCAAACATTATACAATGGAAGTTTCAGACCATAATTCAGTTAATTATCATTAGACTATGGACTTGTTGATCTACCCTCATGTATACTTGATTATAAACGTCTGCCAGGACTTAGTTCCCAATTCTCCTCAAATCATGTGCCTTGAGGATGATGACCCGGATGAAGAATCACAAGAAGAAGTAAGTTCTTTTCTGAAAACACATCATAAATAAAGTCAGTAAGATATATATCTGAATGGTGTTGCTGCTAGGGTGTCATTTTTGTAGCTTATAGATTATCAAAATCGGATTATTATTAACTACTGTACTTGTGCCATGAAAAATGACGGCACGTATGGATATAGATGGATTATGGAAAAGATTTACACAAGGGACACAAATCTCCTATATTATCATTAAGTGTCCCTTCAGTAACAATGTTTATCTGATTGATTTTAAGTGTTATAGATTTAAAAAAAATATATAATTACATCTTGCATATTACTATAATAGATCTATCGTTAGACTTATTTATGTCCTACTAAATGAAACTGATGAAATTGAACCTTTAAAGTTCTGGGAAGTTCTTTTTCTTTGATTTTCTTTTTTAATCATGTGACATTAGTGAATATGCAGAATAATTGATTAAATTGATGTAGTGGAGGTTTTAATATTGTTTTTTTGTTGTTTTTTAATTCTTTTACTGATTGTTGGTGAATGGTCATGATACTTGACGCAGGTTAACCTTACTTTGAGCATCTTAAATAGGTGATTTTGAACTAAGGGAGGTAATCTTCAATTTCTGCTTGAAGGTTAAATTTACATTTCATTATTGGTTAGGGGTTATTCCTTCCAATAAATCATTTCAAGTTCTTAAATCTTGTTTGTATGAATAAATTCTAACTTTGAAACTTGACTTTTGTTTTAATATTTTAACCTCCTTCAATATTTGGAGAATAAATGAATTAAAGACTTAAAATGTTATGATTACCCTTGACATGAATGCATGAGAACATTTAGATGAACATGTTATGTTGGAAGGTTGAGATCCATCCAACTGCCAATTTAGAGAATCTAGTTTAGATTGATGTTTTTAGCATTTGTTATCGCCAGAAGAATGTAGCTGCTTTCATTTACAATGATCTGTGCAGATGTTGAAATAAGTTTGTTTTCATAAAGTTATTATAATAATGATATGAAAATGCACCAACTTGTTGTTGTACATCATTTTTTTGAAACATGTAAAATGGTTGCAGAAATCCAACTGTTTACCGTGAGTTGATTCAATTGAAAAAGTAAAAATTTCTTTATTCAGTTCTGATTTTTATGTGGCTTTTATCTTTTCTATGTATGCATTGGTCCAACTGGACATAGAAACTGATGAATGTGATATTGTGATATGAATTATGTGAAGTTTTACTTTCATATAAGTATATATATATATATATGTGTGTGTGTGAGTATATATATATGTATATATATGTATATGTGTGGGTGGGTGTGGGTGGGTGTGTGTGTATATATGTGTGGGTGGGTATGTGTGTATATATGTGTGGGTGGGTGTGTGTGTATATATGTGTGGGTGGGTGTGT